>CM038678.1:570374147-570974147 GCA_021605205.1 Aegilops longissima | reverse complement strand
CTAAACCTAATCTTATTGGGACATTCTCGGTTAGCTCTGGCACCTCTAAGCATAGCAATTTTATCCGGCATTTCTGAGCCCTCTTGGGTTGCTTCTTTATGTGGTCATATTATAAGTTAAGTACCTCTGAGATGTGACTTTGGATTTTTGAGCAATTTGCATTTGAGCCTACTATAGTACCACCGAGAAATTGGTTTTAACCAGTACTTTCCGAGCCATTTCTCTTCTCACAAAAAGAGCCACCTTTTGTTGCTTAAAACCACCATTGTATTTTAGCCCAGTACTTTTGTGTAATGCGTTTATGTTTGGCTCCTAATATGCCCCTGACGGTTCAAATATATATATATGTGTTTGGAACTTTAGAAGTTATTCTCTCGGCACTTCCAAGCTAGTTCTCTTTCCAAGGCAATGGTCTAATTTTGGACTCTCAATGTATAGATCCCCATACCCCTTTGTGGCCGCAACCAACTAATATAATTCATTTCCAACTGGCACATCAAGTGTGTGGGGGTGTGCGTGTGTGTGGGTGTGTGTGTGTGTGTGTGTGTGTGAAACAGGGGGGAGAGAGAGAGAGATCCAAGGCAAGAAAGGAGGATAGAAGTGTTGGGTGATTCCATGAACACTTCTTGATTCTTGAAGGCCAATAACTATTCCTCCCTTTCTTGAACCTATACGCATAAAATTCATATCTTTCACCACAACCCACCTTTTGTGTGTGAGATAGGGATCATATGGGTTCACAAGGGATAGTTTGATTGAAGATATTTTGAGAAAATTCTACCAAGTGACTTTGCTTCACGTGTTACTCTTGGAGGGTGTGTTCCTCCTAGATGGCCATGGGTCACTTGAGATCATTCACCAACAATGTGTGAAGAACTCATGAGTTTGTGAGGTCAACAAGATCACCTAATTTGTGAAGACTACCCCTAGTGATGTTTCTTGGTGCAAGCCATGGTGAAACAACTTGATTGTGATCGATGAGCGATGCAATAGAGATACTCATGAGCGTCGCGCCAACACCGCCATGCAACACCTTGTATAGAGTACACTGAAGCAGACTCGGGGCATGGCCTAATCCTGCTTGGTTGTAGTTAACACGATATACCGCCATTGGTAACGTCTGTATTTAGTGCGTAGTGGAGATCATAGGTGAAGCCTTCGTTAGACGATTGACCAATGGTCTTCCTGAAACCTACCGGAGGAGAAGATGCCCAACAGGCTGCTTGTCATCGATTGGAAATGACCCTCTGCTAGGCCCTCCCATGGCCGGTCTTCTTGGGCCTAGGTTGTATGTCGTTGAGGGCCTCCCCGGTGGGCATTCCTTCGTTAGTAGCCCCCGAGTCCTCCGGGTCATGTTGTGGAAGCCAACTGTGTCTCAGATAGAAAGATTTTGACTGACCATTGAACTTGAGGCGACATTTGATTGCTCGCTGAGAGATCTTGGCGGCTCAAAAGAGCATATTAACAAATGTTGGTGTTAAGAAATTTCATGGAAAACTTGGTGATTGCTACTTCTTGAGCTTGCGTTGGTTTTTCCCTTGAAGAGGAAAGGGTGATGCAGCAAAGTGGAGTAACTATTTCCCCCAGTTTTGAGAACCAATGTATCAATCCAGCAGGAGACAACGCACAAGTCACCGAATACCTGCACAAACAAACACCAACTTGCACCCAACGCGATAAAAGGGTTGTCAATCCCTTCATGGTTATTTGCAAAGTGAGGTCTGATAGAGATGGATAAATGGTAAAGTAATATTTTTGGTATTTTTGGTTTATGGAACGGAAAGTATAAGATTGCAACGGAAGTGAATAGGAAACTAAAATTGTAGATCGGAATATGGAAAGTAGACCCGGGGGCCATAGGTTTCACTACAGGCTTATCTCAAGATAGAAAATATTACAGTGGGTAAACAAATTACTTTCGAGCAATTGATAGAAAAGTGCAAATTTATGACGATATCTATGGCAATGATCATATGAATATAGGCATCACGTCTGTATCAAGTAGACCAACTCCTGCATGCATCTACTACTATTACTCCACACATCGGCCGGCTCCTGCCAACACCTAGAGTATTAAGTTCATAAGAATAGAGTAACGCTTTAAGTAAGATGACATGATGTAGCGGGATAAACTCAAGCAATATGATGAAAACCCCATCATGTTATCCTCGATGGCAACAATACAATACGTGTCGGTTCTCCTTCTGTCACTGGGATCAAGCACCGTAAGATTGAACCCAAAGCTAAGCACTTCTCCCATTGCAAGAAAAACCAATCTAGTTGGCCAAACCAAATCGATAGTTCGAAGAGACTTGCAAATATATCAAATCATGCATATAATAATTCAGAGAAGATTCAAATAATATTCATAGATAAGCTGATCATAAATCCACAATTCATCGGATCTCGGCAAACATACCGCAAAAGAGTATTACATCGAATAGATCTCCAAGAACATCGAGGAGAACATGGTATTGAGAATCAAAGAGAGAGAAGAAGCCATCTAGCTACTAGCTATGGACCCGTAGGTCTGAGGTAAACTACTCACGCTTCATCGGAGAGGCAATGGTGTTCATGTAGAAGCCCTCCATGATCGAATCCCCCTCCAGCAGGACGCAGGAAAAGGCCCCTAGATAGGATCTCACGGGTATAGAAGGTTGTGGTGGTGGAAAAGTGTTTTCGTGGCTCTCCTGATTTGTTTTGGAATATTTGAGAATATATAGGCAGAAGAAATAGATCGGTGGAGTCAAGAGGGGGCCACAAGGGGGGGAGCGCCCTACCCCCCTGGGCGCGCCCTCCGTCCTTGTGGGTGCCTCGTAGCTTCCCTGACGTGTACTCCAAGTCCTCTGGATGTCTTCTGGTCCAAGAAAAATCATCGCGAAAGTTTCATTCCGTTTGGACTCCGTTTGATATTTATTTTCTGCGAAACTCTAAAACAAGGAAAAAACATGAACTGGAACTAGGCTCTAGGTTAATACGTTAGTCCAAAAAATAATATAAAATAGCATAATAATGCATATAAAATATCCAAAACAGATAATATAATAGCATGGAACAATCAAAAATTATAGCTACGTTGTAGACGTATCAAGCATCCCCAAGCTTAATTCCTGCTCGTCCTCGAGTAGGTAAATGATAAAAAAATTGATGTGGAATGCTACCTAACATATTTATCCATGTAATTTTCTCTATTGTGGCATGAATGTTCAGATCCGTATAGTTCAAAACAAAAGTTTAATATTGACATAAAAACAATAATACTTAAAGCATACTAACAAGATAATTATGTCTTCTCAAAATAACATGGCCAAAGAAAGTTTATCCCTACAAAATCATATAGCCTGGCTATGCTCCATCTTCATCACACAAAATATTCAAATCATGCACAACCCCAATGAAAATCCAAGCAATTGTTTCATACTTTTGATGTTCTCAACCTTTTCAACTTTCACGCAATACTTGAGCGTGAGCCATGGACATAGCACTATAGGTGGAGTAGAAGGTGGTTGTGGAGAAGACAAAAGAGGGAGATAGTCTCACATCAACTAGGCGTATTAACGGGCTATGGAGATGCACATCCACAGATATCAATGTGAGTGATTAGGGATTGCCACGCAACGAATGCACTAGAGCTATAAGTTTATGAAAGCTCAAAAAGAAAACTAAGTGGGTGTGCATCCAACTTGCTTGCTCATGAAGACCTAGGGCATTTTGAGGAAGCCCATCGTTTGAATATACAAGCCAAGTTCTATAATGAAAAATTCCCACTAGTATATGAAAGTGATAACATAGGAGGCTCTCTATCATGAAGATCATGGTGCTACTTTGAAGCACAAGCATGGAAAAGGATAGTAACATTGCCCCTTCTCTCTTTTTCTCTCATTTTTTCTTTTTTCTTTCTTCTCTCGTTTTCTTTTTTTCTTTCTCTCCCTTTTTCTTTCTTTCTTTCTCTCTTTTTATTTCCTCACATGGGACAATGCTCTAAAAAGGAAGATCATCATAGTTCTTTTTTACTTACAACTCAAAAATTACAAATCGATACTAGAACAAGATATGACTCTATATGAATGCCTCCCGTGGTGTACCGGAATGTGAAATGAATCAAGAGTGCCATATATAAAAAGCGCCATGTATAAAAATGATGAACGGTTGCTTTTCCACAAATACGATGTCAGCTACATGATTATGCAAAGCAATATGACAATGATGATGCGTGTCATAATAAACTGAACGGTGGAAAGTTGCATGGCAATATATCTCAGAATGGCTATGGTAATGCCATAATAGGTAGGTATGGTGGATGTTTTGAGGAAGGTATATGGTGGGTTTATGGTACCGGTGGAAGTTGCGCGGTACAAGAGAGGCTAGCAACGGTGGAAGGGTGAGCGTGCGTATAATCCATGGAATCAACATTAGTCATAAAGAACTCACATACTTATTGCAAAATTCTATTAGTCATCGAAACAGAGTACTATGCGCATTCTCCTAGGGGGATAGATTGGTAGGAAAAGACCATTGCTCATCCCCGACCGCCACTCATAAGGAAGACAATCAAAAAATATCTCATGCTCCAACTTCGTTACATAAGGTTCACCATACGTACATGCTACGGGACTCACAAACCTTAACACAAGTATTTCTCAAATTCACAACTACTTAGAGCATCTCCAGCTACACCCCCAACAGGCCCCCTAGGTGATTTTTCCGTGCCGGCGCCCAAAAGTTGGCCCAGTCGCACCCCCAGGAGCCCGTTTTTTGCCGGTTTGGGATGAAACTGGCGCCGACGGACCCAGGCCGAACCCGGCGCGCTCGGGGGCGCCGGGGCAAGCGGTTTCGGTGCGAAAGAGCTACGGGCCCACCGATTCAGCGACACTCGCCTCGTCGTCCTCACAACGCCTCGGTTTCCCGCGGGAATCAATGGCAAGGCTGCCGCCGGTCAGCCTTCCATTGATTCCTCACGGGCGGTGCTTCACGGGCGGTGCGGCGACGCCTTCGCTCCCACCACGCGTACACATGACGTGCAGCTATAAAAGCAAGGCCTCCCCTCGCCTATGGCCACACCCGCCCACAGCCGCCGCCGAGCTCTGCCTGTCTCCCCGTGCGCAGCCGTCACCGATGTTCCTCCACTCCCCTCTCTCCCCAAGCCCATCCGATGGCCGAGCGGTTCACCGGCGATGGGGCGGTGGCCAACGGCTTCGGCCACCGCTCGCTCCACGAGTGGGAGGCCTACCTCATCTTCGAGGCGAACATCCCGGCGCCACCGGACATGCGTGCCGGGCCGATGGGGTGGAGACTCAGCGCCGGTGGAGTCCCCATTCCCCTGGTGCCTGACGTCGACGCACACCCCGACCTCTTCGCCGCCGAGGTCGACCGTGTGCGAGCGTCGCTCACAGAGGAGCAGTGCACGCTCCCGCAGTACGCCGCCGGCAACCACGCGTCGTGGGCGGCGTACTTCCAGCGCCGACAGGCGCAGCGGTTGGCGTCCACCAATGGGGCGCCGGTGGTGGGGGCGTGAAGAATAGCGAGGGGCTCCGCCTATGGTGGGGCGCCCCTGGCCGCACGCTCCACGAGGTACTGGAGTACCTCGAGGGCGGCAATGACCCACCGCTGGCATACCCTGCCGCGGCCGCCGCCCCGATCCCCCACCGGAGCGCCGGGTAATGGATGCTCAGGCAGTTCGGCTCCGCCTCGTCTTCCTCCTCTTGCTCCTCCTCCCGCTCCTCTTCCCACTCCATCGGCTCGCCGACGGTGTTCGGCGTCAAGGCCGAGCCCGCAGCGGAGACCCGCTCGGCCAGCGCACTCGCAGCACCGGCATCGTCATCAACGAGGGCGGCAGGCGCGCCTCCTCCTCGGCTCCTTCCCGCTACGTCAAACCGAAGACGGAGATGGGGCTCGCCGCCATGAAGACGGAGCCGGGGCTCGCCGTCGTGAAGACGGAGCCCGGGCTCGCCGGCTGCGTCAAAGGAGCTCGACGACACGGTGGCCTTGAAGTGGGCGTGTGACGACTGGGCGCGGACGGAGCTGGAGCACCAATGCCTCACCTACGAGCGGTTTGCTACTCGGCGTCGTGGGCACGACGTGGGAGGCGTCGTCGTCCTCGATGACAGCGACGAAGACGCGCCGCCGCCACAGGTCCATTGGGGCGACGCCGGGCAGGGGTCCAGCAGGGGCGGCCGCGTCAAGGAGGAGAAGGACGACGGCTGGGATGGCGGCGACATCAGCGACTTCGCCGCGCTCAGCGACATCTTCGCCCCGTAGTTGTAGTTGCGGCCTTTTAAAAAACTTTGTTATGTAATGTCGAATATTTGTCCAGTTTGCCGAACTTTAGCCGAATATTTGTCCAGTTTGCTGATCTTTGCCGAATTCCCTTTTTTTAAACGGCTTCTGGGGGCGACCTTGGGGCGGTGGTCGAACCCGAAGCCCCAGCCGATTTAGCGCCAATACGCCCTCGGCGGCGATTTTACGCGCCCCCTAGGGGGCCAACGGCTGGAGATGCTCTTACTAGCATTACTCTAATATCACCATCTTCATATCTCAAAACAATCATAAGGAATCAAACTTCTCATAGTATTCAATGCACTTTATATGAAAGTTTTTATTATATCCCTCTTGGATGCCTATCATATTAGGACTAATTTTATAACCAAAGCGAATTACCATGCTGTTTTAAAGACTCTCAAAATAATATAAGTGAAGTACGAGAGTTCATCAATTTCTATAATATAAAATCACCGCCATGCTCTAAAAAGATATAAGTGAAGCACTAGAGCAAAATTTCCTAGCTCAAAAGATATAAGTGAAGCACATAGAGTATTCTAATAAATCACGATTCATGCGTGTCTCTCTCAAAAGGTGTGTACAGTAAGGATGATTGTGGCAAACTAAAAAGCAAAGACTCAAATCATACAAGACGCTCCAAGAAAAACACATATCATGTGGTGAATAAAAATAGGGTCTTTTACATCTGTATCCCTAACTCGAACCCACTACTCACATTTGCCCCTAATTCGCAAGCCTGCTCAAAAGTACCCCTCCGCCGTCATGTTCCCTTATAGAATTGCCCTTTCGTGCCGTTTCCGTCCAGTCAAGGCTGTTTGACTGGTAAGCGGCCGTTTCTTTGACATTTTTGCCCCTCCGTCCTTACACCTGGGCCCAGGTCACCAGTTCACTCTCATTCTCTCGCCCGAGCCGCACGCTCTCTCTTTCTCCCCCAAATCGCCTTCCGCCGTAACCCTAACCCTAGCTCGCTCGATTCAACTTGCAAGGCTCGATCTCCTGATGGCGGCCACGGTGGAGCTTGGATTTGACTTTGCGCCGCACTATACTACAGCATGAAAGAGACACAGGCGACAAGATGGATGGGGACAGCAGTAGCGGCGGCGGCGCGAACGAGGGAGCACACCGCAGCCACAGAAGCATGCTTCGGTGGGGGTAATTCTCTCTTCTAATCTGGCGGAGTCTCATGCCATTTGTACTTCGATTTGGGATTTGTTGACCTAGTTCATAGTGCTCATGGCGTTGGGATCTGTCTCTGTTTTCCATGGTCATCGTAGGATCGACCCCGATAGAGCAGATGGGATGGAATGTAGAATGGAAACCACACTTCTAGCTAGTGCTGGCACAAAAGCAACCAATACAGGATTCTCTTTTCCGTTTGTTGCTGACAATCAATGGACTTTTAATCAGTTTAGATCTGCCATATATGCTCAATATCCATGGGGTCTATATGATGCAGTGGAATTCAGGTACTGGGACATTGACAAAACAGCTTGGGTCCCTGTCTAGTGTGGTGATGAGCTTCGTATCATGTTTGCAATACATGATTATTTCCCTGCTAAACTAGAAATTAGTGTCATACAAAGGAAGAGAGGAGAGCCAGAGAGCAACGGAACAAGATCTCAGTCTAGGTCTAGAGATAAAGGTAGGACCAGCCAATCAAGGGGCAGGAAAACAACAACTCATTGTAGAGGCAACATCAGTTCCATGCAGGCACCAGGAACACCTACTGTAGAAGTTCCTAAGAATTCAGGTCCCTCTCATAGTAGAGATTTAGTTGACTCCTATACCGAAGAGGGACTACCAGATGATTGGCCAAGTGATGATGAGGATGAAAAGTTGTTTCCACAGTTTGTAACAAGGAAGAAAGGCAAGGAGAAAGATGATGAGGGGGAAGATTATGTTCCACCCCCTGAAGGCATGTTTGCTGAGGCGGGTGAACATGAGAAGGAGGAGGACATGGACATGGGATACTCTGAAACATCTGATGAGGAAAGACCAGATGTGCAATACAATAGAGATGATCCTTCTTTGGCACAGGGAACAATATTTTCCAGTGCTTTAGACTGTAGAAATGCTCTTGCAATCTTCTCAATAAAGACTCAAAGTGAATTTGTGATAGACAAGAGTGACAGTACTAGGTTGACAGTACATTGTGCTTATAAGAGGTGTCAATGGAGGATGCATGCCTCCTTAATGAGACATAGCACACTGTTTCAGGTATCAAATATAGCAACTAACATTGCATTTGTAGTTAGAAGCATTGACACTGTATTTTGTTTGTTTGTTGCAGCACATAGGTTCTAACATGTGTCTGAACTTTCATGAATGCAGGTTAAGGTGAGCAAAACTTCTCATACATGTCCCAGTGTGAAAAGGAGAAAAAGATTGAAGTCAGCTAACAGTAGATGGGTTGCTGATGCTGTGAAGACCTGGGTTTTAGAGGATTCAGAAGTGGGACCAACAGAATTGCAGAAAAAAATTGAAGAAGAAGTATGGCCTGGCAGTTCCATATATGAGAGTATTCTATGGGAAGCAAATGGCACTCGACAATATCTATGGTAAGTGGGTTGACTCTTTCCAGTTATTGTATACCTTCAAGGCAGAAGTGGAGAAAGCATCTCCTGGCAATGTAGTTACCATAGATAAACACACTGTGCAGTACAAACTAAATGGGAAGAGTAGACAGAAAGAGTGCTTTAGAAGAGTATTTGTTTCTTTCAAAGCATGTTGGCCATGTTTTTCGAATGGATGTAGGCCTTATCTTGCAGTAGATGCCACTGCATTAAATGGCAGATTTAGAGGGCAACTAGTTAGTGCATGTGTTGTGGATGCTTGTAATTGGATCTTCTCAGTTGCATATGGAGTTCTAGAGGGTGAAAATATAGAGAGTTGGACTTGGTTTTTTCAGAACTTAAGAGAGCTTATAGGACACCCACCAGGTCTTGTTATCCACACTGATGCATGCAAAGGCCTGGAGACTGCAGTGGAAGATGTGTTCCCAGGTATGGAGCACAGAGAATGCATGATGCATTTGGCTGCAAATTTCACAAAAAAGTTTAGAGGAAAATTCTTTGATGAAAATTTATGGCCCTGCTCATTGACATACAACATAAAGAAACACAACTACCATCTTAGGCAGTTGCACAGTAAGGCTGGTGTGAAGGAGTACTTAGAGGAGCATCATAGCAAGCTATGGGCAAGGTCACTGTTCAATGAAGTATGTAAAGTAGATTATGTTAATAACAATCTAGCTGGTCCTTTAATTCAAAGATTAAAAAATGGAAGGGTGTACACATTGTGGACTTGCTAAACAAAATGAGACAGTTTATAATGGAGAAGTTTGATCTCAGACAGCAGATTGCAGCTGCTACATTCATTGGCCACATCATAGTCCCCAAAGTCAAGAAAATGCTTCATGCAAAATCTAAGGACCTTGATATGGAGACAGTGAAGAGAAGCACATATGAGGCAGAGATCACAATAGTTGACAAGGAAAAGAGAGAGTGGAGATATCCAGTAAATTTGGCCACTGGGACTTGCAGTTGTAGAAAGTGGCAGTTAACTGGACAGCCTTGCATACGTGCTTTGTATTTTATTACTTCAATGAAAGGCCCAGTAAGTGAGATTGATCAGTATGTACATGAGTACTTTTCTGTTGCTAGATTCAATGCTACTTATGCTGAAAATTTGCCTGCAATGGAGGGCAAACAACAGTGGGATGTGGTGGACCCTGGGTTTCAATTGTCTGCTCCATTGCAAAACAGGGCCCCTAGTAGACCTAGGAAAAGAATTAGGGCAAAATCTGAGGGGAAAGGACTTGGAGGAAGGAGAAAGAAATGTGGCAGGTGTGGAAGGCTTGGCCATCGTGGCACTCACTGCAAGGAATCCATTGACCCAGCTTTTGGGGAAGAAGAGCACTGGGGGGCTGAAAATGCAATAGAAGATCATTTAGATGCTGAAACTGATGCTGAAAATGCTACTGAGGTTGAAATAGATGCTGAAAATGCTACAGGGGTTGAACCTGATGCTGAAAATGCTCCAGATGTTGAACCTGATGTTGCAATTGCTACAGATGCACCAACAGTGTCATCTGCTGTAAGGTGCAAATGCTGCAGATGTTCTCATTTTAAATTTTTCTTCATTTGATGTTCTCAATTCCTTTTTTGCTTCATTTAATGTTCTCATTTCAATTGTATCCCAAGGAAGAACTACAAAATGGCAGCTGATAGAGGGATGTCACCAGCCAAGAAGAGGCTCAAGTTTGCACCAGATCCTATAGTAGGATCTGTAACTGGAAGCAACCAGCTAAGCAAAGAAGTAAGCAAAACTGTCACCACAAGGAGGAGTTCAAGGCTCTTAGCTAACCCTGCTTGCAACACCAGGAGCAAGAAGATGAAAGACCTATGACTGGAATCATTTACTGCTGTTTTTGTTGTTTAACAACTATTTGTGAACTTGTTAGCTGCTATCTTAAGTGTGTGATGTTGAAATTATGAACTTATGTAATGGTGAACTTGTGAGCTCCTATCTTGAATGTGCAATGCTCCTTTTGTGCAATGATGAATTTATGCTATTTTGTGAGCTGCTTCAAATATTATGTGAGCTGCTATCTTGTGAGATGCTACTTTCAAATATTTTTGTGAGCTCCTATTTTGTCACAACAGATCATGTGTTCAAATATTTCAATCTATGCTATTTCAGTCATTGATCAAAGCAAGATTCTTGAGTCATTTCCAAATAGCAACATCACAACATTCCCAAATCACAGCATTGTTCTGTGATAATACATACCCAAACTAAGCTCCATCACAGCATACACTACAAAGAGAAATCCATTTAGTATGGATTATTAGACCACCCAGAAACAAATGTGGCCACAATGCTAATACCAAGAACTATGATAAATCCCCATGCTTGCATAAGCTCGTTCCTTTTCTTCATCTTCAGCTTCAGTTTCTTGTTCTTCTCGGTTAGATACATCACCCTCCTCTCTAAAACATGAGATTTTAGCCAGCTCTTCTCCAATCCTGCATGAAGCTCCTCAAATGCACGAGCAACACGTTTGGTCGGTGGCGGGTCAATCCATACAACCCACTCACATTCATCAGGAAGATGCAAAATCAATGATCGAATTAGAAAGAGGGGAAAGAGCAGAATCGAATCAAGCTTAAAAGCCAAACACTTACATCAAGAGGGCAATCGAGAAACCTTCTGCCGGAGCTTGCTCCTCCCCAGGCGAAGCGACGAGTAGGAATAAGCCCGTGGCCAGGGCACCGCTGCGTCGAGCGAACCTCAAGGCCACAGAATGTCAGATCGGGGATGTAAAACTTCGATTGAAACTGAACTATCCCGACACCATCAACCTAACAGCAGCAAAAAACCCCAAATTGATGAACCCTAATTCCGCAATATGCCCATATCTCCCCCAAATAGACACTGAAACTTACATTGGCGGCCACCGACGAGCTCGTAGAAGACATCCCCGCCGTGCCCGACGTACACATCGCTGACCACACCGTGCCCGACCCGCCCCTCTCTCTCTCTGACCGCGGAAACGCCCGATCCAGTATGAGCTAAAAAATGCCCCTGTCATCACGACAAAGAAGAAATAGGGGAGAGAGAGTGAACCGGTTAGTTGGGCCCAGATGTACGACAGGAGGGGCAAAAATGTCAAAGAAACGGCACGTTAGCGGTCAAACAGCCTTGACTGGACGGAAACGGCTCGGAGGGGCATTTCTATAAGGGCACATCACGGCGGAGGGGCATTTTTGAGCAGGCTTTGAAATTAGGGGTAAATATTATTAGGTGGTTCGAGTTAGGGACAGAAATGCAAATGGCCCATAAAAATATAGCGTCAAGTAAAGTTATCAATAGACGAAGATGAAAGAGGGGATGCCTTCCGGGGCATCCCCAAGCTTAGGCTCTTTGTTATCCTTGAATATTACCTTGGGGTGCCTTGGGCATCCCCAAGATTAGGCTCTTGCCACTCTTTATTCCATAGTCCATCAAATCCTTACCCAAAACTTGAAAACTTCACAACACAAAACTCAACAAAAAATCTCATAAGCTCCGTTAGTATAAGAAAATAAATCACCACTTTTGGTACTGTTGTGAACTCATTATTTATTTACATTGATGTAATATCTACTGTATTCCAACTTTTCCATTGTTCATACCCCCCGATACTAGCCACAGGTTCATCAAAATAAGCAAACAACACAAAGAAAACAGAATCTGTAAAAAACAGAATAGTCTGTAGCAATCTGGTTAGTTCGAATACTTCTGTAACTCCAAAAATTCCGAAAATTAGGACAACAGGGGAAATTTTTATATAGATCTTGTGTAAAAAAATTCAGAATCTTATCACGCTTCTGTGATTTTTAAAAATTCTGGGACTGGGCACAAAAGTTTTTGTTTTTCAACAAGATCAAATCAACTATCACCGTAAGCTATCCCAAAGATCTTACTTGGCACAAACACTAATTAAAACACAAAACCACATCTAACCAGATGCTAGATGAAATATTTATTGCAAAACAGAACCTAAAAAGCAAAAATAAAATTGGGTTGCCTCCCAACAAGCGCTATTGTTTAACGCCCTTAGCTAGGCATAAAACATGAATAGATCTAAGTGTTATCATCTTTGGCATGCAATCCATAAGTGGCTCTCATAATAGATTCATAAGGCAATTTAATTTCCTTTCTTGGGAAGTGTTCCATGCCTTTCCTTAACAGAAATTGAAATCTAATGTTTCCTTCTTTCATATCAATAATTGCACCAATCGTTCTAAGGAAAGGTCTACCAAGAATAATAGGACTTGTGGGATTGCAATCTACATCAAGAACAATGAAATCTAAGGGCACATAATTCCTATTTGCAACAAGAACATCATTAATCCTTCCCATAGGTTTCTTAATAGTGGAATCAACAATATGCAAATTTAAAGAACAATCATCAAATTCACGGAAACCTAACACATCACATAAAGTTTTTGGAATCATGGAAACACTAGCACCCAAATCACACAAAGCATGGCACTCATAATCTTTAATCTTAATCTTAATAGTAGGTTCCCACTCATCATAGAGTTTTCTAGGGATAGAAACTTCTAATTCAAGCTTTTCTTCAAAAGATCTCATCATAGCATCAACGATATGTTTAGTAAAAGCTCTGTTTTGATTATAAGCATGAGGAGAATTCAACATGGATTGCAACAAGGAAATACAATATATTAAAGAACAATTATCATAATTAAATTCCTTGAAATCCAAAGGAGTGGGTTCATTGCTACCTAAAGTTTTGACCTCTCCAATCCCACTTTTATCATTTTTTTGCATCAAGATCTAAAAACTCCGAATCATTGGGACGCCTTCTAACTAAAGTTGACTCATCTCCAGTCCCATCTTTATCAAGATTTACATTGGAAAACAAAGATTCAATAGGAGCCACATCAATCACTTTAAGATCCTCATCATTATTTTCATGGAAACTAGAAGAACACGCTTTTATAAACCAATATTTTTAGCACGCATCTTAGCGGTTCTTTCCTTGCACTCATCACTGGAAATTCTCATAGCTTTGAGAGACTCATTGATATCATGCTTAGGTGGAATAGATCTAAGTTTCAAAGAATCAACATCAAGGAAATTCTATCCACGTTCCTAGCCAAATCATCAATCTTAAGCAATTTTTCTTCAATCAAAGCATTGAAATCCTTTTGTGAACTCATAAATTCTTTAACACTATCTAAAATTCAAGGGGCATATTATTATAATTTCCGTAAGAATTGTTGTAGGAATTACCATAATTGTTAGAGGAATTACTAGGAAACGGCCTAGGATTAAAAGTACCTCTATACGCGTTATTACCAAAATTGTTCCTACCAAAAAAATTCACATCCATAGATTCATTATTATTCTAAATCAAAGTAGACAAAGGCATATCATTAGGATCAATAGGAGCACTCTTGCTAGCAAATAACTTCATAAGCTCATCCATCTTTCCACTCAAAACATTGATCTCTTCAATTGCATGCACTTTTTTACTAGTGGAAGATCTTTCGGTATGCCATTGAGAATAATTAACCATAATATTATCTAGGAGTTTGATATATTCTCCTAAAGTAATTTCCATAAAAGTACCTCCCACGATCGAATCTAAAAGATTTCTAGAAGCAAAATTCAATCCGGCATATAAATTTGGTATAATCGTCCACAAATTCAAACCATGAGTAGGGTAATTCTGTATCATCAATTTCATCCTCTCCCAAAATTGTGCAACATGTTCATAATCAAGTAGCTTAAATTCATAATATCGTTCCTAACTTAGATGATCTTAGCAGGAGGAAAATACTTGGAAATAAAAGCATCTTTACATTTATTCCATGAATCGATACTATTTTTAGGCAAAGATGAAAACCAAGTTTTAGCACGATCTCGAATTGAGAACGGAAATAGCTTCAATTTAACAATATCATTATCCACATCTTTTTTCTTTTGCATACCACACAAATCAACAAAATTGTTTAGATGGGATGCAACATCTTCATTGGGAAGGCCGGAAAATTGATCTTTCATAACAAGATTCAGCAAAACGGTATTAATTTCACAAGATCCCACATTAGTAGCGGGAGCAATTGGAGTACTAATAAAAGCATTGTTGTTGGTATTGGGAAAGTCACACAATTTGGTATTCTCTTGAGTCATCATGACAGAGCAAGCAATCCAACACACGAGCACACAAAAAGCAAGCAAAGAAGACGAATGGAAGAGGGGCGAAGAAAAGGCGAATCTTTTCGAAAATTGTTTTAGAAGTGGGGGAGAGGAAAACGAGAGGCGAATGGCAAACAATGTAATGCAAGAGATGAGAGTTTATGATGGGTACTTGGTATGTCTTAGCTTGGCGTAGATCTCCCCGGCAATGGCGCCAGAAATTCTTCCTGCTACTTCTTGAGCTTGCGCTGGTTTCTCCCTTGAAGAGGAATGGGTGATGCAGCAAAGTAGAGTAAGTATATCCCTCAGTTTTGAGAACCAATGTATCAATCCAGTAGGAGATAACGCACAAGTCACTGAATAACTGCACAAAAAAACACCAACTTGCACCCAATGTGATAAAGGGGTTGTCAATCCCTTCACGGTTATTTGCAAAGTGAAATCTAATAGAGATGGATAAACGGTAAAGTAACATTTTTTGTATTTTTTGTTTATGGAACAGAAAGTAAAAGATTGCAAAGTAAGTAAATAGGAAACTAAAATTGTAGATCGGAAACTTATATGATGGAAAGTAGACTGGGGGCAATAGGTTTCACTAGAGGCTTCTCTCAAGATAGAAAATATTACGGTGGGTAAACAAATTACTGCTGAGCAATTGATAGAAAAGCGCAAAGTTATGACGATATCTAAGGCAGTGCTCATGAATATAGGAATCACGTCCGTATCAAGTAGACCGACTCCTGCCTGCATCTACTACTTTTACTCCACACATCGACCGACTCCTGCCTACATCTAGAGTATTAAGTTCATAAGAACAGAGTAACGCTTTAAGTAAGATGACATGATGTAGCGGGATAAACTCAAGCAATATGATGAAAACCCCATCTTGTTATCCTTGATGGTAACAATACAATACTTGTCGGTTCCCCTTCTGTCATTGGGATCAAGCACAGTAAGATTGAACCCAAAGCTAAGCGCTTCTCCCATTGCAAGAAAAACCAATCTACTTGGCCAAACCAAATTGATAGTTTGAAGATACTTGCAAAGATATCAAATCATGCATATAAGAATTCAGAGAAGATTCAAATAATATTCATAGATAAGCTGATCATAAATCCACAATTCATCGGATCTCGGCAAACACACCGCAAAAGAGTATTATGTTGAATAGATCTCCAAGAACATCGAGGAGAACATGGTATTGAGAATCAAAGAGAGAGAAGAAGCCATCTAGCTACTAGCTATGGACCCGTAGGTCTGAGGTAAATTACTCACGCTTCATCGGGAGAGGCAATGATGTTGATGTAGAAGCCCTTCATGATCGAACCCCCCTCCGGCAGGATGCCGGAAAAGGCCCCTAGATGGGATCTCACGGGTATAGAAGGTTGCGGCGGTGGAAAAGTGTTTTCGTGGCCCTCCTGATTTGTTTTGGAACATTTGAGAATATATAGGCACAAGAAATAGTTCGGTGGAGTCATGAGGGGCCCAGAAGGGTGGGAGCACACACTACCCCCTGGGCGCGCCCTCCGTCCTTATGGGTGCCTCGTAGCTTCCCTGACGTGTACTCCCAGTCCTCTGGATGTCTTCTGGTCCAAGAAAAATCATCGCAAAAGTATCATTCTGTTTGGACTCCGTTTGATATTCCTTTTCCGCGAAACTCTAAAACAAGGAAAAAACAGGAACTGACACTAGGCTTTAGATTAGTAGGTTAGTCCCAAAAATAATAGAAAATAGCATAATAATGCATATAAAACATCCAAAACAGATAATATAATAGCATGGAATAATAAAAAATTATAGATACGTTGGAGACGTATCAGTGATACCTAATGACCCACAAGTATAGGGAGTCAATCATAGCCTTTTCGATAAGTAAGAGTGTTAAACCCAGTGATGAGCTAAAGGAACTGACAAGTACTAGTTTTCACCAATGTTTCGCTATAAATGTCGTAAAGATCGTTTAATAGCAAGATAATTTGTAACAAGGAAAATAGTAACAAAAGTAAAAGAGTGTGGCAAGTGGCCCAATCCTTATGTATGCTAAGGACAAGCTGGTGGTGTTTCTTATATACACTACAAAAAAAAGACACATCCGTGACATTTTGGGCCGAACGAATTTTTTCTGTCATGCTTATGACACTTCTATGACGATAATTGTGACAAAACCGGTATCGCCATAGATGTGGTGGGCTCCTACTTCTGACACAAAAATCATGACGAAAAATGGGCTTTTCGTCCAGGCGGGCGGAGACGGAGCTGCATGACATTCTTTGGGCCGTCCATGACAGAGAAAACCGTGGTAGAAGCGAAGCGAGGAAAATATCGGGAGTTCCCGTTATGGTGGCTGGTCGGGGCCGAAGCGATGCGCTGCTTTCTCAGACGACGCGAAAGTGTGTGCGAGGCGTTAACGCTCTATCGAACCCGAGCAAGGCGTTGGGCTCTAATCGAACTCGGCGATTGCCTTTGCGAAGTCTACGCGTTCATCGAACCCGAGCGATCGATCGATGGTTGTTAACTAATCCCAATCGAGCGATTCCTTCGCTACTGCTGCTAACTGAACCCGATCGATGCTGCCTCTGGATGAACAGTTCCCGGTGGGGGTTGGATGAAAAGGAACCCATGGTAGTAGAGGCCGTTATCGCTGGATGAACAGTACCCCGATCGATCGAGCCGGTGGATGAACAGGACCCCGTGGAGGGCTGGTTGAACAGTAGCCGGTGGAGGGATGGATGAACAGTAGCCCGTGGAGGGGTGGTTGAGCAGGACCCCCTGTGGAGAGGGCTGGTTGAACAGTAGCCGGTGGAGGAGCGCGTTGTGGAGGCTGGATGAACAGGAGCCCGTGGATGAACAGTCGCAGGTGGAGGCTTGAGGAGGTCGACGGTGGATGAATAGGAGCCCGTGGAGGCAATCGACGATGGATGGACAGTAGCCCGTGGAGGCAGTCGATGGTGGAGATGAACAGTATCTAGTGGAGTCTCGTTTTGCGGTACGCGACACCCCTCCTGATGAACAGGACCCCCGTTTCGACCGTAGCGCTCCAACACAAGTCCGTTTCCTCCGTTTTGCGGTACGCCACACCCCTCCCGATCAACAGGACCCCGTTTGGACCGTAGGAGGTCCGTTTCTGCCGTTTTGCGGTACGCCAGACCCCTCCCGATGAACAGGATCCCGTTTCCACCATGGCCGGTCGAACACAAGGCCGTTTCCTCCGTTCTATGGTACGGCATGCCTCGTTTCCATCGCCTGTTCCATCCAAGCCGGTTGGCTCCCGGTGAACAACACGCGTTCTGTTGCCTCCCGATGAACACGAAGCATTCCGTTGCTTCCCCATGAACACGACGACGATGCAGTTTCTCTGTTCTGACCCAGCCATAGCCATGTACACGAGCCCTGGCCGTACGTATGCACGAGTAGGCGTTCGAGACCCCGCCCGTATGTACGTACGTGGCTGTATTTACTTTCTTGCACCCTCGCCATTGTATGTACGTGTACATGCTATGTGCGCGCCTCTACTACCACACGTGCGCGCCTCTACTACCACATGTGCCCTTCTTTACACGGCCACGGTTCATCGCTGCAGCCTGCAGACAGACTGATCGACCAGTATGTATGTACACGTTCGCGACCAGAATGACAACGCTATGTACGCTTCGACCGGGTGGGTCCCGACTGTCAGGCACTTCCTTGCGTGCGAAGATGTAGCTGGTGGGTCCCGGCGATCGAGGGGCAAATCAATTTTTTTGCCCGTAATATGGACGCACTTCCTTGCGTGCGAAGATGTAGCTGGTGGGTCCCAGCAGCCAGGGAGGAAACGGTTTTTTTGTGAAATACGGTGGCCCGTCCGGTGGGTCCCTGCTGTTAGGTGGAGGAATCATTATTTTCCGTGTAATAAGGAGGCACTTCCTTGTCGCGCCCGTGGACCCACTGTCGGCCTCTCCGTCGACAAAGACTCTTGATGGAAGTCGCCCTTGACCACGTTGACAACTCCGCACCGAGAGCACCAGGGCGATGGACGACGGCGAGGCCTAGGAAGGGGACGATGTGGAGCCGGAGAATATGCGGCAGTGGATGCCCACGCGAAGAGGAGTACGAGGGTTCACTGGTTCGACTTTGGTGTGAGGCTGCCGTCGCCGCAGAATAATAGGGGGTGTGGGTGAGTGGAGGGATGGCCTGGCCAGCGGTGGGAGTAGTAGGGGGCGGTGAGGCTTCCACTGCAGCACAACCGGCCACAGGAGGCAGGAGCAGGTGGCACGACCGGCGCTGCTTTGGGCGGCTGGAGCGAGAAGACCAGAGGTTGAAGAAGCACTACGGCCGTTGGATGGACATCGTACGGTCACTGGAGCTAGAATCATTCATATTGACTAAGTTGACAAAGCCCTCCGTCCCCATCAACTTAGTAGGCCCAAGTCAACCTCCCACTATGCTGGGTCCCAGCTAGCAGGGGGAGTATTCATTTTTTTATGCGTAATAAGGAGGCACTTCCTTGCGTGCTAAGATATAGCTGGTGGGTCCGACCTGTCAGCGAGGGGAACATTTTCTCGCAAAATACAGAGGCCCTTCCGGTGGGTCCCAGATGTCAGGTAGAGGAATCATTATTTTGCACGTAATAAGGAGGCATTTCCTTATGTGCGGCCGTGGACCCAGCTGTCAGCCTCTCCACGTACATTCCACGTCCGATGGATGTCGTTCGTTGACCACGTTGACCACGCCGCGCCGAGATCACCAGGGCGGTGATGACGGCGAGGCCTAGGAAGGGAATGACACGGAGCCGGGGAAGACTCGACAGTGGTTGCCCACGCGGTGGGGAGTATGAGGGTTTACTGGTCCGGCTGCCGTCGCCGGAAAATAACAGGAGGTGTGGGTAAGTAGAGGAATGGCCTCGCCAAACAATGGAGTAGGTGGGCGGTGCGGCTCAGGCGGTAGCACAACCGCCACGGAGGCGGAGCAGCAGTCCCACCGGGCGCTGGTTTGGGCGGCTGGAGCAAGCTCAGATATTGAAGAATCAGCACGGCCGTTGGATTAACATCCAACGGTCACTGCTCCTAGAATCGTTTGTGGACTAAGTTGACAAAGCCTTTCATACACGTCAACCTAGTAGACCTACAAGTCAGCCTCCAAATCTGTCCCAAACAGCATACAGCCCGAAATTTCTAGCCAGATTCAAATTACTTTAAAAACTAATCATACCTTAATTTAAATCCAATGGAATTTTACCCGCACAAAAACAATGAAATTTAAAATATCAAAATCCGAATGAAAAAAGTATTTTGGAACTAATTGCCTGTTTGCTGTATTTTTCATTTTGCAGCCCATTTATTATTACTTATAGCCCATTTCTTATTACTTATAGCCCATTTTCGGGCAAAATGCACCCTCCACGCCTTGAAAGATTTTCACCAAATAGGCGTAGAAAAGCAAGTAGGCCTCGTTGGTTATTCTCAAAAAACAAAATAGCTGGGCTAGCCATTTTCAGAAAGGAAAAAAACAAACTGGACTGGTCATGTGCTAAACATATGAAATAAAAGCCTGGCCTAGACGGGCCATAGCTCCTGCACAACCCAGTTCCCTTCTCCGCCCCGAAAAAGCAAAATTACTGCGCGCGCTGTTGGGTCCCTATTGTTATCCTCACCATGCACAGTCATCTCCTTATTCCTCTTAGTTGTTGACCATGTTGACAACATCTGAGGGCGGCGCCGCGGCGAGAAAACCAAGGCGGAGGACGATGGTGAGGCCTCGGACGGGAATGAACAGGAGCCGGGGAAGATGCGCGGAGTTTTTGGGTGCGATGTGGCCACAACCAGCCGTGGGAGGCGGGAGCCGGCGTTCCGCCGGCGCTGGTTTGGCTTTTGCGGCTGGACGAAGAAGAGACTGAAGAAACACGATAGACGTTGAATGTCAATCCAACGGTCAAGATTGGCACAATCGTTTGTTGACTAAGCCGACACCAAGTAGCATACTTTTTTATATATAGGAAGAAAAGAAAACTGGGCTCGTTCGCTTGGTAACATTCCCGAAACTGCGACCGTTCGATCTTGCGTCGCAACTAAAACTGCAAGGAAAATGCGTTCGTCTGCCGTCCTCCTCCCAGGGAACGTTCGCCACATAAGTGACTAGCACCCTTGATATTCAACCGAGAGGCCTTGGGTTCGAGTCCCAGGAACTCTCAATTTTATCCTCCTTCCTTCCTCGCAAAAAAAGGAAAGAAAATCAAAGAGTTGAGAAGGCGTACAGAACAAGCTAGTTTGCTAGTAAAGAGACGTTGCTGAGTTTTAGAAAAAAGAGAGACGTGCTCCTATAGCTGGTTCGAATCCAAACCTAGACTATGACTATATATGGTGCTATGATACTCTGCAAGTAATGAAACTGATATATCCAATGTTCGCTTCTCCTCTTCTCTACTTACTCTGCCTAGCATCAGAAGCTCTGGCCGCAGCAACCATGTCCGCTGGCTACTCGTCCACATGCTCTTCAGCAGGCAACAACCCGATATGCGCCAAGTCGCCACCCGTACCATCGCCTGTGGGTATCATCACACCCCCGCCGGCACACGCACCGCAGCCGGTTCCTCATCGCAACCCGCTGCCGTTACTGTGGTGCCACTGCTGCAAATCACGCAGAGTCATCCGTCGCGTCTCAACCGCAATCCTCAATCCTGGCCGAGTCTTCTTCAAATGCCCGAATCATGGGGTAATAATATGTTTAAGTGTTATTCTGCTGCTTTTAGTTGCTGATTTTTTTAATAGTTTGGTTGATGATCTTCCAATTTGATTCGTGCAGAAAAGGGAAGATTCGTGTGATTTGTATTTCTGGGAAGTTGCTGATGTGGGGGCATGCAACTACGCTGATTATTTGGTTAGCCGAGGAATCCCAATACCAGCAGGTTTGGGTGTTGGACAAGTAATCAAGGAACGATGTAAGAGGAAGATGCGAGCGAAGGTTAAAGATGCAGCTCGATCATGGCTAAGCAACAATCACGAACAGCCTTGATAGCAATGAGGAGATGAAAGAGCTTGTGAAGATACTGGGAAAATCGATGTGCTCTGTAGGATGATTGTCTCTTTATTTGCAGTGTATGTAGCACTCGTGATGTATTCGGTGGCTATGACATGAGAAATTTGCTGAAACTAGTAATGAATGAAACCTGTTTAGCAGGATGGGTGTAGTGTTGTGAACATCTAATGATTTCTATTAACAGAAATCGGGGTATCTCCTTTTGGTAATAAATAAATAAATTAGTAGAGGCCCTGTCGGGTCAACTTTGTTCCTATTCGAAGACATCGAGCAAATTGTAGTCCAACAACAAACTATGTCATCGAATTCAAGTTTCACAGCCAAATATGAGTACAACTAAACAACAATGTCATCATGTTTTACTCGTCATACAATCACCAAACACAAATCAACATACATAAAAACTGATGTTCTCACAGCAAAATACTAAACAACACGTTCATCAGGTTTCAGTTGTCACAGCAAACACAATTTCACATAGTAGATAAAAACCATCTTCTGAAAGGAAAATACGACAAAAGCAATCTAATCATCATCCGCAACAGCAGCGTGAACATCTTCGCCATGTGTATCAGTCTGAATCGTAATTCCCCAGAGTGTCATCTTCTTGTTCATCCTCAATGTCCTCGAATGTTGGCTTCTTCTTGGTCAACTCTTGTATGTTCACAGCACGACAGGCAATCTTTTCGCCAGCGTCATTGACGTGATGGTTCTCAAAGATATTAGGACCATCTGTGGAATCTTGTACATCAAGAGCGTGTAAGAATCATCTTGGTGTGCAACTTCATTAAACGAATTCCTCTGCTCAAACCTTTGCAATTCTCTCCGGTCATCGCTACGTGCAAATGTGTCTTCCAAGAAAAATATCTGTGTTGCTTGATTTGCCAAAATAAAAGGCTCGTTGGTCAAGTACGCCGCCTTGACATTGATGGATTTGAAATAATCATCAGCTCTGGGTTTTGCGATCCTGGAAAACAGGTTATACCAATGACAGCACAACAGAACCACACACCGATGATCCTCGAAACTGGAGATATACTGCAAACAATGTCTGTTATGTTAGCATACATTTCAGTTGTCACTCTCCCGTACGTATATGTGCTCATGATGGCACTGTTTTGTGTCTTCCTGCCTTCGTCGCGTGCAAGGGTGTTGTAGCGCACATCTCCAACAACGCAAGATTCATAATGTCTTACCCGAGTACCAGGACCCATTGTTAGTGCGTAAAGGGAATCATCAACTGCCTGCCCATCCTCCCGCATCTTCTTAACATATGTTTAGAAAATAGACAAGCTGATCATCTTACGTACTCAATATATTAAAAAACTGACAGTGCAATTCAAAAGCTTACATGGCTCTTGAACCATTTCGCAAATCCTGCCATAACCAGTTTGTCAATGTTTCTTGGATTTTGCTGCAGTAACTCGTTCTTGTAGATGTTGCACAACATAGTGATCGCGTCAAACATCTAAATATATAGGAATGTGCTGCAAGTTTAGTAGATTACGATGTATAAGATGCAGTACTTAGCACTTGATATAACGTAGTATCTCAAGATAGTTATTCAATATATATCAAACCATTTTGTCCAAATCTTTAGGTTTGTCCTCTTGTCGACTCTTCCCTGTAACTTGAACAGAATAATAGAAAACATTGAGCCCGGGATTATCTTCACCCACCTCTTTGCTAAGCTGATCAGCTGTTTCAATGTATTTTGAGCAGAATGTCAACGCTTCTGTAGCAATGTAGGCCTATGCAATGGAAACATCAGGTCTAGCTCTGTTCCTGACATAGCCCTTGAAAGTGCCTAGCCGCCTTTCAATAGGGTACATTCAGCCATACTGTACTGGACCTCTAAGTAGTGCCTCATCAGGTAGATGAACAACCAAATGCACCATCACATCAAAGAAGGCTGGAGGATATATCTTCTCAAGGTCACACAGGATAGTTGGCATCTTGTCTCTAAGATGCTCCAAAGCATCTATCCTGATATTTCTACTGCAGAGTTCCCTGAAGAATTGTCCCAACTCGCAACTACTCAGATAAGTCGTATGCCCAGTCCTCTAAGGATAACAGGTAAAACCCTTTGAAGTAGGACGTGGCAGTCATGAGTTTTCAACCCTTTTACCTTGTTTCCATCTGCACTGACTCTCCTTTCAGGGTTGGAAGCAAATCCATGTGGGAATCTCACACGTGACAGGGCCTCGCAGAATTCTTTTCTTTTTACCTTGTCCAAGTCATACACAACTGGTGCTATATCCCGTGGTTTACCTTCATCTTGCACCTGCAAATCCTTTCTCATACCTAGATGTGTCAAATCAATCCTAGATTTTAAGGTACCTTTCGTCTTGCCTTCAATATTAAGAAGTGTGCCGGCAATGCTGTCACATATATTTTTCTCGATGTGCATCACATCAAGATTATGCCGCGGATCCAAATCTTTCCAATACTCCAAGTCCCACAAAGTGGACCTGCGGGTAAACAATAATCTCTCTTCTGCCTTGCCACACATCCTTTTCCCGCTACCATTACCAGGATGGTTTCCTGGTGTAAAATGCCTGACCTTCTCTAATTCCACTTGCAACTCATCGGCGGTGAGCCTCTTTGGAGCATCACGGTTTTTATGCTTTGCATTGAACACATGTCTTCGGTATTTTTTGTAGGATGCGGCTTGTCCTTAGCAAGGAAATGGCGGTGTCCAATGTAACAGATCTTGCTAAGTATTGCATATGACAGCGGATTCCTGTCACAGCGAACACATGCATTGTAACCATGTGTCGTTCGCCCTGACATAGTGCCCAAAGCCGGATAATCATGGATGCACCAAATTATAACAGCACACAGAAAGAAATCAGCTGGTGGGCTGCTATATAGGCCTCGAGTGAGAACACCCTTCCATAGCTTATGAAGTTCCTCCACAAGAGGCTCCATGAATAAATCAAAATCCTTTCCAGGACTTTTTGGACCTGGGATGAGCAAGGCCATCATGTAGTTTGATTCTTTGGTGCAGACATCTGGAGGCATGTTGTAAGGGATAACAAGCACTGGACACATGCTATATGTGGCGCTCTGGTGGCCAAATGGGTTAAATCCATCTGAAGCTAAGCCAAGTCTAATGTTTCTCAGGTCAGCAGCAAACTTTTTGTGTTTCTGGTTGAAGCTTTGCCACTCACTACCATGAGATGGATGGCTCATTACATTCTGATCTCTACACTCCTGGTTCCTAGAATGCCACAAGACATCCTCTCTTGTTTCAAAGATCATGAAACAACCTCTCGCAATCTTGGTGTAATTGGAAAATGTCTCGAGAACATTATGAGGAACCCTCTTCATAGCATCGCCATCTTTCCATCTTGATGATTTGCATTTCGGGCATTCACTTAAGTTGGCATAATCCTTCCTAATGTAACACAATTATTCTTACAAACATGGATCATATCATATCCAATTCCAACTGCATGAAGGAAATTCTTTATTTTATCAGTAGGTGTGTGGCAGCTCGATGCATCTCGGGAAAGATTTGCGAAAGCAGCCAACATCGCATCGAATGATTTGTTGGTCATCCGCTCAGTTGTCTTCACCTGAAGAAAGGTGACCATAGCTGAGAATACTGACAGCTTATTTCCTGGGGTGACAGCCCATGTTGCATTGTTCCAACATGCGGGCCCACCGCATTTCGTAGCGTTGTTTCAATGTTGGTCAAACTCACTGGCTCCGCCACCACCACCTCCTCCTCCTCTTCCACCTGAGCATCAGGCAGGTTAAGATGGTGATCTGCTCCTTCCATGTAGTCAGTAACATTGACGTTCACAGCTTCACCATGATGAACCCACCTAGTATATGTGACCGACATCCCATACAAGTGCAGATGATTTTGCACAGTTGATTGGGGTCTTGTAACTGAATTCATACAACTGCTACACGGGAAGAGCACATCTGATTTCAGACCACCGTACTCAGCTCTGATAAAGTTCATGAAGTTTTCAACCCCCTCGACATATGTAGTGGAGAATCTTCGAGCAGAAGTTATCCAAGTCCTGTCCATCTGTTAGACATACAAATTAGTTCTTCTACTAGATATTACAGGAAAAACATATATGCTTTTTTATGTAGTCTAGAAAAAAATACCTAGGTCGATGTCTAAAGCTATGGCAAGATATTTGGACGAGCAGATCTAAGTAACGAGATATATGTAAAGCTAATTCAGCAAACAGATTTGAGTGCTAAATTATGGCAGGTTGTTTCAGCAGTCAATGAGGCTGAGCACACAGTCATCGAACTATCGAAGGCCATCGCAGCAACAAAGATCGAGTATAAAATGGTGCACCTAACATATTGGCTACTAGACCATGCCAACCTATGTCACAATAAATATATGGCAGGATATTTTAGCAACTAATCGGGCTTGGCATGCCATCTTAGCTAAGCAGGTTGAGTGCAGAACAGGGCAAGGAAGCTTCTTAAGTAGAGCATATTGACTGTAAACTACTTCAGCAAATAGTGAGATTAACAGCGTCTATAAGCTAACATTCAACTCTACACCGACATGCACGGGGCCTCAGTCTAGAATGCACATACAGTGGGAGAAGCTGAACGCCATGCATCTCCACACAAACATCGCCAGCGGTGGCGGCGCTGACTGTCGTGCGCCTCCACAAGAACGCCGCCACCGGTGGTGGCGCGGCTAGAGGACGGCAGTCTACGAGAGCGTACTGTGGGAGCGAGAGGATCGTCGTGTGTCCCCTCAACGAACTGCGACACCGACGTATCGGCGCGGCGGGGAGGGTGGCTTTGGCGGAGCGAATGGAGTGGAGGGGGATTGGGGGAGGGGGTTTGGGGAATATTATTGGCTAGTTGGCCGAAGGGCGGTTGAATTTGGGATTTGGGTGGAATTTTTTTGGGGGATTTTCGTGCGGTGGGGGGTGGGAGGGTTGGCGCATGGTTGGTTTCTCCAAGTGCAGTCCCACGTGTCGCTGAAGAGGCAAGCGAAGCGCTGCCCGCTTATGCGTGAGCCGTGTGCAGGACCGAACGTGTGTGGGGTGCAATGCGACCGCGACAGGGGTGCTGTGAGTGTACCGCCTTTTTTCCTTTTAATAAACTAGGTGCTTCGCCCCCTAAAGAAAAGAAAACTTGGTGCTTCGCGCGATCCATCGATACTACTACTAGTAATCCGGTAATCCCGACTAAAACGGCGCGACCGGGTCTTTTCCCGCGCGATATGCTGGGAGGTTGGCTTAGTTGGGTTTTTTAGGATGAGTAATGCTACACCTACGTAATCCCATTTACGTAATTAACGTAATGTGAAACATGTGAGCTGTTGATTGTAGATTGGGGGGAGGGAGGGGCCCACCACCATGAAAATGAAGGAGGAGAGAGAGGCAATTTACGTTAACCCTTTTGTAGGTTCCCGTAGATGTAGAAAGATGTGAAATGCGTGAATGTGTAGTGCACGTACTATTGGAGTGCCTAAGATAAATTGTGTATGAAGACTATTTGTTTATTTTACTTCCCATGTTAGTTTTGTCTCGGTTCAATAAAAAGCAGAGTTGGTGATGATGGTGTGCCTGCCATCCTGCAACATAGGCCGTCCGATCTATATCTAACGGATAGGAAGGAAACTATGACAATTTACCCGCACTTCTCTCCACATTTGCAGATAAGGCCTTCCCTCGTTCATCCTTTTCTCCCACAAGATCTTGATGTTCCATGCAACTCACGGGCATCTTTCTAGTACTCCTACAATATACTATATTATTGTGAAAGTTCATATACACCGGCCGAGATTAATGCAAACACGGCAGATTTTCATTATATTTCGAACTTTTATAGGACAGAAAAATAAAAGAAACCCGACCCTAAACCTATTCTACGGCGGCGACCGACGTCCTCCATCTGCGATCTCCATGAACGTGGGCGGGGTTCAAGACCCGTGAAGTGAAGGTGCGGTCTCCGGCGAGGAAGAGTAGAACACGGGAGACGGACCGGCTAGTTGTCACACCATGCCCTGCCGCCTCCCATGCCCTACTCATCCTCGGAGGAGTCCCCGACCTCGATGGTGCCGGACGTTGGATGGCGGCAAGTAGGACGCGTGGCTGACGGTGCTCCCGTCGTCGGCCGCCGGCGTGGCCACCGCTTGTGCGGTCGCGTCTGCATCCGGCTACGCCGCTATTGCGTCGCGAGCGGCGACTTGAGTGAGGGTGGCAACCTCGAGCTTCATCCCTGAAGACAAGCTCTCCCGCAGAGCGTTCGCGCTTGCGGTCATGGTGGATGTGGTGCGAGGTAGCAGGACGATGCGCTACGGTGTGGAGGTTAGCTGGGCGTTGCCGCTTTGAGTAGCGCATTCCGGTGAGGCCAAGCGTCTGGGTGCGTCATTAAGTCACCGGAGTTGGTTCCTCGGGCACCGAGCCTCTTAACGATGGCATACAGACGAACGGCATGAATGCGGGCAGCTGGTGCCGGCTGGGAACGCACCTCGCGACTGCGCGAGGGACGAGGGTTTTTGGTGTGCCAGGGTAGTCAGTTGCGGTCGTGGCAACGTTGGAGATGCCCTTTGCTCACATGAGACCCCACATGTGATCGAAAAAGCAAGATGACCCGGCATGTTTTCAGGTCCTGGGGATGCAGTTGGCCGTGCTATACCACTCCGCGGATGCGGTGCGGCGCGCGCGCACTTCGGCGCCCGTGCATCCTCGACGAGCCGGGTGTTGATCTGCTGGTCGTGCCACAGTGCTATCGCCACCCTCGGCACACTGAAACCCATCGTGTAAAGCGACGTTGAGCGTGTCGCTCCCGCATGCCTCATTTGAACATTCCGCCGAGTATCATTCACATGTGGGCCTAGACCCTGCTTGTATTTCCAATGTTGTAATTTGTCCGACATGCATACAAACAAACGGTTCGTTTAAAGTTTCACTTTGCCTCCACTACGTGTCGCTTCCCGTCTTAGTTTTGACATCCCATTCGGTTCATGCCCCGATACATCTTGATGAGAACGATTGTTGTTGAGAGATCAATTTGCATGTCGTGCAAGGAGATAAAGGTTTGGTCTGTTTCTATGATAGAAATGACCGGCGGGGGGAGGGGGTCTGTGGGGATCATAGGGAGTATATTGTACGTTCGTAAGCGAGACGAACATATTGTACCCACCCTAGTCCTCTTTCAATCGATCTCTGGACCCCGAGATGAAATCGAGAAAGAACGAGTGGGTGCATGTGTGATACGTAAGGCGGATTCAAAATTTTGAACCGGTGATCATAGCATCCACAAATCATATATAAAGGGTATACAATGTTTGTTTCACTCTTGAACGTACAATATACTCCCTCCGATCCTTTCTAGTAGTTTACATATAAGTTTTATGTGTAGTCAAAGTATCTCTACTTTGATCAAACTTACAAAAAAAGTATCAACATTCAACAATGCCCAATCAATATTGTTAGATTCGCACGTACTCCTAGATTTTTATTCAAAAAAATATGGTTTCCAAATTTTTTTCAACCACGTGAATGTGCTTGTTCTAGTGCATGCTCTTCCTTCTAGGATTTCGCCACGTATAGCCAGTCCAATAGTAACTTTTTTTAAGCTCCCTGTCCAATAGTACTAGTGGAGTACTGACAACATCTGTAGTAGAGTACACAGTGCTCATAGTACTCCCTCCTTCCATTTATATAGGGCCTATGTGGAGGAGAGAGATGTGAAAAAGTAAAGGGAGTGAGCTCTCATGCAAGAGCCTAGCTATATACGCATTCCTAGTTAAATACAATAAATATGAAAAAAGAGATAGAGAGGAGATGGAAAAAAGTACTAATACAATAGCCAACCTTATATTTTTTTGCGGGAAATAGCCCACACTACTGTATGAGTGCATATAGATGATGGCTATAGATGACATGGCAGTTCCTTATAGCCATCGACTGGCTATATTATTAACCATGCTCTAATGCATTTTTCAAAACCGCCTTTGACTATTGACAGGATTAATAGTACATGAGATGTACAATGTGAAAATTATATCATTGGAAGCTCCTTTCACATACGAATTTGACCGTATGCTTTGTGTAAGTTGCATGTCATATATTATTACTCTAACATTGGGTCAAAGTTAGCCTCGAAAAATGCATTAGGCCCTGTAGATGGAAGGAGGGAGTAGTAGTGGAAGTGGATCCTCTGACTTAGGTATCCCTGCCTTACCCTCCCTTTCGTTCACTTACTGGCGGACCCCATGCTTGCTAGGCCCCGCTTTTCAGTTACTCAATGGGTTCAGCCACGTCAGGGGATCCTTATCCGTAGTATACTCCCTCTGTTTTTATTTGCTCCACATAAAACGGAGGGAGTGGTAGTATAAATGATGCGGGCGGGGGAGGGACGTCGGTTTGCTCTCAACTGTGGTCCCACAAGCGAGCGAAAACGCAAGACGAAGCGCGTTCCATTCGGTGAGGGACATGGAGGGTCCAGCGTGCCGGGGTGCAACGCGAACGCGACAAGAGCGATGTACAGTCAAAACTGATTGACCGGTCGTCACCGGAACCACTATTCACACCAGAACCTTCGCTGCTCGGCCTACGCCGGCCACTGCCCCAAAACCACACCTTCTCTCCAGCCCATCCCCCCACCTTTCGATCTCCTAGCCCGCATCAAGCGTCCCCTAGTTTGCCGAAAAGCCATGGTGCGCCGCAAGATCACGTACTACAAGATGCTGACGCCGGAGCGTCGCGCAGAAATCGCGGCGGCGGTCGGCGCCACAGACCTCCGTTCCCAAGCTCGCTTTGCAGCGGCCAATCCCTGAGTTCTCTGGAGCCAAGATACGAGGAGGAGGAAGCCGATTCAATGTTCATGGCGGAGGTCACAGCGCAGAAGGCCCACGATGGGTATGATACGATGGACGTCGACTTCATGCCGGCGTCCGGGTCCCCCATGGTGCAGGCGGACCAACGGTTCAACCTGGCGATACTAAAGGAGGACCGGGAGGGAGAGGCTCAACTCGACGCGGAGCGCGCACATGCCGCTGCCATCGAGGCTCTCCTGCAGGCGGAACCGGATGTCGTGGATGTGAACCGGGCGGCGGAGGTTCAACTTGAGGCGGAGCGCGCGTATGCCGCTGCCATCGAGGCCCTCCTGCAGGCGGAACCGAATGTCCTCGACTTGAACAGGGCGGCGGAGGCTTAACTCGATGCGGAAAGCGTGGATGCCGCTGCCATCGAGGCCCTCCTGCAGGCAGAACCGGACGTCCTCGACTTGAACCGGGTGGTGGAGGCTCAACTTGACGCGGAGCACGCGGATGCCGCTGCCATCGAGGCCCTCCTGCAGGCGGAATCGGACTCCCTCGACTTGAACTGGGCGGTGCTCTCGTCCGTGCAGAGTGCCCGCACGCTCCGCGTGCACGAGTAGCTTGAGGCCGAGGACAACCACGGTGCGGAGACACACGTCGGCAGCTACGACTGGTTCATGCCGGCAGCCAAAGATGACGAGGCTGTCTCGTTCCGCGAGCAGTGATAGTTGTTCTTGATGTTGTTGTTTTTAGGGATCTTTTGCTGTGTAAAAACATATATTGTTATGCAAGTCACCTGACTTTGATCATTTGGGCCAGTCTACCATTTCAGGCTGTTGGATGAATATCCTACGTCTCCTAACCCTTCTTCCTCGCCTCTTCTTCTTCCCCAACAGACCACCTCACGGGTCGTACGGATCCTCCCCAACATGCGGTTGGATAAACATACTGTATGAACGAAAATTATGTGTCAGCGGTAGGATGGCTGAGTTTGGTTTGTTCACATGTGGTAGCACGTGTCAGTGAGGGTGCGTTCCCTTGGTTGGGTTTGCAGCGTGCAGGAGCGACTGTGTGAGGGTGCGGTGCGACCGCGACAGCCATGTGCAAGTGTACCTCCTTTTCATTTTGAAAACTTTAGGCAAGCTTGGCAAAAATGTGTGATGAAGTATGGCAATGCAAGGCCTAGACCCAAACAGGATAAGTACGTACGTACTAGGAGTACTAGTGTTAATAAAGAAAGGCGGGGTTTTCCTTCGCGGGATTAATTGATACAAATCCTTGTTTGACGTCTCAATTAGTATTTTTTCTCCAAACCCCAAAGAGCTAACCATCTCGCTCCTCATCGTTTGATTAATGCAGTGCCATGCAAACCAACCTTCTCACTTCCGCATGCATGCAAGGTTATATTAATGTCCTTGGTTGCTAGTACAAGGCAGACCCCATCAATTTTGCCTCGATTAGTGTTAGCGGCCTTTTGCAAATTGTAATTTTGATACAGTGGCCTTGTGTACAAAAGAATGGAGATAGTAACTATTTGACTTCCTTCCCCATTGCGGTGACGTCGATGATATCTCGAACGTCGTGGTTTGGCGAAGTGCATTCGACGGAGAACACCGTTGAGGGAGACCACCAGACGCAAGTGCCGCCTGCAAGCCGAGACAATCCGCCTTATTTGCATCCAGGAAGTCCGTTGAACCAAAGGACGCGTAAATGTACTACTACTACTAGTACACAATAGCGTCGTCCGTCCAGCTTAGTGCAGTGAGGTGGTTTCTCGAAGAAGACGATGGAGAAGCGAAGTCAGCGAAGATTGAAATGATGGTTGCTTCGTCCGTGCTTTGTGATTTGACACCTCAAAGCTTTGTGATTTGTGATATAAGGGACAGGGGAGTAGACTCTATGCCCTATACTGTACATGCGTCCAAGCACGGGAGCAGGAGGAGAGACGTTGCATTTTTCTATTCCTTCAATCAATCAATCAGGGAGCTTCGATTCCATCTTTTTGGCTTTGGCAGCACCGTCCACAATGGTTCCCATCGATGCCAAAAGCTATTTCACATTTGGCTACAGATTGTGGATGCCCTTAACCGTACCACTTGGTTTTGCTCCTGCTTGCTATCTATACAAATCTCAATTATATTGATCTAAAAATTTATAGAATCAAGATTAGTAAAAAGGAGGTGATTTTGCCGCGCGGATGGCGGGGGAGGTTTCTTATTTTTAGAGGACGTTGGCCTGGCGGTTTGCTAACATGCGGTCCCACGTGTCAGTGCTTTACCAAGCCAATCCGCGTCCCACATGAGGCAGAACAACGACAGAAGCAACATGTGGTTAACTTGAAGAAGATCTTACAAAAAAAGTTGAAGAAGATGAGGGAGAAGCGGATTCAGCAACGAGTGAAATGATGGTTGTTTCGTCCCTCCAACTTCTTTTTTTAGCATTATTACTTCATCCCTCCAAATTAACTGCGGAAAGGTGCAACTTTGTGATTTGACACCTCATTGCTCATTACTACGCCGACGCCATGACTGGGGTGCTTCACCCCTGCTGCTCTGCAATCTATTTTGGTATGGCATGTGGACCCGGTAGCATGATGTCCCACATGTCGGCGAACAGGACTGGAACATTTATGAAAGCGAGCGCTCCACTCTTACGAAGGAGGAGTACACGACACGGCGGCCCCGTGAACTGTCACTTGTGTTGTATAGTACTATAGTTTTGCTGTTTCGCATGATCCATCGATACAAACCTGATTAAACAGGAAAGGGCGGGATTTTTCCCTGGCCATACATTTCAAAGGCAATTTTAATGTATGCAATCTGAATAATTAAGTAACAATATGATCTCTAGTAAAACTAAAAACACATATGATATGTTGTGTTAGAGTGTAGTAGTAGTGTTGTATTGCATAGTTGTTAGATGTATCATGCGAGAACGTGTAGAGATGTAGTTTTGGAGGGCCTACAGGGAGAAAAGCGTAATACGGCCACCGAACTTCAGAATACGCTCATTACGGTCACTATATACGTTTTGTGGTGATTATATGGTCACTTGCTCACCGTTCAGCATCGAATTGCACTCTGTTGACCGGCCAAATAGTCTGCGTAGCACCATGTTGACTAGTTAAACTGACCACGTTCCTTGTGGGTCCCACGTGTCAGTTCACATAGAAAAAAGGTCAGATAAACACAAATTTACCTAGGCGCGACAAGACTCCAACCCGTGCGCGGGAATCACCTGGTTGTGTATGTGTCTGTCAGGGCCTGATGTGTGCGCATGCACGTGTAGGTTAAGCACTTGAGCGTGGGAGTGTGTTTGGTCGTGTGGTGTGTGCATGCATGCGTGCGTGGCTGTGTGTGTACGTATGAGTGTTGCGTGCGTGCGTGGCTGCATGTGTTCGTGTGAGTGTTGTGTGCATGCAATTCGTGTGCATGCGTGTGTGTGTGTGTATAATCACCACACCATCTCCTGTGTGTTAAAACAGATGGCTCAGCATACCAATACAAGGCCACCTTGTCCGCTGTGCCTGCGGTTATGACTTTGAACCACCGTCCATTATTTTTTTGTCGTTTGTTTTCATTCTTACTAGCAAGATGCCTGTGCGTTGCATGTAACATCAAGATGCATTTGTATGACTAGTTTATCTTGTGAGAGAAAACGATGAATGATGGAAGGCCTTATTTGCAAATGTGGAGAGGTGTGTGGGTACCTTTTTGCAAAATTGCCATAGTTTCCTTCCTATCCGTCAGATATAAATTGGACGGCCTATGTTGCAGGATGGCAGGCACACCATCATCACCAACTCTGTTTTTTAGAAGAGTGTAGAAGAGTAGATACAAGCCGACAGGTGGGCCCAATGGTAGTGAGATAATGTGATGCAACACTAGAGGTGCAACGTGGAGCGTTTAACTAGTCAACTAGTCATGTCTTGAGCAAATACAGAGCTGTACGGTGAGCCCGTGACTGTATAATAACCACAAAATGTAAATGGTGACCGTAATGAGTGGATTCTAAAGTCCAATGTACGTATCGTGCTTTCGCTCCAAATACAATGATCGTCACTATATATATCGCGAGAGAAAGATGAAACATGCGTGAATGTGCTGGGGGCTTACTTTCAGAGGACCTGGAGATAGTTTGTGTGCATACGTGAAAGGGGCGTAGAGGGGGTGTATGCGATGGGGAGAGAGATGCTCTTCGTTTCTCTTTATTATGACTAACTTTATATATAGTATAAAAATATAAAAATTCACAGTGTGGAATAAATATCATTGTGGACACCAAGCACTGCAAATTAACGTTCATACTCCTCCATATAACTTTGTAATGTTGTATATATGTAGAAATTCTAAAATAATTTTTTGGCCACACTTCATTCAAAAGGAATGTTGTATGCGCAATAAACATGAAGAGAGGGCTTTTTAGATCAATGGGGTACGTGATGTAACATGTGCGAATGTGTAGTTGATGTATTTGGCAGGGCCTAGAGAGGTATGTGTGTGTATTACGTATTCGAGAGAGGCATGGATAGAGGGGCCGACGGGGGGAGGGGGCGTGGGAGAGATAGCATGAGAAATGAGAGAGGTCTAGAGAGAGAGACTAATATGATGTCACGGCGAGAGATTCCCTTGGGTGTGTATATGCAAGGGGGAGGGTATAGAGGCATGAGGAGATTTTTTTGTGTGGTGTCTATGTTGGTATGTGTGGGTGTGAGAAGATAACGAGACCTGGGGGCAGAGGTGAGGCCCTTGGTTCAGTTCCGTCCTGCGCCACATTGGTCGGCCCATGACGCATTTTGGGAGACCCATGGATGACTTGTCGTACAAGACAACGATAGCAGAATTGTGAAGGACTCTGTGTCCACTGACAAAGCCGGCTAGGATTTGTAACCCTGGGTTATCAGACCAAGGTAACCCCTTATCTTTGATATTAATATTCATCCAACCTAACTTTAAGGGGCATCCTATAGAATGCTCTGCTCGAATCATACTCGTCGATTAGGAAGAGCGGTGTGAGACAATGCGTGAGAGGCAGGCCTAAAGATAATGTGCGTACATGAGACACGTAGGCAGGTCTATGTATATAGAAAGGGTCGATGGGGATTGTGCGTGTGTATGCTTGTGAGAGGAAGAGTGCTTGTGATAAAGGTTAGTGAAAACAGTCGTAAATGGTTACGAGAGGGAGGGAGGGTTATATCGAGAGCATGTCTGTGAGAAAGACACCTCGGGAGAGAGTGTGTGAGCATGCGTGAGAGACCACCGATGGATAGTGAAACTACACGTATAAGACTGATGTACACATTGATTAAAGATATAAATTGTATCCAAATATTAGGATGAGATCATGGTATTTACAATTCGCGTAAGGAACGGTCATTGATCCATCAGACATCTAGATTCTATCGAATTTGAGCATGTCTATGTTATTATTCGACATAATTGATCCACATAGTTAGTATTTTGAACTCCAGACAATGCATCTCTTTAGCAATCGAATATAAACGTGAGTATAGTTCATGTTGTGTGTGTAAAGCACGTTATACATACGAAAGTTACACAATGAACATTATAAATAGCTAGCTATGAACTAGCATGCATTTCAATTCAACTTAAGGTGGTTTAAAAAAATCGAATTCAACATGAAGTCCATTCAATTATTTGAATTTGATATCATGGCATTTGTAAATCATACCTAAGTTATGGGGCCACCAATCTTTGCTCTGATTTTGTACATAATAGCATATATAGTCATGTAGAAAATAGATTCAAATTTAGCTTCTCCATTCCAAAATAATCGTAGTTATAAGATTTTCAAGTGTCAAAATTTCAAACAGAAGCGGATAATTTAATGAGGTTTTCAAACATACAAGGTCAAATTTAACGTTGTATATTTAGGTCAATCCTCAAAGTTCAAGAGTATTCTAAACGTGAATGCTTCTGTTTCAAAATTTCGAACTAAGCGCCAAAAGAGCATCTACTCGCCCAAAACCGTGTGAGCCCAATGTTTGGTAGTAGAAGGAAATTACTTTTCTAACTCTAACCCGTGAAACCTACCGGCCCGACGTCCAAAGGTCTAAACCAGGGTAGGTTTGTAGCTTCATCTAGACGCCACACAACCGCCTCCGAAAAACATTCATACACAATGGTCGCCTAAGCACACATGCTGTGACTAAATCGCCCCGCCCACCATTTGGGACACCAGGATTACCATCCTACCCCGACCCATGAGGGTCCAAAATTTAAGAGGGGGGTAAAGTTTGTACTTTCCCCAAATTTCAAACCAGCGCGTCCCATCTGTTCAAAAAAGCCAAAAAACAAACGCGTCCCAGACCGAAACATGGTTCTCCCTTAGCTCCCCCCCGTCTGACTCCCCATTCGTATTTCGTGGGTGCCAAAACTACCTCTCCACCAGATCCTCCATTCGCCACCCCATCCCACACATCACCCGCCACCCTCCTCCATCACGCCGGAGCTAATACCCCAACGTCGTCGTCCACCACAACCTCAACCGCAACACCCTCCACGGCTAGTAGTTGAAGCCGAGGCCGGGCCATCCATACCCGAGCCTGTTCAACCACGCCGTCCTACGCCTCACCGCTCCAACTTTGCCACCGTCCACCGCACCGGAGCTGTTCCTGCTACACCGTCCTTCGCCGCCTCGGATATGCTTCCCCTCCGCCCACATACGGCCACGACAACACAGTCAACAATTTGGCCATGGGTTCGTCCAAGCCTGCACCCTCCTCGAAAACATCGGTTTGCCCAGCAAAAAGAACAAGATCGGCCCGACATGTGGATGCGACCACACCGACAACCAAAAATGGTACTCCTCTTCCCTTATTCGTGCAAATCTTACGTGTCTGCTTGCACGGTATTCATCCCACAGAAGACACTAGTTGACCGCTTCTTCTTGATACTAGATGTTCCTAGTTACTCGTGACGCACAAGGTTTCTCCTCATATACTATTTCACCTTAGCTAGAGGTCCATCGCCCCCTGGATTTCTATTCCTGGTCAGTTGACTCCTAATTAACGGAAGCATTCCCCGACATAACAGGCGCTAGTCCGCCTATTACGCTGGGGAAGCAGCGCCTCGGTGTTTATCTTAGGGGCGTGTGGGGCCTAGAGCTGCTGGCACCCGATCTGGAGGTCAGCCGGGATTAAAGGGATAGCATGGGGGCACTGCCAAACACGGCGGTGGTGTGAGGTCGAGGGGAGGGCGGGCGGCGGAGGCAGGGTCTGGCTGGTGGTCGCCATGGCGGTTCGAGAAAGATCGTCAACAAGGATCAAGGGAGGTAGACGAGGCCATCTGCCTGCCCTTATAGATCGAACGGTTCATAAAAAAATCGACTGACCTATTTATTTTCAGTCGACTGTTATCTTGATAAGACCACATGTGGTGGTGCGCTGGAGGAGTACCTGCATTTCCTGTGCTCATATATTACAAAATCATACGGAGTAGAATCTAATTTTATTTGCCATGCAATGTTGTAGAGCTATCATATGTCTCCTGTCATCTACTTTTTAGCCACCTGCTATCTGCTACTTTTACAGTGCACTAGTTCTGCACACACTTCACCTATACTCTCACTATTGTGTTTTTATGCAAGGGTATTTCAGACCCTGCCTTGACAGAAGCTGAAAATAGAAGAGAGAAGTCGCTCCAGCGTGGTACGCGGCTAGGCCAAACACGTTTCAAGACTTTAAAGGGTGTAGTGTCAGCATATGGAGACAGGGAACATAGCTCTGGAGTTGATGATCTCGCTCGCCGTGAACCACCATCCCAGGTGCTTGCTTTAACTTCACGGTGTCATATGTGGTTGCATGTTGCATATGGCTTGTATTCGACAGGCCGAAGTCGGTCTTTATCAAGATAAGGAAAGATAGTTTTTTACATGAACCACCATCCCGGGAGCACCAGAAGACAAATAGCTAGTCAGGGCACTAGCCGAGCCAGTGACAAGCCCAGCACAGACATGCATCACCTGGAAGCCAACTAAAAAGCCACGATGGTGGTGAAGCAGCCCGCCTCCCACCAGGCTCTCAGGTCCTAGATGATCATGCTCACCACTCCAGCCAGATGTCTAGCTTGTATTGCTTCCAATTTGGTTAAATTGCATCTTCTTAGCTTACACACTATACCTTTGAATATGACACGCCTTCCTGTTTTTGGTACATACTAGTACATCTGTCTATTAACCATGTTCTTACATCAAACTAATGTTCTTGTGTATGCCTCATCACCACTTATGATGAGGCAACAAAGCCAATGGACTCTTGTGATAAAAGATCCTCATTTAAAGAATGCATCATCAGCCTCCCCACATGATTCTCAAGAAACAACAAGGCTAGATGAAGATAGTGAATGTAGCTCTATAGTTGATTACTGCATTTCCCTTGCACTAGCATCGCAGGTGCTTGATCTAACTTGGCAGCGTGATATGTGGTTGCATGTTGCATATGGTGTCTAGATTGTAATTCTTCTAATCTGGTTAAATTCACTACAAAAAAATACACTTCCGTGATGATACGTGTTTGTCACAGTAGGTCGCGTTTTTTGTCATGCATGTACATCCATGACGATTTTATGACAGAATCAAGATAGTCATACCGTCTTTGTCGTAGAAGTGTTCCATGACATTACCAAAATTATCATCACGGAAGTGTCCACTTCCATGACGATAAATCGCGCGTCACAGAAGTGCTTTCGTCAAGGGTGATCGGGTCGGGTTTTGGATCCGATAACCCGTTAACAACCCCGACCAATGGGGATTTTCCACGTGTAAAATCATCATTGGCTGGAGGAAACACGTGTCGGCTCATCGTTGGGATAGATGTCATCCACTCATTGGACAGAAGGCGCCTATGATACATCGACACATGGCACGGCCCAACAGAGGCCCATTCCTGTGAAAAGGCCGGCCCGTTTGACTTGGTCAAAAGGTGGCAGGCCGACCCATGGAAAGCATGTTAACGACCTGTTCGCATATAGCCCATTTACAGCCCGCTAACCCAAGGCCCGTTACGCCCTATCCGAATTAGGCCCAGTAGCATCATCTGGGCCATCCAATATGATTCCAGCCCGTTTTCACTTCTTGCCCATGTATGGCCCATGACGTCATTTGGCCCATATGAGGCCCTATGTAACTCTTGGCCTATTAACGGCCCGTGGTGAAACTGGCCCGTAATGTACAGTGTATCACTTTACACCCATTAACGGCCCATGGTGAAATTGGCCCGTAATGAACAGTGTATCACTTTATACCCATTAACGGCCAGTTATCCTGTTGGGCCGTTTCTAGCCCATGTTATCTTTCGGCCTTCTCAGAGCCCATTTATTCTTGGGCTCATTTCCAGCATTCGTTTACTTACGGCTCGTTACTGTCATTTTCTGCTTGTGGGCCAAATTCAGCCCGTGGTTACAGTCGGCCCTTTTGTGGTCCGTTAATATGTTGGGCCGTTTTCATAGCGTCATCAAATACAGCCTATTAACGATGGCCCATTATGGTCGGCCCATGAACGGACGATTCCAAATCTAGCCCGTTTACAGCCATAATGCAGCCTATTATTGGCCCATGTTTGGCCAATCGATCATACAGCCCGTATAAGGCCCATTGATGATACGACCCGTAGAAGGCCCATTGTTTCTACGGCCCGTAGAAGGCCTACTGTTTCTACGACCCGTAGAAGGCCCACTGTTTCTACGGCCCGTAGGAGACCCAGTGTCATTACAGTAAATATTAGCCCGTGGTTATTGTGGCCTAGTTTTAAAAAATAGGTTATTGTAGCCACTAGCAAAACGCGGAAAAAGAACTGCACTGACTACAAGCAAACAAATAAACAAGACAACAAGGAAATAAATAAGCAAGCAACTTATGCTAGGCTATCACGGCTATTACACATATTACATCCACTTGGCATCAAAGTTCGCCACCAGTGCAAATATAGGGAACAAAGCAGCATATAAATGCCGCAGCAAAACAAGTCCGTAATGAAACCACTTCGAAGAGTTCAAGAAACAATATCCAGGTACCCATAATGTCGGCAAGATGCTTAGCAAGCTTATTAACTTTCTCTTGTTTGGCGCTTAAATCCTCCAGTATTGTTGTTGCACAAGAAAGTACGATCTGAATTCTGCAGGGACTTCCTCGGTCCTTGACTTCTTGCCGCAAAGACACCGATCGATGCCTTTCACTTGTAGCTGAGATCAAGAAGCGAAGTGATTTAGGCAGCGAGTTCGAAGAGCTTGTGCCAGTGGTACTTGCCAAGAATCGAACACTACATCAACGCAGGATGTGGGTTTTCTCACTGTCTACAAGATCGTTTTATCACCTTTCTTGGAGACCAACATGGTTGTCTCACTATCTTGAACCTTATCTGCATTACTTTCTCTACCATTGCATAGTGGGGTGCTCTTCTCCAATATTCTGTTTGCATACTACTCCCTCCTTACCAGTTTATAAGGCTCATTTCAAAATCGCCAGATTTCCATAACATAAGGCTCAATTCGTGGTCCGCTCGGTTGAAGCGTTGCGGTCGTTTCGATCCCTACGCACACAATTAATTCGCTGGCTGCTGTTCTCGTACGAAGATAAATGGCCAACTCCTTTCCTCTCCCTCGCTGCATGCATGCATGCACCACCCACTTCTTTAAAATGACTCGAAGCACTCGTGTTCTTTCACCCACCCTCCTCTACTCTTTTCATCCACATACGAAACGAGAGCAGCAAAGTGATGTCAGATTGGATTCTGGACGTCGAGAAGGAGCTCCAGCCATTGGTGATGGGCACGGAGAACTCCGGCGGCGCCGTAGCCATGGGCGCTGCTGACGCAGCTGTCAACGGAGATGCAGTCCGCACAGTCCGCCGCTGATGATGTGTTTGATGCACACGCAGAGAGATAGCTTCCCGCCGGAGGCGAGGGTCAGCACGATGCTGATGATGAAGTGGGGGCGCTTCTGGACCAAGTCGAGGCGTTCGTCGATAACTTCTCAGCGCTCCTCGACAAGGTCGAGCAGCTCGTGCACCAGCTCACGATCACCCAGGTCGAGAAGAATGGTGTGGCTAAACTTGCTTGCTGCCCACCACTTTATACTGCAGTGCATGTACGATTTGCTATGGCGGGAGAGGTAGTGTTCGAGTTCGCGGCCCCAACGCTGAAAAACCAAAAATTGAGCTAATGGCACCAGAGGATTTTCGCGGTGCTTCTTTCATTTGTTGTTTGGCGCCGTGCATGCAAACCATGAAAATGAAACTGGCCTATGCATGCGCCATGCAGATGAGAGAGAGAGAGAGGTGGGAGAGACCGCGCGCACGAGCCGGTTTAGTTTTGAGGTCAGGCGGGAGAGAACGCGCGCATGCAGTAAGTTCAAAGCGGAGGCGGGAGAGAGCGCGCGCATGCAACCGTTAGCGCGCAGCATAGAGCACGCGGGCGCTGGAGTTATTGCGTTGGGGCTCGAACGGCCGAGAATTAATATTGCGGCGCGCACAGTTTTCGCGAAGAAAAAGCCCAAAGCTTATTGGGCACTTTCTAAACCAGCTCAATTCATCCCAGCCAATAGACATTTCCCTTGATTGGTGAGATTTCAGATATGAGCCTTATAAACCGGTAAGGAGGGAGTACAAGAGAAACAAGCAGACACATCACAGGTTTAGCTTGTAGTATACGTAAGTCATTTTCATAAACCGGGTCAGTAGTAAGGTGGACAGGATAACAACATGAAACAAACATATATCTATGTACTGTTCACTGTATTGTCCATATCATTCTAGTTTATGTTCCCTAATCAAGATAGAGACACAGTTCAACTCATATATTTTTAAGACACAACAGCATAGACAGAATATAAGTGTGAGATACTACACAGCATTGGCAGCACTTGTAATGTGCATCACATGAGAACATAACTGTTTATACAACTTAAACTGAAATCAACATAGAGAAAGAAGTTAGAACAGCAATCCAGTTAAAGAAATAAGTTTAAAACATACATGTTGCGCCATTGGAGTTTCAATTGGATCCTTGAAATTCGAAACTAGTTGGTATGAGTAAATACAGTGATGCAACAACAAAGGAGTATGGACCATAGCTACGGAATCTGACCTGAGAACAGTTGCTCTTCTGCTTTAAATGTGGAGTTTGGGTTAGCTGTGCTGGTCTTCGTGCTTTGGGCACCGCAGAGCTTTACAAACTGCTCGTGTGGGGTACTGTGGTGGACATGGTGCTTTGTCAACTAGAAGTGGGTTACTATCCATTTGGGTTGCGGTTAGATGGGTTGTAGCTTGTTCTCTTCCCAACAAAGGTAAGTGTGCAATCTAGAAGAGTCTCGATTATGTGTGGTGGGGCTAGTTTGTGGGCCAAGACAACCATGGTTCTATCTGCATCGACGGGTAGCACTTGTCTTTTGTGAAGAACATGTTTTTGCTCCCTTAGATACTGCCATCACCCCTCCAATTCAAATGGTGATAAACAAGAAAAGAAATTGAACGATAGACATTGTATGATAGATGATGTGGTAATTCACATATATGTTGTCTAACCAAACAGACAGACATGACACAATTTCACAAATATGATGCCTAACTAAATAGGATAGCATGACACAGTTTCAGATATATGATGGATAACTTAACAGGATATAATGGCATAATTTAACATATGATGAGTACCTAAACAGGATGACATGACAAAACTATATGATGTCTTTCTAAATTAGGTTGGGATGAAATAATTCACATATATGTTGTCTAAGTATACAGGATGGCATGATATAATTGACATAATTGATTCATATACTAAGCAGCTGGCACTCACATGTATGATCTCTAAACTTAGCAGATAGAATTCAATATTGTGCATATGATGTCTGAACTAAACAATGCAAGACACCATATGCATCATATGAGAAATATAAACATTGCAATTTAGAGCATACACCTCAGGTGGGATATAGGACTGGTCATCTGTCTCTGAATCCTCCTCTGAGGAGCTCCCTATAACCATCGAGATATATGCTTCAACAGGTACCATTGCCTGCTCTAAAGACCTTGTTTTCACTCCAGATTTTTCCATAACCGGCTCAAATGGCTGATACACATGAAGAGTAGTTCAATATACACAGATTGTCGACAAATGGAATACGTAATGAAAAAAAAGATGGCATGGCATAATTCACATATATGATGCCTGGCTCCATGGCGGTGCATAATTCACATATATGATAACTGGCTGAAAAACATGGCATTGCATAATTCACATATCTGATATAGAAAGCAAACAGGAGGCATTCACACAAAGCATGTCTAATCTAAGCGGATGGCATGGCAATGCAAGACACCATATGCATGATATGAGCAATATAACCCAGCCAAGTTAGAGCATGCACCTCGGGGATACGACCGGTCATCTGTCTCTAAATCCTCCTCCGAGGAGCTATCTCAGAACCAACAAGAAATCTGCATCGACGGGTAGCACCGATCGCTCGAAGACCTTGTTTTCACTCCAGATTTTCCCATGACCGACTCAAATGGTTGATGCACAGAAGAGTAGATGAATGTATAAACATTGTTGACAAATGGAATACATTGTGGAAAAAATATGGCACGATACAATTCACATATCGATGGTGGCTAAACAGGATGGCATTGCATGATTCACGATATGATGCCCGGCTAAAGAAGATGGCATTGCATAATTCCCATATACTCCCTCCGTTCCTAAATATTTATCTTTTTAGAGATTTCAAATGGACTACCACATACGGATGCATATAGACATATTTTAGAGTATAGATTCACTCATTTTGTTCCGTATGTGGTCACTTGTTGAAATCTCTAAAAAGACAAATATTTAGGAATGGTGGGAGTATGATATAGAAAGCAAACAGGTGGCATTCACACAAAGCAAATCTAAACTAAGATGATGACATATAAGATGTATAATGTAAGCAATGCAAGGCGCCATATGCATGATATGACCAACATCAAGATGCGAGTTAGAGCAAACACCTCGGTGGTAAACAAAGTGTGGTCGGCTCCTTTTGAATCTCCATCCTAACAATTATCTTCCTCTAGAATACAATCTGGAAATGCAGGGGGGGGGGGGGCACTTCGCCCACCATGAAGCGGCGTCTGCATGACATTATATTCCCATGCAACGGTCTTCTCTTTTTCTCTACATGTTCAGTACGATTGTGTACAATATCTGACATGCATAATAAAAAAATAGTTAGATTTTGTAAGGCCTAAGGGGTGCATACAAAAATCAAGACTGATGGTAGCAAACGAGTGGATGGATCCAAAACTAATGATAGCAGGTAGATTATAGCTCCAGTTTAAAAAGATAGACAATGGATCATCTATTGTTTGTTGCCCACCCAACATGAACCACATAGAAGACCCCAGATGAACCAAATAGTAGACAGATACTATTCATTGCGGGCTCGATATGAGACCCATGGGCAATTCAAAACTCAAGATTGAACGATAAAGTAGAAGGTAATAATAATCGATGTATAACATAAGCAAACACGAAAGACTGCGACCTCTCTTCCAGAATTGTGTAGTCCTCAGGTTCATCTGCTCAGTCGATGATGGTAATGCAGTTGGCGTGGCTGCGGCAACGGGGAAGATGATCTGAGGCGGCGAAAGAAAGTCTGAAGGGGGGATCTCTGCTGCAGTGAACGCTTCTGTTGATGGTGCACCTCAGGTGGGGTGGATGACGGCACGGCAGGAGCAGGGCATAACACACAGAGTTTTCTTTGACGCCATCTGAAAATGAAGTAAATCTGTAAGGGCTCCTTAGAATTGGAGGATTCTATAAACGCAGGGATAGGAAAAACGCAAGAATAGGATAGGAATGCACGTGCAAAATAGAGCATTTGGAAACATAGGATTTCAGTCAACCTGGGTGTTTGGCTAACATGAATTGGAAGAACACAGGAATGGAGAAACAAAGTGATGCGACGAGTGTACAACCTCTTTGGCATAGCCTTGTGGACCTCTGCATCATTGGGTTGGACGTGGAGGATGGTGATGATGCTGGTGTGACTGTCGGAGGCGGGGAAGAAGATCCGAGGCCTCTGGAAACAGCGCCGAGGGTACTGCTCCACTGTGATGGATGGTTCCGTCGTTGGAGCAGCTCCGCTAAGGTGTACAGCGACGAGGCTAAAGCATGACAAGACAGACAACGTTAATCTGAAGTGGGACCCTAATATCATCTGCAATAGATGATGTAAAATACATCACCAAAAAGTGCTAGATGTAAAACTTATCAGCCACGCCACGGCAGCTCCGACAGATGTTGTAAGTACTGTTCACTCTGAACTTAACTGAAGAAAATGAACTTTACAGTCGAAACTGAATTTTACTGTCGAAACCGATTGAACTAGTAACAGAGCATGGCAATAGATGTTTACGGCGTTCAAGCACTAGTATCAGAGAAGCAGTGATCTAAATCAGCAGACGCTCGAGCAGGGAATGCACTAGCAGAGAGCAAGTCGTGCAGTAACACCGCGCGCGAGTGCTAAAGCAGCAACTCATGTACCTGCAGGAGGTCGTGCAGCAGCAGCAGCGCAAGCGAGAGGAAGAGCAGAGCAGCAGCACGAACGAAAGCAGGAGCAGTGCAGCAGCGCGACCGACAGCAAGAACAGAGCCGCAGCATGAGCGAGAGCCGGAGCAGCTGCAGCTATGCGGTTGTGGAAGTCACCGCCGAGGAAGCAACGACATGGGGGAGAGACGCCATGGATGATGTGGCCGGCAACGGCGCCGTCGATTGAGACACGCCATGTCTGCTCGGTATCGAGCACCGGCAGCCCCGTGAGATCAAATAAAATATAAAATGCAGCGGTGAGTGCAGAACCTCCTTGGTGGCACCGAGTTGGCCTCGGCTTCATCGAAGGAATTGGTGAGGATGTTGCGGTTCCGGTGGGGCAGGTCAAGGCGACGCTGTGGGGATTGAGGTGGCGTGATAGACGAGGCGAACTTCGGGGCAGCTCCTTGGAGGTGGAGGATGGGGCGGCCGATCCGGCGGGATGACGAGATCGACAACGGATCCTCATCCGGTGCGGTGGATGAGGGACAGCGAGCTATTGCGGTGGACGACGTAGTCGGGGAAGAGTCTCCGACTGGGCGGCGGTCAGGAGGCCGACGGAGGAGCGTGGGGTTTCACGGGTTTTGGCAGCCTCGGTGTACGAATGGGGGGGCGAAGGGGGAGGGGGGAGCCAAAGCTTAGGGACACGCTTGTCCAAAATGTAGGGTAAGTTACCAGCGTACCCCCACCGATTTTGACATCGCGACGTGGAGCTTCATTTCCGGCTGAGGGGTAGAAGGGGGATTTCGCATGTCTAGGCTGCGAGAGCGATTTTGGATGAGGAGGGAGTTCTCGTGCGCGTCCAAATTTCGGGATAACAAGGCGCGGCGCGGGTTGAAGAGGCGGGAGTTTCAAAGCAGGTGAGACAAAAGATACTCGAGCTTGAAAATTTTGGGATAACAAGATGCGGATTCCTTGTTCGGCAAAACAAACTTAATGTGTAAATAAACAATTCATACAAGACACAAGAGAGTCATGTCCCCTTTTACTATATTACTATAGATGCCATTGAAAAAACTACAAGAAAAATGTAAAAAAAATCGGGAGAACAAGATTACCAAATCGATTCGCACTTCCCTCAACAACAACAAAAAACAAATCAATTCCCACCAAAGAAATAGTAATGTCCCTTTTTATATGATTACAGATGCCACGATCTCGAATTTCAATTTTTGAATCCATGTTATGTTGAATTCGAATATATCGTTAGGCGACCTTGCGGTTTATAATTGATGTAGTCGTACATTTTGATATTCCATCATATTGAACATTTTACTCCACCATGTGAGCATATATATTGTTGTCTACCATATGGACTAAATTTGAATAAGATTGTTGTCAAGTTATATAATAATTTAAATATTATCTTCATAACAAAAAACATGCATATAGCAGTAATCATATTTCAATATGAACTACATGTATCATACGCTCTCCAATTCAAATATTTGTATCCATTTTATGTTGAATTCAAATCATAGTACATTATTGGTCTAGGTAGCGAGATGTTCGGGATAATCTAAACCCTGTTTTCATATGTATAATTTTTGGCTGAATTGGGACAAGTTTTGGTATAAGCTTCTTGCAAAACCGGAGATTCTCTCAACAAGCCTCGTGGTTCCGAGAGGGAACGTGTCACCTTTGTGTGCGAAACAATATACGCTGCCTCCCCCAGATTTTATTTACAGAGGCAACGTAGAACTATATGAGTGCCCTGTTAAATTTGGAATTATTTCGGGTTCATTTTCCCTTTTTATACATTAATTGAGTTTTTGGACTTTTAGTGTGCATAATCTAAATATGAATTGCATGCACATGCTCCGGTGCACCAAAGTGGGTTGAAAAATCACATGTGTGTCCTTGGTTGAATTTCTAGGTCCCATGGAAGAAATGAGAATGAAATTCAAACATCTGGGTGTCCTGACTCGGCCAAGAACATCGAGAAACTTAGATTTTGAATTCATGCAAATCCAAAACTCGCCTGGAAATCATGAAACTTGGCATGGTGTCATGTCATGGCACTAACATGTTGTGGTAAATTGGGCCGATTTGGAAGCCCGTGGTTCTAAGAGGGAACGTGCCACCTTTGAGTGTGAAACGATATACGCTGCCACCCCCTTGAGTTTCTTAACAAAGGCAACATAGAACTACATTAGTGCCCTGTTAAATTTTGGATTTTATTCCGGGTTCATTTGTCGTTTTTTATACATTAATTGAGTTTCTGGTCGTTTAATGTGCATAAGTCAAATTTGAACTACAAGCACATGCTCTCGTGCACCAAAGTTGGTTGAAAAATCACATTTGTGTCCTCGGGTGAATTTCTAGGTCCCATGCAAGAAATGAGAATAAAATTAAAACATCTGGGCATCGTGGCTCGGCCGAGAACATTGAGAAACTTGGTTTTAAAATTCTTGTAAATCCAAAACACGTCTAAAAATCATGAAACTTGGCATGGATGTCATGTCATGGTACTACCATGTTGTGGTAAAAAAATTGGCCGAATAGGAACAGATTTTGGTATAAGCGTCTTGCAAACCGAAGCTTCTCTCAAGAAGGCTCGTGGTTCTGAGAGAGAACGTGCCAGCTTTGAGTGCGAAACGATGTACGCTGTCCCCCTTGAGTTTATTTACAAAGGCAACATAGAACTACATGAGTGCCCTGTTAAATTTTGGAATTATTTCGGCTTCGTTTGGCCTTATTTACACACTAATTGAGTTTTTGGTCATTTAATGTGCATAATTAAAATTTGAACTACAAGCACATGCTCCTGTGCACCAAAGTTGGTTGAAAAATCACATTTGTGCCCTCGGGTGAATTTCTAGGTCCCATGCAAAAAATGAGAATAAAATTCAAACATCTGGGCATCGTGGCTCGGTCGAGAACATTGAGAAACTTGGTTTTAAAATCATGAAACTTGGCATGGTGTCATGTCATGGTAGTACCATGTCGTGGTAAAAAAATTTGGCCGAATAGGAACAAATTTTGGTATAAGCTTCTTGCAAATCGGAGCTTCTCTCAAGAAGGCTCGTGGTTCTGGGAGGGAACGTGTCACCTTTGTGTGCATAATTCAAATATGAAATACAAGGACATGAGTGTCCCTCCCTCGCCCATGAGCGTGGTGGCTGGCAAGACTAGGAGAAGCTTTCGCTACACGCTCTCCCTCCCGCACACGGTGGACATGCAGCAGTTCAATCGGTGTCAGATGGCCAGAAGCGTACTGTAGTACTCCTCGAGTGCAGTAGTACTCCATCATTGTTCGACTTCCCGGAGAGGCGAAGAGCCAAGCGCAGCCCGGACGCTCGTGTGGCAGTTTCATGTGTAGAGTAGTCTAGGATAGCGTGTACCGTGCCTGTAAGCTTAAAATCGTTGGGGTCGGCTCTATGCTATGTGGCTGTCTCGAAGTTTAAAAAAAAAATTAAAATAGTCTTCTGGCCCTACCTGTCACCCTGGTGATTGTAGTTTGCACGCTCATCTGGTCAAGACAGGAATATATATTTTAATTTGTTTTTTTTTTATAAGGACTCCCGCCTCTGCATCGAGCGATGCATACGGCCACATATATTTTAATTTGTGGTGGGTAAATGTTAGAGGTTGCAGCAAATATATTATACACTGCGGGTCTTTCAGCCAAGTTTAGAGGCAAGCATGTGGGGCCAGTGCTATGATGTGTCGCGTCAACTCGTACAACGAGGAGAAGCTTGATTTTACTACACGCCTTCTCCCTCGCCCATGCGCACGGTTGCTCGCAAACGAGGACATGCTTTTGCTTAGTAGTACTTCTACAACAAGCTATCTGTCCGCCATGGTGGACTGACATGCAGCGATGGATTCAACACTCGTAGAAGCAGTAGTAGTAACATCATTGTTCGTCTTCTCGAAGAAGCGAAGAGCCAAGCGCAAACCGAGCGTTGCGATTCACGAACATTGAGCACGCATATACCCAGGCTCTTGCATGAGACAAGATTGCTATGTGAGCCCACTATTGTACTAGTACGTACAACTACTTGCTAGTATAGCCACAGTAAACCGTAAAGGAGTATTTGCCCTTCTAGAGATTTCAACAAGTGACTAGACTACACCGAGACGGAGATGCGTATGGAGCAAAATGAGTGAACCTGCACCGTAAATAAATGCGTTACTAGTTCTATCGTTTTCCTCTCCGAGGTGCACAATATTGAGTATCTTGACTAGTCTCTTTTTGACACGCATTTACATTTTTTGACACAAGACTGACGCGAACCGCTCATATACACGCGCATACACTCGCCCCTATGAACGCACACACGCACGTCACTATCATCTTGAAATTTACGAAGTCACCATAGGCACCTCGTCGTCAACGGGTCTATAGGTGCTTGAATGCCAAGGAGGGAGAGGGTAGCGGTTCTCGAGACGTTGAACGGTCAATGATGCATCCTCAATTACATGTAGAGGGAATTAATTGGAGAAGCAAAATAGAGCCAGCACGATGTCAATGCAACAGAGTTTGGACTCTCATGTAATAAAGGCACCCCACCACTCCAATCCATCTACTCCCTAGTCTCTGCGCAACACTGCTCACTCCAATCCAAGACCAAGTGACCAGAAGCCACAAGCACCTATGGAGGCGATGGACGCGAGCGGCAGTCGGCTGTGCTAAATCATCCAAGGCGCCGGCCTGCGGCCCCGCACCGTGCAGCGTTTCTAGACGGTGATGGCGACCGCAGGCATCGTAGCCCTCGTCGACGCCGGCTTCGCCTCTCACATGGACGACATGATGGTCAACTCCATCCGCAAGTTCACCGCCGTCCAGAAGCGCGCGGACAACCTTGCCGTACTGCTCCAGCCAGCGCGCCCCAGCTCCTCATTGCACGCCACCCTCATCGGCCTCCATGGTGATGAACTCTTTCAAGCCACGGTGGCCTGCAAGTGCCGGAGGTCGCGACGAAGAATGTGCACCTCGAGGCCGCGCTCGCCGCACAGCGCCTCGCCATGCAAGAAACTGTCGACCTGCACATCCACGTCTATGAGGAAATCGTCTACATAGGCCACTACAAGGCAAGTGAGGACAGAAAGACGTTGGCCTTCTTCCAGCGGCTGGATTCTTTGGACGCCATTGTTCAGAAGCACGTCGACCTGGCCACGAAAGCCGTTGCTACTTAGGCGCCGTTTGGTGGGCCGGCGCCCTGAGTCGAGGAGGTGGACGTCTTCGATGGATGAATCTCTTCTTCTTACCCCCTGTAACTAGCACTGCATCGCCTCGTGGCCTTAATGTTATATTAGTATATAGTACTCCCTGAGGGAGTCCTGGATTAGGGGGTATCCAGACTGTGTACAACGTCCGGACTATTGAAGCGTGAAGATACAAGACTCAAGACTTCGACCCGTATCCGGATTGGACTTTCCTTGGCGTGGAAGGCAAGCTTGGCGATCCGGATATTATATTTCCTTCCTTGTAACCGACTCCATGTAAACCCGAGCCCTCTCCGGTGTCTATATAAACCGGAGAGGTTGGTCCTAGAAGGCCGATCACAATTACAATCATACCATCATAGGCTAGCTCTTAGGGTTTAGCCTCTACGATCTCGTGGTAGATCTACTCTTGTACTACCCATATAATCAATATTAATCAAGCAAGAAGTAGGGTTTTACCTCCATCGAGAGGGCCCGAACCTGGGTAAACATATGTGTCCCTTGCTTCCTGTTACCGTCAGCCTTGACGCATAGATCGGGACCCCCTACCCGAGATCCGCCGGTTTTGACACCGACATTGGTGCTTTCATTGAGAGTTCCTCTGTGCCATCGCTACGGGGCTCGATGGCTCCTTCAACCACCGTCAACAACATGGTCCCGGGTGAGACTTTTCTCCCCGGACAGATCTTCGTGTCCGGCGGCTTCGCCCTGCGGGCCAATTCGCTTGGCCATCTGGAGCAGATCAATAGGCACGCCCTTAGCCACAAGATCAGGGTCGGAAACCTAAACTGCACGGCGGACATCCGCGGAGACTGGATCTTCGACGGATTCGGGCCTATGCCAGGAGCACCGGACAGTAACGACAAACACGGCTTAGACCTGCTGTCAAACAAAGCTCGGGGTGTCACCCCCGCAGTAGCCTCGGACTTAAATCCGGAGCAGGCCGCGTTGCCCAAGGACGGGGGGCTGGACCCCGCCCCGCAGGTTGCGCACTCATCGGCGGTAGAGCCGAACACGGGCCTTACCCCTGTGGTGGCATGTGAATCCGGACCCCCGGATTCATATCTGGATGTTGGTTCCGGTCCGCACACTCCTGATCCAGTCGAGCCAGGTTGGGCTTCGGTAATGGAGTTCACCGCTGCGGACATCTTCCAGCACTCGCCCTTCGGCGACATGCTGAACTCGTTAAAGTCTCTCTCTTTGTCAGGAGGCTCTTGGCTGAACTATGTCCGGCTCGAGTGGGAAGCAGGTGATGAAGGAATTCTTTGCCCACCCACCACCCACTTCATTGCCACGGTCGATGATTTAACCGACGTGATTGACTTTGACTCCGAAGACATCGATGGTATGAACGACGATGCAGGAGAATCACAGGAGCCACCGCTCACTGGGCGGTGGATAGCCGCCTATCCCCATGATATACACATGGCGGACACTCCGAAGGAAACCAATGGCGATGAGGCAGCGGAGGATAATCCCCCAGGGAGAAAAGCAAAGTATGGGCGTCGTCGGTGCCGCTCCAAGCCCCCCACAGGAATACTGGCCCAGAAGTCGAAAAGAATCCGGATGGCGCCGAAGATGAATATAACCCTAGTCGGCGTGCCTTTCAGAAGGCTGGACTGGCCACTGTGGGATACTTGGAGAGGGACAACTATACGCCCCCCTCCGAGGATGAGGCAAGCCTCGGCAATGACGAATTCGCCGTGCCTGAAGATCCAGTGGAACAAGCTCGCTTTGAGCGACGGCTCATGGCCACGGCAAAGAGCCTGCAAAGGAAGCAACAGCAGCTTAAAGCTGACCAAGATTCGCTGGTGGACAGATGGACCAAGGTCCTGGCCACTGAAAGATAAGATACGGACCTGACCGCCCCGACAAATGGCACACAGGGCACAACCGGCCATCCCAGCCTAAGCAGGAGAACTCAAGGCACATGCCCCGACGTCAACACGCCACTACGGTCCAAAACAATACGAAGGACAAAAGAAGAAGCATCCTCAAGCCTCGGCACACTGCTCATAAGCGTCAAAACAGGAAGGCTGGTGCTATTCCAGCAACTCCCAGTCCGGTCAGCGGACGAAGAACAGCTCAGACCTATCTGGCCCGAGTCACACACTCGATCAACCATGTGAAATCCATGGTACCCCTAGAAGGACGACAAAGCATACCAATAGAGAATGCCGGATCCTCAAAACAAAGCGGCTGGTCGCGCGCCGGAAACAATGAAGGGAGGCATCTGGTCAAGAGCCCCCCCCCCCCCCATAGCATAAAAGTACGGCCGATCGCCACCGACCGCATTAACCACAGCAACTCAATTGTAGTACCTCCGGACATAGCAAACCGGGGCCCCATAACACATAAAACCCCGCAGTGTGAAACCACAAACAACATCTCCTAAAAGATGCTAGGGCAAAGGCCAAGTTTTTACGCCCATCATTCTAAGCGGTTGTCTTGGATCACCAAAAAATACTTCGCTAAAGAATAAATCTTCGGCACCTTCCCACCATGCGGTAATTTACTGTATGCTAATGAAACGAACCACGTTGACTAGATTCCACGTGGTCAATCACTCAGGACAACACCATGTGACACAATCACACGGCCGAACCCCGCCCTCAGGGCAGAAATCATATAGCTGCCTGGGTAGCGAGTCGCGCATGCCTATCAAAATTTTGATATGACAGCCAACCATCCGGACACCAATTGAGGAATCTGCGCTACCCAACGGTTTAACGGCTGGGTTTACCAGGGTCCGGTCAGGAGCCCTCGGACCAACCACAAGAGGACGCTCGGCTACCTCCGAGTATTTGCCTTACAAACTAACTTTGACGCAGAACATGATAGGTGACGTGGAATTGGCCAGGACACACAAGGCCCCCCTAAAAGAAGGCAGTCCGGATTCACTCTTGATCCACTGACAACTCCCTCCAGTCCGGCCATCACAGGTTCCGCCAAAAAACACCTCTTTTCATAATCATACATCGTACTCATATGCATAGACATATCTTTTTGCTACAATGCGTAGACTTAAATAACACTTACCGGCCGTCGCATTTCATCAACACCTCGTGTTACGCCCGATTATGCCAGGGGCTTCATAATACGGCAATAAAGTCCGACCACCTTCTCGGTCGTCCGGCACCCCGAACTTATACCACTATATGCATTAGATCTGAATCATGTCTTGGGTCATTGGTTGGGTTTGCCCGGCTCCCTTGTTTTGGTACCTTACGTTCCGTTATATCGGCTAAGGTAGCTCAGGGAGAACTACTGTGATTGTGTCCCGGATCTGCCGGACGAGCACCTCAGTAGAGAAAGCCGAAAACCGACTGTCATGATACAGCGAGAGCTGGTCAGCTGTTCGAGAGGTTGTAAAATCCTTAAAGATTTATTCCGCACAACGCCATTATAAATGCAGAGTGCGACGGATCGGTCTTCTGATCAGGCGCCAATAGAGCCCCTAGTTCAGCCTTCCGAACATTAGGGGATGCGCCGAGCATACTCGATTTCCTATGGCTAAGTGAGAGTAATAAAGCCTTATAGTCCGATTGCCTGGTTCGTGGTGAGAAACGCCTCCGTAAAAGGACCCAACTATGGGATAAAGAGGGTTTAGATATATCCCGAACACCCCCGTATTCTTTTTACGTGGGGGCAGAAGCCGACGACTGGCCAACTCTCAGGATTTACATACAATAAACAGCCGCACAGGAAGAACACATGTTCAAACAAAACAGGCAATATATAAATGCCATAATCCCATATTACAAAAAGTGGCACGAATGCCCTCAGGGAAATATAATGTCTTTGGTACATTTATCCGCCGCAAGGCGGGCTCCCTTCAGTACACCTTCATAGTACAACTCAGGCTTACGATGCTCCCTACCCTCTGGCGGCCCCTCAGTCATCAGCTTCTCCGCATCAAGCTTCCCTCAATGCACTTTTGCACGGGCGAATGCCATATGTGCACCCTCTATGCAGACCGATCGCCTAATAGCATCAAGCCGAGGACAAGCGCCCACAATCCGCTTCACGAGCCCAAAGTAACTGCTCGGAATTGGCTCCGCCGGCCACAGCCGGACAATCAAGTTCTTCATGGCTAGTTCGGCCGCCTGGTGCAGTTCGACCAGCTGCTTTACTGATCGATAAAGGGCACCGGATAGTTCGGTGCCAAATACTGCGACCAGAAATCCCTCTCCGCAGACTTCTTTTCCTCGGTTCGGTAGAATTGGGCGGCATCTGATATGCTGCAAGGAAGATCCGCAAACGCCCCTGGAAAAATAAGAATTCAGCTTGCCGCTTAGAATTCTTCCCATTATCATGAACAAATGGCTAAGAATACAGAAGGCCTTACCAGCCGCAACTTGCCGGGCCTCCTGAATGTCCCGTACAACACCTCGGGCTTCTTCCCGAGCATCTTCTGCGGCTTGGAGCGCTTGGGCGAGTTCGGATTCTTTCCCTATTAGACTCTGCTCCATGCCCTCGCTTTTCTTCATAGCCTCATGGAGCTCCCGCTCAGCTGTGACAACCCTGGCCTCGTGTTTTTCACGAAGTGCCTGTTCGGCGGCAGCCTTCTCGTTGGCATCATCCACAGCCTTTTTCAGTGCCTCATATTCGGCACTCGCTCCTAGGGCACAAATACTTTTCAATAAGCACAATTACTTATTTGTGCCTAATGCAAGACAATGTTTCAACATACCTTTTTTATCCTCCAATTGCTTCCTCACACGGCCAAGCTCTTCCTCGGCCCGTTCCAGGCTCCGCTTCAGTTCAGACACTTCCGCATTATGAGCAGCCGTCTTCTCCGCAGACGCCTGTGTTCAAACAAAGAGGTACATGTCATTAACGTAAGTTCCCACGACAAAAGAGGATTTGATCCCCTGCTCGGCTCCCTCTCCTTCGTCGGACAGTGTATCAGGGGCTACTACTCATATTATGACGATTCCTCAAAGGTTTCTCAGGAAACATACCTCAAAGGCCTTTATAAGGCCAATGCAGGACTCGTTCAGCCCGCTCTCGGCGGACTGAATCTTTTCAACCACCGCACCCATAAGGGTCCGACGTTCATCGACGATAGACGCGTTCTTTAACGTTGTCGATAGACCGCCTGGTAGCTCTGCCCGAACAGAGGTTGCCGGCGGAGTAGGAAGGCCTCCCATCGTTGAAGGTGGCTGCTCGCCTGATCCGGGAGCCTTAGAGGTCTCTCGGACCTTGTCCGACTGTGGGCCGAACCCAAGATCGCCCCCGCTGACGGCACACTCCGGGGCCATCCCTCCCGTGTGTCCGGCTCCAGTGATATGCCCCCCTGGACCGAGCCCCGTTGAGACGACACCTCAGTGTCGCGCCGGGACTTTGGGGAAGGGGCCTCTAGAGGCGTCTCGCTCGCCAAGGCGTCCGAGCTCAGCGAATCCTCGGATGAGGACTGGCCGGCGCGAGACCTCGCCGGACCATGCAAAATATTGCAACAGTTAAAACTACTATACCCAAAAACAATCCCGAACGCGTATGCGTGTTCGGATTTTGTACACTTATGACTTCTCCAGGGGCTGGGCCCTGGGATCTCACTCCGGGCTGCTATCGGCAGCCGTGGTGGATGCCTCTGGGAGGGAACCTTTTCTCCTCTTGGGCGATTCGGCCTCCAGGGACGAGGAAGCTACATGCTTCTTCCCACCTTCAGAGTGAGGCTTGTCCTCCTCTGCTTCTTCCTCTTCGTCTTCCGAAGAAGGAGTGTCACTTGAGTCTTCGGAATTTGCGTCCGAAGCCTCGCGGTGACGGAGGCCACTCCGGGTCTTCTTGACCTTCTTGGAGGCCTCCTTCTTTGGCGCCTCGTAAGGCGCGGGGACCAGCATCTTCGTCAGAAGAGGTCCGGCCGGTTCCTCCGGCAACGGGGCCGGACAATGTATCCGCTCCACTTTCTTTATCCATCTCTGAGGTCACGATGAAACACGATTAGGATGTCTCCCTCATGACATGCCAGCTGAAGCATGAATAGACCGAGCTTGGCTGTGACTTACCGAGCTTGGAGAATGGGATGACTGATACCGACGGTCCTCGGTGGGGCCCGGCCATGATTTGCCAGACTTAAAGAGCACCTTCCAGATATCCTTGTGGGAGGAATCATAAAGCTCCCAAAGGGTTTGGTGCTCGGCTAGGTCGAACTCCCACAGAGTACAAGCTCGGCGCTGACAGGGGAGAACCAGGCGAACTAGCATCACCTGGACAACATCCACAAGTTTGACGTCCCTATCGACCACACCCTGAAGGCATGTCTGGAGCAGTGATAGCTCATAGGACGAGCACCAGTTCGGGCCCTTCTTGGGCCAGGACGTGAGCCGCAGTGGAGCTTCGGATCTGAACTCTAGAGCCGCCGCCCACTTTTTGCCGCGTGGTTCGGTGATATAGAACCACTGCTGCTGCCACTCCTTGATGGAGTCGTTGAAAGCACCCTTCGGCCAAACGGCCTTGGGCATCTTGCTCACCATGGTGCCGCCGCACTCGGCGTGTTCGCCGCTCACCACCTTGGGCTTTACATTAAAAATCTTCAGCCACAAGCCGAAGTGAGGTGAGATCCGAAGAAAAGCCTCGCACACGACGATGAACATCGAGATATTGAGGAAGGAGTTGGGGGAAAGATCATGAAAATTGATCCCGTAGTAATACATGATTCCGCGAACAAATGGGTGCAGGGGAAACCCGAGCCCGCGGACAAAATGGGGAAGGAACACGACTCTCTCGTGAGGTTCCGGAGTGGGGCGACTGTGTCCGCCGAGAGACAATGGCCGATCTTCCGGGCGGATACCCAAGTCCGGAGCTTCTTGATATCCTTCTCCCGGACGAGAGAGGCCATCCATCGCCTCTTGCTCGATCCGGACATCTTTGGAAAGCCTCTCTTTGGTGGAAAGGAAGAGTGCTTGGGCGTTAGGGCTCGAAAAGAGGGGAATGAGCGAGCGGAAAGGCGTGGGTAAAGAGAAAGAGACCTTGTCTCTTTATAGGGGCGGTAAGTGCTTGTTGCGCCTCCCCACTTGCCTGGTGGAACCCGTTTGCCTCCCGCTCGCCGCGATTAGCGGTGCGGTTGGATTACCCATACCCGTATTAATGAGAATCTCGTGATAAGGGCACACGATCTCTGCTTTGACAAGACGTGTCAAGGAAAATGCCTCGCAATATGTGTTGTGGCTGGCTATGGGAAAACGGTTCGAATAACGACCCAACCATAATGACACGTCGCATTGTCTAAAAAGTTGTCAGCAGATTGCATTTGTGAAATACCATTCTCTCTACGGTGGCATGTGAAGATCATTTTGTGGATCCGGACACGGTTCAAGTGTTCGATAGTTACCTTGGAGTATTCGGAGGAGGAACCCGCCCTGCAATGCCGAAGACAAGACTGCGCGCCAGACTCATTGTCATTGAAGCCTGGTTCAGGGGCTACTGAGGGAGTCCTGGATTAGGGGGTATCCGGACAGCCGAACTGTGTACAACGTCCGGACTATTGAAGCGTGAAGATACAAGACTCAAGACTTCGACCCGTGTCCGGATGGGACTTTCCTTGGCGTGGAAGGCAAGCTTGGCGATCCGGATATTATATTTCCTTCCTTGTAACCGATTCCATGTAAACCCTAGCCCTCTCCGGTGTCTATATAAACCGGAGAGGTTGGTCCTTAGAAGGCTGATCACAATTACAATCATACCATCATAGGCTAGCTCTTAGGGTTTAGCCTCTACGATCTCGTGGTAGATCTACTCTTGTACTACCCATATCATCAATATTAATCAAGCAGGAAGTAGGGTTTTACCTCCATCGAGAGGGCCCGAACCTGGGTAAACATCTGTGTCCCTTGCTTCCTGTTACCATCAGCCTTGACGCATAGATCAGGACCCCCTACCCGAGATCCGCCGGTTTTGACACCGACATCCCCTCCGTTCCCAAATATAAGTCTTTCTAAAGATTCCAGCAAGTGACTACTACATACGGAGCAAAATGAGTGAATCTACACTCTAAACTATGTCTACATACATCTGTATGCTGTATTCCATTTGAAATAGTATCTAAAAAGGCTTATATTTATGAACGGAGGGAGTATATGGCATTTTTATTCCAGTCGTAACGTTTTCACTGTAAGGTGGGGCCGCAGTTGAGCAAACCCACCCCGCCCATTAGGCGCCGAGTTTAGAATTAGAAGAGAGAAACGAGGGAGGAGAGCTAGCTGTAGCACGGAAGCTGTTGTCAGATGGGACTCGTGTTTATAGAATAGGAGTACTGAGCACTCGTGCCTCTTTTTTTTAGGGAAAAATTAGTCGTATGTCTAGTACCACTAGTTGGGTGTGTGCGACCTATAGCTGTCATCACTTTAGGTCTCCTTTACGAACCGCGGCTATGCTTCACAGTACATATTTTTTAACGCATTTATCCTCCTATATGTACTCCTAGGCTATTTCCACGTGCTCCAATTCGCCGACATGTGGGGCATAGAGCATCTGGGTCGTAGTGCATGCACGACTCGGAGCATATGCTGGGGTACTTTACATTTCAGACCTCACAAATTACATGCAAACCCCCCGCAGAAGAATAAATAAATGAATGAATTACTACATGAAACCGGATTATTTTCATGGAAACCGGAGCACGTTCATTAAATTTTGGACATAACACGTTTATAAAAAATGACCGGACCTAAACCAGTCTAAGGGCCTCTTTGATTTTTTCCGCAAAAAAGGGCCTATTTGATTCGCAGGATACTGAAAACACAGGAATGGGGAAAGTATGATGGCGATGAACCGAGACGAGGAAACTCTAACTCAGTTAGAGGTTAGAGTTAGATTCTTGAACTAACTCTAAACCAAAGAGGTGTATGGATGGCAGGGTTAGATTGACAATAAATGCTCTGTCTAAATCATTTGACTACTTTGGACCCTACTTCCTGCCGGATTTGGTGTGGCCGGCTCTTCTGTGGCCTCCTCCCGCTCACAATTGACATAAACGAACCATCTATACAAATCAAGCATGCAAAACATGATAATTTTTACTTTGTCCATACAAATGAGATATCCCACTTAAACATACAAATCGTCAATCAAGCTTCACAAAATAAAAAAACACTTCATGAAACAAAGCATGAGCTAACTCATCACGAAAGTCATTCACGATAGGGAGGGAGCCCGGAGCCCCTCACGCACCGAGGGAGGAGCTCGCCATCATCGCTTTGGAGGAAGGCTCTGTAGAGCCCAAGCCCCGGAACCCCTCCGACGCCGGCCCTTGCGAGTTGAGGTCGACACCGGCATGGGTAGCAGGGCCGCTTGTCGCCGACAGGGAACTTAATCTTTGGGCCTCTAGAAATAATGCAAGCATGTAACTAAAATACCTAGAAAGGTGAACTGAATCTTTGGGCCTCTAGAAATAATGCAAGCCTGAAACTGAAATACCTAGAAAGGTGAACTGAATCTTTGGGCCTCTAGAAATAATGCAAGCCTGAAATTGAAATACCTAGAAAGGTGAACTGAATCTTTGGGCCTCTAGAAAGATTTATTACCTCCTCAAGCAGCATCAAACAATTCCATGCGTGCACCACAAATCTATACCAAGTTTGATCAGGATCTACTTTTCCAAATCAGAATTAGCGCTAGAGCAAGCAAGATCAATGATATGGTCGTGAGACAAAGAAGGAACGAACAAACTCACCCCTCATGACCTCCCCTGTAGATGCCCTTGCCACAAGCACGACAGAGGGAGAAAAACGACTGGTGAAGGGGGAGCGGGGCGACCTTCGAAGGCCGGAGGGAGAGGGCGGCCGGAGTAGGGCGGCGGAGGCCAGAAGGAGAGGGCGGACGGAGGAGAGAGAGGGCGAGCGGCCCTATGGGGAACAGAGAGGAGTCGTGCGAGAGGGGGGGGGGGCGATCTGGTGCGGGCAGGGGAGATTTTTTTAGTTCTCTTTTAGTGGGCTCGAGGATAACTAACCCAATTAGAACTCTCCACCGGGCTATTTTTTTAGCTAGGTTAGAGAAAACTACCTCAAACTAACCCCTCTTGTTTCGATAATTTGAGGCTATTTCAACCTGAACTAGCTCTAACTCAGGGATCCAAACAAAGAGGAGTGTTACTGTACATGCTACAGTATGGACCGTAGCACATTGTTTTTTATGGCCATATCACCACATTGTTTTCTATTGCTGGTTCACTAGGCTACCGTGGTTCGCACTGCTGGTTCACTGGGCTACCGTGGTTCGCACTGCTGGTTCACTGGGCTGCCGTGGTCCACACTTCTCCGGCCGGAGTAGTATGTAGTATAGTACTTGTATATACCTCATCATTCTTTGCTCCTTACTACTCCGAGATGTGGGAGAGCCAGCATCCGGGTCGACATGTCATGCACTAGATTAGAGCACGGAACGGAAGGGGGGCATCACCCCGGTCGGAGCGCCAGTAATTCATGACTTTGAGTGGTCATATCACAAGTCTTTCCAACAGTAACGCACCGTCAAATCACACAGCATGACCTTTCCAGCAGTATGTTTGAGAATCCACCACTCGCTCACCATCCTCGCCTCTCTGTCAAACCGCCTACCCGAAAACTGCCGCGCGTACTGCCCGGGAAAAGCCCAGCCCTCAACTTTTAACTACGCGAAAATAGTTCGAGCTTGTTCGTTCTATATAAATATAGTACTTAATATATGTTTATTCACCCGTGGGGTTGTTCAATGAATGGAGGGGCGGGGAGCACACGTGAACAATACTATAGTACTACTAGTAGTAAGTAGGAGTCGTATAGTAGTCACCTTAAATAGAGAGTTTCTTTTCTTTAATGCCACGTACACAAATTGAAATGCTTGTTGTGGAGAGAAAAAAGATAATCACTCCACTATATATGGACGCAGGGGCCTGAGCGCTTGCTTTACTAGGGTTGCTCTCTTCATTCTCAGATCCTCTCCAGATATAAACAAGATAGCGGTAGATACATTTTCTCTCTGCTCACTGCTGGTCACAGATACGGCCGGATCTCTTCGGCCGGTGTGTGTAGAGGACTAAAAGGTGCATCATTCACACGGTCATCACAACCGAGGGAGGAAACCTACAGCTGCCGGAGGGGCCCAATCCTCTGCCTGTGTCGTTCTCTCCGACACAGCGCCGGCTCGGGAGGTCCTCCGGCCCTTCTTCCTCCCTGCCGTATTGTCCGCAGATCCGACCTACCGTCGCCGACATCCCGGCGACCCTCAGGTATAAGTTCTTCGAAAGCGGCCTTGCTCTACTGCCCCAGCTCCCCACGTGTTTGCATGTGCATCTTTTTCTACTCCCATCAGCTCTTCCAAAGCCACCTACATTTTTAGTATTATTAGAGGTAAAGCTACTTCATGCATTCGAATCTAGGGCTTTGTTCAAACAACGAAGAAAGGGGGAAAGTTATAGCATGAATCTAGGACTTGATTCAAAGAGGAAATAATATGGTGAAAGTAGTAGAGGCCGGATACCCAACAGGTCTCTTGGTTGAAAAGGGAAATAATGGGAAAACGCAGTACAAAGTGGATAAGGAACAGATCTATTATTGGTTAAAAAAAGGATAGAAAGTGGCGGCTGGTGGATAAGTCAACAGAGTATGTCCAGGATTAGATTTGCTGCCATCACATAGTAAAAGGTCTCCAGGATTAGATTTGCTGCCTCACATAGTAAAAGGTCTCAGGATTAGATTTGCTGCCCTCACATAGTAAAAGGTCTCAGGATTAGATTTGCTGCCCTCACATAGTAAAAGGTCTCCAGGATTAGATTTGCTGCCCTCACATAGTAAAAGGTCTCCAGGATTAGATTTGTTGCCCTCACATAGTAAAACATCTCCAGGATTAGATTTTCTGCCCTCACGTAGCATGAACAAACTTGGCATCACCACTTTATGCCTCCTTGTAGGTACATTGTGCTGATGTGTCCACTGTCGCATTTCCTTATACCAACCTTTTGATGTTTTTAATGTAAGGGCGCATGTAAAATGAAGCGATCACACTGTTACCTTAGGGACATGCCTAACCAGTGTTATTGTTAATCTAATGCCTCCAGTGATAAGATGCAATTGAACTGTGTTACAAATGGCACTCCTGTTGTTTTCCCCAGTATGATAAGTAAGTTGCTCCTTTACGCTGCTGAGTGTCCTGGTGTCCCCACGGTCCCATGCCCTTAAACCAACTCTTTAGCTGCTGTTGATTTACTGTGTCTGTTAAACAAGCAATGCCACCATTAAAGTAATCCCATATTTGAGGAATCTCATTGTTGATCGTAATGCTTCTGGCAACATGAAGCATTGCTGAAGTTTTAAATTTTCTACTGTCCTTGCGTGATTGCCATGAACATAATTAAGATGCTTCTTTTCATTTTATATATGTTTCAGATATTCTTATTGACCAGCAATCGTTTACTTTCTATCTTTTGTGCGAGATAGGGATATCCATTTCACCTTGTTGCTATTGTAACCTTTTGGTGAACTGCACAAAACACTTTTTTTTGGAATGAGTGTCTTGTGCAGTTCAACTAAAATGTCACGTGGGCAACATCTCTCGATTTTGGTGGAACTGCACAAAATGGTGATTGGAGTTTCCAAAATCTTCGTCAAGTTCCGCTGGTAATCTCATGCAACATTTTATTAGCCTTTGCAAGATGGAGCCGTCACTGTCACCACAATGGCACTTTATTTTAGTGGAACTGCACAAAAGGATATGAAAATTATAGTTGCACCTTACATGAGCCGGACAACCAACCTTAACGTTCCTCAATTTTAGTGCAACTACTAAAGAAGAACCTGCTAGCTCACGAGAGCATATACTTCTTGCTAGCTGAGTGATGCAATCTTTGCTTCATTTCAGGTGAACTGCAGAAAAAAGGCGCATGAATTGAATCATGGAACTCCAGGCAGACCTCATCCTAGTGGAGCTGCAGGTTGAGTTCAAGGAGGCCGCTATTGAAGTGAAATCATGCTCTCATGTCTCCTTGTTTGTGTTGTGCAAACAGGAATACTCAACTACAGATGTTGTGACGGTCATCGCCAAGGTCTTCGATTGTATGACATGGCTAGTCAAGATGGATTTAATCCCGATATTCACTTTATCAAAAGGCTCTAGTGGGTTGGTTCTGAATCTTGCAAGCTGGGAATCAATGAGATGTGTAGGCATCTTTGTTGTACTTATTATTTGAATCTTATTTGTTGGTTCTGAATCTTGCAAGCTGGGAATCAATGAGACGTGTAGGCATCTTTGTTGTACTTATTATTTGGATCTTATTTGTTGGTTCTGAATCTTGCAAGCTGGGAATCAATGAGATGTGTAGGCATCTTTGTTGTACTTATTATTTGGATCTTATTTGTTGGTTCTGAATCTTGCAAGCTGGGAAACACGGCATGATGATGCAGAGGACAACCATAACAAACAGTTCAAACTTGGTAGTATTATCTTTGTGAAAGTGCGACAAATGTGTTGATCGTGTGCATCCTGAGAATAATAATTCTAATTGGCGTGCATGTTGATCCTGTGGCACTGATAGAACGAGCCAATGCATTGCTTGTTTTAACTATAAATTTCTATTAAAGCTAATTAAATTTAAATAAAGTGACCACTAACTCATGTTATTACAGTACCAATACAGACCCACTCGTGAACCGACGTGTGGCCGGAGTAGGTTTCTTAATGGAGGCGTTTGAATGCGCCGAGGGTGCATCTTCTGCCGGGCGTGCAGCGGACGAGGGAGGGGTAGTAACTGTTGCCGCCTATACACACTCAGCTTCTTGTTGAATCCAGTTCCCAAGAGCTGAAAACTAACTGCCGCCGCCTTCACACTCGCTCACTCAAGAGACTCAATGGCGATCCGAGGGTGAGCTCGTTAGATATGGACTTCAGCAAGGAGTTCCCTTTGAGTTTGTCGTTCAGTCCTTTGGCTGCACCAAGTTGAATGTGATGTACACCAACGATACGGACTCGGTGAAGCTCTGCCTCGCCTCAGTTCTATGGCTGCACCAGGTTCTGGAGCATTCGCCCGTTTCATTGGCAGCGCCGACTGCACCTTCGCTACGGTGGAGAGAAGGAAGAACGCGACGATTCGGCCATCTGGTGCAACAAGCTTGTCGACATCCAGAAGCAATACAAGATCATCAGAAACGGGCAAGAGAAGGACTCTGTGGTTGACCTTGCTGAGACCATCATCGACCCCTGATACGCCAACATGAAAGAAGACGACATGAACACGTGGGAGGTACCTCTGAATCTAGCCTACATAACCTATGCGGCCAAGGACGCATACGCATGCTACGACATGTACAGGAAGATTTTGGACATGAGGGTGTGTCTGTTTCCCGTAACCGACGAGTACACGGACAGCCGCAACGTCATGAGCAAGCGTGCTAGGAAGGTCTAGATGTTGTACTTTATCTGTTCTCCCACTTTCTTTTTCGATGTAAACTGAGTTTTCTCCCAGTACTTTTCCCTAGAACCAACTCAACTGTCCCACGTCTAGCCTAAAAAATAAAAATACCCCACGTATTATTTACTCATCAAATTAAAATGATATTTTATTTTGTAAGTTGAAAGTTCTTACAAAATAATAATAATAATTGTTTATATATAACTTGGCAAGTTAACTCCTAGTGATTGCGTACATAAGCTTGCAAAGATTTTACTGACCAATGTAGTAATAGACGTGCAATCATGTGTTTATGTTTTTATAACATTTCTCCGTCTAGCCCAACATGATATTTTCACCCAGCCCAGCAAGTCCGCGGATTTCGAGAAAAATGCAAATGGGATTTAAACGGGCTGCATAGATGCTACATCATTGTTTCACCCAGCCCACCAAATGGACTAAAAAACAAATGGACTGGCTGACATGTGGGCCAGTAGGTCGAAGCCTAAGAAGGTGTTGGATTTACATCCAACGGCCGGCATTATTCTTCAATCTCTCGTCTTCTTCCCCCAGCGCTGCCGGAACCGCTGCTTCCTCTTGAGCACTGCGTTGGATTTCCCCGAAGAGGAAGGGATGATGCAGCAAAGTAGCGTAAGTATTTCCCTCAGTTTTTGAGAACCAAGGTATCAATCCAGTAGGAGGCCACGCGCAAGTCCCTCGTACCTACACAAAACAAATAGCTCAATGCAACCAACGCGACTAGGGGTTGTCAATCCCTTCACGGTCACTTACGAGTGTGAGATCTGATAGATAGATAATATTTTTGGTATTTTTGGTATAAAGATGCAAAGTAAAAATAAAAAGCAAAGCAATAATAAAGTGATGGAAGACTAATATGATAGAGAATAGACCCGGGGGCCATAGATTTCACTAGTGGCTTCTCTCGAGAGCATAAGTATTCTACGGTGGGTGAACAAATTACTGTTGAGCAATTGACAGAATTGAGCATAGTTATAAGAGTATCTAGGTATGATCATGTATATAGGCATCACGTCCGAGACAAGTAGACTGACTCCTGCCTGCATCTACTACTATTACTCCACTCATCGACCACTATCCAGCATGCATCTAGAGTATTAAGTTCATGAAAACAGAGTAACGCCTTAAGCAAGATGACATGATGTAGAGGGATAAATTCATGCAATATGATAAAACCCCATCTTGTTATCCTCGATGGCAACAATACATTACGTGCCTTGCTGCCCCTACTGTCACTGGGAAAGGACACCGCAAGATTGAACCCAAAGCTAAGCACTTCTCCCATTGCAAGAACTACCAATCTAGTTGGCCAAACCAAACGGATAATTCGAAGAGACTTGCCAAGATAACCAATCATACATAAAAGAATTCAGAGAAGATTCAAATATTTCTCATAGATAATCTTGATCATAAACCCACAATTCATCGGTCTCAACAAACACACCGCAAAAAGAAGATTACATCAAATAGATCTCCACGAGAGAGGGGGAGAACATTGTATTGAGATCCAAAAAGAGAGAAGAAGCCATCTAGCTACTAACTATGGACCCAAGGTCCGAGGTAAACTACTCACACTTCATCGGAGAGGCTATGATGATGTAGAAGCCCTCCGTGGTGGATTCCCCTCCATGAGAGCTCGAACAGGCCCCAAGATGGGATCTCGTGGATACGTAAAAAGTTGTGGCGGTGGAATTAGGTTTTGGCTCCGTGTCGATCGCTTGGGGGCAATGAGGTATATATAGGAGGAAGAAGTACGTCGGTGGAGCAACAGGGGCCCATGAGGGTGGAGGGCGCTACTGGGGAGGGCCTTCCTGTTGGTTGCTTGATGTAGGGTCCAAGTCTCTGGATCATATTCGTGAGAAAACCACGCTCCCAAGGTTTCATTCCGCTTTGGACTCCGCTTGATATTTCATTTCTTCAAAACTCAAATAGGCAAAAAACAGCAATTTCGGGCTGGGCCTCCGGTTAATAGGTTAGTCCCAAAATAATATAAAATTGGAAAATAAAGCCCAATATGGTCCAAAAAGTAGATAATATAGCATGCAGCAATCAAAATTATAGATACGTTGGAGACGATCAACCGCTTTCCCAGACCTTGGCGTCGATGGCGTTGTTTTGCGCTCCTCAACAAACGCTACCCGCCGACGGCCGTGCCATCCCTCCACTCCGCACCTCCTGTTATTCTCTCAAGAAGTGTAGGCCCACCCCGCACCCTAACCAGTCAAGTTTCCCACTCCTCTCCGCTCACGACTCCACTACCGCTGTCTTCCCCATCTCCGGTCGTTCGATCACTGGGCCTCTCCATCGCCCACCGCCTTGATGCGCTCGCACGGCGTGGTCAACATACGAGAGTCATCGGAAGAGGATCAGATGGGAGAGCTCGACGGCTGGGACCCACGATGTCCATGGTCGCATGCAAGGAAAGTTCCTCCTTATTACGCCTTGTCGTGGACCGATGCGTGGGAAGGGCTTCTGTATTTCGCGAAAAAAACGTTCCCCCCGTTGATAGGTCGGACCCACCAGCTATATCTTCGCACGCAAGGAAGTGCCTCCTTATTACGCACAAAAAAATGAATACCCCCCTGCTAGCTGGGACCCACCATAGTGGGTGGCTGACTTGTGGGCCTACTAAGTTGACGAGGACGGAGGGCTTTGTCAACTTAGTCAATATGAACGATTCTAGATCCAGTGACCGTATGATGTCCATCCAACGGCCATAGTGCTTCTTCAACCTCTGGTCTTCTTGCTCCAGCCGCCCAAAGCAGCGCCGGTCGTGCCGCGTGCTCCTGCCTCTCGTGGCCGGCTGTGATGCTGCGGAGGCCTCACCGCCCCCTACTACTCCCACCGCTGGCCCAGGGCATCCCTGTACTCACCCACACCCCATGTTATTCTGCGGCAATGGCAGCCTCACGCCGCAGCCAAACCAGTGAACCCTCGTACTCCTCTCCTCGTGGGCATCCACTGCCGCGTCTTCCCCGGCTCCGTGTCGTCCCCTTCCTAGGCCTCGCCGTCGTCCACCACCTTGGTGCTCTCGGGTCTCGGCGCGGCGTGGTCAATGTGGTCAACGAACGACTTCCATCGGAAGAGTACTGTACGTGGAGAGGCTAACAGTTGGGTCCACGGCCGCAGCTGGGTCCACGGCCACAGGCCAGTTTTTTTGTGATTTGCCAAGTAAGTCGCTTTGTCAGGCCTGTTGGGCTGCAAATCTTTCAAGACGAGGAGAGCTTCATTCGCCTGGCCGAGTAAATGGCCTATCAGTAATGAGAAATGGGTTGTACATTTTTAAAACACAACAAACCAGCAATTAGTTTCAAATATCTTTTTTTTCATTTCGAGATTTTAAATTACATTAATTTTTATGCGTGGAGAATTTGTTGGATTTTATATTGATATACATTTATTTTTAAAATCAGTTTGAATTTGAGTTGAAATTTCGGGATTAAAAACAGTTCGGACCACACCGAAATATGCAAAATTTCGTATAATTTTTTAAGCATGGCCACAATATGGGTTGTAATGCTAACAAAAAGAATATGGGCTCGAAAAAAACCTTAAGAATTAGCAAATGGGCTGTAAATTATTAGAAATAATGGCAGATGGGTTGTATGCTGTTTTCCACATATTTGAGGCTTTCCTAAAAAAAGGTTGACGCACAAGCAGTGACTATTGGATGTCCATCCAACGGCCGTCGTGCTTCTTCAATCTCTGCTCTTCCTGCTCCAGCCGCTCAAACAAGCGCCGGTGGGACTGCCTGCTCCCTCCTCCACGCGGCCGGCTGTGCTAGGCCTCACCGCCACACCGTACTCCCATTGCTGGCCTAGCCATCCCTCTACTCACCCACACCTGCTGTTATTCTCCGGCGACGGCAGATTTAACCAAGAAACCCACGTGCAACAGATTCTCCCCTCGGCGTGGGAAACAACGCCGAGTCTTCCCTGCCTCCGTGTTGTTCCTTTCTAGGCCTCGCCGTTGTCCACCGCCTGGTGCTCTCGGCGCTGCCTGGTCAATATGGTCAATGACCGACATGCATCCGGCGGATCAGACGTGGAGAGGCCGACACTGGGTCCACGGCCGCACGCAAGGAAATGCCTCCTTATTACGCCGCAAAATAATGATTCCTCCACCGACATCGGGACCCACCGAAAGGGCCTCAGATTTCATGAAAAAACATTACCGCCACCGACAGCTGGACCCACCAGCTATATCTTCGCACGCAAGGAAGTGCTTCCTTATTACGCACAAAAATGAATACTCCCCACGTTAGCTGGGACCCAAGATAGTGGCAGGCTGACTTGTGGGCCTACTAAGTTGACGGGGACGGAGGGCTTTGTCAACTTAGTCAATATGCACGATTCTAGCTCCAAAGGACCGTCGATGTCCATCCAACGGCCGTAGTGCTTCTTCAACCTCTGGTCTTCTTGCTCCGGCCGCCCAAACCAGCGCCGATCGTGCCTCGTGCTCCGCCTCCGTGGCGGCTGCGATCTTGGCGGAGGCCTCACCGCTGGCCAGGCCATCCCTCTACTCACCCACACCCTTGTTATTTTGGCGGCGACGCAGCCTCACACCGCAGCGAACCAGTGAACCTCGTGACTCTTCACGCTGGGCATCCACCGCCGCGTTTCCACGGCTCCATGTCGCCCCTTCCTAGGCCTCGCCGTCATCCACCGCCCTGGTGCTCTCGGTGCAGCATGGTCAACTTGGTCAAGGAACGACTTCCATCAGACGTGGATCAGACGTGGAGAGGCCGACAAGCAGGTCCACGGCGACCGCAAGGAAGTGCCTCCTTATTACGCCGCAAAATAATTATTCCTCCACCGACAAATAGGGACCCACCGGACGGGCCACCGATTTTGCGAAAAAATGTTTCTAACTAACTGCTGGGACCCACCAGCTACACCTTCGCACGCAAGGAAGTGCGTCCGGGCAAAAAAAACAAAATGATTCACCCCCCTGACTGCTGGGACCCACCAGCTACATCTTCGCAGACAAGGAAGTGCCAGACAGTCGGGACCCACCTGGTCGAAGCGTACGTAGCGTTGTCATTCTGGACACGAACATGTACGTAAATATATACTGGTCGATGTAGAGGCACGCACGTGTCGTAGTAGAGGCGCGCACGTAGCATGTACAGGTACGTGCAGCGGCCAGTGTGCAAGAAATAAAATACGGCCACGTATGTGTACATACAGCCGGGGTCTCGAACGCCTACTCGCGCATACGTACGGCCATGGCTCGTGTACATGGCTGGGTCGGAACGGAGAAACTGCGTCGTCGTCGTGTTCATGGGGAGGCAACGGAATGCGTCGTGTTCATCGGGAGGCAACGGAACGCGTGGGAGCCAACCGGCTGGGTTGGAACGGAATGTGTGGTCGTGTTCATCGGGAGGGCTTGGACGGAACAGGCGATGGAAACGAGGCCTGGCGTACCGTAGAACAGAGAAAACGGACCTCCTACGGTCGAAACGGGGGTCCTGTTGATCGGGAGGGGTGTGGCGTATCGCAGAACGGAGGAAACAGACCTCCTACGGTCGAAACGGGGGTCCTGTTGATCGGGAGGGGTGTGGCATACCGCAAAACGGACGAAACGGACCTCCTATGCTCGAAACGGGGGTCCTGTTGATCGGGAGGGGTGTGGCGTACCGCAAAACGGACAAAACGGACTTGTGTTGGAGCGCTACGGTCGAAACGGGGGTCCTGTTCATCGGCAGGGGTGTGGCGTACCGCAAAATGGGACTCCACGGGATACTGTTCATCTCCACCGTCGACCTCCTCCAGCCTCCACGGACTACTGTTCATCCACCGTCGACCTCCTCCAGCCTCCACCTGCGACTGTTCATCCATGGGCTCCTGTTCATCCAGCCTCCACCATTCGCTACTCCAGGGGCTACTGTTCAACCACCCCTTCACGGGCACCCCTCCACTGTCTATTGTTCATCCAGCCCTCCACACCACGGGGTCCTGTTCATCCAGAGGCAACACCACCGCCATCGCTCATCAACCCCCCCCGCCCGTAACGCCATCGCTCATCCGGAGAGGCAGCATCCATCGGCTTCAGTTAGTAGCAGTAGCGAGGCGGCGAATCGCCGATCGGGTATGCTTAATAGCCATCGATTGATCGCTCGGGTTCAGTAACGCATAGGCTGTAGTGCAATCGCTCGGGTTCAGTTAGAGCCCAACGCCTCTCTCGGGTTCAGTTAGAGCCATGCCTCACACACACGCCAGACGCACGAGAGAACGCGATCGCTCGGCCCCCGACCTCCCACCGTAACCGGGAACTCCCCGAAATTTTCCTCGCCTCGCTTCTACCACGGTTTTTTCCGTCATGGACGGCCCAAAGAATGTCATATAGCTGCGTCTCCGCCCGCCTGTGATGAAAAGCCCATTTTCATCATGATTTTTGTCATAGAAGTAGGAGCCCACCACATCTATGATGATACCGGGTTTTGTCACAATTATCGTCATACAAGTGTCATATGTATGACACAAAAAAATTTCGTTCGGCCCAAAATGTCACGGATGTGTCTTTTTTTGTAGTGATTTCATGTGCTATTGTACTTAGTTTATACATTATACCTATTAATGTGACATGCCTTCCTGTTTTTAGTACATAGTACATCTGTCTATTAAGCATGTCCTCACATAAAACTATTGTTTTTTTGTATCCCGCATAAATCAATATGATGAGACACCTTCGGTATATGCAGTGTGATATTAGTTGCATCTTTCATATGATTTATAGCATGTGCTGCTTCTAATTTTTTGAAATGCCATTTATGATGGGACGCTTTTAACTTGGCAGAGTCATATTGGTTGCATCTTTCATGTGGTGTCTAGCTTGCATTGCTTCTTATTTGTTGAGATGGTTTCTACTTACTTTACACAAACAATTGTGAATATGCCATGCCGTCCTGTTTTCGTATTATTCCATCCTGGAATCATGTGTTTGCCTTACATCAAAGTAGTGATTGTCAGTATCATGCACGAATGATTTCTGAAGAGTGAATTTTATTGCTTTTTCTTGTCGGTTTTACTTGACAATTCAAAATCAATAAAGCGGAAGGAAGTTAGCAAGGCAGCGGATGAAGGTGCTCCTTCCAAACGGAGGGCCTCTACAGATTCTACTCCTCCATCCTCCCAAGATGATTTCCAAGAAAACACATGCATAGACACTCAACGTAGTTGTGTTGGTGATGAGCACGTCTCCCCTAGTGCACCATCACAGTGCTCCCTCTAACTTGGCAATCATATATGTGGTTGCATGTTATGTATGATGTCTAGCTTGTATTGCTTCTAATTTTGTTGAATTTCATCTGCTTACTTTACACATTATACTTGTGACTAAGACAAGTGTACTTGTTTCTAGAACATACAAGATCTGTCTATCACACCATGTTCTTACATCAAAGTACATTTGTTCTTAAAGAACTAAATTGTTATTCGTTTTTCTTGTCGGCTTGACTTAACATGGCACAGAGAAAGAGGAAGCAACACAGAACGACAAGGAAAAGGAAGCAGAACAATCCTGCAGATTCTGCTGGTACTGATGGTGCAATAGAAGGTCAAAGTCCAGCGGAAAATTGTACCGACAGGGTATCCCATGCTACACGAGCTGCAGAAGAAGCCAAACAGAAACAAATGGCTGCCACCAAACAAGCAGAGACAAACCTAGTTGTTGCAACACCTTCCACAGTACCACCAGCTGCACGATTTACTCATTGTTCAACTTAGCTAGCAGCACATTCCCAAGCTCCCTTGCTACCTGACACTACTTCCGAAGCACTCTTGACACAAGATGATTTGGCAAGATCAGATGAACTTTGTGAGCTTCAACAGCAAGAAGGTAATTGCTGGAGTCAAGTTACAATTGCATGCTTCTTTATATGTAGTCTCACAGTTTGATGTACACTAACACTTCCTATTTTCGTTGTTGGACTAGCACCTAGGCGCAAGAGGAAACAAACATCAGGGATAATGCTCGATAGGTTAACTAAATCTAGAGGAGGAAGAATGCAGATCCGTTTTGAGGCAGGTTTAAAAAGGCCACGTGATGCTACAGAGTCAGCCAAGTTAGTATCAGAGGCAGCGGTTGCTGTTAGGTGTCATGTACGTATCCTCCCAATATGGATTCAGTACATGAATGGCAAAGATGAAACCCAGTTCAACACGTTCCTCGACCATTTATCTGTAAGTATGGTTATGTATGGAAACTAGTAATATTGTCTTGCTCTGTCCAATACTTTCTAGGTTGCTGATAATGAGACTCCCATAATTTTCAATATATGAGGTTCTAGTTGGATAGCCAAGATGATGCAACTAGACAAGCTTGCACCCATGTTTTCAAGTCTGCTCTACGACAGTATCGTTATAACTTGAGGAAAACTCACTTTGAAGGCAAGGCTAACAGTGAACTTGCCCAAACATCTCCAGTGGAAAATATATCGGATGAAGACTGGAGAGGCCTCGTTAAACACTGGTCTGATCCAAAGTATCAGGTACATTATATATATGTGATCAGATCACATGTTGAAGTCCTATTTACGCATGTGCCACACAAATCTATCTTCTTGTAGGTGAACTGTTCAAAGAACAAGGCCAACCGTACGGAAGTGAAATTCCAATGCATTTATAGGATCTCATAGCTATATTGCGATCGCGAGGCTCTTGTAATTAGCTGTTGTTTCACTCTTTTCGCTTTACCATATTATCAGATCTATATTGACTTGTTCCAAATGTAGAGGAAAGCCCGCAAGGACCAAAAAGTACCGAACCAAATGTTGTGGAAATCTTCAAGGGCTGTCACACCAAAGAAGATGAAGGGCATGACTACACCACCAAAGCCATGTTGTAACTCCTTAATCCTCATGCCTTTTAACTTTTACTTACTCTGACTTGTGCCTTGAACTGCATGGTTTGCAGCCAATGTCTATTACTCTTTTCAATTTTATACACAATTGTCTTAGCGTATCATTGCACCTTACAAGGTTTAAAAGAGAGGAGTGATGTTCCTTTGATCTTGATCTGTAGTCTAGTTCCGTGCTGGACTTGCCCGCATAATGTTACAATTGCCTGTTTGTCTGTTCTCAGTTGTTTTGTGATATGAATGATGTCATACTATGCTTACCGTATTATAAACTTTGTCTTTTCATCCTTAGCTGTCAATACAATGTGAAGAAATAGACAATAGCCATGGTACATGGTCATATGTTTGGAACCTGATTTTATTATGTACTTTGCAGTAAAATACAACTAATATTTTACATGGGTTCACCAGAATAAGTTCTGTATATAGACCAAAGCTATTTTGTTTGGTTTTGCTGCCTCCTTAATATCTTCTGCTCGGTACTACTAATGTAAAAACTCAACTTTTCGTGAAGCTATGGAAAAATGAGGAACCGCCACCTTCGTAAGGTGGCGAGGCAACTATAACCGCAATGTTAGCTCTTGCTGCAGTGGGTCAGTACATGTCCACTAACAGTGCCGAAAGCACGTTCCTGCGTAATACTGGGTTGGTTGTTAAGGCAATCTCGTCCAAACTGCCTCATGATCAAGATATGCAAGCTCAAAACAATGTTATATCTGCACTCCAGACACAAGTCCGTTCCTTAACAGAGACCCTTTGTGAAACAAGCACAAACATTGTTTGATGTCGACAAGATATGCATGGTTTTGAAACCAGACTATCAGACATTTGCTATGTTGTTCAGGAGCCTAGGAGAAATGAAGGCGAAGGTTATGGTGCTCCATCGGACAATACAGCAGGAAAACGTAACAGTCAGGTTAAATGAACTGAGCTTCTGAACTTCTGATGGTGCATTTATCTGCCAGACTGTTAACTTTTATGCCAACCTTCCTTTTGTTTAATAGTTTTAATTTGTTTTGTTGCGATATAAAATTTGTTCTTAACGTCCAGCCACCGGCTGAAGAAAACAGCAAGCCATTTTTGTATAGTGTAGGGTGTTCCCTATATTCGCACTGGTGGCGATCTTTGATGCCCAGTGGATGTAATCTGTGCAATCGCCTTAATAGCCTGGCGTTAGTTTCGGGCTTATTTATTTCCTAGTCTTCTTTTTCCCTGGTTTGCAAGTGGCCGCAACAAGCATGGGCCGTATACGGACCGTGGTAGCCTTGACCCTGCTATGGGCCGTAGGATCCATGGGCCTCCTACGGGCCGTCTTTAAATGGGCCTCCAACATGGCCGTACAATCGGTGGGCCTCGGGCCGTCAGATAAATGGGTCTACATGGGCCGTAAACGCGCGTAATTGGTATCAGCCCAGCATGGTAATGGGCCGTTAACAGGCCGGAGGACAGCAAAGGCTTAATTCTGTCACAGGCATAATGGGTCGTTAATGAGCCAGAATATAGGACGGGCTGGAAATGGCGCAATGGATTAACAGGCTAGAAACGAGCCGACTCTTGCCACGGGCCGAATTTGGCCCATTAGGGGAACAGGACAGTAACGGGCCGGAAGTAATCGAGGGCCGGAAAGGAGCCCAAGAACGTATGGGCCGTCACTAGGCCGAAATCTAACACTAGCTGGAAACGACCCATGTGAATCATGGGCCGTTAACGGGTACAAAGAAATTTACTGTTCATTACGGGCTAGAGTCACCGTGGGCCTCTAAACGGCCTAAAAATACGAAGGCCTCATATGGGCCGAAAGACGTCGTGGGCCATACATGGGCCGAAAGTGAAACGAGCTGGTGTTATATTTGACGGCCCACATGACGTTGTTGGGCCGATTTCGTGCAGGCCCTGATGGGCCATGAGTTACCGGGCCATAAAATGGGCTATTTGCGAAGAGACGTTAACAGACTTTTCATGGGCCAACCCGCTATCTTTTGACCAAGTCAAACGGGCCGGCCTTTGTAAGCTAAATGGGCCAGTGGTGGGCCGTCGCACGTGTCGACATATCATAGGCGCCTATCTGACCCACTAACAAGCTGACAAGTGTTTCCTCCGGCCAATCAGAATTTTACACGTGGAAATTTCCCATTGGCCCGGACTGTTAACGGGTTATCGGATCAAAAACCGGACCCGATAGCTTAACGGCGTCCCATTACGGTGGATGCCACGTGCCGGTCACTTTTGATGAAAGCACTTCTATGACACGCGATTTATTGTCATGGAAGTGGACACTTCCGTGATGATAATTTTGGTAATGTCATGAAACACTTCTATGACAGCACAGGTATGACTATCTTGATTCTGTCATAAAATTGTCATGGATGTACATGCTTGACAGAAAACGTGACCTACTGTGACAAACACGTATCATCACAGAAGTGTATTTTTTTGTAGTGATAGCTAAAACGCTCTTGAGGACATGCGAGAATCTCGTCAAGTTACTTTCACCATGATTCATGAAGCTACCATTCATTTATTCGGTAAGTGTTGTGTGGATGGACCAGAGCTAAGGTACCTACTTGTGATTATACCCTTCATGGAAGCATTCGCAAATACAATAGAAGTAATTAAGATAAACCTAACCATAGCATTGAACAATAGGATACAAAACAACCCCTCACGAAACAATTCATAAATTGGTTTTACATTTCTATCACTCCCGCAACACATCATCTACAAACTAACTTCACAATGTTTTCCCCTAGGCCCAAAGATGATGAAGTGTCATGTAGTTAACGTTCGCATAACACCGCTAGAGGAATAATAACACAACATATCATCAAAACATTAAATCATAATCAACTTCACGTGACTATTAGCAACAAGACTTCTCCCACGTACTCAAGAATTAATGGATCTACTCACAAGACATCATATGGTCCATGATCAGGTGGGTTTCGCCCCGCAGACGGCGGAGGAAAGTCCCGAGTATTTTCTTTGACTTTTTCTAGGGCCCTAGGTCGCACCATGTGGCCACATGGCCACCGTCACATTTTTTTTAAATAGTTCAGCTCCGCTGCATTTGGAGCTCCCAAAAGTGGTTTTTATTCTGTTGTATTTTTGGTCTAGATTTTCAGCTGTACGATAATTTCCCTCTCTGTGTTTACCTTGCATTTTAAGGGAGAAAATACATTAGGATTGCATCTTATTGTGCAATATATCATTTTAATGAGATAAATTATAGTTCAAAATATTGATGCAAAATAAACTTATTAATACCCAAATCAACTTGTTTGGAAAGAGGATGGCTTATGCCCTGATTAAAGTTATATAATAAAATTCCGAGTGACGATTCGAGACGTCTGGTCCCGAGCAGGTCGGATGCCTCAGTCGGTATCCTTTAGGCCTCGTTTGATGCAAGAGGTTTGAAGAGGATTAGAGAGGAATATCCCCGCAGGGCTCAGAATCCCCCGGAAACCTCATCAGCCCATTTGATTCACAGGTATTAAACGGGCCAAACCACTCCAATCCCCACCAACCCCTCCCGACCCACGCGGCTCAACAGCCTCGCGTACCCCCTCGCGGAATGATACCCCGCCGCCTCACAGCTTGTTCGTCACTGCCGCTCGTAGCAGCTCGTTAGCGAGACAGGAGGAAACAACACTACCTAATTCTCTGAAATATTGTGGTTGGAGGGGGATTGAGGATTCACAGGGATTTGAGGGGATTGGGTGGAAGAGAGGGATTCACCCAATCCTCTGAAATCTCCATCCCCTTTGGAAATCCTCTATATCAAACGAGGCCTTACGAGGAACGTCTATCAAACTACATCCCGTGGAACCAAGTTTACCTTCATGGATGTGTCAATCACTTCCATGGAGGATATAAAAAACGTCCCCTGTTCTGGGTGTCTTGAGTAGCTTGGCAACCCCGTCGAGTTGAGCTCTCATCACCCGCGTGCAGAAAGAGCGGCGAGCTTTTTATTTTGATTTCTCTCTCCTTCATCTTAATATTTGTTTCATGTGGCGCTTCTAGAAAAGCCTCCTTTCTTCTTCCGCCGGCGCGGCCGCCGATCCGCCCCACCTCCGATGGCCATTGGACCGTTGATATGCAGAGGATCTCTCCCCTTCCCCCCGGTCGATGGGAGAGGCTACGTTCTCTTTTTTGTTAGGTTCAACGTCTTGGTTGAGGTTGTGTGGCGGTGGCTGATGTCTACTACACAACTTTATTCTTGTAGACACGTCTTGGGCCTCCAAGCACAGAGTTTTGTAGGACAGTAGCAATTTTCTCTCAAGTGGATGACCTAAAGTTTATCAATCCACGAGAGGTGTAGGATGAAGATGGTCTCTCTCAAACAACCCTCCAACCAAATACAAGAAATCTCTTGTGTCCCCAATACACCCAATACAATGGCAAATTGTATAGGTGCACTAGTTCGGCGAAGAGATGATGATAAAACTGTAATGTTGATGGTAGAAATATATTTTTATAATCTGAATAAATAAAAACAGCAAGGTAGCAAATAGTAAACGGGCACAAAAACGACATTGCAATGCTCGAAAACAAGGCCTCGGGTCCGTACTTTCACTAGTGCAACCTCTCAACAATGCTAATATAATTGGATCATATAACTGTCCCTCAACGTGCAACGAAGAATCACTCCAAAGTTCCTATCTAGCGGAGAACATAAGACATAATTGTTTGTAGGGTACGAAACCACCTCAAAGCTGTTCTTTTCGATCAATCTATCCTAGAGTTCGTACTAAAATAACACGAAGCTATTCTTTCCGATCGATCTAACCAAGAGTACGTACTAAAATAACACCAAAGCAAATTCAGATTCATAATATTCAATCCAACACAAAGAACTTCAAATAGTGCCCCAAGATTTCTACCGGAGAAACAAAGACAAGAATGTGCATCAACTCCTATGCATAGATTACCCCAATGTCACCTCGGGAATCCGCGAGTTGAGTGCCAAAACACATATCAAGTGAATCAATACGATACCCCATTGTCACCACGAGTATTCAATTGCAAGACATATATCAAGTGTTCTCAAATCCATTAAAGTATTCAGTCAGATAATAACGAAATCTCAAAGGGAAAAACTCAATTCTTCACAACAAGATAGAGAGGGAAAAACACCATATGATCCGACTATATTAACAAAGCCCGCGATACATCAAGATCCTGACATCTCAAGAACACGAGAGAGAGAGAGAGAGAGAGAGAGAGAGAGATTAAACACATAGCTACTGGTACAAACCCTTAGCCCCGAGGGTGGACTACTCCCTGCTCATCGTGGTGGCCGCCGGGATGATGAAGATGGCCACCGGAGATGATCCCCCCGACAGGGTGCCAAAACGGGGTCTAAATTGGTTTTTGGTGGCTACAGAGCCTTACAGCAGCGGAACTTCTGATCTAGGTTTATTTCTGATGGTTTCTCTATTTATAGGATTTTTTGGTGTTGGTTTCACGCGAAGATGGGCCTCGAGGTGAGCACAACCCACCGGCGCACGGGCAAGGGCCCAAGCGCGCCCCGGTGTCTTGTGCCCTACTCCTTCACCTTCTGGTCCTTCCACGAAGCTTTGGGGGTCTCTTTTGTTCCAAAAAAAATCGTCAAAAAGTTTCAGCTCATTTGGAGAACTTTCATTTCTGCACAAAAAACAGCACCACGGTAGTTCTGCTGAAAATAGCGTGAGTCCGGGTAAGTTCCATGAAAATCATACCACAACCATATAAAATTGTTGTAAATATGGCATGAATATTTCATAAATTATCGATACGTTGGAGATGTATCAGCATCCCCAAGCTTAATTCCTACTCTTCCTCGAGTAGGTAAATGATAAAAGAAATAATTTATGAAGTGTGAATGCTAGCAAAGTGCATAAGTTTGATCAATGATAATTTCAATCACTTTTCCTAGCATCATAACAGCAACTCTTTCTCATGAAACATATCATGATAAAGTAGCAATTGAAAATGGAATATTTGTTGTGCAAAGCTACCTATCATATTCATCACATATTCTTTTCATTTGTAGTATGGACATTTGGACTTTTATCTGGTTCAAAGCAATTGTCTAGTTTTGACATGAAGATTTCAATACTCAATCATATCAATAAGCAACCATGTCTTTCAAAATATCAACACTAAAGATAGTTATCCCTAGCCCATCATGCTCAATCATTGATCCATTCATGAAGCACACTCGCATATTAGCTACATCCAATGCTCAAGTACGATCATAGTGCCCCTTAGTTGGTGCTTTATAAGAGAAGTTGGAGACAAATAAAAATAAAAATTGCATAATGTAAATAGATTGGCCCTTTGCAGAGGGGAGTAGGTATTTGTAGAGGTGCCAGAGCTCAAAGCAAAAAAGAGAGATAAAAACATTTTGGGTGGCATGCTTTTCCTGTCAACGAAAACGATCGAGTAGTTCCCAATACTTTCCATGCTAGATATATCATAGGCAGTTCCCAAACAGAAAATAAAGTTTATTCCTTTTCCACCATTCTTTCACATTCCATGGCTAGCATATCCACGGGTACCGTCCATACCAACACTTTCCAAGGAATTTATTATTTGACAACATAAAGTAAATTCATTTTTCATTTCGGGACTGGGCATCCCTATTACCTTTGTCGTACTCTCGTGCAATGACAAGTGAATAAACACTCATCTTGAGAATAACACATCTATCATGGAAAATATTGGCCACCCCTCACCGCCTCGCGAGCGGTACGAGCACACAAAAGAGAAATTTATTTTGAAATTAGAGATGACACGTACAAATTTGCTTAGAATGGCAAAAGAATACCGCATATAGGTAGGTATAGTGGAGTCATATGGCAAAACTGGTTTAAATGATTTTGGATGCACAAGTAGTGATTACACTTAGTGCAAAATGAAGGCTAGCAAAAGATTAAGAAGCGACCAACCAAGAAACGAATAATCTCATAAGCGAGCATTGAGCATAAATAATACCGAATAATGCACCACAAGTAGGATGTAATTTCATTGCATAACTATTGACTTTCGTGCTTGCATAGGGAATCACAAACCTTAACACCAATATTCTTACTAAATCATAATTACTCATCAACATGACTGACATATCACATCATCGTATCTCAAAACTATTACAAGGAATCAAGTTTATTTTGTCCAATGATCTTCATGAAAGTTTTTATTATATCCTTCTTGGATATCTATCACTTTGGAACTAATTTTCATGTGTTGCTTTTGATAAGCTCAAACAAATATAAGTGAAGATAATGAGCATAATATTTCCTTCTCTCAAATTAATTTAAGTGAAGCAAGAGAGAATTTTTTCAAAAATGCTAAAGCACACCGTGCTCAAAAAGATATAAGTGAAGCACTAGAGCAAATGACAAGCTACTCCAAAAAGATATAGGTGAAGATCAAGCGAGTAGTTAAGTAAATAGGTAGCTATTTGAGGACTCTCTCTTATTCAAAAACTTTAAGATCTAAGAATTTTATTAAAAAAACAATCAAAACAAAATAAAATTACATTCCAAGAATAGCACACATCATGTGAAGAAGCAGAAACTTAGGCTCAACCGATACTAACCGATAATTGTTGAAGAAGAAAGGTGGGATGCCTACCGGTGCATCCCCAAGCTTAGATGCTTGAGACTTCTTGAAATATTATCTTGGGATGCCTTGGTCATCCCCAATATTGAGCTTTTGTGTCTCCTTAATTCTTCTCATATCACAGTTTTCCTAAATCTCAAAAGCTTCATCCACACAAAACTCAACAAGAACTCGTGAGATAAGTTAGTATAAACCAATGCAAAGACCTTATCATTCTGTACTGTAGAAAATCACTAAAATTATTATTCAACATTGCATACTAAATGCCTCTGCATATTTAATATTCCTATCCTCAAATAGAATTATTAAACAAGCAAACATATGCAAACAATGCAAACATAACAGCAATCTGCCAAAACAGTATAGTCTGTAAAGAATGCAATATTGATCATACTTACCTCACTCAAATAATTATGAAAATTTTACCCCACTGTAGAAAATTTATCAGATCTTATTTTGCAAAAAGTTTCAACATTTTATCACGTTCTTACTTTTCTAGGGAATTTTTACAACAGCGGTAAACTTTCTGTTTTCAAACAGCAACATCTAGACTTGTAAAAGAAGCATAGTAAAGGCTATCAATGCCACTTTTATTGAAATAAAAGATGCAAAAAATTATTCTAAATAACAGAAAGCAAATCCTAACAAAATAAATTGACGCTCCAAGCAAAACACATATCATGTGACGAATGAAAACATAGCTCCAAGTGAGATTACCGATAATGTTGGAGACGAAAGAGGGGATGCCTTCCGGGGCATCCCCAATCTTAGTTGCTTGGATCTTTCTTGAATATCACCTTGGTGTGCCTTGGGCATCCCCAAGCTTAGGATCTTGTCACTCCTTACTTTCCTCATATCGACATCTCACCCAAAACTTGAAAACTTCAATCACACAAAACTTAACGGAACTTCGTGAGATAGGTTAGTATGATAAAGACAAACCATTCACTTTGGTACTGTCAAAGACAAGATTCATAATTGTTCTCCCACAATGCCTACTGTATCTCATCATTTCCACAATTTATATTGAGCTATATAAGCCATAGAAACTAGAAAACAAGCAAACTATGCATTGAAAACAAAATCTGTCAAAAACATAATAGTACGTAAAGATCTGAATATTAGTCATACTTCTGCAACTCCAAAAATTCTGTAAAGAATAGGAACACGTAGTAAATTTGTATATCAATCATATGTAAAAAAATCATAATTTTTGGACACTCCAGTGAATTTAAACAATTCTGTTTCTGGAGGCAAAAGTTTCTGTTTTTGCACAGATTCAAGTCAACTATCATCCACACTATCCCAAAGGCTTTACTTGGCACTTTATTGAAACAGAAGCAATAAAACATGATTACTACAGTAGCATAATCATGTGAACACACAAAAATAGTAGGTAAAAGTGTTGGGTTGTCTCCCAACAAGCGATTTTCTTTAATGCCTTTTAGTTAGGCATGGTGATTTCAATGATGCTCGCATAAAAGATAAATAATTGAAACATGAAAAAGAGCATCATGAAGCATATGACTATCCCATTTAAGCCTAACCCACTTCCTATGCATAGGGATTTTGTGAACAAACAACTTATGGTAACAAGAATCAACTAGCATAGGAAGGCAAAACAAGCATAACTTCAAAACTTTCAACACATAGAGATGAAACTTGATATTATTGCAATTCCTGCAAGCATAAGTTCCTCCCTCATAATAATTTTTAGTAGCATCATGAATGAATTCAACAATATAACTATCACATAAAGCATTCTTTTCATGACACAAAAGCATAGAAATTTTACTACTCTCCACATAAGCAAATTTCTTCTCATCAATAGTAGTGGGAGCAAACTCAACAAAATAACTATCATGAGAGTGAAAATTAAAATCATGATGACAAGTTTCATGGTTATCATTATTCTTTATAGCATACATGTCATCACCATAATCATCATAGATAGCAACTTTGTTATCATAGTCAATTGAAGCCTCATCCAAAATGGTGGATTCCTCACTAAATAAAGTCATGACCTCTCCAAATCCACTTTCATCATTATAATCATCATGAATAGGAGGCATACAATCATTATAACAAATTAGCACATCAACTCTTGTGGGACTAAAAATATCATATTCATCAAACATAGCATCCCCAAGCTTATGGCTTTGCATATCATTAGCATCATGGATATTCAAAGAATTCATACTAACAACATTGCAATCATGCTCATCATTTATACCAAACGTTCTATTGAATTCTTCTTCTATCAATTGAGCTCAATTTTCCGTTCCGTCATTTCCACGAAAGACATTATAAAGATGATCAATAAAATGATGCAACCTCAATTCCATTTTGTTGTAGTTTTCTTTTATAAACCAAACTAGTGATAACACAAGAAACTAAAAAATTCAATTGCAAGATCTAAATATATACCTTCAAGCACCCACCTCCCCGGCAACGGCGCCAGAAAAGAGCTTGATGTCTACTACGCAATTTTATTCTTGTAGACACGTGTTGGGCCTCCAAGCGCAGAGTTTTGTAGGACAATACCAATTTTCCCTCAAGTGGATGACCTAAGGTTTATCAATCCGTGAGAGGTGTAGGATGAACATGGTCTCTCTCAAACGACCCTGCAGCCAAATACAAGAAATCTCTTGTGTCCCCAACACACCCAATACAATGGCAAATTGTTGAAGGAAATATGCCCTGGAGGCAATAATAAAGTTGTTATTTATATTTCCTTATATCGTGATAGATGTTTATTATTCATGCTAGAATTGTATTAACCGGAAACTTAGTACATGTGTGAATACATAGACAAACAGAGTGTCCCTAGTATGCCTCTACTTGACTAGCTCGTTAACCAAAGATGGTTAAGTTTCCTAGCCATAGACATGTGTTGTCATTTGATCAACGGGATCACATCATTAGAGAATGATGTGATGGACAAGACCCATTCGTTAGCTTAGCACTATGATCGTTTAGTTTATTGTTATTGCTTTCTTCATGACTTATACATGTTCCTCTGACTATGATATTATGCAACTCCCGCATACCGGAGGAACACCTTGTGTGCTATCAAACGTCACAACGTAACTTGGTGATTATAAAGATGCTCTACAGGTGTCTCCAAAGGTGTTTGTTGGGTTGGCATAGATCGAGATTAGGATTTGTCACTCCGTGTATCGGAGATGTATCTCTGGGCCCTCGCGGTAATGCACATCACTATAAGCCTTGCAAGCAATGTGACTAATGAGTTAGTTGCGGGATGATGCATTACGGAATGAGTAATGAGACTTTCCAGTAACGAGATTGAACTAGGTATTGAGATACCGACGATCGAATCTCAGGCAAGTAACATATCGATGACAAAGGGAACAACGTATGTTGTTATGCGGTTTGATCGATAAAGATCTTCGTAGAATATGTAGGAACCAATATGAGCATCCAGGTTCTGCTATTGGTTATTGACCGGAGATGAGTCTTAGTCATGTTTACATAGTTCTCGAACCCGTAGGGTCCGCACGCTTAACGTTCGGTGACAATCGGTATTATGAGTTTATGTGTTTTGATGTACCGAAGGTTGTTTGGAGTCCTGGATGTGATCACGGACATGACGAGGAGTCTCGAAATGGTCGAGACATAAAGATCGATATATTGGATGGCTATGTTTGGACATCAGAATAGTTCTGGGTGAGTTCGGGCATTTACCGAAGTACCGGGAGGTTACCGGAACCCCCGGGCAGTACACGGGCCTTAATGGGCCTTAGTGGGGGAGAGGAGGAGGCGGCCAAGGTGGGGGCGCTCCCCCCCCCCCACAAGCCCAATCCGAATAGGGAGGGGGCCGGCCCCCCTTTCCTTCTCCCTCTCTCCTCCTTCCTTCCTCTCCTACTCCAACTAGGGAAGGGGGAATCCTACTCCCGGTGGGAGTAGGACTCCTCCTTGGGCGCGCCATAGAGAGGGCCGGCCCTCCCCTCCTCCACTCCTTTATATACGGGGAAGGGGGAACCCCATAGACACACAAGTTGATTGTTTAACCGTGTGCGGTGCCCCCCTCCACAGATTTCCTCCTCGGTCATATCGTTGTAGTGCTTAGGCGAAGCCCTGCGTCGGTAACTTCATCATCACGCCGTCGTGCTGACGAAGCTCTCCCTCGACACTCAGCTGGATCTAGAGTTCGTGGGACGTCACCGAGCTGAACGCGTGTAGATCGCGGAGGTGTCGTACTTTTGGTACTAGGATCGGTCGGATCGTGAAGACGTACGACTACATCAACCGCGCTGTCATAACGCTTCCGCTTTCGGTCTACGAGGGTACGTGGACAACACTCTCCCCTCTCATTGTTATACATCACCTAGATGGATCTTGCGTGTGCGTAGGATTTTTTTGAAATTACTGCGTTCCCCAACAGTGGCATCCGAGCCAGGTCTATGCGTAGATTTTATATGCACGAGTAGAACACAAAGAGTTGTGGGCAATAATAGTCATATTGCTTACCAGCATGTCATACTTTGATTCGGCGGTATTGTTGGATGAAGCGGCCCAGACCGACATTACATGACTGCGTTCATGAGACTGGTTCTACCGCCGTGCTTCGCACACAGGTGGCTTGTGGGTGTCTGTTTCTCCAGCTTTAGTTGAATCAAGTGTGACTATGCCCGGTACTTGTTGAAGGTTAAAACAGCACACTTGAGGAAAATTCGTTGTGGTTTTGATGCGTAGGTAAGAACGGTTCTTGCTCAGCCCGTAGCAGCCACGTAAAACTTGAAACAACAAAGTAGAGGACGTCTAACTTGTTTTTGCAGGGCATGTTGTGATGTGATATGGTCAAGACATGATGCTAAATTTTATTGTATGAGATGATCATGTTTTGTAACAGAGTTATCGGCAACTGGCAGGAGCCATATGGTTGTCGCTTTATTGTATGAAATGCAATCACCCTGTAATTGTTTTTACTTTATCACTAAGCGGTAGCGATAGTCGTAGAAGAAATAGTTGGCGAGACGACAACGATGCTACAATGGAGATCAAGGTGTCGCGCCGGTGACGATGGTGATCATGACGATGCTTTGGAGATGGAGATCAAAGGCACAAGATGATGATGGCCATATCATATCACTTATATTGATTGCATGTGATGTTTATCCTTTATGCATCTTATTTTGCTTGGTTCGACGGTAGCATTATAAGATGATCTCTCACTAAATTTCAAGGTACAAGTGTTCTCCCTGAGTATGCACCGTTGCGAAAGTTCGTCGTGCCGAGACACCACGTGATGATCGGGTGCGATAATCTCTGCGTTCACATACAATGGGTGCAAGCCAATTTTGCACACGCAAAATACTCGGGTTAAACTTGATGAGCCTAGCATATGCAGATATGGCCTCGGAACACTGAGACCGAAAGGTCGAGTGTGAATCATATAGTAGATATGATCAACATAGTGATGTTCACCATTGAAAACTACTCCATCTCACGTGATGATCGGACACGGTTTAGTTGATTTGGATCACGTGATCACTTAGATAATTAGAGGGATGTCTATCTAAGTGGGAGTTCTTAAGTAATATGATTAATTGAACCTTAATTTATCATGAACTTAGTACCTGATAGTAGTTTGCATGTCTATGTTGTTGTAGATCAATGGACCGTGCTACTGTTCCTTTGAATTTTAATGCGTTCCTAGAGAAAGCTAAGTTGAAATATGATGGTAGCAACTACACTGACTGGGTCCGTAACTTGAGGATTGTCCTCATTGTTGCACAGAAGAATTATGTCCATGATGCACCGCTAGGTGACAGAACTATTGCAGGAGCAGATGCAGACGTTATGAACGTTTGACAAGCTCGGTATGATGACTACTTGATAGTTTAGTGCACCATGCTTTACGGCTGAGAATCGGGACTTCAAAAATGTTTTTAACAACATGGAGCATATGAGATGTTCCAAGAGTTGAAATTGGTATTTCAGACTCATGCCCGTGTTAAGAGGTATGAGACCTCTGACAAAGTACTTTGCCTACAAGATGGAGGAGGATAGCTCAGCTAGTGAGCATGTGCTTAGAATGCCTGAGTACTACAATCACTTGAATCAAGTGGGAGTTAATCTTCCAGATAAGATAGTGATTGACAGAGTTCTCTAGTCACTATCACCAAGTTACTAGAACTTCGTGATGAACTATAATATGCAAGGGATAACGGAAATGATTCCCAAGCTCTTCGCGATGCTGAAATTGATGAAGGTAGAAATCAAGAAAAAGCATCAAGTGTTGATGGTTGACAAGACCACTGTTTCAAGTAAAAGGGCAAGGGAAAGAAAGGGAACTTCAAGAAGAATGGCAAGCAAGTTGCCACTCCCATGAAGAAACCCAAAGCTGGACCCAAGCCTGAAACCGAGTGCTTCTACTACAAAGGAAATGGTCACTGGAAGCGGAACTACCCCTAGATACTTGGCGGATAAGAAGGATGGCAAAGTGAACAAAGGTATATTTGATATACATGTTATTGATGTGTACTTTACTAGTGTTTATAGCAACCCCTCTGTATTTGATACTAGTTCAGTTGCTAAGAGTAGTAACTCGAAACAGGAGTTGCAAAATAAACAGAGACTAGTTAAGGGCGAGGTGACGATGTGTGTTGGAAGTGATTCCAAGGTTGATAAGATCGCCATCACACACTCCCTTTACCTTCGGGGTTAGTGTTGAACCTAAAATAAATGTTATTTGGTGTTTGCGTTGAGCATGAATATGACTGGATCATGTTTATTGCAATATGGTTATTCATTTAAGTCAAAGAATAATTGTTGTTCTATTTACATGAATAAAACCTTCTACGGTCATACACTCAATATAAGTGGTTTATTGAATCTTGATCATAGTGATACACATATTATAATATTGAAGCCAAAAGATGCAAAGTAAATAATGATAGTGCAACTTATTTGTGGCACTACCGTTTAGGTCATATTGGTGTAAAGCGCATGAAGGAAATCCATGCTGATGGGATTTTGGAATCACTTGATTATGAAACACTTGATGCTTGCGAACCATGCCTCATGGGAAAGATGACCAAGACTCCGTTCTCCAGAACAATGGAGCGAGCAACTGACTTATTGGAAATAATACATACTGATGTATGCGATCCGATGAGTGTTGAGGCTCGCGGCGGGTATCGTTATTTTCTGATGATTTGAGCAAATATGGGTATATCTACTTGATGAAACACAAGTCTGAAACATTTGAAAAGTTCAAAGAATATCAAAGTGAACTGGAAAATCATCGTAACAAGAAAATAAAGTTTCTACGATCTGATCATGGAGGCAAATATTTGAGTTACGAGTTTGGCCTTCATTTAAAACTGTGGAATAGTTTCGCAACTCAAGCCACCTGGAACACCACAGCGTAATGGTGTGTCCAAATGTCGTAACCGCACTTTATTAGATATGGTGCAATCTATGATATCTCTTATCAATTTACCACTATCGTTTTGGGGATATGCATTAGAGATAGCTGCATTCACATTAAATAGGGCACCATCTAAATCCGTTGAGACGACACCGTTTGGCAAAGAAACTTAGGATGTCGTTTCTTAAAGTTTGGGGCTATGATGCTTATGTGAAAAAGTTTCAACCTGATAAGCTCGAACCCAAATCAGAGAAATGCGTCTTCATAGGATACCCAGAGGAAACTGTTGGGTACACCTTCTATCACAGATCCGAAGGCAAGATATTCGTTGCTAAGATTGGATCCTTTCTAGGGAAGGAGTTTCTCTCGAAAGAAGTGAGTGGGAGGAAAGTAGAACTTGATGAGGTAATTGTACCTTCTCCCAAATTGGAATGTAGGTCATCACAGAAATCAGTTCCAGTGATGCCTACACCAATTAGTGAGGAAGTTAATGATGATGATCATGAAACTTCAGATCAAGTTACTACCAAACCTCGTAGGTCAAACATAATATGTTCCGCACCAGAGTGGTACGGTAATCCTATTCTGGGAGTCATGTTACTAGACCATGACGAACCTACAAACTATGAGGAAGCAACGATGAGCCCAGATTCCGCGAAATGGTTTGAGGCCATAAAATCTGAGATTGGATCCATGTATGAGAACAAAGTATGGACTTTGATTGACTTGCCCGATGATCGATGAGCCATTGAGAATAAATGGTTCTTCAAGAGGAAGACAGACGCTGATAGTAGTGTTACTATCTACAAAGCTCGAATTGTCGCAAAAGTTTTTCGACAAGTTCAAGGTGTTGACCACGATGAGATTTTCTCACTCGTATCGATGCTTAAAGTCTGTCCGAATCATATTAGCAATTGCCGCATTTTATGAAATTTGGCAAATGGATGTCAAAACTGCATTCCTTAATGGATATCTCAAAGAAGAGTTGTATATGATGTAACCAGAAGGTTTTGTCGATCATAAAGGTGCTAACAAAGTGTGCAAGCTTGAGCGATCCATTTATGGACTGGTGCAAGCCTCTCGGAGTTGGAATATACGCTTTGATAGTGTGATCAAAGCATATGGTTTTATACAGACTTGTGGTGAAGCTTGTATTTACAAGAAAGTGAGTGGGAGCACTACAGCATTTCAGATAAAATATATGTGAATGACATATTGTTGATCCGAAATGATGTAGAATTTTCTGAAAAGCATATAGGAGTGTTTGAAAGGACTTTTTTCAAAGAAAGACCTCGATGAAGCTGCTTACATATTGAGCATCAAGATCTATAGAGATAGATCAAGACGCTTGATAAGTTTTTTCAATGAGTACATACCTTGACAAGATTTTGAAGTAGTTCAAAATGGAACCGTCAAAGAAGGAGTTCTTGCCTATGTTGCAAGGTGTGAAGTTGGGTAAAGACTCAAAACCCGACCACGGCAGAAAATAGAAAGAGAATGAAAATTCATTCCCTATGCCTCAGTCATTGGTTCTATGAAGTATGCTATGTTGTGTACTGATGTCTACTACGCGACCTTCTTCTTGTAGACGTTGTTGGGCCTGCAAGTGCACGGGTTTGTAGGACAGTAGCAAATTTCCCTCAAGTGGATGACCTAAGGTTTATCAATCGGTGGGAGGCGTAGGATGAAGATGGTCTCTCTCAAACAACCCTGCAACCAAATAACAAAGAGTCTCTTGTGTCCCCAACACACCCAATACAATGGTAAATTGTATAGGTGCACTAGTTCGGCGAAGAGATGGTGATACAAGTGCAATATGGATGGTAGATATAGGTTTTTGTAATCTGAAATAATAAAAACAGCAAGGTAACAAGTGATAAACGTGAGCGCAAATGGTATTGCAATGCTAGGAAACAAGGCCTAAGGTTCATACTTTCACTAATGCAAGTTCTCTCAACAATAATAACATAGATAGATCATATAACAAGCCCTCAACATGCAACAAAGAGTCACTCCGAAGCCACTAATAGCGGAGAACAAACGTAGAGATTATGGTAGGGCACGAAACCACCTCAAAGTTATTCTTTCGGATCGATCTATAAAAGAGTCTGTACTAGAATAACACCTTAAGATACAAATCAACCAAAACCCTAATGTCACCTAGATACTCCATTGTCACCTCAAGTATCCGTGGGCATGATTATACGATATGCATCACACAATCTCAGATTCATCCAACCAACATAAAAGTACTTCAAAGAGTGCCCCAAAGTTTCTACCAGAGAGTCAAGAACGTGTGCCAACCCCTATGCATAGGTTCCCAATGTCACGAAACCCGCAAGTTGATCACCAAGACATACATCAAGTGTTCTCATAAAAGACTCAATCCGATAAGATAACTTCAAAGGGGAAACTCAATTCATCACAAGAGAGTAGATGGGGAGAAACATCATAAGATCCAACTACAATAGCAAAGCTCGGGATACATCAAAATCTTGCCATAGATGGAACACGAGAGAGAACACGAGAGAGAGCGAGAGAAATCAAACACATAGCTACTGGTACATACCCTCAGCCCCGAGGGTGAACTACTCCCTCCTCGTCATGGATAGCGGCGGGATGATGAAGATGGCCACCGGAGATGGATCCCCCCTCCGGCAGGGTACCGGAAAGGGGTCCCGATTGGTTTTTCGTGGCTCAGGAGGCTTGCAGCGGCGGAACTCCCGATCTATCTTCTGTTCTGGAAGTTTTAGGGTACGTAGGTATATATGGGTGAAAGGAGTACGTCGTGGAGCTACGGGGGGGCCATGAGGCAGGGGGCGCGCCTAGGGGGGGTGGGCGCGTCCCCACCCTCGTGAGCACCTCCCGTATCTTCTGACGTGGGGTCCAAGTCCATCAGGTGGGTTTCCTTCCAAAATAACTTCTCCAGTTGATTTTCTTCCGCTTTGACTCCGTCGATATTCCTTTTCCTCGAAATATCGAAATAGGCATAAAACAAAGAAATCAGGCTGGGCCTCCGGTTAATAGGTTAGTCCCAAAAATAATATAAAAGTGGATAATAAAGCCCAATATTGCCTAAAACAATAGATAAAGTAGCATGGAGCAATCTAAAATTATAGATACGTTGGAGACGTATCAAGCATCCCCAAGCTTAATTCCTGCTCGTCCTCGAGTAGGTAAATGATAAAAAGATAATTTTGATGCGGAGGATACTTTGGCATAATTTCAATATAAATCTTCTTACTTGTGATATGAATATTCAGATCCGGAAGATTTAAGACAAAAGTTCATATTGACACAAAAATAATAATACTTCAAGCATACTAATCAAAGCAATCATGTCTTCTCAAAATAACATGGCAAAAGAAAGTTCATCCCTACAAAATCATATAGTTAGTCTATGCTTCATTTTCGTCACACAAAGATGTTCCCAACTTCTATACCCCCGATGACAAGCCAAGCAATTGTTTCATACTCAAATAATCTCAAACTCTTTCAACCTTTACACAATACATGAGCGCGGGCCATGGGTATAGCACTATGGGTGGAATAGAAATATGATGATGGGATTGTGTGGAAAAAGACAAAAAAAAGGAAAGTCTCATATCGACGAGGATAATCAACGGGCTATGGAGATGCCCATCAATTGATGTCAACATGAGGAGTAGGGATTGCCATGCAACAGATGCACTAGAGCTATAAGTATATGAAAGCTCTACAAAAGAAACTAAGTGGGTGTGCATCCAACTTGCTTGCTCACGAATACCTAGGGCACTTTGAGGAAGCCCATCATTGGAATATACAAGCCAAGTTCTAAAATGAAAATTCCCACTAGTATATGAAAGTGACAAAATGAGAGACTCTATATTATGAAGATCTTAGTGCTACTTTGAAGCACAATATATGAGACTCACTACATGAAGAACAAGGTGCTACTTTGAAGCACAATATATGAGATTCACTACATGAAGAACAAGGTGCTACTTTGAAGCACAAGTGTGGTAAAAGGATAGTAGCATTGTCCCTTCTCTCTTTTTCTCTCATTTTTTTATTATATTTTTTTGGGCCTTTTCTCTCTCTCTTTTTTTTGGCCTCTTTTTTTTCGTCCGGAGTCTCATCCCGACTTATGGGGGAATCATAGTCTCCATCATCCTTTCCTCACTTGGGACAATGCTCTAATAATGATGATCGTCACACTTTTATTTCTATTACAACTCAACAATTACAACTCGAAACTTAGAACAAAATATGACTCTATATGAATGCCTCCGGCGGTGTACCGGGATGCTGCAATGAATCAAGAGTGACATGTATGGAAAATAATGCATGGTGGCTTTGCCACAAATACGATGTCAACTCCATGATCATACAATGGCAATATGACAAAAGTAATGTATGTCATAATAATGATGATGGAAGTTGCATGGCAATATATCTCGAATGGCTATGGAAATGCCATGATAGGTAGGTATGGTGGCTGTTTTGAGGAAGATATAAGGAGGTTTATGTGTGAAAGAGCGATCATATCACGGGTTTCGATGCACCGCTAAGTTTGCACCAACTCTCAAGGTGAGAAAGGGCAATGCACGGCATCAAGAGGCTAGCAAGTGCGGAAAGATAAAAGTGCGATAATCCATGGACTCAACATTAGTCAAAAGAACTCATATACTTATTGCAAAAATTTAGAAGCCATCAAAATCAAGTACTACGCGCAATGCTCCTAGGGGATAGATTGGTTGAAAAGACCATCGCCGTCCCCGACCGCCACTCATAAGGATGCACAAGCCAGGTACACTTCATGTTTCAAATTTGTTACACAACTTTACCCATACGTGCATGCTATGGGACTTGCAAACTTCAACACAAGTATTTCTCAAATTCACAATTATCAACTAGCACGACTTTGATATTATTACCTCCATATCTCAAAACAATTATTAAGCATTAAATTTATCTTAGTATTCAATTCACTCAAAAGAAATTTTCACATATCTTGAATACCAAGTATATTAACATTAAGAAAATTACCATGATATTAACGACTCTCAAAATAATCTATGTGAAGCATGAGAGATCAATAGTTTCTTCAAAATAAAACCACCATTGTGCTCTAAAAGATATAAGTGAAGCACTAGAGCAAACAACAAACTACTCCGAATGATATGAGTGAAGATCAATGAGTAGTCGAATGATTATACAACTATGTGAAGACTCTCCCATTTAATAATTTCAGATCTTGGTATTTTATTCAAATAGCAAGCAAAGCTAAATAAAACTACATTGCAAGGATAGCACAACTCATGTGAAGAAGCAAAAACTTAGGCTCAACCCATACTAACCGATAGTTGTTGAAGAAGAAAGGTGGGATGCCAACGGGGGCATCCCCAAGCTTAGATGCTTGAGACTTCTTGAAATAATATCTTGGGTGCCTTGGGAATCCCCAAGCTTGAGCTTTTGTGTCTCCTTAATTCCTCTCATATCATGGTTTCTCTTTTTATCAAAAGATTCATTCACAACAAACTCAACAAGAACTCGTGAGATAGGTTAGTATAAACCAATGCAAAACCTTATCATTTCCTACTGTAACAAATCACTAAAATTATTATTCAACATTTAATACTAAATGTCTCTGCATATTTAATACTCATATCCTTAAATAGAATCATTAAACAAGCAAACATATGCAAACAATGCAAACATAACAGCAATCTGCCAAAACAGTACAGTCTGTAAATAATGCAAGAGTATCAATACTTCCCTAACTCCAAAAATTATGAAATAAAATTCCCACTGTAATAAATTTATCATAGCTCAATATGAAAAAAGATTCAACATTATACCACTCCCTGACTTTTCTAAGGAATTTTTGCAACAGCGGTAAACTTTCTGTTTTCAAACAGCAACATGCATACTTGCAAAATAAGCATGGCAAAGGCTATCCTTGACTTTTTTATTGGAAATAAAGATGCAAAACATTATTATAACTAACAGCAAGCAAAAAAAAACAAAATGACATGACGCTCCAAGCAAAACACATATCATATGGTGAATAAAAATATAGCTCCAAGTAAAGTTACCGATGAACGAAGACGAAAGAGGGGATGCCTTCCGGGGCATCCCCAAGCTTAGGCTCTTGGTTGTCCTTGAATATTACCTTGGGGTGCCTTGGTCATCCCCAAGCTTAGGATCTTGCCACTCCTTATTCCATAGTCCATCGAATCTTTACCCAAAACTTGAAAACTTCACAACACAAAACTCAACAGAAAACTCGTAAGCTCCGTTAGCGAAAGAAAACAAAACACCACTTCAAGGTACTGTAATGAACTCACTATTTATTTATATTGGTGCTAAACTTACTGTATTACAACTTCTCTATGGTTTATAAACTATTTTACTAGCCATAGATTCATCAAAATAAGCAAACAACACAATGAAAACAGAATATGTCAAAAACAGAACAGTATGTAGTAATCTATAACTAACGCAAACTTATGGAACTCCAAAAATTCTAAAATAAATTGGTGGACCTGAGGAATTTGTCTAGTAATCATATTCAAAAATAATAAACTAAATAGAACTCTCCAGTAAAAAGTTATAGCTAATATCGTGAGCACTAAAGTTTCTGTTTTTACAGCATGATCATAAAGACTTCACCCAAGTCTTCCCAAAGGTTCTACTTGGCACAAACACTAATTAAAACATAAAACCACATCTAAACAGAAGCTAGATGGATTATTTATTCCTAAACAGAACCAAAAATCAAGAAACTAAAATAAAATTGGGTTGCCTCCCAACAAGCGCTGTCGTTTAACGCCCCTAGCTAGGCATTATGATTTCAATGATGCTCACATAAAAGATAAGAACTGAAAGATAAAGAGAGCATCATGAAGAATATGAATAGCACATTTAATTCTAACCCACTTCCTATGCATAGGGATTTTGTGAGCAAACAAATTATGGGAACAATAATCAACAAGCATAGGAAGACAAAACAAGCATAACTTCAAGATTTTAAGCACATAGAGAGGAAACTTGATATTATTGCAATTCCTACAAGCATATATTCCTCCATCATAATAATTTTCAGTAGCATCATGAATGAATTCAACAATATAACCAGCACCTAAAGCATTCTTTTCATGATCTACAAGCATAGAAAATTTACTACTCTCCACATAAGCAAAATTCTTCTCATGAACAATAGTGGGAGCAACCTCAACAAAATAACTATCATATGATTGAAAATTAAGATCAAGATGAAAAGTTCATGGTTATCATTATTCTTTAAAGCATACGTGTCATCACAATAATCATCATAGATAGGAGGCATGCTTTCATCATAGTGAATTTGCTCATCAAAGCTTGGGGGACAAAAAATATCATCTTCATCAAACATAGTTTCCCCAAGCTTGTGGCTTTGCATATCATTAGCATCATGGATATTCAAGGAATTCATACTAACAACATTGCAATCATGCTCATCATTCAAAGATTTAGTGCCAAACAATTTAATGCATTCTTCTTCTAACACTTTGCCACAATTTTCTTTTCCATCATTTTCACGAAAGATATTAAAAAGGTGAAGCGTATGAGACAAACTCAATTCCATTTTTTTTAGTTTTCTTTTATAAACTAGACTAGTGCTAAAACAAGAAACAAAAAGATTCGATTGCAAGATCTAAAGATATACCTTCACTTACCTAGCCTCCCCGGCAACGGCGCCAGAAAAGAGCTTGATGTCTACTAGGCAACCTTCTTCTTGTAGATGTTGTTGGGCCTGCAAGTGCACAGGTTTGTAGGACAGTAGCAAATTTCCCTCAAGTGGATGACCTAAGGTTTATCAATCCGTGGGAGGCGTAGGATGAAGATAGTATCTCTTAAACAACCCTGCAACCAAATAACAAAGATCTCTTGTGTCCCCAACACACCCAATACAATGGTAAATTGTATGGGTGCACTAGTTCGGCGAAGAGATGGTGATACAAGTGCAATATGGATGGTAGATATAGGTTTTTGTAATCTGAAATAATAAAAACAGCAAGGTAACAAGTGATAAACGTGAGTGCAAATGGTATTGCAATGCTAGGAAACAAGGCCTAGGGTTCATACTTTCACTAGTGCAAGTTCTCTCAACAATAATAACATAGATAGATCGTATAACAAGCCCTCAACATGCAACAAAGAGTCACTCCGAAGCCACTAATAGCGGAGAACAAATGTAGAGATTATGGTAGGGTACGAAACCACCTCAAAGTTATTCTTTCGGATTGATCTATAAAAGAGTTCGTACTAGAATAACACCTTTAGATACAAATCAACCAAAACCCTAATTCACCTAGATACTCCATTGTCACCTCAAGTATCCGTGGGCATGATTATACGATATGCATCACACAATCTCAGATTCATCCAACCAACATAAAAGTACTTCAAAGAGTGCTCCAAATTTTCTACCGGAGAGTCAACAACGTGTGCCAACCCCTATGCATAGGTTCCCAATGTCACGAAACCCGCAAGTTGATCACCAAGACATACATCAAGTGTTCTCATAAAAGACTCAATCTGATAAGATAACTTCAAAGGGGAAACTCAATTCATCACAAGAGAGTAGAGGGGGAGAAACATCATAAGATCCAACTACAATAGCAAAGCTCGGGATACATCAAGATCGTGCCATAGATGGAACACGAGAGAGAGAGAGATCAAACACATAGCTACTGGTACATACCCTCAGCCCCGAGGGTGAACTACTCCCTCCTCGTCATGGATAGCGCCGGATGATGAAGATGGCCACGGAGATGGATCCCCCCCCGGCAGGTACCGAAAGGGGTCCCGATTGGTTTTTCATGGCTCGAGGCTTGCGGCGGAACTCCCGATCTATCTTCTGTTCTGGAAGTTTTAGGGTACGTAGGTATATATGGGTGAAAGGAGTACGTCGGTGGAGCTACGAGGGCCCCATGAAGCAGGGGGGCGCGCCCAGGGGGGTGGGCGCGCCCCCACCCTCCTGAGCACCTACCGTATCTTCTGACGTGGGATCCAAGTCCATTAGGTGGGTTTCCTTCCAAAAATAACTTCTCCAGTTGATTTCGTTCCGTTTTGACTCCGTCTGATATTCCTTTTCCTCGAAATACTGAAATAGGCATAAAACAAAGAATCAGGCTGGGCCTCCGGTTAATAGGTTAGTCCCAAAAATAATATAAAAGTGGATAATAAAGCCCAATATTGCCTAAAACAGTAGATAAAGTAGCATGGAGCAATAAAAAATTATAGGTATGTTGGAGACGTATCAAGCATCCCCAAGCTTAATTCCCGCTCGTCCTCGAGTAGGTAAATGATAAAAAGGATAATTTTTGATGTGGAGTGATACTTTGGCATAATTTCAATATAAATCTTCTTACTTGTGATATGAATATTCAGATCCGAAAGATTTAAGACAAAAGTTCATATTGACATAAAAATAATAATACTTCAAGCATACTAATCAAAACAATCATGTCTTCTCAAAATAACATGGCAAAAGAAAGTTCATCCCTACAAAATCATATAGTTAGGCTATGCTTCATTTTCGTCACACAAAGATGTTCCCAACTTCTATACCCCCGATGACAAGCCAAGCAATTGTTTCATACTCAAATAATCTCAAACTCTTTCAACCTTTACGCAATACATGAGCGCGAGGCATGGGTATAGCACTATGAGTGGAATAGAAATATGATGATGGGATTGTGTGGAGAAGACAAAAAAAGGAAATTCTCATATCGATGAGGATAATCAACGGGCTATGGAGATGCCCATCAATTGATGTCAACATGAGGAGTAGGGATTGCCATGCAACGGATGCACTAGAGCTATAAGTATATGAAAGCTCTACAAAAGAAACTAAGTGGGTGTGCATCCAACTTGCTTGCTCACGAAGACCTAGGGCACTTTGAGGAAGCCCTTCGTTGGAATATACAAGCCAAGTTCTAAAATGAAAATTCCCACTAGTATATGAAAGTGATAAAATGAGAGACTCTCTATTATGAAGATCTTAGTGCTACTTTGAAGTACAATATATGAGACTCACTACATGAAGAACAAGGTGCTACTTTGAAGCACAATATATGAGACTCAGTACATGAAGAACAAGGTGCTACTTTGAAGCACAAGTGTGGTAAAAGGATAGTAGCATTGTCCCTTCGCTCTTTTTCTCTCATTTTTTTTTATTTGGGCCTTTTCTCTCTCTCTTTTTTTGGCCTCTTTTTTTCGTCTGGAGTCTCATCCCAACTTATGGGGGAATCATAGTCTCCATCATCCATTCCTCACTTGGGACAATGCTCTAATAATGATGATCATCACACTTTTATTTCTATTACAACTCAACAATTACAACTCGAAACTTAGAACAAAATATGACTCTATATGAATGCCTCCGTGGTGTACCGGATGGTGCAATGAATCAAGAGTGACATGTATGGAAAATAATGCATGGTGGCTTTGCCACAAATACGATGTCAACTACATGATCATGCAATGGCAATATGACAAAAGTAATGTATGTCATAATAATGATGATGGAAGTTGCATGGCAATATATCTCGAATGGCTATGGAAATGCCATGATAGATAGGTATCGTGGCTGTTTTGAGGAAGATATAAGGAGGTTTATGTGAAAGAGCGTATCATATCATGGGGTTTGATGCACCGCTAAGTTTGCACCAACTCTCAAGGTGAGAAAGGGCAATGCACGTGCATCAAGAGGCTAGCAAGTGCGGAAAGATAAAAGTGCGTATAATCCATGGACTCAACATTAGTCAAAAGAACTCATATACTTATTGCAAAAATTTAGAAGCCATCAAAAATCAAGTACTACGCGCAATGCTCCTCAGGGGAACTCATATACTTATTGCAAAAATTTAGAAGCCACCCGTTGACTAAACTTCTCTCACAAGCAAAACATGATCACACCTTAGTACTCTTTGGGTGTTAATCACATGACGATGTTAACTAGATTATTGAATCTAGTAAACCCTTTGGGTATTGGTCACATGACAAAGTGAACTACAAAGTGTTAAATCACATGGCGATGTGAACTAGGTTATTGACTCTAGTGCAAGTGGGAGACTGAAGGAAATATGCCCTAGAGGCAATAATAAAGTTGCTATTTATATTTCCTTATATCATGATAAATGTTTACTATACATGCTAGAATTTTATTAAACAGAAACTTAGTACATGTGTGAATACATAGACAAACAGTGTCCCTAGTATGCCTCTACTTGACTAGCTCGTTAATCAAAGATGGTTAAGTTTCCTAGCCATAGACATGTGTTGTCATTTAATCAACGGGATCACATCATTAGAGAATGATGTGATGGACAAGACCCGTTCGTTAGCTTAGCACTATGATCGTTTAGTTTATTACTATTGCTTTCTTCATGACTTATACATGTTCCTCTGACTATGAGATTATGCAACTCCCGCATACCGGAGGAACACCTTGTGTGCTATCAAATGTCACAACGTAACTGGGTGATTACAAAGATGCTCTACAGGTGTATCCGAAGGTGTTTGTTGGGTTGGCATAGATCGAGATTAGGATTTGTCACTCCGTGTATCAGAGAGGTATCTCTGGGCCCTCTCGGTAATGCACATCACTATCAGCCTTCCAAGCAATGTGACTAATGACTTAGTTGCGGGATGATGCATTACAGAACGAGTAAAGAGACTTGATGGTAACAAGATTGAACTAGGTATTGAGATACCGACGATCGAATCTCGGGCAAGTAACATACCGATGACAAAGGGAACAACGTATGTTGTTATGCGGTTTGACCGATAAAGATCTTCGTAGAATATATAGGAACCAATATGAGCATCTAGGTTCCGCTATTGGTTATTGATCGGAGATGAGTCTCAGTCATGTTGTAAGTGCATCTAGTGCCCCTTAGTGATTTTGGTGTATTGAAGACTTATAGGTTAAGGGACTAATGTGTTAATGAGTGTACACAGGTCTATAAGTCTATGAGGAGTTTGATATTTACATAGAAAGTCGACCCCTAAAAATGAAGTTCTTCGACTGAAGACTTTGAATTTCTGAAGACTTTCTAAAGACTTTGAAAGTGAAGAAATTGGTGTGACCTTGAAGACTTGGTATTCATTCGAGGAACATGAAGCGTGAAGACTTTTGCTTTCGTAGTTTCATTTTCTCTTTCTTGAGTCATAGGAAACACCGTACTGTTAAAGGGGGTCGAGGAAATACTAAGGAACATTTTCCAAGTGATGCTCAACTCAAAATCCTACACCTACCAATCCCTTCGAGTGAAGCCATTGAAATCTCATACAGCCTTCACCAATTTCTTCAAAGGATGAGACGAAGTTCTTCCGGTCGTTGAGGAATTTGTTCTGACTGAGGAGTTAGGAATGCGCTAGTGCGGATTGCCTACACAATGAGGAACATGATAGCCCTGAGGAATTTGAGCCTCAAATTTCTGACCGTTGATGTGCTACGCGCCAGCTGTCCCAAAATATCTTATCCACCTAACAGTCATACCATTGAAGGGCATTTATGTCTTATCATGTCGGGCTGCTCCCTAGGCTATAAATAGCCGCCCTCTACAACCACTAGCTGGTTGGCTGCTCCGAGAGAAACTGACACTTGTCATTTGAGAGCATCCCATCCTCCGAGGACTTTGAGCGAAAATCATCAAGTGAGGAAAACCCAAACCCAAACATCTACAAACCCAAAGTGATTGAGAATCACTGAAGAGATTGATCCTACGTGGATCCGACGCTTGTTACCTTTGAAGATTGAGGTTCTTCCAGACGGTTAGGCGTCATGGTCTAGAGCATCTAAGAGGAAATTGTGGATCGCCGAGTGACCGAGTTTGTGAAGGTTCGGAAGTCACGTGAAGACTTACCACGAGTGATTGGACGAGGTCTGTGTGACCTTAGTTCAAGGAGAATACGGTGAGAACTGTGTGTCCTCTGGTTTAAATACCTAGCCGCTCCAACCAGATGTACAACTGAGACAGCTGTTGGAACTCGCCTACCAAATCATTGTCTTCACCAAGCCAACTGGTTCTATTTCCTCAACTCTTTCATTTCCTCATTACTGTTGTTGTGTGCTTGTTCATATCTGTTTGAAGACTTTGACTGAAGACTTTTACTATTTCCTCAGTTCAATTTATTCAGTCTGTTTGTCTTCATCCTGTGCTATCCTGTGCTATCATGTGTTTATGCTTTCTGTACTCTGTGCTTGTCTTCATTTCATCATGATGACCATGCTTGTGTTCTGTTATGTTTACTTTTGAGTACTTATTCCGCTGCAGTAGTTCTTCACTAAGGAATTTCTCACCCACAAATTCCTCGTTGAAGAATTCATAAAATCGCCTATTCACCCCTCTAGTTGATATAACGACTTTCAATTGGTATCGAGCAAGGTACTCCTTGTTACGTGTGATTTTGGTTTAACCGCCTAGATTTTTAGTTATGTCGACCGCAGTATGATCAAGGTCTCTGCTGGGTGTCCTACCTTCGATGGGACGGACTACCCCTACTGGAAGAATTAGATGCAAATGCATCTTGAGGCAATTGATAACGATCTCTGGTATGTTGTGGAAAATGGTGTTCCCTCAGTCACACCTTCTCTAAATGCTGCTGATGTGAAGAGATTGAAGCAACTCGATTCTCAAGCGAAGAATATCATATGTGGCCATCTGAGCAAAGGACAGCATGGAAGAGTGAGTGCTTTGGAAACTGCTAAGCTTATCTGGGATAGGCTGTCCAAAGTGAATGAAGGAGTCTCAACTCAGCGTGACTCTCGAGTTGATGTTCTTCGCAATCTCTTCAACTGCTTCAAAAGACTCGACAATGAAAATTTTCAACAAACCTTCGATCGACTCACTGACATCTCAAATGAGCTTCAAGCACTTGGTGCCACCGACATCACCGACCATGAGGTGGTGAAGAAATTGTTGAGATCGCTTGATTCCTCATTTGATACTCTGGCATTGATGATACAAGAACGTGCTGATTACAAGTCACTTGATCCCGCTGATATCCTCGAGAGGCTAAATACTCATGAGTTCCAGCTTGCTGAAAAGAGAGATCTCTATGGTTCGAGCTATGGCAGATCACGTGCACTGAAGGCCAAGGCAGTTTCTGAGTCTGAAGATGAAGACTCTGGCAGCAGCCTTGGTGATCCTGAAGAACTGAGCCATGAACTAGCACTGCTCATGAAGAAATTTCAGAAGTTCTCAAGACGTGGTCACTTTGGAAAACCCTCAAGGAGCAATGACTCCTCATCCAGTGACTACAAGAAGAGGCTTTATCACAAATGCAAGAAACCCAGACACTACATTCAAGATTGTCCTCAGTGGGAAAAGGAATCAAAGAAGAAGAAATAAAAGGATTATAGTTCTGATGATGCGAAGAAAAAGAAGAAATCTTCATCATCAAAATCCTCGAAGTCTTCGTCTCACAAGAAGAGCAGCTCCAAGAAGGCTCGGACATTCATTGGCAAGGAAATGGACTCTGAGGCTGAATCTAAAGAAAATGAGGAAGAGGAGGCGTCTGAGGAGTCCGAGTCTGGTGCGTCGAGTTTAGCTCTCGCTACTGCATTCGTCAGCAAGTCTATCTTCAACTCTGAAGAAAATGGCTTCACCAACAAGGCTGATGAAGGCAATGATGACTACGCTCCCACCTATTGCTTCATGGCAAAGGGTGCCAAGGTACTCAAATATACCTCCTCTGAATCAAGTGAGAATGAATCTGATGAAAACCTCAAGCCCAGCTACTCTAAACTTGCTAAGATTGCTATGAAACAACAAAGGGCTTTTGAAAAGGTTCAAAACATGCTAGACAAAAGTGATGATATGTTGGGTGAAGAAATGGATCGCACTAAAACCTTGACTGAAAATCTTCAGAGACTTCAGACTAGGTTTGACAACCTTCAAGGTCATCATAACACTCTCTTGTCTGATCATGAGAAGCTTTCTTATGAATTTCTTCAAAGAAAGCAAGATCTTGAAAAGCTAAGAGTGAGTTATGAAGATCTTCAGAAGGAGCGCGATTCATTACTTGCTCAACAAATCAGCGCTTCTCATGAAGAATTTGTTCCTCCATGTTTGAAGTGCATTGAACGTGAATCTGCTAATTCTTCACCTGAATGTTCAAATGCTTCTAATGCTACAAATTCTTCAATTGTCTCTGCTATCACTAATTCCTCATCTGAGGACATTGCTAGTATCACTGATGATGCAGGGCTGAAGGAATTGTACATGACGGGCATGTACAAAAGCCTCAAAGGGCATCAGACTCTTTGTGATGTGCTTAAAAAGAAGATTCTCAACAGAAACCCTAGGAAAGAGGGTATTGCCTTTGAGAGGAAAATCAATGCTGATGGTACATATTGGAAGCCTGAGCAGTACCCCAAAACCTCATGGGTTGCTACAAAGGGACCTCCAGTTGATCCATCTAATCTATCTGGCTTTACATGTGAATCTTCTCATTCTTCTGATGAGTCATTTGACTCCAACTATAAACTGTTCAAAAATCAGAATGGTGAAGTATTTGCTAGATATGTTGGCACTAACTGCAGGAACGGTTCCCCTATGAAGAAAATCTGGGTTCCCAAAAAGTGCCTTGAAAGTCTTCAGGTGAATGTCCTCATGACGCCACCTGTGAAGAATAGGAACCCCAGATCAAATTCTTCATATGGACCAAATTCTTCATATGGATCCAAGTCCTCATACGGACCAAATTCCTCACGTGGATCAAATTCCTCAACAGGATCAAAGTCCTCATATAAATATCATCGTGCTAACAACTCTATTTCGTAGGGAAGAGCTAAGGGCTATGAATATGAGCATTATTCTTCTAACCATTATGTTCATAAGTCCTCGAAGAATTTCTCTGCTTATTCATATGCTTATCCTAGCTCCTCTTATGTGAAACGAAATGGATTGGCTTCTATGCCACCTTTCTCGTATGGAGCTCGCAGAGTGATGAACTCTTTGCCACCCCTTCAGATGTGGGTGGTGAAGAAAAAGAACTAATCTCTTCTGCAGGGTCAGGTCTCCAGACGTGCGTGAACGTCTGAAGAATTTGCTGGAGACCTAAAAATTGCCTAAAAGGATGCAGGCTAATCATGAAGAAATGAACTTTCATTTCTCACGTCCTCATACTGCTTTATCTGTTCTATTACTTGATGAAATTGATCTGATGAATTGATGTCATATTCTTCACTGATGAAGTATATGAGTTTGTAAGCTTCACTAATTCATCTGCAGGATGATCAACCCAAAGCCACTGAGTGGGTCCTCGATAGTGGATGTACAAATCACATGACTGGTGACAAGAATCTATTGATGGATGCTCCCTTATCACCATCGTGATCTGAAGCATATCATCTTCACGACAAAGGCAAAAGCCGTATTGGGTCTAGGTAAGGTTGCGATCAGAAAGGATCGACACATGGACAAAGTCATGCTTGTCGAGTCCTTAGGATACAACCTCATGTCTGTCTCAATGCTTTGTGATCTTGATATGGTTGTTGTCTTTGGCAAGTATTGTTGTGGTGTGGTTATGGAAGCTGACAATTCCAAAGTCTTCGAAGGCTTTAGGAGAGGAGACTTGTATATTGTTGATTTCTCTACAGGACCGCAACCAGCCGTGTGCCTACTTGCCAAAGCTTCAGAAGGCTGGCTCTGGCATCAACGACTTGGTCATGCAGGCATGAGGAATTTGCACACGCTTGCGAAGAAGAAGCATTTCATTGGCATTGAGAATGTCAAATTCCTCAAGGATCACTTATGTGGAGCCTATGAAGCTGGGAAGATGACAAAGGCCAAGCATCCAGCAAAGATTATCATGACCACCACTCGACCATTTGAATTGCTTCACATGGATCTCTTCGGTCCTAACCATTATTCTGCAGTTTCAAATGATGCATCTCAATATGGCTTTGTTATTGTTGATGATTACTCTCGTTACACATGGGTACACATTGTTACTTACAAACATGAAGTGCAGGAAGTCTTCAAACGATTTTCCTCGAGGGCTTCAACCAACTTTGGTGTGAAGATCAAGCACATCAGAAGTGACAATGGAACCGAGTTCAAGAATTCTGGTCTTGATGACTATCTTGATGAACTTGGTATTACTCATGAGTTATCTGCTCCTTATACTCCTCAGCAGAATGGCGTCGTGGAGCGTAAGAACAGGACTCTTGCTGAGATGGCTCGCACTATGCTTGATGAATACAAAACGCCTCGTCGTTTTTGGATTGATGCAGTTGATACTGCATGCCACATCATCAACAGAGTATATCTTCACAAATTCTTCAAGAAGACTGCCTATGAACTCCTCACTGACAAGAAACCCAATGTGAGTTATTTCAAAGTCTTCGGTGCTAAATGCTGGATTAGAGATCCTCATCACAACTCAAAATTTGCACCGAAAGCACATGAAGGTTTCATGCTTGGTTACGAAAAGGACTCGCACGCCTGCAGAGTCTTCAACAACGTTCTTCACAAGGTTGTTGAAACTGTAGATGTGCGGTTCGATGAAACTAATGGCTTGCAAAGAGAGCACCTACCTTCTGTGATAGATGAACCAACACCTGAGGAAACCATCAAGTTCAAGGCTACTGAGGATGTGATTCCTACTGAAGAATCTGCTGAAGAATTCGTTTCAGAACATGAAGAACGTCAAGCTAATGCACCTGAAGAAAATGGTGCTGAAGAAAATGCTGATAAAATTCCTCGACAACAACCAGCTCATCCTCGCGTTGCAAAAGAAGTGCAAGTTGAAAAGATCGTCGATGACATTGAAGCACCAGGTCCTCTCACACGCTCAAAAGCTTCACATTTATCTAACTTTTGTGGGCACTATGCTTTTGTCTATATCACAGAGCCCACTAAGGTAGATGAAGCATTTCTGGAGCATGAGTGGATTCAAGCCATGCAAGAAGAATTACATCAATTTGAGCTCAACAACGTCTGGGAACTGGTCAAACGTCCAGATCCTCGCAAGCACAATATCATTGGCACAAAGTGGATCTACCGCAGCGAGCAAGATGAAAATGGCCTTGTGGTAAGGAATAAGGCACGGCTTGTAGCTCAAGGCTACACACAGGTAGAAGGAATTTATTTCGATGAAACTTTTGCACCTGTTGCTAGACTTGAGGCAATTCACATATTACTTGCTTATGCTAACAATCATGATATCACTTTATATCAAATGGATGTGAAAAGTGCATTCCTCAATGGTAAGCTTGAGAAAGATGTATATGTTGCTCAACCCCCAGGTTTTGAAGATCCAAAGAATCCTGACAAAGTCTTCAGACTCAATAAGGCTCTCTATGGCATTAAGCAGGCCCCTCGGGCGTGGTATGATACTTTAAAGTAATTCCTCATGAAGAAAGGCTTTAAACCCGGTTCACTCAGCCCTACTCTTTTCACTAAATCTTATGATGGTGAACTGTTTGTGTGCCAAATATATGTTGATGATATTATCTTTGGTTGTACTGACCAACGTTATAGTGATGAATTTGCCTATATGATGAGTGAAGAATATCAAATGTCTATGATGGGCGAATTGAAATTCTTCTTAGGTCTTCAAATTCGTCAACAACACAATGGCATATTCATATCACAGGAGAAATACCTCAAGGATGTACTGAGGAAATTCGGCATGCAAGATTGCAAAGGCGTCAAAATTCCTATGCCCACAAATGGCCATCTGTGCACTGATGAAAATGGCATTGACTTCGATCATAAGGTATACCACTACATGATTGGTTCTTTATTGTACTTATGTGCATCTAGGCCAGATATAATGCTTAGTGTTTGCATGTGTGCCCGATTTCAAGCTACACCGAAGGAATCACACCATAAGGCTATGAAGCATATTCTTCGATATCTAGCTCACACACCAACACTTGGATTATGGTACCCAAGGGCTCGGCTTTTGATCTCATTGGATATTCTGACTCTGACTATGCTGGTGATCGTGTGGACCGCAAGTCAACATCTGGTACATGTCATTTCCTCGATGATCCTTGGTTTGTTGGTCCTCGAAGAAACAGAACTGCGTATCACTGTCTACTACTGAAGCTGAGTACATTACTGTTGGTTCTTGCTATGCTTAATTGCTGTGGATGAAGCAAACTCTCAAGGATTGCGGCGTCAACGTGAAGAATGTGCCTCTCTTCTGTGATAATGAGAGTGCCATCAAGATTTCTCACAACCCAGTTCAGCACTCGAAGACAAAGCACATTCAGATTCGTCATCATTTTCTTCGTGATCATGTGTTGAAGGGCGACATTTCTATTGAGCATGTGAAGACCGAAGAACAGCTAGCCGATATCTTCACAAAGCCCTTGGATGAGAAGAGATTTAGCAAGTTGCGGTGTGAGCTAAATATCTTAGAATCTTCTAATGTTATTTGAAAAGGACACTCATCCTAACACTTATGCAAAATTGATGACTTATATGTGCAACACATGAAGAAACGTTTTTCTTCAATCAATGAAGAATAACACTCTAAGTGTGAAGAAATTAACGAAGAATTTGATTCTCAGAACCCTACGACAATTGTACACAGTGTCTGAAATTATCATTCTTATACGGTGGGTCACGCCACCACCAAAAGTTGAAAATCTTCAATTTGAGTTTTTCCTTGTTTTGAAATTCCTCAGCTGTTCAAATTCTTCAACTTTGCATTATCTTCATTGTTTCCGTCGTTTTTATTCATTGGCTATATATATATATATATATATCTATATATATATATATATATATATATATATATATATATATATATATATATATATATATATATAGTTTATGTCCTCTCAAAGATTCACTTATGGCTAATTCTTCAAGTTGCTTTTTCTCGCTAAGTCAATGTGATCGGACCCTACCCCTCTATGCTAAACTCACCCCATTCTATTCACAAATTCTTCATGTGTGTTCTAGTTGAAACTCGTTCAAAATCTTCACTGTGTCCATGTCAGCTGAAGAATTTGCGAACGGAACGTTAAAACTTATCTTATCCAAATTTTCGGCTTTGCCGCTCAAACCGCTCCGCATCCCATGAAATACTTATCTATTCACCCACGATCTCACACGATCTCCACTTCTCAGTACGTGGGTGACACATGTCAATAGAATGAGAAGGGTCAGGGGCACGTTCGTCCAAATTCTTCAGGCGAACAATTTTTCACCGTGGCTATATGTTGGGGAACGTAGTAATTTCAAAAAAATTCCTACGTACACGCAAGACCATGGTGATGGCATAGCAACGAGAGGGGAGAGTATCTGTCCACGTACCCTCGTAGACCGAAAGCGGAAGCGTTATAACAACACGGTTGATGTAGTCGACGCCTTCACGATCCGACCGATCCAAGCACCGAACGACGGCACCTCCGAGTTCGCACACGCTCAGCTCGATGACGATCCCGGACTCGATCCAGCAAAGTGTCGGGATGAGTTCCACAAGACGACGGCGTGGTGACGATGATGATGCTCCACCGACGCGGGCTTCGCTAAGCTCCGCGACGATATGACTTCTCCGGCGCAGGGGCTTCGCTAAGCTCATGACGATATGATCAAGTGGAATATGGTGGAGGGGCACCGCACACGGCTAAGGAACGATCCGTAGATCAACTTGTGTGTCTTGGGGTGCCCCTTGCCCAGATATAAAGGAGCAAGGGGTGCGGCCAGCCCTAGGGGCGCTGGAGGAGTCCTACTCCCACCGAGTAGGACTCCCCCCCTAGTTGGAATAGGATTGGGGAGGGGAAGAGGAAGGGGCCCCCCTCTCCTTGTCCTATTCGGACTAGAGGGGGGGGCGCGCCTGCCCCGGCCGGCCCTTCCTCTTCTCCCTATGGCCCATCAAGGCCCATTGACCCCTGGGGTTCCGTAACCTCCCTGTTCCAGAACTTCTGTTTTCATCCGAACCTTTCCAAGTCCAAACATAGGCTTCCAATATATCAATCTTTATGTCTCGACCATTTCAAGACTCCTCGTCATGTCCGTGATCACATCCGGACTCAACAACCTTCGTACATCAAACTTATAAACTCATAATGAAATCATCGAACGTTAAGCGTGCGGACCCTACGGGTTCGAGAACTATGTAGACATGACCTAGAACTATTCTCGGTCAATAACCAATAGCGGAACCTGGATGCCCATATTGGTTCCTACATATTCTACGAAGATCTTTATCGGTCAAACCGCATAACAACATACGTTGTTCCTTTGTCATCGGTATGTTACTTACCCGAGATTCGATCGTCGGTATCCAATACCTAGTTCAATCTCGCTACCGTAAGTCTCTTTACTCGCTCCGTAATACATCATCTCACAACTAACTCATTAGTTGTAATGCTTGCAAGGCTTATGTGATGTGTATTACCAAGAAGGCCCAGAGATACCTCTCCGACAATCGGAGTGACAAAACCTAATCTCGAAATACGCCAACCCAACAAGTACCTTTGGAGACACCTGTAGTACTCCTTTATAATCACCCAGTTACGTTGTGACATTTGGTAGTACCCAAAATGTTCCTCCTGTAAACGGGAGTTGCATAATCTCATAGTTACAGGAACATGTATAGGTCATGAAGAAAGCAATAGCAATATACTAAACGATCAAGTGCTAAGCTAACGGAATGGGTCATGTCAATCACATCATTCTCCTAATGAGGTGATCCCATTAATCAAATGAAAACACATGTCTATGGTTAGGAAACACAACCATCTTTGATTAATGAGCTAGTCTAGTAGAGGCATACTAGTGACTATCTGTTTGTCTATGTATTCACACATGATTATATTTCCGGTTAATACAATTCTAGCATGAATAATAAACATTTATCATGATATAAGGAAATAAATAATAACTTTATTATTGCCTCTAGGGCACATTTCCTTCAGTCTCCCACTTGCACTAGAGTCAATAATCTAGATTACACAAGAATGATTCTAACACCCATGGAGTCTTGGTGCTGATCATGTTTTGCTCGTGGAAGAGGCTTAGTCAACGGTCTCGCAACATTCAGATCCGTATGTATTTTGAAAATCTCTATGTCTCCCACTTGGACTTGGTCCCAATGGAATTGAAGCGTCTTTTGATATGCTTGGTCCTCTTGTGAAATCTGGATTCCTTTGCCAAGGCAATTGCACCAAGATTGTCACGAGAAGATCTTCATTGGTCCCGATGCACTAGGTATGACACCTAGATCGAAATGAACTCTTTCATCCAGACTCCTTCATTTGCTGCTTCCAAAGCAGCTATGTACTCCGCTTCACATGTAGATCCCGCCACGACGCTTTGTTTAGAACTGCACCAACCGACAGCCCCACCGCTTAATAAAAACACGATCCGGTTTGCGATTTAGAATCGTCTGGATCGTGTCAAAGCTTGCATCGACGTAACCATTTACGACTAGCTCTTTGTCACCTCCATATACGAGAAACATATCCTTAGTCCTTTTCGTATTTCAGATGTTCTTGACCGCTGTCCGATGATCCACTCTGGATTACTTTGGTACCTTCCCCGCCAAGCTTCTCGCTAAGCATACGTCAGTGTCCGTACACAGCATTGCATACATGATAGAGCCTATGGCTGAAGCATAGGAACATCTTTCATTTTCTTTCTATCTTCTGCGTGGTCGGGCATTGAGTCCGACTCAATCTTACACCTTGTAATACAGTAAAAACCTTTCTTTTCCCGATCCATTTTGAACTTCTTCAAAACTTTATCAAGGTATGTGCTTTGTGAAAGTCCAATTAAGCGCCTTGATCTATCTCTATAGATCTTGATGCCCAATATGTAAGCAGCTATACCGAGGTCTTTCATTGAAAAACTTTTATTCAAGTATCCTTTTATGCTATCCAGAAATTCTATATCATTTCCAATCAATAATATGCCATCCACATATAATATCGAAATGCTCTGAGCTCCCACTCACTTTCTTGTAAATACAAAGCTTCTCCAAAGTCTCAGATAAAACCATATGCTTTGATCACACTATCAAAGCGCTTATTCCAACTCCGAGAGGCTTGCACCGCACCATACATTGATCGCTTGAGCTTGCATACTTTGTTAGCTCCTTTGGATCAACAAAACCTTCTGTTGCATCATATACAACTCTTCTTCTAGAAATCCATTCAAGAATGCAGTTTTACATCCATTTGCCAAATTTCATAATCATAAAATGCGCAATTGCTAACATGATTCGGACAGACTTAAGCATCGCTACGGGTGAGAAAGTCTCATCGTAGTCAACCCCTTGAACTTGTCGAAAACCTTTTGCAACAAGTCGAGCTTTATAGACAGTTACATTACCATCGGCGTCAGTCTTCTTCTTAAAGATCCATTTATTCTCAATGGCTTGCCGATCATCGGGCAAGTCAACCAAAGTCCATACTTTGTTCTCATACATGGATCCCATCTCAGATTTCATGGCTTCCAGCCATTTCGTGGAATCTGGGCTCACCATCGCTTCTTCTTAGTTTGTAGGTTCGCCATGGTCAAGTAACATGACTTCCAGAATAGGATTACCGCACCACTGTGCGATTTTACTCTGGTTGACCTCGAAGTTCAAGAGCAACTTGATCTGAAGTTTCATGATCAACATCATTAGTTTCCTCACTAATTGGTGTAGTTGTCACAGGAACCGTTTCTTGTGATGAACTACCTTCCAATAAGGGAGCAGATACAATTATCTCATCAAGTTCTACTTTCCTCCCACTCACTTCTTTCGAGAGAAACTCCTTCTCTAGAAAGGATCCGAATTTAGCAACGAAAATCTTGCCTTCAGATCTGTGATAGAAGGTGTACCCAACAGTCTCCTTTGGGTATCCTATGAAGACACATTTCTCCGATTTGGGTTCGAGCTTATCTGGTTGAAGTTTCTTCACATAAGCATCGCAGCCCCAAACTTTAAGAAACGACAACTTTGGTTTCTTGCCAAACCATAGTTCATAAGGTGTCGTCTCAACGGACTTAGATGGTGCCCTATTTAACGTGAATGCGGCCGTCTCTAAAGCATATCCCCAAAACGATAGCGGTAAATCAGTAAGAGACATCATAGATCGCACCATATCAAGTAAAGTACGATTACGACGTTCGGACACACCATTCCTCTGTGGTGTTCCGGGTGGCGTGAGTTGCGAAACTATTCCGCATCGTTTCAAATGTAAACCAAACTCGTAACTCAAATATTCTCCTCCACGATCAGATCGTAGAAATTTTATTTTCTTGTTCCGATGATTTTCCACTTCGCTCTGAAATTCTTTGAACTTTTCAAATGTTTCAGATTTGTGTTTCATTAAGTAGATATACCCATATCTGCTCAAATCATCTGTGAAGGTGAGAAAATAAAGATACCCGCCATGCGCCTCAACATTCATTGGACCACAAACATCGGTATGTATGATTTCCAACAAATCAGTTGCTCGCTCCATAGTTCCGGAGAACGGTGTTTTAGTCATCTTGCCCATGAGGCACGGTTCGCAAGTACCAAGTGATTCATAATCAAGTGATTCCAAAAGTCCATCAAGATGGAGTTTCTTCATGCGTTTACACCGATATGACCCAAACGGCGGTGCCACAAATAAGTTGCATTATCATTATCAACTCTGCATCTTTTGGTTTCAATACTATGAATATGTGTATTACTACTATCGAGATTCAATAAAATAGACCACTCTTCAAGGGTGCATGACCATAAAAGATATTATTCATATAAATAGAACAACCATTATTCTCTGTCTTAAATGAATAACCGTCTCGCATCAAACAAGATCCAGATATAATGTTCATGCTTAACGCCGCACCAAATAACAATTATTTAGGTCTAAAACTAATCCCGATGGTAGATGTAGAGGTAGCGTGCCGACCGCGATCACATCGACTTTGGAACCATTTCCCACGCGCGCGTCACCTCGTCCTTAGCCAATCTTCGCAATCCGTAGTTCCTGCTTCGAGTTGCAAATATTAGCAATGTAACCAGATCAAATACCACTACTCTGCGAGTATTAGTAAGGTACACATCAATAACATGTATATCACATATACCTTTGATCACCTTGCCATCCTTCTTATCCGCCAAATACTTGGGGCAGTTCCGCTTCCAATGTCCAGTTTGCTTGCAGAAAACACTCGCCAGTGCTTAGGTCCAGACTTGGGTTTCTTCTCTTGAGTAGCAACTTTCTTGCTGTTCTTTTGAAGTTCCCTTCTTCTTTCCTTTGCCCTTTTCTTGAAACTAGTGGTCTTGTTGACCATCAAAACTTGATGCTCTTTCTTGATTTCTACCTCCGCTGCTTTTAGCATTGCGAAGAGCTCGGGAATTGTTTTGGTCATCCCTTGCATATTATAGTTCATCACGAAGCTCTTGTAGCTTGGTGGCGATGATTGGAGAATTCATCAATGACACTATCATCCGGAAGAGTAACTCCCAGTTGAATCAAGTGATTATTATACCCGGACATTTTGAGTATATGTTCACCGATGTAACTATTCTCCTCCATCTTGCAGCTATAGAACTTATTGGAGACTTCATATCTCTCAATCCGGGCATTTGCTTGAAATATTAACTTCAACTCCTGGAACATCTCATATGCTCCATGACGCTCAAAACGTCGTTGAAGACCCGGTTCTAAGCCGTAAAGAATGGCACATCGAACTATCGAGTAGTCATCACTTTGCTCGCCAGACGCTCACAACTTCGGCGTTGCTCTCTGCAAGCAGGCACCCAGCGGTGCTTCCAGACGTAATTCTTCTGTGTAGCAATGAGGATAATCCTCAAATTACGGACCCAGTCCGTGTAATTGCTACCATCATCTTTCAACTTTGCTTTCTCAAGGAACGCATTAAAATTCAACGGAACAACAAAGACGAGCCATCTATCTACAAAGAAACATAGACAAGCAAAAATACTATCGGTACTAAGTTCATGATAAATTTAAGTTTAATTAATCATATTAAAACCTCCCACTTAGGCAGACATCTCTATAGTCATCTAAGTGATTACGTGATCCAAATCAACTAAACCATGTCCGATCATCACGTGAGATGGAGTAGTTTCAATGGTGAACATCACTATGTTGATCATATCCACTATATGATTCACGTTCGACCTTCGGTCTCCGTGTTCGAGGCCATATCTGTTATATGCTAGGCTCGTCAAGTTTAACTTGAGTGTTCGCGTGTGCAACTGTTTTGCACCCGTTGTATTTGAACGTAGAGCCTATCACACCCGATCATCACGTGGTGTCTCAAAGACGAAGAACTTTCGCAATGGTGCATACTCGGGAGAACACTTCTTGATAATTTTAGTGAGAGATCATCTTATAATGCTACCGTCAATCAAAGCAAGATAAGATGCATAAAGGATAAACATCACATGCAATCAATATAAGTGATATGATATGGTCATCATCATCTTGTGCTTGTGATCTCCATCGCGAAGCACCGCCATGATCACCATCGCCACCGGCGCGACACCTTGATCTCCATCGTAGCATCGTTGTCGTCTCGCCAACTATTGCTTCTACGACTATCGCTCTCGCTTAGTGATAAAGTAAAGCAATTACATGGCTTTTGCATTTCATACAATAAAGCGACAACCATATGGCTCCGCCATTGCCGATAACTCGGTTACAAAACATGATCATCTCATACAATAAAATATAGCATCACGTCTTGACCACATCACATCACAACATGCCTGCAAAAACAAGTTAGGCGTCCTCTACTTTGTTGTTGCATGTTTTACGTGGCTGCTACGGGCTGAGCAAGAACCGTTCTTACCTCGCATCAAAACCACAACGATAGTTTGTCAAGTTGGTGCTGTTTTAACCTTCGCAAGGACCGGGCGTAGCCACACCAGTTCAACTAAAGTGAGAGAAACCGACACCGCCGGTCACCTTTAAGCAACTAGTGCTCGGCGGTGAAACCAGTCTCGCGTAAGCGTCTGGCGTAATGTCGGTCCGGCCGCTTCATCTCACAATACCGCCGAACCAAAGTATGACATGCTGGTAAGCAGTATGACTTATATCGCCCACAACTCACTTGTGTTCTACTCGTGCATATGACATCAACGCATAAAACCAGGCTCGGATGCCATCATTGGGGAACGAGTAATTTCAAAAAATTCCTACGCACACGCAAGACCATGGTGATGGCATAGCAACGAGAGGGAGAGTACCTGTCCACGCACGTGAGACCGAAAGCGAAGCGCGTTATAACAACGCGGTTGATGTAGTCGACGTCTTCATGATCCGACCGATCCAAGCACCGAACGTCGGCACCTCCGAGTTACGCACACGTTCAGCTCGATGACGATCCCGGACTCGATCCAGCAAAGTGTCGGGGATGAGTTCCACAAGACGACGGCGTGGTGACGATGATGATGCTCCACCGACGAGGGCTTCGCCTAAGCTCCGCGACGATATGACTTCTCCGGCGCGGGGCTTCGCTTAAGCTCCACGACGATATGACCAAGTGGAATATGGTGGAGGGGGCACCGCACACGGCTAAGGAACGATCCGTAGATCAACTTGTGTGTCTTGGGGTGCCCCTGCCTCAGATATAAAGGAGCAAGGGGGTGCGGCCAGCCCTAGGGGGCGGCGCTGAGGAGTCCTACTCCCACCGAGTAGGACTCCCCCCCTAGTTGGAATAGGATTGGGGAGGGAAGAGGGAAGGGGCGCCCCCCTCTCCTTGTCCTATTCGGACTAGAGGGGAGGGGCGGCGACCTACCCCGGCCCCTTCCTCTTCTCCCTATGGCCCATCAAGGCCCATTGACCCCGGGGGTTCCGTAACCTCCCGGTGTTCCAGAACTTCTGTTTTCATCCGGAACCTTTCAAGTCAAACATAGGCTTCCAATATATCAATCTTTATGTCTTGACCATTTCGAGACTCCTCGTCATGTCCGTGATCACATCCGGACTCGAACAACCTTCGGTACATCAAACTTATAAACTCATAATGAACTGTCATCGAAACGTTAAGCGTGCGGACCCTACGGGTTCGAGAACTATGTAGACATGACCTAGAACTATTCTCGGTCAATAACCAATAGCGGAACCTGGATGCCCATATTGGTTCCTACATATTCTACTGAAGATCTTTATCGGTCAAACCGCATAACGACATCGTTGTTCCTTTGTCATCGGTATGTTACTTACCCGAGATTCGATTGTCGGTATCCAATACCTAGTTCAATCTCACTTCGTAAGTCTCTTTACTCGTTCCGTAATACATCATCTCACAACTAACTCATTAGTTGTAATGCTTGCAAGGCTTATGTGATGTGTATTACCGAGAAGGCCCAGAGATACCTCTCCGACAATCGGAGTGACAAAACCTAATCTCAAATCGCCAACCCAACAAGTACCTTTGGAGACACCTGTAGTACTCCTTTATAATCACCCGATTCGTTGTGACGTTTGGTAGTACCAAAGTGTTCCTCCGTAAACGGAGTTGCATAATCTCATAGTTACGAGGAACATGTATAGGTCATGAAGAAAGCAATAGCAATATACTAAGCGATCAAGTGCTAAGCTAACGGAATGGGTCATGTCAATCACATCATTCTCCTAATGAGGTGATCCCATTAATCAAATGACAACACATGTCTATGGTTAGGAAACACAACCATCTTTGATTAATGAGCTAGTCTAGTAGAGGCATACTAGTGACTATCTGTTTGTCTATGTATTCACACATGTATTATGTTTCCGGTTAATACAATTCTAGCATGAATAATAAACATTTATCATGATATAAGGAAATAAATAATAACTTTATTATTGCCTCTAGGGCACATTTCCTTCACTATAAATACCCCCCTCTCCTTCCTCACTTACTTTACTCCGCTCGACCTCTCTCCAGCTTGATCTTCTCAAACCCTAGCACCGCCGCTACTTCATCATCGTCGGTGAGGAAGAGCTTCACTGCCTCGACCTCGTCGCCGTCGTACTAGGCTGCGGATTTCTTCACTCCACCGCCACCGTAGCTGTCTTCCTCCGCCAAGTTAGGGCGTGGAAGATCTGCACTGACGAAATTCACATCTCTACCTCACAGTTTGTCTTGTTCTTCGTCCAGGGTAATTAAAAGTTACTTTTACTGCGCTCTTTGATTCAAATGATTTATACAAAATCTTCAAAGGTGTTTATTCTTCAAATTCTTCACACACTAAAACACCCCACATGTCATCTGTTCTTGATTCATTTCTCTAAGCTATATTTTTCTTCAGGATTCCTCAATTGTGTGGATTTTTTATCTATACAACTCTGGAACCTAAGACAAAGAACGCTTAGTGAAATTCTTCAAGGCTCGTCTAGTCAAATTCCTCAAACTTGTTCCTTTTTACAAAACCTTTCGAGAACGCATATGACCTATCCAAATTCCTCGCAACTATACTCTGTTCACAGGTACACATGTCCGCTGCTGAATCACTAGGTTCTCATCAACTTAACTCATTTGTAGCGTTCCTCGAAGAGAAGTTGCATACTTCTTCAGAGAATTCAATTGTTCAAATTCCTCAACTAAAGAAAATGGCTGACGGTAAGAAGCCACACAAAGGAGGAAAGAGGCCTGAGGTCAACACTGCGTTTGAAATCCCTGAGGACATCTATGCTGGGTACCGCACACCCCCTGAGGAAGACAAAAATCAGCACAAGGTGCGCATTCAGAAGATAGAGAGGAGATGGGCAAGAGAGTGGAGGGAGTACAGATATGTTACTCCCAAATACATGAAGAAATTCGCTCTCAATCCTCCATGCCCAAGACCTCCATTGGCACCTGGCCAAGAAGCTGATCCCACCAGCCTCAAGCGCGGCAAGGATTATCCTGATGAATGGGCCAAGCGCCAGGCCAAGTTGGCCAAACAGGCAAAAGAAGCAGTGAGGAAGTTCAACGAAGACTCTGCTGCTGCTGCTGCTGAGGCCTCTGTCAAGCCTAAGAAGTCCATGTCAAAGAAGCCTCCTCACAAGCCAAGCGCTTCTTCTTCAATGCCCTCACGGCCAAGCACCTCAGCAATGCCCTCATGGCAAATTCCTCACACTGATCCTGCTCCTCCAAAATCCTCAGCTCCTCCGCTCAAGTCCTCAGCTGCTCCGACCAAATCCTCAGCACCTGTGCATCTTGCCACGTGCCAAAGGACGACAGGCATCTCTATTGCCTCAGGAGCTTCTGCTAGTTCCTCAGCTGCACCAAATTCTTCAACGGGACCCTCTCTGCTGAAGACAAAGGCCACTGTTGGACGAGGTTCTCGCCCAAGTCCTCACAAGAAGCAGGTCACCTTCCAAGTGTCGTCTGATGAAGACGAAGCTGATGATGAGGAACTTGCCGAAATCATCAGAGATAGGCAAGTCAGGGCCGCTAGAGCCAAGGGCACAAATGTTCCACTGCTTTTGGATCCAAAGCTGATCCTTGACTACATTGACCTCTGGCACAAGGACCCAAACACTCATATGCCTGATTTCAAGTTGACTCCTGGCCAAAATCACATGCTGACTGCCTTCATCCAAGAAAAAAATGGAAATATGAGAAGGCCAGGCAGATCAAGAAAGCGCAGTACAGGAAGGAGAAATTCCTTAAGAACAACTTTGTCTCTATGACAACTGATGAACTTGTGAAGATCCAGTCTGAAATCAAAGTCCTCAGCGATGATTTCAATGATTACTATGCTGATTGGCAAGGAGCCAAGGTCAGGTTTGTAAAACCGACTGAAAAATTCACTCCAAATGTTGCAGCTCCATCGCAACAAGAAATTCCTCAGGCTGAAGCATGTGCTCAGCCGATCGAAGAGCACGCCAAAGACCACTGATGAAAATAAGGCTCTTTGAAGAAAATGTGAGTTCGGGGCTGATGACTACATTCCGGCCAACAAGAAATTGCCGGGGCATCCACTAGTGGGGCGCTGAAGAAAATGAAGAGGTCGAGGCAATCTGCATCGATTCTTTGAAGAAAATCAACCACATTCCTCTGCTCCTCCTGCGCCTACCCCAACTCCAATCCTTCCATCTGCTACAGATGTGAAGAAGACCAAGGCTGCACAACGTGCTGCAGTGAAGAAAAGGAAAGCATAAGATTCTTCAGCTCCGAAAAAGTTGAAGAAATTGACCAGCTCATTTGAAAATCCAATTGATGTTGTTCCTGTTTCCACCATGCCATCAAAGGAAATCGTCCCTTTTGATGAAGAATACGTGATCCCTAGTGGATCTAATGAAGAAAAGCCTTCTGCTGCTACGTCAGAGCAGATGGATGAAGAAATTGAAGTGGATGAAATCCCTTCAACTCCAGCTGTTGCCTCGCCTATGCCTCAGTTTACTACTAAAGAGGCCGGTGTTGAAGAAATGGAAGATGAAGATGTGGACATTGGTTGTACCACACCTGTGCTAAATGATGACTTTTGGGAAAGTCAGCACCCCAACTCTCCACTCTTCACACCGTTGCAACAAATTCCTCAGTCCCCAGCAACTACAGTTCAAATGGGATCCGATGAACCACATGCCACATCGTCTGTCCATGAAGAAATTCCAGCCACTAGTGCTGAAGAAAATTTAAATGATGAATTGAAGACCCAGGCTGTCACTGGAGAAGATGCTGAATTTCCTCAGCCTGAAGAACCTGAGATTGCGATTCTTGAGGTGATAATGCAATTGACTGGCACTCCTCAGCCCAAGCCAAAGGATCCATTCTCAAAGAAGCAGAAATTCAAGGCTGATGATTTCTTCGGCGAGCACGTGTTCTTCACAGACTACAATCCCTGTGATTTTGCTCGTCTTAGAAGGAAGCGCTTCTGGACCGCCAGCCAGGCCAACTTCTATTCTTCACTGCTCTTCAACAAGGACAAAGTCTTCGATCACGAGCATATTCCTCATGTGGACATGGAATCACTGCCATGCTTCACACCTGTCCTCATTGTGCTTCATGACACAGGCCTCCTCAACTTTTGCACATGCATCGTTGATTGGAATGAAGAACTCATTCTTCAATTCTACGCAACATTGCACGTCACTGGAGATGCTGACGATGTGAACTCCTGTGTTTTGGACTGGATGACCGAAAACACTCACTACAAAGCACCGGCCTCTGAATTACTTCACGCCCTGCCCATCAGTCCTCCACCTGAAGGAGCTCGTTGCTTGTACCAAGAGCCTGAGCTCACTGCTCATTATATACAAGTTCTTATGAAGCCATTGAAACCCGGTCAAGCCTCAAGGACCAAATTCCTCATGAAGGAATTGCAATATGTACCAAGGACAGTCTATCACATTCTGACAAAGACTATGAGTCCAATCAAAGGCCACGACTCATCTGATGAGGGAATTGTTGGCATCATGAAGAATCTGGTATTCAACATCATTCATGGCATTCCTGTTAATTATCACGATTTCTTCATGAGGACTCTGGCCAATGTTGCACTTTCTCTGTTTGAGCTGAAGCCTTATGCTCCCTGGATCATGAGATTCCTCAGAACAAGGTCTTCACTCAACTACAAGGCTGATTTTCAGAATCACCTCAGCTACTTGCCCCCAATTGAAGTCCTCAAGCGGACCTATTCCTTAGCTGACGAAAAGGGAAAGGAACCAGCTGTTATAGATGAAGGCATTCGTCCATTGGATGGTCAATTTCGCAAGGCTCCATCTTATTCCACCAATGATGACTCTGCCACTCATGATTCTGCTGCCCATGCCTCCAAGCCAAATCCTCAAGCTACTGCTCCTCGTGTGATGAATGACCGTGAACTTCTGCTAAGTCTTCACCAGAAGGTGGATCAAAACCATAAATGGATTAAGCATCAGTTTGTTTCAATTCTTCACAACATGACTGCTACACATAATGCAGTGAAGAAAAACCATAACTACCTCCATGAAGTCTTCGGTCGCACCTGGACCATTCTGTCTCACATCTATAGCGAAGAAGAACTGAAGAATATGGGTCTCAAGGAAGACTTTGACTGGTCTGCACCTCTACCGAAGAAATACAAGAAGGTCAAGGTTCCTTCCTTGGTGGCTAGCTCCTATTCTTCATCGCGCGAAACTGACGAGCATGAAGACTTGGACGACACTGCGGCAAGCCCTACATCAACAAACGACCCCAACAACGTTGGCGCTCCTTCATCAACTTGATATTGCTTCAGGGGCGTTAGTCCTCATTTTCAATCCTTTTGGTCATTCGATGACAAAGGGGGAGAAATTTGAGTTAGTCTTCAAGCGGGTCTATTTTATGGGCGTTTTTTTGCTAAGTTACGGCTCTCGTTCTTCTCATGACTTTGCTGGATCGAGTTGTAAACTTAAACTCTATGGTGGCCTGATACTTTTCTTGTGTTCTTCTGCATGCTTATTCCTCGTTAATGTTAATGCACGCATGCTGAATTACATCAGACACCATATTTCATCATGCATTTCAAATTCTTCATATTACATGTCAAATGTGTGTATGAATTACAAGATATAGGGGAGATCTCCATGATTCAACTCTTCAAGTGTGCATTGCTTCAAAAGCAAATTCCTCACTATGCACATCTTCAGGGGGAGTTCTTCTATATCTTGCAATCAAATTCCTCAATATCAGTATTTACACTTCATATGTTTATCCCCGTTGAAAACTTAACCTATATTGTCATCAATCACCAAAAAGGGGGAGATTGTAAGTGCATCTAGTACCCCTTAGTGATTTTGGTGTATTGAAGACTTATAGGTTAAGGGACTAATGTGTTTATGAGTGTACACGGTCTATAAGTCTATGAGGAGTTTGATATTTACTGAGAAAGTCGACCCTAAAAATGAAGTTCTTCGACTAAAGACTTTGAATTTCTGAAGACTTTCTGAAGACTTTGAAAGTGAAGAAATTGGTGTGACCTTGAAGACTTGGTAATCATTCGAGGAACATGAAGCGTGAAGACTTTTGCTTTCGTAGTTTCATTTTCTCTTTCTTGAGTCATAGGAAACCTTTGTCTTTGTTAAAGGGGTTAGAGGAAATACTAAGGAAAATTTTCCAAGTGATGCTCAACTCAAAATCCTACACCTACCAATCCCTTTGAGTGAAGCCATTGGAAATCTCATACAGTTCAGTAAATTTCTTGATGTGAGAGATGAAGTTCTTACGTCATTTGAGAATTTGTTTCGGCCGAGGAGTTAGGAATTCGCCAATCTTGGATTGCCTACACAGTGAGGAACATGATAGCCCTGAGGAATTTGAGCCTCAAATTTCCGACCGTTGCTGTGCTACGTGCCAGCTGTCCCAAAATATCTTATCCACCTAACGGTCATATCATTGAAGGGCATTTATGTCTTATCATGTCGGGTTGCTCCCTACGGTATAAATAGCCGCCCCCTACAACCACTAGCTGGTTGGCTGCTCCGAGAGAAATTGACACTTGCCATTTGGGAGCATCCCATCCTCCGAGGACTTTAAGCGAAAATCATCAAGTGAGGAAAACCCAAACCCAAACATCTACAAACCCAAAGCGATTGAGCATCACTGAAGAGATTGATCCTACGTGTATCCAACGCTTGTTACCTTTGAAGACTGTGCTTCTTCCAGACGGTTAGGCGTCATGGTCTAGAGCATCCAAGAGGAAATTGTGGATTGCCGAGTGACCGAGTTTGTGAAGGTTCGGAAGTCACCTGAAGACTTACCACGAGTGATTTGGATGAGGTTTGTGTGACCTTAGTTCAAGGAGAACACGGTGAGGACTGTGTGTCCTCAGGTTTAAATACCTAGCCGCTCCAACCAGATGTACAACTGAAACAGCAGTTGGAACTGGTCTACCAAATCATTGTCTTCACCAAGCTAACTGGTTCTATTTCCTCAACTCTTTCATTTCCTCAATACTGTTGTTGTGTGCTTGTTCATATCTGTTTGAAGACTTTGACTGAAGACTTTGACTATTTCCTCAGTTCAATTTCTTCAGTCTGTTTGTCTTCATCCTGTGCTATCATGTGTTTACGCTTTCTGTACTCTGTGCTTGTCTTCATTTCATCATGATGACCATGCTTGTGTTCTGTTATGTTTACTTTTGAGTACTTATTCCGCTGCAAGTAGTTCTTCACTATGGAATTTCCTCACCCACAAATTCCTCAGTGAAGAATTCATAAAAATCGCCTATTCACCCCCTCTAGTCGATATAACACACTTTCACATGTCTACATAGTTCTCGAACCCGTAGGGTCCGCACGCTTAACGTTCGGTGATGATCGGTATTATTAGTTTATGTGTTTTGATGTACCGAAGGTTGTTTGGAGTCCCGGATGTGATCACGGACATGACGAGGAGTCTCAAAATGGTTGAGACATAAATATCGATATATTGGATGGCTATGTTTGGACATCGGAATAGTTCCGGGTGAGTTCGGGCATTTACCGGAGTATCGGGAGGTTACCGGAACCCCCCGGGGAGTACATGGGCCTTAGTGGGAGAGAGGAGGAGGCGACCAAGGTGGGGGCGCGACCCTCCCCAAGCCCAATCCGAATTGGGAGGGCCCCCTCCTTTCCTTCTCCCTCTCTCCTCCTTCCTTCCTCTCCTACTCCAACTAGGGAAGGGGGGAATCCTACTCCCGGTGGGAGTAGGACTCCCCATAGGCGCGCCATAGAGGGGCCGGCCCTCCCTCCTCCACTCCTTTATATCACGGGGAGGGGCACCCCATAGACACACAAGTTGATTGTTTAACGTGTGCGTGCCCCCCTCCAAAGATTTCCACCTCGGTCATATCGTTGTAGTGCTTAGGCGAAGCCCTGCGTCGGTAACTTCATCATCACCGTCATCCGTCGTTGTGCTGACGAAGCTCTCCCTCGACACTCAGCTGAATCTATTGTTCGTGGGACGTCACAGAGCTGAACGTGTGCAAATCATGGAGGTGCCGTACTTTCGGTACTAGGATCGGTCGGATCGCGAAGACGTACGACTACATCAACCGCATTGTCATAACGCTTCCGCTTTCGGTCTACGAGGGTATGTGGACAACACTCTCCCCTCCCGTTGCTATACATCACCTAGATGGATCTTGCATGTGCGTAGGATTTTTTTTGAAATTACTGCGTTCCCCAACAATTGTATAGGTGTACTAGTTTGGCGAAGAGATGATGATAAAAGTGTAATATTGATGGTAGAAATATATTTTTATAATCTGAATAAATAAAAATAGCAAGGTAGCAAATAGTAAACGGGCACAAAAATGGTATTCCAATGCTTGAAAACAAAGCCTAGGGTCCGTACTTTCACTAGTGCAACCTCTCAACAATGCTAATATAATTGGATCATATAACCGTTGTCGGATTTCGGGTTCCGGCAGACCCTCTAGGTTCGAACTCTGGGGTGCGCGCGGAGATCTCACCCCCTACCTACCTGCACCTCGCCGCCTCGCTAGGATCTAAACTATGAAAGGAACAACACAAGAGACACAGGTTTTATACTGGTTTGGGCCACCATTGTGGTGTAACACCCTACTCCAGTGTGTGGTGTGGTGGATTGCCGCTTGGGCTGATGATGAACAATACAAGGAAGAACAGCCTCGCGAGGGTCTGTTCTTGGCTGGTGGATGAACTGCTAGGGGGAGTTCAGTCGCTTCTCTCTCTCTCTGTGATTGATCTCTTGATGTGATCAAGCTGCTCCTACCCTGTGGGTGGCTAGTCCTATTTATAGGCAAAGGCCCTGGGCCTCTTCCCAAATATTGAGCGGGAAGGGCGCCAAAATTAGCCATTTGAAGGGAACATCTAGTACACTTATCTGACTAAAGTTGGTCCTCGCTTTGTCAAAGGCTCTGGTGGTGGCGCGGCTTGGGCTCCACGATGACTTCCTTCTGTCGTTCTGACGGTCTTGGTCTTATTGCACCAAAGCGGATGCCTTTGCTTGATGCTCTCGCTGCGCTTGCCCCTTTGCACCAAAGAGGAAATGAGGACATCTGCGGCGGTGGCGCCCGCCTGGCGCCCTTGATCGTCATGGATTGCGTCATGGGCACCTTCTAAGGTACCCCGCCTTGATCTCTCCGCCTCCTCGCGAGCCAGCCTGACGAGTCGTGCACGAGAAGCTTCTTGTCGTCCTCCCGCAATCTGGCCCCTCGCGAGGTCTTGAGCTCGTCTTGATGAAGGTGGGCGTCTTGAGCCACCCTTGAGCCACGCCGCAGCCGCGGCGAGCAAGTCAGGTACCCGTTCCCGAACACCGGCAGTAGTCCCGGGCCCAAAGCGGCGCTGGACTTGGCTGGCGAGAAGCGAAGGGCAAGTCTGGAGCACCGCGAGCCCTAACAGCTCTGCGGACCTCGGCGCCAGCGTGGCGGTTGATTGGGCGTGGCGGCTCCGCTCCCCATGGCGCCTCGGCAAGCTGCACGAATTGAAAAGTCCCTGCATGCAAAGCGGGTCATGATTACCTGCGATCATGGAGGCCGGCGGTTGGCCTTCCCCGGCTATAAGTACGGGACGGCGCCTGCCCTTCCAGTCCATCCCCTCTTGCTTCTCCTTCTTCTTCATGGCTCCACCTAAGAGGTCCTCGACCGCGGAGAAAGGAAAGGCCCGCCAGGTGGAGCCTGACTCTCCCCCGCCCAAGCGCGGTCAAGGCCGTCCTCGCAAACACCCTGTGGCTCCCATGGTGGCTCCTCGCGGCCATGGAGGTGATCTCCCGCGTGGTGACGGGCGGGAGGCCGTTGCTGGGGGGGCGCGCTATGGCCGCGCAACCCCCTAGGCCGCGCTTCCACTCGACAGAGGTGCTACCGGAGTTCGTTGTGTGGTCGGCGGAGCCGACCAGCACCCGGCTCCAACTTCCCCGCTTCCTCCTAGGTGAGCTTCGGCGGTGCCCCGGGCGGCCTCGCTTCAGGCGGATGGTTGTTGCAGCCGGGCCTCCACAGGCTTCATTGGAGGTCTCTGCAGCCGGGGCGTGGCCCTGACCCGCGGCTGGCAAACGTTTGCCCGCGCGCGTGGTCTGAGCCGCCGGTGCACCCTGCACTTCAAGTTCGACGGCGATGCCACCCTCTACGTGAGGGTGTTCGGGGAAGACGGTTGCCGCGCTGGGTACTGCCCTGAGAACGACGACCGCGGCCGTGGGCCCAGCCCCAATGACGATGAAGACGACAGCGCGCGCGTGGTTGGCGGTGCTCGGGGTTCAACAAGCTTTGACGACTCTTCTTCGGGCAGCGGCTCCTCCAGCGGTGGCTACGACCAGCCTCCGCGCCGCCGCGCCCGCCTGGAGGGAGGTAGCGGGTCTGCCCGTCGTCGTGCCTCGGTGAAGCGCGAGAGGGAGTCCTCCTGAGCTCCGGAGGCAGTTCGAGTCTCCCCCGCGAGTTGGTGTCAGGCGAGTCGCGCCTGTTTTGTTATTTTTCCTTTTCCTGCGCAAAGAGACTATAGTGTAGGGCCCCGCGGGGGCGTGCTTGGACTATTGCTGTTAATTATCATACTGTTTCCACTATTTCGGTATTATGCCTTTGTGCCACACGCCTGCGCGTAAAAATTACTTAGCTCGGGGGGGGGGGGGCTGTCGTGGCCTTTGCTTCCAGAGGCCGAGGCCTCGTCGAACGCTTCATGTCCGGCGAAGGTTAGTGCGGAGAAGTAGCTCGGCCTTAGGCTGTGAGGCGACCGACCAGTCATGTGCTCGTGTCGCGGTGCCCGTGGGGCACGCAATTGGAGGGTGCTCTGTAGTGGACCCGAGTAGGGAAGCCTCAAACGATAAGGGCAGAAAACACTCGTGAGGGTGCCCGCGCTGCTCCCTCGCGAGACTTGCGCGAGAGAAATCGAGGCAGGGGAGCGAAAAGGCAAGGAGTCACAAGCCAAAGACGGAAACAACTTCAATAAAACTTCAAATGGGAACGAACAAGCCAACTGCAGAAAGCAAATGAGAAAAGCCGCGTCCGGCACCTAATATAGTCTTTGATGTCCTCTCACCAGCGCGGAGCTAAGTGCTGCCACTGGGCGTGGGAGGGAGCCCGAGGGCCTGAGGCCGGCGCTCCTGAGACTTCGGGGCGTTTACAGCCCCAAATCATTATTACGTGAGAGTGTCACAGGCGGCGAGCTTCACAGGCATTGGCCTTCTTCACAGGCTCCGGGCCTTTCTCAGAAAGATGAACTTCACAGGCGCTTGCCTTCTTCACAGGCTCTGGGCCTTTTCCAAAACGCAACAGCTTCACAGGCATTCGCCTTCTTCACAGGCTCTGGGCCTTTTCCAAAACGCAACAGCTTCACAGGCATTCGCCTTCTTCACAGGCTCTGGGCCTTTTCCAAAACGCAACAGCTTCACAGGCATTCGCCTTCTTCACGAGCTCTAGGCCTTTTCCAAAGCATAACAGCTTCACAGGCATTCGCCTTCTTCACGAGCTCTGGGCCTTTTCCAAGCATAGCAGCTTCACGGGCATTCGCCTTCTTCACGAGCTCTGGGCCTTTTACAAAAGCATACAGCTTCACAGGCATTCGCCTTCTTCACGAGCTCTGGGCCTTCTTAGGGTAAAACCTCCTTAGGTGCTGGATGTTCCACAGCGTTACGGGCGGGCACCCCTCCACGAGTCTCCAAGCGCCGCGGGCCGGGCACGAAACATGAACAACCTTGAGCGGGCCCTCCCACATGGGAAGAGCTTATGCAGTCCCTCCACAGAGAGAACCGCTTTGAGGTCCCCTACCTCGAGAGTTGAGGCGGATGTTGAGGCGATGGTATCGTCGCGGTGCTTGTTGGTACCTCGCCCGCTTTCATGCGCGGCTTCTTGTGATGCTCCTCCCCGGCCGAGAGTCTGTCCCCGCATGGCGTCTGCTGCGCCTCGTTGAGCGCCGGGACCCGTGCGGGCAACGTCGACCTCGTGAGGGGACCGCTTCAGCTCCATAGACCAGGAAGAACGGGGTCTCGCCAGTTGGCTTGGTCGCGGTCGTGCGGACGGACCACAACAAAGACTGCAGCTCGTCGTACCAACCTCTGCCGCAGGCCTCCAGCTTCTTCTTGAATGTCCTGGTCTTGAGGCCTCTCAAGACCTCTGCGTTGGCCCGCTCGGCTTGACCGTTGCTCCGTGGGTGCGCTATTGAAGCGTAGCATACCTGCGTCCCAAGGTTAGCACAGTATGTTTTGAAGAGGTTACTGGTGAACTGCGAACCGTTGTCGGTGATGATGCGGTTCGGCACCCCGAACCGGCTCACGATGCCCTTGATGAACTTGACCGCAGAACCTGCGGGGATGGTGCGGACGACTTCTACCTCAGCCCACTTGGTGAACTTGTCCACGGCGATGTAGAGGTAGCGATCGCCCCCTGGCGCCCGAGGAAATGGGCCCGGGATATCCAGCCCCCAGACTGCGAATGGCCACGAGAGGGGTATAGTTTGCAGACCTCCTGCCGGCTGATGGATCTGCTTGGCATGGAATTGGCGAGCCTCATAAGCCTTCACCGATTCGGCGGCATCATTGGCGCGATGGGCCAATAGAACCAGCTGCGGACCGCCTTGCAAGCGAGGGTCTGCGATGATGAATGATGCCCACGGTCTCCACCGTGTATATCTGCCAGCCAGTTCCTTCCTTGCTCCACGGAGATGCGACATAGGGACACATCATTTGGTAAGCTTCGGTAGAGCTCTCCATCCACGATGCGGTATGTTGTGGCTTGCAGCGCCACGCTCCGCTTCCTCCTCCTTCTCCGACAAGGTCCCTTGCGTCAAGTAGCTCCGGAGCTCTGTGATCCACAACCCCTCCACAGGCTCCAGCGTCGGGGCGGCCTCTCTGAGGCCGGGCCTGAGCCAGGGGCTCCGAGGCTGGTGGCTGGGGGAGCTCCTCCCGAGGCTGCACCGAGGCCGAGGGCTTGAAGAGCCGCTCCTCGAAGATGCCAGGCTCCTGAGGTAGCCGCCTGGATGCTCGTTTGGCGATGTCGTCGGCCTCCTGATTGGTACCACGGGGCACATGCTGCAACTCCAGCCCCCAAAACTTCTTCTCCATCCTGCGGACCTCCGCGAGGTAGGCTTCCATGTGCTCATCCCTCAGCTCGTATACCTTGTTGGAGAAGTTGGCGAGGTTGTGAATCACCCTTGATGGTAGGCGCTTCACTCCTAGGGCAGCTCGGCCTTGAGGCCTGCTATTAGGCCTTCATATTCTGCTATGTTGTTGGAGACCTTTTCTCCATCTTTGGAAGCAGAGCTGCCTGACGTAGTAGAGCTTGTCTTGAGTAGGAGATATAAGCACCCACCAGCCCAGCGTCGTGCAGGAGAGCGCCCGTCAAAGTACATGACCCAACCGTCCGTGGCTCGCTTCGGGGGAGAGGATCGATCCTCATCAGCCTTGAGGCCCGGCGCCTCTGTCCATTCCGCCATGAAATCCGCCAATGCGCCCCCTTGATGACTCTGGTTGTGCTGAATTGAGCTGAAACGCTGCGGTTCAATGTTCCACTCGGCGACTCTTCCGGCTGAGTTGGGGCTCTGAGCACCCTTTCAAAGTGCTGTTGAGACAACCTTGATGGGGTGGCCACGAAAATAATGCATGACTTGTGCGAGGCCACCAATAAGCGAGGAGGTGTTTACGAGGCATGGGGTACAGCGCCCTCGCGTCCCGCAACAACTGTCTTGGCAGAAGTACAGGGTGTTCAACGAGGTTTGGAGTGCTAGTGTCGATGGCGCCCTCCGGAGAACGTGGCGCCTCCTGAGACAGTGGAGCCTCCAGCGGCTGGTCGCCAGGGGGAGGGGTCTCTTTTGTCCTGAGTGTGTTTCTCTGTGGCGGCCGATCCTTCTCGGTTGTGGTAGTGGTCTCTGTGAGTCTTCCTTGATCCTGCTCCGCCCGTGACCAGGCGGCTGCCGCGACTTTGGTCAGCTCCTCCCTAACCGCCACGAGGCTCTTGTTGGCGAGTAGGGAGTGGCTGCAAGAGTGAAACACCGGGGGTTCTTGAGGGCGGGGCCACCATTACGGAGGGCTGGTTAGGTACCTCTTGAGATCTTGGAGCATACAGTCGGCCTCTTGGTCCATTCAAAGGGCCCCCTTTTCTTCATCAGGCTGGAAGAAAGGCAGCTCGCTCCCCAACTTGGAGATGAAGCGTCCTAGTGCGGTCACGCGCCCAGTGAGCTTCTGCATTTCTCTGAGGGTCTTTGGCGGGCTCATGTCCTCAACCGCCTTGACCTTCTCTGGGTTAGCCTAGATGCCTCGGTGGGACACGAGGAAGCCCAAAACTTGCAGGGGACCCCAAACACACACTTCTCGGGTTGAGCCGCAGGTTCACTGCGTTGAGGATCGCGAAGGTTTCCTCCAGGTCTTGTATCAGGGTTTTGGCCTCATGAGACTTCACCATAATGTCATCGACGTAAGCCTCAACATTCTTCCCGAGCTGCGGGCCCAAGGTGATGTGCATCGGCCCGGCTGAAGGTCGCTCTGCGTTCTGCGCAGCCCGAGCGGCATGCACGTGTGGCAGTACACCCCTGCAGGGTCGGAAAGCCGTTTTTCCACGTCTTCTACTGCCATCTTGATCTGGTGATACCCGAAGAAGGCATCCAAGAAACATAACAGGTCGCTTTTCGGCGGTGGAATCGATGATCGATCGTCTGAGGGCGGGAATGGATCTTGCGGGCAGGCTTTGTTGAGGTTGGTGAAGTTGACACACATGCGTTCCTTCCCCCCTTTCTTTGGCACGACGACCGGGTTGGCCAACCAATCCGGGTATCGGACCTTGCGAATGACCCCTGCAGCTTCTAACTTGCGGGTCTCTTGGACGATGAAAGCCTGCTTTTCAGTGGACTGCTGCCTTGCCTTACGCTTCACGCAGGCGTACATTGGGGCTACGTTGAGGTGGTGCTCGATTACACCTCTCGGGATCCACCCAACTGATCTGGTTCCCATCACGAACACCTTCTTGTTAGCTCGCGGGAACTTGACCGGGGCCTCCTCCTGCTTTCGAGGCTCGAGGTTGGCGCCTATGGTGAAGGTGGCGTTAGTGGACCCGTCCTCGTCGACCCGATCTCTGCTTGGTTTCGCCTTGTCTTGGGTGAACAAGCTGCTTCTTCTTGGCTGGCGCGGCCCCTTGGGCTCGAGGCGTCTGAGTCGGCGGGATGTGCCGCCGCAGCCTTGAAGGCGATGCTTGAGTACTTACAACACATCCCGGTGTCCCGGACACGGTGAGGGCGTTGTTGCTCCGGGCATCTTCATGAGGTTGTCTGTTGGGTGAGTTGCGGCCATGAACCGGGCTAGTGCGGATAGCCAGGATGGCGTTGTATGGGAGGCCGATGGGGCGATGTCGAAGTCGATTAGCTCCGTGCGAAGTTGTCGTGGTGCGAAGGTCACGGAAGGCGGATCTGCCCGAGGCCGGCTGAACCGCCTCCGGCGCCCAAGAAGGGCCCGCTAGGCGAAGCCGCTCGGCGGTATGTGGAGGAGGCTGAAGGCTTGACCAAGAGCACATGCTGAGGCCGCCGCCGTCGATGAGGTCTGGTGGCGGCCACGGCAAATGGTGGGAGTGCACACATTGGGGCGCTCCGGCGAGTTGAGTTGGAGGCGGTCCTCAAAGTGAAGGCCAGATCGGCCTTGGACACCGACCGACACAGGGAGCCCCACGCAGCGTGGAGGCAGCGCCGACTGGCGGACGAATAACAGCGTGGCGGCTTTGAAGGTGGCGCTGCGAGCCGCTTCGGGAGAAACGCGACGACCAGGAACACCGGCGCAACATGTTAGGCGAGGAAGAGGTTGCGGCTCTTCCCAAGAGGCCACGAAGCTTGGGCAGGTGGAGCAACCACATGCGCGGGCGTCGGTGAGGCCATGGGAAGCCGATTAGCCATGACCTGTCGTCGCCTCCTGCTTCAAGGATAGCCTCCTCGTCGCCTTGGCAGAGGAAGGCCAGCGGATCAGTTGTGCCGTTATAGCAGGGCGTCTCGGCTTGAACTTGTCCGCCACCTTTTGTCATAAAGCGGGGACCAAGGCTCGAGCCCCAGCCCCATGCTGGCGCTGGCGACGGAGTGGCCGAGCCATCCATCGCAGGCGAATCATGATGTCGGCGGAGAACGGGTCGACGGAAGAAAGCTCGGCGCACCTACAGGGCGCGCCAAATGTCGGATTCGGGTTCGGCAGACCCTCTAGGTTCAATGCAGGGTGCTGCGGAGATCTCACCCCTACCTACACACCTCGCCACCTCGCTAGGATCTAAACTATGAAAGGAACAACACAAGAGACACATGTTTTATACTGGTTCGGGCCACCATTGTGGTGTAACACCCTACTCCAGTGTGTGGTGTGGTGGATTGCCTCTTGGGCTGATGATGAACAATACAAGGAAGAACAGCCTCATGAGTGCATTCTTGGTGGTGCGATGAACTGCTAGGGGAGTTGATCGCTTCTCTCTCTCTCTGCGATTGATCTCTTGATGTGATCAAGCTGCTCCTACCATGGGTGGCTAGTCCTATTTATAGGCAAGGCCTGGGCCTCTTCCCAAATATTGAGCGGGAAGGGCGCCAACAATTAGCCTTTTGAAGGGAACATCTAGTACACTTATCGACTAAAGTTGGTCCTCGCTTTGTCAAAGGCTCTGGTGGTGGCCTTGGCTTGGGCTCCATGATGACTTCCTTCCTGCCGTTCTGGCGGTCTTGGTCTTGTTGCACAAGCGGATGCCTTTGCTTGATGCTCTCGCTGCGCTTGCCCCTTTGCACCAAGAGGAAATGAGGACATCTTGCGGGCTGGCGCCCTCCTGGCGCCCTTGGTCATCATGGCTTGCGTCATGGGCACCTTGTGAGGTACCCCGCCTTGATCTCTCCGCCTCCTCGCGAGCCAGCCTGACGAGGCCGTGCCTAAAGAAGCTTCTTGTCGTCCGCCCTGCGAGGCTTGGCCCCTCGCGAGGGTCTTGAGCTCGTGCTGATGAAGGTGGGCCGTGCTGAGCCACCCCTTGAGCCACGCCGCAGGCCGCAGGCAGGCAAGTCTGGGTACCCCCGTTCCCATAACGCCGACAACCGTCCCACAACGTGCAACGAAGAATCACTCCAAAGTTCCTACCTAGCGGAGAACATAAGACGGAATTGTTTGTAGGGTACGAAACCACCTCAAAGTTGTTCTTTATAATCAATCTATCCTAGAGTTCGTACTAAAATAACACGAAGCTATTCTTCCCAATCAATCTAACCAAGAGTTCATACTAAAATTATGAAGGAAATATGCCCTAGAGGCAATAATAAAGTTGTTATTTATATTTCCTTATATCATGATAAATGTTTATTATTCATGCTAGAATTGTATTAACCGGAAACTTAGTACATGTGTGAATACATAGACAAACAGAATGTCACTAGTATGCCTCTACTTGACTAGCTTGTTGAATCAAAGATGGTTAAGTTTCCTAGCCATAGACATGAGTTGTCATTTGATCAACGGGATCACATCATTAGAGAATGATGTGATTGACTTGACCCATTCCGTTAGCTTAGCATTCGATCCTTTAGTATATTGCTATTGCTTTTCTTCATGACTTATACATGTTCCTATGACTATGAGATTATGCAATCCCAAATACCGGAGGAACACTTTGTGTGCTACCAAACATCACAACATAACTGGGTGATTACAAAGATGCTCTACAGGTCTCTCCGATGGTACATGTTGAGTTGGCATAGATCGAGATTAGGATTTGTCACTTCGATTGTCGGAGAGGTATCTCTGGGCCCCCTCGGTAATACACATCACTATAAGCCTTGCAAGCAATGCAACTAATGAGTTAGTTACGGGATGATGTATTATGGAACGAGTAAAGAGACTTGCCGGTAACGAGATTGAACTAGGTATTGAGATACCGATGATCGAATCTCGGGCAAGTAACATACCGATGACAAAGGGAACAACGTATGTTGTTATGCGGTTTGACCGATAAAGATCTTCGTAGAATATGTGGGAGCCAATATGAGCATCCAGGTTCCGCTATTGGTTATTGACCTGAAACGTGTCTTGGTCATGTCTACATAGTTCTCGAACCCGTAGGGTCCGCACGCTTAACGTTCGGTGACGATCGGTATTATTAGTTTATATGTTTTGATGTACTGAAGGTTGTTTGGAGTCCCGGATGTGATCACGGACATGACGAGGAGTCTCGAAATGGTCGAGACATAAAGATCGATATATTGGATGGCTATGTTTGGACATCGGAATAGTTCCGGGTGAGTTCGGGCATTTACCGTAGTACCGGGAGGTTACCGGAACCCTCCGAGGAGTACATGGGCCTTAGCGGGAGAGAGGAGGAGGCGGCCAAGGTGGGGGCGCGACCCTCCCCAAGCCCAATCCGAATTGGGAGCCCCCCCTTTCCTTCTCCCTCTCTCCTCCTTCCTTCCTCTCCTACTCCAACTAGGGAAGGGGGGAATCCTACTCCCGGTGGGAGTAGGACTCCCCCTTGGGCGCGCCATAGAGAGGGCCGGCCCTCCCCTCCTCCACTCCTTTATATACGGGGGAGGGGGCACCCCATAGACACACAAGTTGATTGTTTAACCGTGTGCGGTGCCCCCCTCCACAGATTTCCACCTCGGTCATATCGTTGTAGTGCTTAGGCGAAGCCCTGCGTCGGTAACTTCATCATCACCATCATCCGTCGTCGTGCTGACAAAGCTCTCCCTCGACACTCAGCTGGATCTATTGTTTGTGGGACGTCACAGAGCTGAACGTGTGCAGATCATGGAGGTGCCGTACTTTCGGTACTAGGATCGGTCGGATCGTGAAGACGTACGACTACATCAACCGCATTGTCATAACGCTTCCGCTTTCGGTCTACAAGGGTATGTGGACAACACTCTCCCCTCCCGTTGCTATACATCACCTAGATGGATCTTGCATCTGCGTAGGATTTTTTTTGAAATTACTGCGTTCCCCAACAATTGTATAGGTGTACTAGTTCGGCGAAGAGATGATGATAAAAGTGTAATATTGATGGTAGAAATATATTTTTATAATCTTAATAAATAAAAACAGCAAGGTAGAAAATAGTAAACGGGCACAAAAACGGTATTGCAATGCTTGAAAACAAAGCCTAGGGTCCGTACGTTCACTAGTGCAACCTCTCAACAATGCTAATATAATTGGATCATATAACCGTCCCTCAACGTGCAACGAAGAATCACTCCAAAGTTCCTACCTAGCGGAGAACATAAGACGGAATTGTTTGTAGGGTACGAAACCACCTCAAAGCTGTTCTTTTCGATCAATCTATCCTAGAGTTCGTACTAAAATAACACGAAGTTATTCTTCCCGAGCGATCTAACCAAGAGTTCGTACTAAAATAATGAAGGAAATATGCCCTAGAGGAAATAATAAAGTTGTTATTTATATTTCCTTATATCATGACAAATGTTTATTATTCATGCTAGAATTGTATTAACCAGAAACTTAGTACATGTGTGAATACATAGACAAACATAATGTCACTAGTATGCCTCTACTTGACTAGCCCGTTGAATCAAAGATGGTTAAGTTTCCTAGCCATAGACATGAGTTGTCATTTGATTAACGGGATCACATCATTAGAGAATGATGTGATTGACTTGACCCATTCCGTTAGCTTAGCATTCGATCCTTTAGTATATTGCTATTGCTTTTCTTCATGACTTATACATGTTCCTATGACTATGAGATTATGCAACTCCCAAATAACGGAGGAACACTTTGTGTGCTACCAAACGTCACAACATAACTGGGTGATTATAAAGGTGCTCTACAGGTGTCTCCGATGGTACTTGTTGAGTTGGCATAGATCGAGATTAGGATTTGTCACTACGATTGTTGGAGAGGTATCTCTGGGCCCCCTCGGTAATACACATCACTATAAGGCATGCAAGGGATGCAACTAATGAGTTAGTTGCGGGATGATGTATAACGGAACGAGTAAAGAGACTTGCCGGTAACGAGATTGAACTAGGTATTGAGATATCGACGATCGAATCTCGGGCAAGTAACATACCAATGACAAAGGGAACAACGTATGTTGTTATGCGGTTTGACCGATAAAGATCTTCGTAGAATATGTGGGAGCCAATATGAGCATCCAGGTTCCGCTATTGGTTATTGACCGAAAACGTGTCTCGGTCATGTCTACATAGTTCTCGAACCCGTAAGGTCCACACGCTTAACGTTCGGTGACGATCGGTATTATGAGTTTATGTGGTTTGATGTACCGAAGGTAGTTCGGAGTCCCGGATATGATCACGGACATGACGAGGAGTCTTGAAATGGTCGAGACATAAATATCGATATATTGGAAGCCTATATTTGGACATCGGAATAGTTCCGGGTGAAATCGGGTTTTGCGAGTGCAGGAGGTTACCGAACCCCGGTAAGTGTATGGGCCTTATTGGGCCATAGTGGAGAGAGAGAGAGAGGAGGCCAGGGCAGGCCGTTCGCCCCCTCCCCCTCTGGTCTGAATTGGACTAGGAGGGGGGCGGCGCCCCGCTTTCCTTCCTCTCTCTCTCCCCCTTCCTTCTCTCCTAGTCCAACTAGGGAAGGGGGGGAATCCTACTCCCGGTGGGAGTAGGACTCCTCCAGGGCGCGCCATGGAGGGCCAGCCCTCCCCCCTCCTCCACTCCTTTATATACGGAGGAGGGGGCACCCCATAGACACACAATTTGATCAGTTGATCTTTTAGCCGTGTGCGGTGCGCCCCTCCACCATAATCCACCTCGGTAATATCGTAGTGGTGCTTAGGCAAAGCCCTGCGTCGGTAGCATCATCATCACCGTCATCACGCCATCGTTCTGACGGAACTCTCCCGCGAAGCTCTACTGGATCGTGAGTTCGTGGGACGTCACCGAGCTGAACGTGTGCAGAACTCGGAGGTGTCGTGTGTTCGTACTTGGATCGGTCGGATCATGAAGACGTACGTCTACATCAACCGCGTTGTCATAATGCTTCCGCTTTCGGTCTATGAGGGTATGTGGACAACACTCTCCCCTCTCGTTGCTATGCATCACCATGATCTTGCGTGTGCGTAGGAAAATTTTGAAATTACTACATTCCCCAACAGTGGCATCCGAGCCAGGTTTATGCGTAGATGTTATATGCACGAGTAGAGCACAAGTGAGTTGTGGGCGATACTAGTCCTACTGCTTACCAGCATGTCATACTTTGATTCGGTGGTATTGTTGGATGAAGCGGCCCGGACCGACATTAATGTGTACGCTTACGCGAGACTGGTTCTACCGACGTGCTTTGCACATAGGTGGCTGGCGGGTGTCAGTTTCTCCAACTTTAGTTGAATCGAGTGTGGCTACGCCCGGTCCTTGTGAAGGTTAAAACAGCACATACTTGACGAAATATCGTTGTGGTTTTGATGCGTAGGTAAGAACGGTTCTTGCTCAGCCCGTAGCAGCCACGTAAAACTTGCAACAACAAATTAGTGGACGTCTAACTTGTTTATGCAGGGCATATTCTGATGTGATATGGTCAAGACATGATGCTAAATTTTATTGTATGAGATGATCATGTTTTGCAACAGAGTTATCGGCAACTGGCAGGAGCCATATGGTTGTCGCTTTATTGTATGCAATGCAATCGCCCTGTGATGGTTTTTACTTTATCACTAAGTGGTAGCGATAGTTGTAGAAACAATAGTTGGAGAGACGACAACGATGCTATGATGGAGATCAAGGTGTCGCGCCGGTGACGATGGTGATCATGACGGTGCTTTGGAGATGGAGATCAAAGGCACAAGATGATGATGGCCATATCATATCACTTATATTGATTGCATGTGATGTTTATCTTTTATACATCTTATTTTTCTTAGATCGACGGTAGCATTATAATATGATCTCTCACTAAATTTCAAGGTATAAGTGTTCTCCCTGAGTATGCACCGTTGCGAAAGTTCTTCGTGCTGAGACACCACGTGATGATCGGGTGTGATAAGCTCTACATTCACATACAACGGGTGCAAGCCAGTTTTGCACACGTGGAATACTCGGGTTAAACTTGACGAGCCTAGCATATGCAGATATGGCCTTGGAACACTGGAGACCGAAAGGTCGAGCGTGAATCATATAGTAGATATGATCAACATAGTGATGTTCACCATTGAAAACTACTCCATCTCACGTGATGATCGGACATGGTTTAGTTGATTTGGATCACGTGATCACTTAGATGATTAGAGGATGTCTATCTAAGTGGGAGTTCTTAAGTAATATGATTAATTGAACTTTAATTTATCATGAACTTAGTACCTGATAGTATTTTGCATGTCTATGTTGTTGTAGATAGATGGCCCGTCTTTGTTGTTCCGTTGAATTTCAATGCGTTCCTTGAGAAAGCAAAGTTGAAAGATGATGGTAGCAATTACACGGACTGGGTCCGTAACGAGGATTATCCTCATTGCTGCCTGAAAGAATTATGTCCTGGAAGCACCGCTGGGTGCCAACCTCTTTGCAAATGCAACCGACGGCGTTAAGAATGTCTCAGCGAGCAAAGCTGATGACTACTCGATAGTTTAGTGTGCCATGCTTTACGGCTTAGAACGGGACTTCAACGACATTTTGAGCGTCATGGAGCATATGAGATGTTCCAGGAGTTGAAGTTAATATTTCAAGCAAATTCCGGATTGAGAGATATGAAGTCTCCAATAAGTTCTACAGCTGCAAGATGGAGGAGAATAGTTACATCGGTGAACATATACTCAAAATGTGCGGGTATAATAATCACTTGATTCAACTGGGAGTTAATCTTCCGATGATAGTGTCATTGATGAAATTCTTCAATCACGCCACCAAGCTACAAGAGCTTCGTGATGAACTATAACATGCAAGGGATGGATAAGACAATTCCCGAGCTCTTCACAATGCTAAAGGCTGCGGAGGTAGAAATCAAGAAGGAGCATCAAGTGTTGATGGTCAACAAGACCACCCGTTTCAAGAAAAAGGGTAAAGGGAAGAAGGGGAACTTCAAGAAGAACGGCAAGCAAGTTGCTGCTCAAGGGAAGAAGACCAAGTTTGGACCTAATCTTGAGACTGAGTGCTTCTACTGCAAATAGACTGGTCAATGGAAGCAGAACTGCCCCAAGTATTTGGTGGATAAGAAGGATGGCAAGGTGAACAAAGGTATATGTGATATACATGTTATTGACGTGTACCTTACTAATGCTCGCAGTAGCACCTGGGTATTTGATACTGGTTCTGTTGCTAATATTTGCAACTCGAAACAGGGGCTACGAATTAAGCGAAGATTGGCTAAGGACGAGGTGACGATGCGCGTGGGAAATGGTTCCAGGGTCGATGTGATCGCCGGTCGGCACGCTACCTCTACATCTACCTTCGGGATTAGTTTTAGACCTGAATAATTGTTATTTGGTGCCAGCGTTGAGCATGAACATTATATCTGGATCTTGTTTGATGCGAGATGGTTATTCATTTAAATCAGAGAATAATGGTTGTTCTATTTATATGAGTAATATCTTTTATGGTCATGCACCCTTGAAGAGTGGTCTATTTATATTGAATCTCGATAGTAGTGATACACATATTCATAATATTGAAGCCAAAAGATGCAGAGTTGATAATGATAGTGCAACTTATTTGTGGCACTGCCGTTTAGGTCATATTGGTGTAAAGCGCATGAAGAAACTCCATACTGATGGACTTTTGGAATCACTTGATTATGAATCACTTGGTACTTGCGAACCATGCCTCATGGGCAAGATGACTAAAATCCATTCTCCGGAACAACGAAGCGAGCAACGGATTTGTTGGAAATCATACACACTGATGTATGTGGTCCGATGAATATTGAGGCTCGCGGCGGGTATCGTTATTTTCTCACCTTTACAGATGATTTGAGCAGATATGGGTATATCTACTTGATGAAACATAAGTCTGAAACATTTGAAAAGTTCAAATAATTTCAGAGTGAAGTGGAAAATCATCGTAACAAGAAAATAAAGTTTCTACGATCCGATCGTGGAGGAGAATATTTGAGTTACGAGTTTGGTCTCCATGTGAAACAATGCGGAATATTTTCGCAACTCACGCCACCTGGAACACCATAGCATAATGGTGTGTCTGAACGTCGTAACCGCACTTTATTAGATATGGTGCGATCTATGATGTCTCTTACTGATTTATCGCTATCGTTTTTGGGGTTATGCTTTAGAGACGGCTGCATTCACGTTAAATAGGGCACCATCTAAATCCGTTGAGACGACGCCTTATGAACTGTGGTTTGGCAAGAAACCAAAGTTGTCGTTTCTTAAAGTTTGGGGCTGCGATGCTTATGTGAAAAAGCTTCAACCTGATAAGCTCGAACCCAAATCGGAGAAATGTGTCTTCATAGGATACCCAAAGGAGACTATTGGGTACACCTTCTATCACAGATCCGAAGGCAAGATATTCGTTGCTAAGAATGGCTCCTTTCTAGAGAAGGAGTTTCTCTCGAAAGAAGTGAGTGGGAGGAAAGTAGAACTTGATGAAGTAACTGTACCTGCTCCCTTATTGGAAAGTAGTTCATCACAGAAATCTGTTCCTGTGACTCCTACACCAATTAGTGAGGAAGCTAATGATGATGATCATGTAACTTCGATCAAGTTGCTACCGAACCTTGTAGGTCAACGAGTAAGATCCGCACTTGAGTGGTACGGTAATCCTGTTCGGAGGTCATGTTACTTGACCATGACGAACCTACGAACTATGAGGAAGCGATGATGAGCCCAGATTCCGCGAAATGGCTTGAAGCTATGAAATCTGAGATGGGATCCATGTATGAGAACAAAGTGTGGACTTTGGTTGACTTGCCCGATGATCGGCAAGCCATCGAGAATAAATGGATCTTCAAGAAGAAGACTGACGCTGACGGTAATGTTACTGTCTACAAAGCTCGACTTGTTGCGAAAGGTTTTCGCCAAGTTCAAGGAGTTGACTACGATGAGACCATCCCACCCGTAGCGATGCTTAAGTCTGTCCGAATCATGGCAAATGGATGTAAAGACTGCATTCCTGAATGGATTTCTGGAAGAAGAGTTGTATATGATGCAACCTAAAGGTTTTATCGATCCAAAAAGTGCTAACAAAGTGTGCAAGCTCCAGTGATCCATCTATTGAGTGGTGCAAGCATCTCAGAGTTGGAATAAACGTTTTGATAGTGTGATCAAAGCATATGGTTTTATACAGACTTTTGGAGAAGCCTGTATTTACAAGAAAGTGAGTGGGAGCTCTGTAACATTTCTAATATTATATGTGGATGACATATTGTTGATTGGAAATGATATAGAATTTCTGGATAGCATAAAAGGATACTTGAATAAGAGTTTTTCAATGAAAGACCTCGGTGAAGCTGCTTATATATTGGGCATCAAGATCTATAGAGATAGATCAAGACGCTTAATTGCACTTTCACAAAGCACATACCTTGAGAAAGTTTTGAAGAAGTTCAAAATGGATCAAGCAAAGAAAGGGTTCTTGCCTGTGTTACAAGGTGTGAAGTTGAGTCAGACTCAATGTCCAACCACTGCAGAAGATAGAGAGAAAATGAAAGATGTTCCCTATGCTTCAGCCATAGGCTCTATCATGTATGCAATGCTGTGTAGCAGACCTGATGTGTGCCTTGCTATTAGTTTAGCAGGGAGGTACCAAAGTAATCCAGGAGTGGATCACTAGACAGCGGTCAAGAACATCCTGAAATACCTGAAAAGTACTAAGGATATGTTTCTTGTTTATGGAGGTGACAAAGAGCTCGTCGCAAATGGTTACGTCGATGCAAGCTTTGACACTGATCTAGATGACTCTAAGTCACAAACCAGATACGTGTTTCTATTCAACGGTGGAGCTGTCAGTTGGTGCAGTTCTAAGGAAAGCGTTGTGGCGGGATCTACATGTGAAGCGGAGTACATAGCTGCTTCGGAAGCAGCAAATGAAGGAGTCTGGATAAAGGAGTTCATATCCGATCTAGGTGTTATACCTAGTGCATCGGGTCCAATGAAAATCTTTTGTGACAATACTAGAGCTACTGCCTTGGCGAAAGAATCCAGATTTCACAAGAGAACCAAGCACATCAAGAGACGCTTCAATTCCATCCGCGATCTAGTCAAGGAGGGAGACATAGAAGTTTGCAAAATATATACGGATCAGAATGTTGCAGACTCGTTGACTAAGCCTCTTCCACGAGCAAAACATGATCAGCACCAAGACTCCATGCGTGTTAGAATCATTACTGTGTAATCTAGATTATTGACTCTAGTGCAAGTGGGAGACTGAAGGAAATATGCCCTAGAAGCAATAATAAAGTTGTTATTTATATTTCCTTATATCATGATAAATGTTTATTATTCATGCTAGAATTGTATTAACCGGAAACTTAGTACATGTGTGAATACATAGACAAACAGAGTGTCACTAGTATGCCTCTACTTGACTAGCTCATTGAATCAAAGATGGTTAAGTTTCCTAGCCATAGACATGAGTTGTCATTTGATTAACGGGATCACATCATTAGAGAATGATGTGATTGACTTGACCCATTCCGTTAGCTTAGCATTCGATCGTTTAGTATATTGTTATTGCTTTCTTCATGACTTATACATGTTCCTATGACTATGAGATTATGCAACTCCCGAATACCGGAGGAACACTTTGTGTGCTACCAAACGTCACAACGTAACTGGGTGATTATAAAGATGCTCTACAGGTGTCTCCGATGGTACTTGTTGAGTTGGCATAGATCGAGATTAAGATTTGTCACTCAGATTGTCAGAGAGGTACCTCTGGGCCCTCTCGGTAATACACATCACTATAAGCCTTGCAAGCAATGCAACTAATGAGTTAGTTGTGGGATGATGTATTATAGAACGAGTAAAGAGACTTGGCGGTAACGAGATTGAACTAGGTATTGAGATACCGACGATCGAATCTCGGGCAAGTAACATAACGATGACAAAGGGAACAACGTATGTTGTTATGCGGTTTGACCGATAAAGATCTTCGTAGAATATGTGGGAGCCAATATGAGCATCCAGGTTCCGCTATTGGTTATTGATTGGAAATGTGTCTCGGTCATGTCTACATAGTTCTCGAACCCATAGGGACCGCATGCTTAACGTTCGGTGACGATCGGTGTCGGTGTCAAAACCGGCGGATCTCGGGTAGGGGGTCCCGAACTGTGCGTCTAGGCGGATGGTTACAGGAGACAAGGGACACGATGTTTTTACCCAGGTTCGGGCCCTCTCGATGAAGGTAAAACCCTACTCCTGCTTGATTAATATTGATGATATGGGTAGTACAAGAGTAGATCTACCACGAGATCGAGAGAGGCTAAACCTAGAAGCTAGCCTATTGTATGATTGTTGTTCATCCTACGGACTAAAACCCTCCGGTTTATATAGACAGGAGAGGGCTAGGGTTACACAGTCGGTTACAATGGGAGGAGATCTACATATCCGTATCGCCAAGCTTGCCTTCCACGCCAAGGAAAGTCCCATCCGGACACGGGACGAAGTCTTCAATCTTGTATCTTCATAGTCCAGGAGTCCGGCCAAAGGTTATAGTCCGGCCATCCGGACACGCCCTAATCCAGGACTCCCTCAGTAGCCCCCGAACCAGGCTTCAATGACGATGAGTCCGGCGTGCAGATTGTCTTCGGCATTGCAAGGCGGGTTCTTCTCCAAATTCTGTGTACCTGTTGAATAGTGTCCGGCTTCTCATGAATATTGCGCTCCTTGGCTTCCACGCCCAATAATGGTCGTCTTCCACGTGTCAAACGAATGCGAAAAGCCAGGGTGTTTTTACATTTACCCCCCTAGCTGCGCAAATGAGCTGCCTATAAAAGAGACGAGGATTTAGATCCGAATCACACCATCTTCCCTTCACGAGCATTCATCGGAGCGCATCCGGAAGAGATCCATTCCATCATGGCCAGTCGACGTAGCTCCTCCTCTCGCCCTCCCAACCCTCAGCCTGGAGGTTGGGAGAGATGTTCCGTCCCGCACAAATGAGCTAGTGGCGCTCCAAACCAAGGGATTCCTTCCCCAGCCTTCATGGTCCCGGTTCGAGCGGACTTGCCACCTATAATGGCGGAGAGCAAGCGGAGGCGTCCCCGATCCCTCAAAGGAGAGCAGGTATGCCTTGTCCCTTATCGATAAGAGGGCTCGGACTTCCAATTCATCCGTTTCTCCGGGGCTCACAGAGTTCTCTGACCTCGGTTGCACAACCTTCGCCTGCCTCCATATTGAATATTGCGGGCTTCGTAGCCCTTCTGCGAGCTGTTTTGGGCATCGAGGCTCATTTCGCGCTGTGGAAGAAGTTGTTCGCCTTGTGCCCCATTCTCGGGAGGGTCGATATATCAAGTGGGCGGAGCGAACTATGGCGCATCGCCGGGACGGATATCTATCCGGAACCCTAAGGAAGGCGTCCAAGACCGGCCTTGAAATGGTTTTATATAGAAGATGTCCCCTGCCGACCTGTTGGATCGGCCTCCCGAGTTCAATAATGCTCCTTTGAAGAAGCGCCTAAGCTGGCGTCCACGGAGCCCTCAGAGGGAAAATGACAAGGATGCCCTTTACCTGATGAGCCGGATAAGGTTGTTAGCTCATTCCGGACTGACCATGATCGGAGTCATGGCCACATGCATTATGCGGGGGGTGCAGCCGCTTTAGTATAGAGGCCACCCCATGTGGGATTTCAACGGGGAGGATGATGCCACCCGCTGCGGCCGTAAGTGGCCGGGATCGGTTGCCGCACTGACGAAGATCTTGTCCGCATTGTACAAGGGAAAAGAGGAGGAGTTCCTCCGCGTCAATCCACAGGGCGTATTTTCTATGAATAATCCTCCAAGCTGGGTAAGCGGACACTTCTTTTTGCCCATCCGTTCCATATTCCCATAGTTAAGTACCTTATCTTGTGATTTCGACACAGGAATTGCGCCGGGCCGTAAAGGATATAAACAACCCTCCTCCACAACCCGAGGATCCGGAGTGGTCCCTCGATCCGGCCTCCCAAGAGGATCCGGACATATCCGTGGAGCTGATCGATGGGGTATTTCACCAACTGAGCATCGACAATGCCTTGGTGGCTATTACAGCCGATTATCCTGGACTGCTCCCTGCCTCACAAGTAATCGAGACCGAAGTCCTAATACTTCGAAGATGATCCATTCGTGCTTATATTTTATCACCGTATACCAATGGTGTTTCGTAGGGGAGGATCTCGAGGCGGAATGCCGAGCCTGCGGCGACTAGCCAACAGGGGACCGTGAGGGCGGGTAGGCTAAAGAGACACGCAGTCCGGGTCAAGGCACCGGCGCAGCAGTAAGGCGCGCTGCCTTATTCCAAGGTATTATTCTTACGATGCATACTAACGCCCGTGCTCTCCTTTTTTTAGGAAAAAGAGGGCTCGCCGGACTATATCTGGAGAGATTGCCAATCGAGCCTCCACCAGCCTGGCTCCAAAGCCAGGTCCAGAAGCAGAGGCGAACACGAGGCGTGCATCGGACGCTCCTCCTACAGAGGATGCGGACAGACTATCCGCCACCAATTCCGAGGTGGAGAGTGCCATGAATCACAGGCGTCGCCGGACAGTTCTTCGTGACGCTTGTTTCTCCCAAGAGGCATTGGATGCTTTCAATTCGGAGATCGTACCTCCGTGCCGCTCAAAATGGTCTAGCGAGCCACGGAGCGGTATGTGAAAGACATACTGGTGAGAAAATTTGATGGTTATATATGTCGGTAGCCCGAGACTTGAAGCAGTTAGAATAACTGATTTAAGGATCATTTGTTATCAGGATCTTACAAAAAGAATACCCAACTGTCCTGGGAGCTGGAAGAGTGCAAAGCCCAACTTGAGGCCGCACTAGCCCGCGGCGAGGAGGCCAAGAGACCCCTCGATAATATCGCTTTGAAAGATAAGTATGTTGTGAAGTGCGGCGTGTGTGCAAATCGCAATATCATTGCAGATGGCGCGGAGTAGATCCGGACAAGCAACAACTCTTGCGCCCGATTAAAGGCGGGCGAGGCGTGCTTACGAGGGTGAGGAAGGAAAGAATAATCTCAAGATGCCAACACCCAGCTGGGCGAGGAACTAAAGGATGTTTGTGCCCGGTAGCCGGACTCCGTGAAGGAGAATCGGCGGCTTCGACGCGGCGTTTTAGTATGTGCTTGAGCGAACTTTGAAAAAGAGTTGGCGAGGAAGTCGACTAACGAGTTATATGCAGTAGGTATGCTCACAGTCGTCCTGCGGAGAAATGCCCGGTTCTGGGTGACCTTCTTCGAGCTTGTACAACTGCATGAGCGAGTTCGGCGGTGATGAAAAGCGTCGCCCGTGCCTTGTGGCCATCTGTCTCCATGCCCAAGGCCTTGGAGAGCTTGCGAGAGGCTTAAGGGAGGCGGCTGCGCTTCCGATTATGGAAGATATCGGCCTGCCGTCAAGCGCCAGGAGGCTGGGCCATGGTGAAGACGCGGTACACGGTGACCCAAACCACACGGCGAGAGTCGGACTGTGGGGGCTGATGGGAAGGAGATCCTGTGAGCTTAGTGTGCGGCCAAGTAGAGTTGGCATAAATATTCCCAACAGGATCATAAACTAGACAACCTGTTGGATGGTATTGAAGAGGAATATGCCCGATCAAATTGACTATGTAATTTAAGATGACATGTAAAATGCCTTCTAGCGGATTGTAGATCGTTTGTCATGGCGGACCTTTTAAGCCGACCTCGGGACCCGATAGTCCGGAGTGTGTCGAATACCCTCTCGGTTATATAAGAATTGGGGCATGCATGGAGACCGAGCGTAGGGGTCATTATTGCTTGAGCAGACAAGTGCCCAACTAGTTATGTTATATTACATGGTTAGTAAGAAACATCTTCCGGGAGAATAGTTCCGTTAGGGGTTCCTTTCCACGGAGGCATGCCCTAAAGTGCATGTCCGGACTGCAAAAAAAGCGAGAAAAGCATCACGGGGCAGGTAAATAAACAAGTGAGAAATCATCTTTTAGTTCAACGACCGAATATTCCCTTAAAACGCTAGCTTTTGGCTTCACCCGGTCGAGGTACACATCCGGCTGACCCGGCAAGAACAATCGCAGAGGTGCTCCTTTACCGCCTAGCCGAACAATCGGGAGCGTGGGGGTAAGCACAGGAGCCAGGCAACGCAGCTTGGCCAAAACTTAAGTCATATCGATGCATATAATGGTGAATAAAAGGTACATGCGGAAGTGTGACACATGTGTTGGGCGTGAAGCCCATATAAATAAGCTTTTGTTAAAGAAGCCCCCAGGTATAATGAGCACGGATAGCGCGTCAGTTGTGTGTGAACAAGGCACGAACAAGCCCTTAAGGCTGCAAGGGGAAGGGAGGGAGAAGGAGAGAAATGTAAGACAGTTAATGTGTAAAAATAGGCGAGAGGAAGGAAGCGAACACGAGTCCGCGCTAGGCGTAGAATCTTCGGAGGCGGGCTGCGTTCCATGGGTTCGCTCGAGTCGGTTATCGATGCATCTCGCAGACGAGTGCGCTCCACTAGTCGGGACTTGGTCGATAATAAAGGGACCTTCCCATTTGGGCTTGAGTTTGTCCTTTTTCTTGTCCGGCAGCGTAGAACTAACTTCGCCAACATTGTAAGTTTTGGCCCGTGCTTCTCTGCTTTGATATCTTGAGCCTCTTTGTTGATAGAATGCGGAGCGAGCTTTTGCCACGTCACGCTCCTCCTCCAAAGCGTCAAACTGTCCTGCCGATCGAGTTCGGCTTCTCTTTCTTCGTACATGCACACGCGAGGTGAGTCATGAATTATGTCGCATGGTAGAACCGCCTCTGCGCCGTATACCATAAAGAGTGGTATGAATACGGTTGTGCGATTTGGCGTGGTCCGCAACCCCCAGAGTATGGAGTCGAGCTCCTCTACCCAGTGCGTGTTAGATTCCTTGAGGGACCGCACTAATCTGGGTTTGATGCCGCTCATGATTAGACCATTTGCTCGCTCGACTTGACCGTTAGTTTGTGGGTGATAGACTGAAGCATAGTCGAGCTTGATGCCCATGTTTTTGCACGAGTTTGACCTCGTCGGCAGTAAAGTTAGTGTAGTTATCGGTGATGATCTTTGTGGGGAAGCCGTAACGATGTATTACCCCGATATGAAGTCTATCACGGTCCGGATTGGCCGTCTTAACAGCTTGGCCTCTATCCATTTGGTGAATTTATCCACCATGACCAGTAGGTATTTTTGCTTGTGGGTTCCCCTTTAAGGGTCCTACCATGTCAAGCCCCAGACTCGCGAAGGGCGGTGATGGGTATAGTTTGGAGGGCGGTGGGTGGCATATGGCTTTGGTTAGCAAAGAGCTGGCAACCGACGCATCGTTGGACTAAGTCCTGAGCATCTGCCCGGGCCGTCGGCCAGTAAAATCCTATACGGAAGGCCTTCCTTACAAAGGCCCGGGCTGCGACGTGGTGCCCGCCGAGTCCGGCATGAATTTCAGCCAGAAGATTCCGCCCTTCCTCTTCGGAGATACACCTTTGAAGGACTCCGGTGGTGCTTTTCTTGTAAAGCTCTCCCTCATGGACTATATAGGCTTTAGATCGCCGCACTATGCAGCGTGCCTCGTTTTGGTCCTCGGGAAGTTCCTTCCTGGTTAGGTAGGCTAGGAATGGTTCCGTCCACGGGGCAATGCCTGCCATTATTACGTGGGCTGAAGATGTTACTTCGTTGGTAGAGCCTCCAGTTGTGTCAGAATGTTTGGTGTCGGGCAGTGCGGTTGGGTCCGGGCTGTTATTTCCGGACTCCCCTTCCCATAATACGGATGGCTTGAACAGCCTCTCTAAGAAGATATTGGGGGGGACGGCATCGCGCTTTGCGCCAATGCGTGCCAAGACGTCTGTTGCCTGATTGTTTTCCGAGCTATATGGTGAAATTGAGCCCTTGAACCGAGCTGACATTTTAGGGCGGCGTTGCGATAAGCTGCCATTTTCGGATCCTTGGCGTCAAAGTCTCCATTTATTTGGGATATCGCAGGTTGAATCCTCGCACCTCTAGGCGCTGAATGCCCATGGAGCGCCATCCGGAGACCGTGTAGAAGGGCCTCGTATTCGGCTGCGTTGTTGGAGTCCGTATACATTATCTGAGTGCGTATTGAATCTGTATCTCTGTTGGGGACGTCGAGCAGCGCCACCCCAGACCAGCCAACATTTTGGAGCCGTCGAAGTGCATGATCCAGTTGGATTATGTGCCGTACTCTTTAGGGAGTTCGGCTTCAGTCCATTCGGTGACGAAGTCGGCCAAAACTTGCGACTTAATAGCTCGTCGTGGCTTATAGGTTTTGTCGAACGGGAGGAGCTCAATGGCCCATTTGGCAATCCGGCCTGTCGCGTTGCGGTTGTTTATAATGTCGTTAAGAGGTACTTGGAGGCTATGTTATCGAACACTCTTGAAAGTAGTGTCGCAGCTTCCGGATGCCATAAACACGCGTCGCTATCTTTTGATAATCGGATACCATGACTTGCATCGAGTGAGGACGGTGTACATGTAGTAAACTGGTTTTGAAGGGGAACTTGTGTCCGTCCGTTTCTCGTTCGACAACGAGCACCGCGCTTACAACTTGATGAGTTGCGCGATGTATAATAGCATTGGTTCGCCCATGTTAAGTAGCGGCCAGGACGGGTTTGTTGCCAATATGGCTTTTATTTCTTGAGTCGGCCGTGGCGGCATCCGCCCACTCGAAGTGTTGGTGCGCGGAGGAGGCGATAAAGGGTAATGCCCTTTCTCCCAGCGGGAGATAAAGCGGCTTAGAGCCGCCACGCATCGATCAATTTTGTATTTGTTTGAGGTCCTTTGGGATATCCAATTGTGTGAGCTCGGATCTTGGCTGGGTTTGCTTGGTTCCTCTACGGATACAATGAAGCCCAAGAGCTTTCCGGTGATACGCCAAAACGCATTTTCGGGTTAAGCTTGATGTCATATGTTGGAGGTTATCGAATGTGAGCCTCAAGTCGTCTACTAGAGTTTCGACATGCTTGGTTTTGAAGACCACATCATCTATGTATGCCTCCACCGTTTTGCCGATCTGGTTTGCGGACATGTACGAATCATCGCCGATATGTTGCACCGGCGTTTTTGAGCCGAAGGGCATTGTGTTGAAGCGAGAATGGGCCGTATGGGGTGATGAATGCCGTTGCGGCTTGGTCGAGCTCTGCCATCTTAATTTGATGGTAGCGGAGTATCGTCGAGAAACACAATGAATCGTGTCTGCGGTAGCGTCGATAATTTGATCGATGCGGGGGAGGGGGAAGGGATCCTTTGGGCAAGCCTTGTTGAGGTCCTTGAAATCGACGCATAGGCGCTAGGATTTGTCCTTCTTTAGTACCATCACTAGGTTTGCTAGCCAGTCCGGATGTTTTATATCTCTGATGAATCCGGCCTCCAATAGTTTGGCTAGCTCCTCTCCCATGGCTTGTCTCTTAGGTTCAGAGAAACACCGAAGAGCCTGCTTGGCTAGCTTGAATCCTTTTAGGATGTTTAGGCTGTGCTCGGCCAGCCGGCGTGGGATTCTGGCATGTCGAAGGGTGCCGAGCAAAATGTCCCAATTTTCGTAGGAAGTCTCGTGGTCTGGCGTCTACATCGGGGTTTAATTGCGCCCCGATGGAGGCCATTTTTGTAGGGTCCGTTGGATGGACTTGGAATTTGACTATTTCGTCCGCCGGTTTAAAGGAGGTGGACTTGGCTCTTTTATCGAGTATCACGTCGTCCCTGTTCACCATGGAGCGCAACGCAGTCAGTTCGGCCGCTAGGGCTTCGGATAGTGCCTCAAGGGCCAGTGTGGCTGTCTTATTTTCGGCTCAGAGTGCTATGTCCGGGTCACTAGCAAGAGTGATGATTCCGTTGGGCCCGGGCATTTTGAGCTTCATGTACCCGTAATGGGGTATAGCTTGAAAAATTATGAATGCCTCTCGCCCTAATAAAGCATGGTATCCGCTGCTGAACGGGGCCACTTGGAACGTGACCTCCTCGGACCTGTAATTATCCGGCGTGCCGAACACCACATCCAGTGTGATTTTTCCTGTCTGACGCTTCCCGGTCGGGATTATTCCTCTATAGGTTGTGCTGCTTCGCTCAATGCGGCTCCAGTCCATTTCCATTTTTCGAAGGATTTCCTCGTAAATGAGGTTCAATCCGCTGCCACCGTCCATGAGTACCTTGGTAAGGCGAAAGCCGTCCACTATTGGACTGAGGACCAATGCGGCTGGTGTTCGGGCTGTTGAATTTAGGTTCATCAACGGCATTAAAGGTAATAGCCGTGTCCTCCATGGGTTTATCGTTGCTACTTGGTAGACTTGGCAAGGCTGTGGAGTGTTCGTTTCATATATTATTTGATGTGAAAGTCTCAAGACTGTTAATACCGTCTTGGTATCCCTAGGCTGGTGCTCTGTGGATTACGGGGTTAGAAGCTCTTCGCCACTTTTGGCCACCGCGGAGTATCCAACATGCTCTAAGGCTATGACTTGGTGTGGCGCCCTCTGTACTATGAATTTTACAGGTCCATTGAGCCATCCCTCGATGCGGTTCCATGCCTGTAGGGGTTTTTTGTTTTTGGTGTTTAACCCGGTGTTGGCGATAATGCACCCTTTTATTTGAATTGGTTTGTATTGAGGCGGATTGTCCCAAAATCTTACTTGGTTTTCCAGACGCTTTCCATCGCATAAGATACTTTCGTACTATGGGCGCCAAGTCAACAAAGCGTGTAATTTCACGGCGACCTATGGCGTTGAGGATTCCCTTGTCCGTGCAATTATTGCGAAGAATGAAATTACGTCTTCCTCGCGGCGATCCTTTATCCTGTTCATAACCGGGAGGAATCGGCCCGATAATGATGTACTGTTTCCTCGGGCTCTTTCCTAATTTTGGATAGATCGCATATGTTCGCGTGGGTGGGTGGAATTAAATCCAAAACCTCACCCAATCTGAGACTCAAGGGCCAAGGAGTTTCTGAACTCGGAGGTTTGGATTCTTTGATGTTGTCCAATAATCTAGCCCGTTGCCTGACTCTAAGTTCAAGTCTTGAGTGACGTCCTCCCCTCCGCGGGTATCCGGCTTGGAGGGATCGAGAATCCGGACATAGCTAGTCCTTAAGATAGATGAAGGGTCGCCGCATTGTTCCTCCACCACAGCGACGTGATGGGTGACCTGGGGATAGTTAATCTCTCTCAGATCGGGTTTAGGCCCAATCTGATCGTAGTCTGTAGCGACTCCCAGGGCGGCGATGCGATCCAGGAGCACGTTTAAGGAAGAGAGCTCCGTCGGATCTAACTGCTTGGCGAGTTCCGAGTTTACGTGAAGATTGCTTTCGATGACCCGAGAAGTCATCGTCGGCTGGCGGCGAACAGCGGTCATAAGAAAACCGCCTAGCCGGAGAGTTTGGCCGATAGCCAAAGCTCCTTTAGCAACATGTCGTCTTTAAAGGCGGGATGAGGCATCCTTCACGATGGCGGCGGCGCGAGAGGAACTCTCAATGAAAGCACCAATGTCGGTGTCAAAACCGGCGGATCTCGGTAGGGGGTCCCGAATCGTGCGTCTAGGCGGATGGTTACAGGAGACAAGGGACACGATGTTTTACCCAGTGTTCAGCCCTCTCGATGGAGGTAAAACCCTACTCCTGCTTGATTAATATTGATGATATGGGTAGTACAAGAGTAGATCTACCACGAGATCGAGAGGCTAAACCCTAGAAGCTAGCCTATGGTATGATTGTTGTTAGTCCTCACGGACTAAAACCCTCCGGTTTATATAGACACCGGAGAGGGCTAGGGTTACACAGAGTCGGTTACAATGGGAGGAGATCTACATATCCGTATCGCCAAGCTTGCCTTCCACGCCAAGGAAAGTCCCATCCGGACACGGGACGAAGTCTTCAATCTTGTATCTTCATAGTCCAGGAGTCCGGCCAAAGGTTATAGTCCGGCCATCCGGACACCCCCTAATCCAGGACTCCCTCAATCGGTATTATGAGTTTATGTGTTTTGATGTACTGAAGGTAGTTCGGAGTCCCGGATATGATAACAGACATGACGAGGAGTCTTGAAATGGTCGAGACGTAAAGATCGATATATTGGAAGCCTATATTTGGACATCGGAATAGTTCCGGTTGAAATCGGGATTTTACTGAGTATGCAGGTTTCGGAACCCCGGTAAGTGTATGGGCCTTATTGGGCCATAGTGGAGAGAGAGAGAGGAGGCCAGGGCAGGCCGCGTGCCCCTCCCCCTCTGGTCCGAATTGGACTAGGATGGGGGGGCGCCCCCCTTTCCTTCCTCCCTCTCTCCCCCTTCCTTCTCTACTAGTCCAACTAGGGAAGGGGGGGATCCTACTCCCGGTGGGAGTAGGACTCCTCCACGGTGCGCCATAGAGGGCAGGCCCTCCCCCTCCTCCACTCCTTTATATACGGAGGGGGGGCACCCCATGGACACACAAGTTGATCAGTTGATCTTTTAGCCGTGTGCGGTGCCCCCCTCCACCATAATCCACCTCGGTAATACCGTAGCGGTGCTTAGGCGCATAATCCACCTCGGTAATATCATAGCGGTGCTTAGGCGAAGCCCTGCGTCAGTAGCATCATCATCATCGTCATCACGCCGTCGTGCTGACGGAACTCTCTCGCGAAGCTCTACTGGATCGTGAGTTCGTGGGACGTCACCGAGCTGAACGTGTGCAGAACTCGGAGGTGCCGTGTGTTCGGTACTTGGATCGGTCGGATCGTGAGGACGTACGACTACATCAACTGCGTTGTCATAATGCTTCCGCTTTCGGTCTACGAGGGTACGTGGACAACACTCTCCCCTCTTGTTGCTATGCATCACCATGATCTTGCGTGTGCGTAGGAAAATTTTGAAATTACTACGTTCCCCAACAAATAACACCAAAGCAAATTCAGATTCATAATATTCAATCCAACACAAAGAACTTCAAAGAGTGCCCCAAGATTTCTACCAGAGAAACAAAGACAAGAACATGCATCAACCCCTATGCATAGATTACCCCAATGTCACCTCGGGAATCCGCAAGTTGACTGCCAAAACATATATCAAGTGAATCAATACGATGCCCCATTGTCACCATGAGTATTCAATTGCAAGACATATATCAAGTGTTCTCAAATTCATAAAAGTATTCAATCTGATAACAACGAAATCTCAAAGGGAAAAACTCAATTCATCACAAGATAAAGAGGGGAAAACACCATATGATCCGACTATATTAACAAAGCCCGTGATACATCAAGATCGTGTCATCTCAAGAACACGAGAGAGAGAGAGAGAGAGAGAGAGAGAGAGAGAGAGAGATTAAACACATAGCTACTAGTACAAACCCTCGGCCCCGAGGGTGGACTACTCCCTCCTCATCATGGTGGCCGCCGGGATGATGAAGATGGCCACCGGAGATGATCCCCCCGGTAGGGTGCCGGAATGGGGTCTAGATTAGTTTTCGGTGGCTACAGAGCCTTGCGGCGTCGGAACTTCTGATCTAGGTTTATTTCTGATGGTTTCTCTATTTATAGGATTTTTTGGCGTTGGTTTCACGTGAAGATGGGTCTCGAGGTGAGCACAACCCACCGAGGAACGGGCAAGGGCCCAGGCGCGCCCAGTGTCTTGTGCCCTACTCCTTCACCTGCTGGTCCTTCCACGAAGCTTCGGGGGTCTCTTTTGTTCCAAAGAATCATCAAAAAGTTTTAGCTCATTCGGAGAATTTTCATTTCTGCACAAAAAGAAACACCACGGTAGTTCCGCTGAAAATAGCGTCAGTTCGGGTTAGTTCCATGCAAATCATACCAAAACCATATAAAATTGTTGTAAATATGACATGAATACTTCATAAATTATAGATACGTTGGAGATGTATCAGTGGCAATGTCCCTTAGTAGAAGTAATGTCTGCCACATCCTATCTCTGTCCCCATGGTGCGAATAGCATCGTTGAAGAATGTGTGGAGGAGTGTCTCCGTCGGATCTCATGGGATTCGGTCGGTGCATGTCTTTGGTGGATTTATTTTGATCCAGTTTTTGTTCGTCTTCATTCGTGTGGTTCCAGGTTTGATCTTTTCGATCTACAACTTTCTTCATCGATGATGGTTGCTGCTCTGGTGTGCTGGTTCTTTGGGGCCTTAACACGATGACTTCCCGACTATCTACTACAACAAGGTTTGCCCGGCTCCGGTGAGGAAGGGGCAATGACAGCGGCGCGCCTTCGGCTCACTCCACTACTTGTAGTCTTCGCTAGCTAGGTGGTCCATAGATCTGGTTGTAGTTTTTATTACTTCTTGTGTTCTTTGTACTGTCTTCAGTACAAAGTAGTTGACCCTTACAAGCACACTGAAACGCAAACACAAAGGACCATGAACACCTAGAGTACCTTAAGACAACCATAACACAAGAAGATCTTTGGAGCCCCGTATCATCATCCCTGAATCTTGAGAGAAGACCCCTGCAGCAGAAGGATCCTCAACCAGTCGCAAGCAGGTCATCATCTTCGACCTCGGTACAATTGCCGCCACGCTGCATCCTCCTTTCTTGACACCAGCGCTGAGAGGGCATGGACATCAATCCAACATACCTGCAACAGCCGTCGCCATCTTTGGCTTTGAGTACATGAAAAGTGTCCTTCCGGAAGGAAGAGAACTCGAGTCATCCGACCGCCCAAGACCATGCAAGCCGGGCCATCCGCCCGAGCAACAGATCTCCGCCAAATCAGCGCAGAGAAAGAGAAGAACAACAACGATAAATCATACCAACAAGGAAGAAGAAGGGTCTTCGTTTCCCAGCATCCATCGCCCATCCGAGGACCCAAGCGGCCGGTGGCCGATGGACCCCACCACCATAGCCCGCGACCTCGACAAGATCCGGATCCAACCTCACTGCTCCTAGACGAAGGCAAAAGCCTCGCCTGACCGCGAACGGAGCCCGGAGAAACTTATTTCGACGAGACACACCACCGCAACGGCCTCGGTAGCGTCTCCCTGAACCCTAACCCTACCACACACCCACCTAGCGAACAGACCCGAGGTTCCCCCTCCCTCCCGCCGCCGGAGCGGCCGACGGAGAGAGAGGGAACCGGCGGCGTCACCGGTGGCGTGCAGGGAACCCTCGTCGCCTCCTAGATCGCCTCGTGCGATCGTAATCTTTCGGGGGCAGGTGGCGTATCGCAGGTGTTCTTTGTACTGTCTTGATTGATGAATAGATTGAAAAATTCTTTCGCAATAAAATAAAATAGAAAATGTACACACCCTTAAACTAGTGGCAACTTTTTTTTACAGGAAACACGGTCAATATCATTAACTAAACTAGACTAGCGAGACCGCTGACAATTATTACATGTAAACTCAGTCACCATGACTGACCTCAGGACTTTAACTCTTAACCCGTGTGATGTTGAACAAAGAGGCCATAAATTACTTCTGTTTATGTATTTCTGCCACGCCACAGTCCCATACCTTCGTCTCTCCTCTCCACAGCGACCTACCCACCCGACCCAGCCCGCCTTGAAATCTCTCCCGCCGCCGCGCCGTAGGCCGTAGCCTAGCGCCACCGCCCGCCGCCTCAATCCCGCGCCCCTCAACCCTCCGCCTCTCACGCGCGTCGCCACCACCGCCGTTCCCGTCCTTCCCCACCGCGGCATCGCGCCCCTGCTGTCTCCAGTCCACCCCGTCCTCAATCTCTAGCCATTGGGCTCTGAGGTACGGTACGAGCTTGTTTTCACCCAGTGATTCGTTATACCACACTGATCCCCGCAGTTCCTAGGCGCGCCGGCGCGCATCCGGCACACCCTAGATCCGCCCCCTGAACCCCGAGGTCTCGCCGCGGCAGAAATCGGGCGGAGGTAGGACTGTGTGCCCATCCATGGGGAGTCGGAAAATGGCGTCACAGCCCGGTCGTGGCGCCGGCGACGGCGGCGACGCCGGCACGTCGCAGCGCGGCCAGGTGCAGAGCCTGGCGAGGCAGGGGTCTCTGTACAGCCTCACCCTCGACGAGGTGCAGAACCATCTGGGGGAACCCCTGCAGAGCATGAACCTCGACGAGCTGCTCAGGACCGTGTTTCCTGACGACATGGAGCCCGATGGCGCGACCACCAGCCAGTATGTGCCGAGCTCAAGCCTCCTGCGCCAGGGCAGCATCACGATGCCGACCGAGCTCAGCAAGAAGACGGTGGATGAGGTGTGGAAGGGCATCCAGGAGACACCCAAGAGGAGTGTCCAGGGGAGTGGCCGGCGCAAGCGGGAGAGGCAGCCCACACTCGGGGAGATGACACTTGAGGATTTCTTGGTCCAAGCAGGGGTTGTCACCCAAGGGTTCCTCAAGGAGACTGGCGATGCTGGCAATTTGGGTCTGGTGGGGAGAGGTGCTACAGCAGCCGGAGCCGCCGATTTGACATCTGGGGCGCAGTGGTTAGGCCAGTACCAGCAGCAGATTGCAGCTGCAGCCGTCAACACTCACCAGCATGGCCAGCAAATTGTGCCAGCTGCTTATATGCCCATTCAGTTTGTCCCTCAGCCGCTGAATGTTGTTGTCCCTGGTGCCACTCTGGGGTCTGCTTACTCTGATGGCCAGAGTACATCACCAATGATCAGTCCAATCTCTGATTCTCAGACACCTGGGAGAAAGCGTGGTGTATCAGGAGATGTCCCCAATAAGTTTGTGGAGAGAAGGCAGAAGAGGATGATCAAGAATAGGGAGTCGGCTGCACGTTCAAGGGCTAGGAAACAGGTATATTTGACCTCTCTTTTTTTCCTCTAATTATTTGCTCTAACTATAGATCAACATTCATGAAGAGTTATCAGTGGTACTTGCTTGAATTTGGCTTTCATGTGATCTGTGATCTGAAAAGTGTTGCAACATGCTTACTTTAGTTTTCCATATCTTAGGTTCAGTATTACTTACCTTGTATTTGCAACAGGCCTACACCAATGAACTCGAAAACAAGGTATCCCGTTTAGAAGAGGAGAATGAGAGGCTAAAGAAGCAAAAGGTATTTTCTTTTCAACACAAGTTTACCAAAATGCTGCACTTTTCAGTAGAAGTCAGACTACCTGATAAGTAGTAGGGAATAGATGTGATTGCTCATAGTGTCAATTTCATAGTTCGCACTGTTAAGCACTTCAGCTATCCCCTTCTGGTGTACGGCTATGAGAGTATCATAGTTCTATAATCCTATGTATTTGCTTCCACTACTGGGGCCCAACCATTACTATGTGGGAGCAAATAAAACGCACGAGCTCTCAAATAATGCCGCGCTTTTCAGTAGAAGTCAGACTACTGCGTTTTAGTCTGGGATAACTACAGTCTGGTGTACAATGGACAATTCGACCTGTTGGTTTATGTAATTAATAGGTTAATGTGCAACTACGAGGCAACCACTTTTCTATTGGATATTGGAGTTTACCTTGTATTTACCTCAATTTTCATGCTAACCGAATAAGGTCGCACTATACTAGTACATGGTAGAAAAAGAAAAACTATAAAACAATAGGGGCTCATTTGATTTCATTAGAGAACTGTTTTAAGTTCTTTTTGGATATTCTAATGAACGCTTCTGATCTGCTCCCTGCATTAGAAATTTTAACACAATAATTCTGCGGTCTAGCTTTAAAGGTAGGAGTGTACTCCCTCCGTTTCTAAATACAAGTCCTTTTAGGGATTCAATACGAACTACATACAGATGTATGTAGGCATATTTTAGAGTGTAGATTCACTTATTTTACTTCGTATGTAGTCCATATTGAAATCTCTAAAAAGACTATATTTAGGAATGGAGGGAGTACTTCAGTTATAAGTTACAATAGAGAGGTAGGAACCAGGAACTGTCTGCTGCAGATTTTTGGGATGACATAGACCAGAATACCTGATAATGTTGTATAAAGAGTGATAAAAGGGAAATGCATATTACAAGAGTTGTATAGTCCTGAACTCCTGATTGCCCTGAAAAAAAGATATACATCTGATTATATGTGAATGCATATATAATCAGAAGGTTATGCATTAAGTGAGATACTCCTGATTATGAATGTCTACACGGGAGTATTGTTGTTTTTTAGAGAGAGTGGGAGGATTTGTTACCATGGACATGTCAGGTTACGATCAGCAGGATGTTATGTACCTGCCTACCTGGTCCTCAGTTAATCTGCGGGATTAGTTACCATATTCTCGGAAACATATGGGAGTCAAAGAGAGAAACCTGGGCAAGCGGAAAATGGAGGAGGGGAGCGAAACGACACGCGGCGCAGGGAGGAGTTTGATTAACCCAGGAACATCGGTTGCAGGGACAGTAGGGGCCCTTACCGCGACCTTTCACTGACATACGAGGTTCACTCTCAGAATAAAACGAAGGAGCTCTCCCAGAGCTCTATTCCTAGGGAGCATAGAACCTTTAGGGACACTTCAAGAGCGTGACTGAAAAATAATATCACAGTGCTAACATGGTACTATGTGATGTTAGAAATAGTGTGGTGTTGCAAGGGAAAGCGAGTTTCTCTCCAGTCTCTGCATCATAAGTTTATCTAAAAGATTATATTGCCACCATCGTTTAGGGCCTCTTTGATTTGCAGGATTTGCAAAACGCGGGAATAGGAATAGAGTGGGCATGTCATCTTCAGTACTACAGGATTGTGAGGATGTTTGATTGTGCACAGGAAAAATGGAGGATTCTTTCAAAGTGGTTGGAGTGGATGCAAATTTTCCCATGAAATCTAGTGCAAATGATCATAAGGAAAAGTTCCTATAGTTTGCAAGTCTATGAATCAAAGGACCCACATAGGAAAAATTCCTAAGGATTAGAATTCTCCAAAATACCTTCGCAGATCCTTTGAATCTTGTGAGTGAGGGATATCCGAATATGTATCATGTATCGACTGTCTGCTTCTTCTTTTTTGAAATGACTGTCTGCTTCTTCGGAAGTGTAGATTTGATTACTGCACCAGTTTGTGGGTTCAGGTTTTAGTTGTAGAGATGTATTAATTATACTATGATTGTAACTGGTAATTGAGTGGAATGATCTCTTTTAGGTGCTTTAAGATTAGGAGGAATCTGTCAGATTGAAACATGTTTATAGAACTCACATTTCATTTTCTAGTACTACATAATTTTACATTATCCATCTGTTGTGTGGCAAAAAAGATAGTGGTACATGGTAGTCCTGTACCACTGCTGCGAAGGTTGTGGCACCAGGGCTCAATTTAACAGTCTCTCAACAAATTTCTCATGCTTATTTCCCATCTAATCCTGCTTTCAGGCAAATGCTATCCACTCTGATGGTATTAGCGAATTTTCCGTGCATAACATTGACATGTTGACCTTTTTCTGCCCTATCTTCAGGAGTTGAACATGATGCTTTGCTCGGTGCCTCTACCTGAACCCAAGTACCAACTCAGGAGAACATGCTCGGCCGCTTTCTGACTCTGTCCAGAATACTTCGCCTTGTAGATTTTAAAGTGGCGGCGCTCGTAAGTTTTGCCTCTTCAGTTTAGAATCGTTTGCGAGCCTGGGAGTTCCTTTTTGGCTGTATCCTTGCCCAGTGATTTCCGGTGTGTAGATCAGCGGGAGCCTAGCATGTGCTGTGTTAGCACTTGGCACTTTTATTTACCTGTGTGCGGAGGCCCTGCCATCAGCCTAGTATGTAAATCTGCTGGACACATTTTAAAGTTATCAGAGCTTTCTTGACATGGGCTGCTCTTTCATGTAAATGCAGAGCGGTATGCAATTTGCTCATTTTTTCTTTCTTTTGAAAAGTGCAAATTACATTTAGCCGGAATACTCTTGACTCGGGTGAGCGACGGTAAGATACAAGACGTTTGGAATGTGAAGAATTCACATGAACCAATTCAACGAGATTCGGTTTCTTGATATTGCTTCCGCCTCTTGACTCTGTTTTCAAAGCCATGTGGGCTTTCAATGAACAATTTGGCCAAAATACGTTTGGGCCAAACAAAATTCTGAAAATTAGTAAACCAGATTCGTATGATATGACTGCATTCCTATGCATATCATTGCTATGCTGGTCAGTGAAACCTGCTTATCCTGGATGTTGTACACTGCTGGTCAGTGGAACTTGCTTATCCTGGACGCCAGTTTATCTGCTATGCTGGTGGTTGCTAAAAATAAGTTATAGTTGTCGCAGCATTATCTATCTGCTTGTGAGACATGCTTGCTACTCCGTGTTCCGGTCTGAGATTCGGATGTGTCCTCACCAGCACGAAGCCCAGTGTTTTGGTTTCAGGCTCTTCTCTGGCTTCCGATTGCTGTGGTGGACAACAGTGATGTAATTTCTTTTGCTTCATGAACTACTAGTCCTTAATGCTCCCAAGTTATTCGGGATAATCTCTTCTCTCCTTAATTAATACCCTCTCCGTCTCAAAATAACTGTCTCAAGCTTAGTGCAATTTTGTACTAAAGTTAGTACTAAGTAGAGACACTTATTTTGAGACGAAGGGAGTATATACGAGGTAGCTCGCCCTTTTTCGTGGGCTGGCCCAATATGAAAATATACCGTCCCACATATTTTATTTTGTTTTGTTTGTACTTTCTGTTTCTTTTTTTCTCTTATGTTCTTTATTTTATTTTTTCCTTTTTATTTTTTACGTTTTTAAAGTATTCATTACACTTAAAAAGATGTAAATCATGTATTTGATTTTTTAAACATGTATACAAATTGTTTTACGTACAAGAAAAATGTACAATGTGTATGAAAAATAGCGATCAAAACACGTATTTGAGGAAAATGTTAATCATGTATTTATATAATGCTAAAAATATGTAAAATGCTTCAGATGTATATAAAATTTGCACAATGTTTCTAAAAAAGTGGACATCAAAACATATGTTTCATGGAATTTTAACCTGTATAATGAAATATTTCATATATACACAGAAAATATACAATATGTAAAAAATAGACATCAAAACGTATATATGACAAGATGTTAATCATATATGATAAAATGTTAAACATACATAAAAGTATGCACAAAGTGTATTAAAAAATGTAGACATGTGTTGAAAAAAGTAGACATCAAACATTTATTTAAAAATGTAATTATCTATTTGAAAAGTGTTAAACATGTATAAAGAAATGTTCTGATATATACAAACCAATGTACAAGGTGTAAGAAAAACATATACAATAAAACCAATATTAAAATAGTGTTAACCATGTATTTAAAAATGTTAAACACAAGCAATAAAAATTTCCTTAGGTATAAGAAATTGTACATTATACATGAAAAAAGTAGGCACGCGTTGAAAAAAGATTTTTTTTTTATGAAACCTGAAAGGAAAAAATTGAAGGAAATCATAAAAAACAAAGAAAAAAACAATGAAAGTGGAAGAATGAAAACAAGCTGAAGAAAAAGGAAAACCGAAAATACTGAAGAAAAAACAGGCTGCAAGCAAGGAGAAAACAAAAAAAAAGGATAAAAAGATTAAGGTACAATGTTGTGCCAGCCCACTATTTCCTACGCGTAGGCGTTCCTAATAGGAATCAGTACGAGAGAGAAATAACCCCCGCGGTCTTATTGTGGAAGAGGGTTTTCTTGACAAAACTTTTTTTAAGCTGCTCGCTCCACAAGCCCACTGAGTTGGGCATATACTCTGCCCATCGAAAGGTCGTTTTCTCGTTCCGTCCTATATTACTTAGCCTTTTTTTATCGTGCCGCACGTCCCTATTCTGGACGTGTTTTTACTTTTAATGATCAAAGTGTTCGACACCCAAATTGTTCTTTCTCTCACTTACAAAAAAAAGCCTACAAGAGAAAATATATTTAAAAATTTAGGAGAATAGTAATTCCAGGTAAGGTACAAAACTAACTCTACGTCCAAGAGTTCATGGAGCACATGTGGGACTTTCATCATCCTTCTCCGATTTGTCCTTGCCTCCATGACTCACATCCTCATGGACATCTCATGTGCGTGCAATGTGATCAGACACCACCCATATCGGATTGATTTCTAATTAGTACTATATCTCAAGACATCTTTTAAGGAATGCCTATATATATCCTTTGGCTCAAGCTTCAGTGGAAGCAGTCTCAACATCTCGGCGTGTCGTCAATGTTGATGTTGCCGTGTACCTCAATACAGACAGACGCCCTAATTATCGTGACCCTTTTCATTTTTTCGATGAAAGTTCTCATTGATAACCTAGACATATGAAATCGTCCAGGAGCCGTGTCCAAGGCGGTAGCATTAGATGGGCGGGTGTTGGACGTGTACAAGGTGCGTGCATGCACACAACATAGCATCAGATCTTCACCAGCTACCGCATCAACTAGCCGACGCCCGCACTGATGCACTTCTGTCTTGGGCGGCATCGAGCAAGAGCCCACCTCATTTGCCCCACTACCATTGTTGGGTGGCATCATCCAGGAACAGTTTTAGCATGCTCTCTCTTACCCCCTCTTTTCACATGAGAGGTAAGAATATATAATAGATCTGAGTCGTTGATATCATTAAATAGTGGCTTGATTAACTCTTACCTTCTTACCTCACATGTAAAAAGAAGGGGTACGAGAGAGCATGCTAAGATTTGCCATCGTTTAGAGGCTGGTGTGTCGCGCTGATGAATGTTTTGGGGGACACAATAATTTTCTCTCCCGTTGCAACGCACGGGCATATGTGCTAGTCACTCCTCATGGAATGTGCTCTGAGTTCTTTTGAACCCTGGCTGGTTTTTTTTTTGAGCATCAATACAGACATAAGCGCTCACATACACACGCATACACTCATCCCTATAAACGCACACATGCACACCCTACCCCTATGAGCACCTCCGAGAGACTGAGCCGGCATATCATCTTGATTACGACGGTCTAAAGGTGCGGTATATGCACTAGAAAACTTACTTATACCTGGATGTTCTTTCCAGGGGAAATAAACCCAAAGAATCCTCCACTCCAATCAGATGTTCTTTTCAGGAGAAGGGGAGAGCGTGTCCTTGCTGGACGATGATGCCATTTGCCACCGGTTTGGCACCACCACAGTGCAGTACGTATCTGCTTGTCTCGCGTCCTCCGCCCCGGCCTGGCACCGTAACCTGAAGAAGCGAATCACAGGTGGTTGCGCATCCGAGGAAGAGAACAACGTCCGCCGCATCAAATGTCGCCATACACAAGGATCGTGTGCGGGTCATCGTTGGCCGGACAAAAATCCTGACCCCAAAACTGCTTCTTTTTTTCTAAAATAAAACGGAAAAACTAACGCCCACACGTATGGGCGTTTATATATCACCCACATGCCTCCATCACCACTCATTTTGCCACGTATGAATAAATGACATCAGCAGAAATCTTTTTGGTTTTCGGCTTAAAAATGTTTTATCTCCTAAATAAAAAAGCGAACTAAAAATCCGTTTTCACTATTACATCCATCTCGACAAGATCTTCAAAATTAGACTCCATGTTGATATGTTTCGACGAATTTTTTTTTCCCAGAAGTTGCCATGATGTTTACACTATAGTTGTCATAGTGCTTAAACTAAAGTTGCCATGTGGCAATTTTAGTTTGTAGATCATGGCAATTTTAGTTTTTTGATGATGGCAATTCCAGTACTTTGACCATGAAAATATTTTTTTTATTGAACCATGGCAATTTTAAGTGCATGTATCATGGCAATTTTAGTTTATGGTGCATGGCAAGTCTAGTTTTTTAATTCTCCGTTTTATAATATGTTAAAATTTACTTTTAAATGTAAAAGAAAATAGTTGAAATATATCATGGCAACTTTAATGTAAATATTATGGCAATTCATGTGCAATAGACATGACAACTTTTAACCCAAAAAAAATCACCGAAATATATCAATATGAGATCTAGTTTTGAAGATCTCGTCGCGGGGGATTTAATGGTGAAAACGGATCTTCAATCGGATTTTTCATTTAAGAGATAAAACATTTTAAAAACTGAAAATCCGAAAAGATTCTCATACGATGACGTGGCAATCTATTTACATTAGAGACGTGTGGTGCGTCTTCTTTCCTGCCACACGTGTGGCAGTTATCCACGTCCGAATAAAAAGAAAACATGACCCCAAAACTGTGAATCAAAGGAAACCTTGCGAGCCGTAACGAGGGCCACATTGGGTGACGGGCGCGACACCTTCTTCTGAGAGGATAGATCATCAAATGGATTTCGGCTAGAGGAACTTGCCCCGCAAGTTTACGCGAGAGTGCCCGAGAGAATCAAAGTCGACACGTACGGTCCTTGAGGCTTTATCAGATGGAACATGGGCAGGGGATGTGGAGAGCGACGTCCGCTGGAGCGTCCAATTCGCGGCGGACTTGGCGACCGCGCAGCACGTCACGCTCGACGACGGTGAACTACGACTGCGCAGGGAGGCGCTCTGGATAGTGCTCATCGACGCGAGTGGGATCACGGTGGATGCTCGCTACCTCAGATCTGGTGAGTCGATTGACATCGGGGATATCGTCTCGTTTCCTTGCCACTTCGCTAGGGTTTGTGATCGTCTCCCGTTGAGTGGCGCGGATTCTGGCGAGGGTGCGCCGCCGTATGGCCCACCAGGGTACACGGTACGCGGGCGCGGGCACACGGTTCTGGGCTCGCACCGTCGACCGCCACATACGACAGATGGCCCCGGGGGTGCTGGGGTGTGGACCGGTCCGCCATGGATTAGATGCGCGCCACGTGGGTGAGGGGAGATCGGACCGCCATGAGAGAGATGGACCTAGGGTTTCTGGGAGCGCCGCGGGTATTAAACGTGCGGCCGCTACCCCTCCCCCCATTTTAGATCTTGACGAGAGCCTCGCCCACTTCTGGAGCGCTCCGCCTCTCGCCAGATCTAGGGTTCGTCCAAATTTCTCCTGGTGGGAAGGCAAAATCCATGGTGGCCTTCGTTCCTTTGCTCAAGTAGTTGCCTCCCCTCCTCCCACAAATCATCCTGCTAGATCCAAGGGAAACGCGCCTGTTGAGATGAGAGGGGATGGCTTTGGTGCGGGCCGTCAGGGTCGTGGGGCTGAGCGATTTGATCGCGTCCGCGGCCGCGGCTTCGACTCCAATGTGTGGAAGCGCAAGACAGAGATGGCGAGCTCCTCCATGACCGATGACAAGTGGGATAAGGCGGCCAGTGGCTCGCAGGCGAACCACGCCCGGCAAACTCAGTGGGACGACAACGCTGGTGACCTGCAGGGGTCGCACGAGCCGGCGCTGGTCGAGGGGCAGCAGGCAGCTCCTCCTCCCCGTCAAGAGAGGCGTGGGGGAGACCACGACGGCAAGAACCCCCGCGCCTTCGACAAGAACAACACCTCTCCGAAGAATCACGAGCATTCTTCATCTGGTACTATCGCTCCTCTCTATGATAGTTGCTTGATCTGTCACCTGCCTGTTCATTTTACTGTCCGATGCCCTCAAGCTTTTTGTGAGAGATGTAAGAAGAGAGGCCACCTGTCCATTGTGTGCAATGAGTTCTTCCCATGGGATCACACACCTGTGATGTGTGCATTCCAATCTAAGGGGTAGGGTTTCTTCTACATCCCTGATTACAGTGTGGACAGACAGGCTAGAGAAAATGTTTTCAACATTGTGGTCACTATAACTGATGGCTCTGCTCCAACCAAAGATACTGAACATGAGTTGAGTGTTTATGTTGGGCAAGGATGGCGTTGTTCTGCCAGATTCTTTGCTCCACAAAAATTTGTGATTAGAATGCCGAACCCTAGGGAAGTTGACAGAGCTCTTTTCGTTAAAAATATTAAGCTGAAACAGTGTGGTGTCAGTGTCAAGTTCTCCCCTTGGTCTGAGGACATTGACTCTGAGGGTCTGCTGGAGATCGCCTGGGTTAGGATTGGAAAAATTCCACCTAATAAGAGATGTGATAAAACTGTAGCTTATGTGGAAGGTTTAGTTGGGGTCACTCTGGAAGTTGATATGTCAACTATCAACCGTCCCTCGTCTGTTAAGGCTAAGATTGGACGTCGCTCGATTGCCCAACTCCCTGCCACTGCTGAAGGAGTGCTTGCATGACGTTTTTATAGATTCACTTATGAGGTTGAGGAGATTTTGGTCAGAAATCATGTTGAGGAAGAAACGGTGGATCCCATTCCTGATGAAAGAACCAAATCAGACCAAACCCCTAAAAGGAAGCGTGTTGAACAAGATAAAGGAGAAACTCATACTGAATCTGCCGGACATGGCGTCCCTGGGGGCTCCTATCGCGGTGGCAAGGCCTGCCGCCTGCTATGCGATGAAAAAGATGGATCTATCTCCTCTGAGAGTGATGTAGATAACTCCTTGCTTGTTGAAACCATGTAGAGAGAGATTGATGAAAAAAATGCACGGGAAGTGTGGGGGCCCATCGAACTAGATTGTTCCCATGAATCCTGATGTTGCCGAGTCCTCTATCCAAGATATTCAGGTGACAAATGCTACTCATAACAAAAATTCTAAGCCTTGCCAAACTGTTTCTAACCTACCTTAGATTGTGGAGGTGACTGGTGAGGAGGACCCTGGACTAAAAGCTTCAAGCAACTACATGGTACAACTCCCACCTTCTGAAAGTGTGGAGGAAATCATACTTACACCTCCACTAGCATCTGAGGCTCCACTGAGATTCAGCAAGCGTAATGCTTCTGGAATGCAGGACAAGATGGAGGACAAGGCCAAAAAACTTGTTAGCAAGAAAAATCTGGAAGGTAACACTCCACCTGCTCACAAAAATTCCTTTGCTGTCCTATCTAATAATGAACTGATTAGTAGGGCTAGTAAGATGGGAGTAGATATACCTGATGATGATTTTACTGATATTGACATTATCAGAGAGCTAGAATGTGCTAGAAAAGAGTTAGAGGACAAAAAGAAGAGTGATACCACAAGTCAGGTGCATGATGACCTGGTGGTGGTTGATGGTTTGGGTAGGAACACCCCTATGAACTTAGAGTGGCTAGACCAAGAAGAACATATATATGAACAAATATCTTCTGTTAAATCTAGAAAGAAAAAGCAGCATAAATATGCTGTGAAGGTTCCTAGGCCTGTGACTAGGAGCAAGAAGAAAAAGAATTCTGACAATGACCCTTTAGGTAACCCTGCCCCATCTCCTGGCAGGGTTACTCGGGCCAAATTCCATAAAAAAATGTTCCAAATGAGAGGTCTCATTTGGAACTGTCGAGGGGTAGTCAAGAAAGGAATGGCCACCTGCCTCTCAGACATGATCAGTGACCATTCCCTGGATTTTCTAGGGTTGCAGGAAACTATGAAGAAAGATTTCACTCCTAAATGCTTAAGAAGGATTGATCCCGTTGACATATTTCAGTGGGACTGGGTGCCTTCTGTAGGCAAATCTGGGGGGATCCTGTGTGGTGTAAGGAAAGATACATTAGAAGTAGTTTCCTGTTCTAAGGGCAAATATATGCTCCAAATGATGCTTTTTGAAAGAAGAAAAAGTTCCAGTGGGGATTGCTAGTGGTTTATGGGTCGGCGCACGATGAATTCAAAGATGAATTCTTGATTGAACTGGCTGCCTCATGTAGTGGCATGAGTGTACCCTACATATTGGGGGGAGACTTTAATATTTTGAGGCACCCTGGCGAGAAGAATAAAAAAATGGGGAACAACAAAGCTACTGACCTATTCAATTCCATCATAAATACTCTAGCCCTTTGAGAAACTCATATTAGTGGGGGTAAATATACCTGGACCAACAATCAGGCTCATCCCACCCTAGAAAAGCTAGATTGCATCATGATGTCCGAGAGTTGGGAAGATGCATTCCCAATGGTCTCTGTGAGGAAATTAGTTCGAGAAATCTCTGACCATAACCCCTTTTTGCTCTCCTCTGGGGCAGAAGGGCGCGAAACGCCAAAACCTCGAGAATTTCGTTTTGATCTTTCCTGGATCAAAGATGACAACTTCTTACCCACTGTTGGGAGAATCTGGGCTAGGAAAGTTGCATCGTCCGACCCAATAGATGTCTTGAGTATCAAGTTGAAAAGATTTAAGACCTACTTCAAAGGGTGGGGTTCGGACAAGTATGGGCACGATAAGAGAAGAAAATAGGAGCTTCGCATAGAACTGTCTATGCTGGAGGAATTAGAAGAGGATATGTTGCCCCCTGACCTTTACAGTCGGAAAGTTGATATCAATGCTGAGCTCTATGAGATTTTGGTGAACGAGGAAATCTTCTGGCTTCAACAATCCCACGAGCGCTGGCTCCTCAAAGGGGATTTGAACACTGACTACTATCATAAAATTGCCAATGGGCGAAAACGCAAAAACACAATCCAATCACTCAGGGTGGGGGAGACAGTGATTGAGGGCACGGACAACCTAATTTCCCACGCTACTGAGTTTTACAAAGAGTTATTTGGCCTAGCTCCTGGTAACCAACTCCACCTTGATCTGGATACCTGGTCGGCTGAGGAGAAATTAAATGAGAAATACAACGCTGACCTTTGTCGTGCTTTCATGGAACAGGAGGTCAAGGAAGCCCTGTTTGATATGGCCCCCAACAGGGCTCCTGGACCCGATAATATCCCGGCTGAATTCTACCAGGTGTGTTGGGATATTTTCAAAGAAGACATCATGGCCTTGTTTGAACATTTCCACCAAGGGAAACTGGATGTGCAACTGCTTAATTACGAGATTATTACTCTTCTCCCAAAAACCTCTGGGGCTGAAAAAATCCAGCAGTACAGACCCATATGTTTGTTGAGATGCCCATATAAACTGATTACTAAAGTCCTCGATCGTAGAGTAGCTATCTACGCGGATAAACTCATTAGCCCTACTCAGGATGCATTTGTTAAAGGCAGAAACATTATGGATGGTGTCATGTCTCTCCATGAAATTCTTAACTACACCTATGTTAAGAAAAGAGTGGGAATTGTCCTTAAACTGGATTTTGAAAAAGCCTATGACAAGGTTAATTGGGACTTTCTCCTAGAGTGTCACAAGATGCGAGGTTTCAGTGATACTTGGTGCGGGTGGATTAAGCAAATCCTCTACAATGGGACTGTTAGTATTAAACTTAACAGCAATGTCGGCCCATATTTTCAAAGCAAAAAAGGGGTCCGCCAGGGGGACCTCACTCTCCTTTTTTATTTAACCTGGCTGTTGAGTGCCTCACCAAAATGATTAAAAATGCCCAGAAAAATAAGCTGATAGTGGGCCCAGCTTCCGATCTTATTCCTGATGGGGTGGCGGTCCTTCAATACGTAGATGACACCATCATCTGCATAGAAGATGACATTGACAAAGCAATCAACCTGAAGTTGTTGTTGTACATGTTTGAAATTATGTCTGGCCTGAAAGTTAACTTTCCGAAGAGCGAAATTACTGTAGGTGGAGATGAGATTGTGGTTAATAAATATGCTGAGATATTCGACTGTGAGGTTGGCAGTTTCCCAATTAGATACTTGGGCATGCCTGTCAGTTATGCTAACCTGAAAATCTCTGACTGGGAATTCATTGTTAGCAAATACTTAAAGAGGTTCGATGCCTGGATTGGCAATGCTGCCTCGATGGGGGGGGGGGGGGAGACACACCCTGCTTGATTCGGTGGTCACACAGATCTCCTTATACCACATGTCGATGTGGCTAATGAATAAAACCTTCATTGAAAGGCTAGACAAACATAGGCGCCATTTCTTTTGGCAAGGGTGTAACAAAAAGAAAAGATACTATCTTGTCAAGTGGAGTAGAATATGTAGATCTAGAGACAAAGGGGGGTTAGGCATAAAAGACCTCCGGAAGCAAAATATTAGCCTCATGGTTAAATGGTGGTGGAAGCTAGAGACTCAGAATGGGTTGTGGCAAGACATCGTCCGTGCCAGATATCTCCGCAACAAATCTGTTGCTGAAGTTACCCCCAAGTTCTCTGATTCACCATGCTGGAAAAACCTGCTTAAAGTGAAAGACATCTATATGATGGGCAGGAAAATTGAGATTGGGGCTGGAAACTTGACCAAATTGTGGAAAGACCCAATGAATGGGCTGCTCCCATTGCAGGATCAATACCCACGTTTGTTTGAGATTTGCAACCGTCCGGATAGCACCCTGGACGAGAGAAATGAGCTTGAGACTACCTCTATTTTCAGGCATAGGCTTACCCCTGAACTGTCTAAACAGTGGGAAGCCTTGCGCGCTGCAATTAAAAGCATCCCTCTGACTAAGAAAAGTGATCGAGTCTTTTGGGGCCTAAACCAAAATGGCAAGTTCATGACCAAATCAGTCTACAAGATGCTGGAAAGACCTCTTAGTGGGTGCCATTACAAGTGGATTTGGAGAGCCAAAATCCCTCTGAAGATTAAAATCTTTCTCTGGCAGTTATCACAGGACGCGGTGCTCACGAGGCAAGTGATGAAAAAGAGAAAATGGCCAGGGAACCCGTGCCGCTCCTTCTGTAAAGGGCCGGAGACATCGCAATATCTCTTTTTTACTTGCCCAGTGGCTAGGGTAGTCTGGCGATCCATCGGGGTGGTGCTGGGCACTGACAAATGCCCCAAAAACTACTGGCAATACTTCGTATGGTGTCACAAATTTCTTCCTGGGAAGAAGTCTTTTTACACGGTGGGCCTAGCGGCCACCTGTTGGGCGATATGGTTGGCGCGCAATCATGACACTTTCGAAAAGAAAAAAATCAAGACTCCTTTTGAGGTTGTGTTTTCTCTGTGCTCTTTTCTGTTATACTGGGCTGGTCTACAACAAGGGAATGCTGCCAGGAAGCTGCGCACAGGAGCGGAGATGATCAGGGCTAGCACAATGCAGCTGATGAAGATGTGCGACGCTGCCAAGCAAACGATCGAGGGTGCCTGATGCTTTCAAGATGATGGAAAAAGCTGGATGGCTCGAGTCATCTACCTGTTGGCACTCTCTACCCGGAGAAGATATCTACCTGGCTGGCAAATTTCTATGTCTGATCTAGTCTGGTCTTTTGAGCTTGTAATAGGATAGACTTTATATTCGTGCTACTCAGGTTTTTGCCCCGCAGCACTCGTTTCGACGACGAGCGAGTGTGGTGGGTTTCCTGGTAGTGCGGGAACTCGCTCCACCTCTTTCCCTCCTCCTGCATTCTGTCTGGAATTGGTTCTATTTCCGTTCTATGCAATGGAAAGGGGTAAAGCCAGGTTCTAAAAAAAATTGACGGAATTTCCTGGATGTGTGGCCTATGTTGGCGGTGGTGTGGTTAGGCACGCAGCCGCAGGACCAGTTAAGGTGGTTGTGGAAGAAAGATGGCCTCTTCTCGACCAAGTCTGTCTACGCGGCCAAGCTTGCAGCTTCGGAGGTATCTCCCAGTGCAGCCAGCTTTCACTTGGAAAATGGGAGAGCCATTATGTTGCTGGCTCTCCGTGTAGCTCACGCTCAACAACAAATGCTGGACGTCCGATAGATTGGCCTGAAGAGGGCTCCCGCACCAATGTGCATGCCCGTTCTGCGATCAATAGGAGGAGAATATCAACCACCTATTGATTGGATGTGTCTTTGCAAGAGAAATTTGGACTCAGGTTTGCCCGGCTCTGGGCACGGTGGACGGCGCGCCCGTGATGGGGGACACACTGATTGGTGCTCTACGTTGGGCCCGCATGGCCGCCATGACAAGATAATGCGTGCCTGTAAGTGCATCTGGTGCCCCTTAGTGATTTTGGTGTATTGAAGACTTATAGGTTAAGGGACTAATGTGTTTATGAGTGTACACAGGACTATAAGTCTATGAGGAGTTCGATATTTACAGAGAAAGTCAACCCCTAAAAATGAAGTTCTTCGACTGAAGACTTTGGATTTCTGAAGACTTTGAAAGTGAAGAAATTGGTGTGACCTTGAAGACTAGGTATCCATTCGAGGAACATGAAGCGTGAAGACTTTTGTTTTCATAGTTTCATTTTCTCTTTCTTGAGTCATAGGAAACACCGTACTGTTAAAGGGGGTCGAGGAAATACTAAGGAAAAATTTCCATGTGATGCTCAACTCAAAATCCTACACCTACCAATCCCTTCGAGTGAAGCCATTGGAAATCTCATATAGTTCAGTCATATTCTTCAGTGACATAGACGAAGTTCTTCTGGTCTCTGAGGAATTTGTTCGGCCGAGGATTTAGGAATTCGCCAAAGGCGGATTGCCTACGATGAGGAACATGATAGCCCCGAGGAATTTGAGCCTCAAAATTCCGACCGTTGTTGTGCTATCGCGCCACTGTCCCAAAATATCTACCCACCTAATGGTCATATCAATGAAGGGCATTTATGTCTTATCATGTCGGGCTACTCCTAGGCTATAAATAGCACCCCTACAACCATGCACAGTTGGCTGCTCGAGAAAAACCGACACGTCATTTGAGAGCATCCCATCCTCCGAGGACTTTGAGCGAAAATCATCGAGTGAGGAAAACCCAAACCCAAACACCTACAAACCCAAAGTGATTGAACATCACTAAAGAGATTGATCTTGCGTGGATCCGACGCTTGTTACCTTTGAAGACTGTGCTTCTTCCAGACGGTTAGGCGTCATGGTCTAGAGCATCCAAGAGGAAATTGTGGATCGCCGAGTGACCGAGTTTGTGAAGGTTCAGAAGTCACCTGAAGACTTACCACGAGTGATTGGGCGAGGTTGTGTGACCTTAGCTCAAGGAGAATACGGTGAGGACTAAGTGTCTTGAACTGCGTGTTTAGGACTGGGTGTCCGGGACTGTGTGTCCTCAGGTTTAAATAGCTAGCCGCTCCAACCAGATGTACAACTGAGACATCAGTTGGAACTGGTCTACCAAATCATTGTCTTCACCAAGCTTACTGGTTCTATTTCCTCAACTCTTTCATTTCCTCATAACTGTGTTGTGTGCTTGTTCATATTTGTGTTTGAAGACTTTGGCTGAAGACTTTCTCAATTTCCTCAGTTCAATTTCTTCAGTCTATTTGTCTTCATCCTGTGTTATCCTGTGTTTACGCTTTCTATACTCTGTGCTTGTCTTCATTTCATCATGATGACCATGCTTGTGTTCTGTTATATTTACATCTGAGTACTTATTCTGCTGCAAGTAGTTCTTTGCTAAGGAATTTCCTCACCCATAAACTCCTCGTTGAAGAATTCATAAAATCGCCTATTCACCCCTCTAGTCGATATAGCGCTTTCAATTGGTATCGAGCGAGTTACTCCCTTGTTCTGTGTGATTTTGGTTTAACCGCCTGGAGTTTTAGTTATGTCGACCGCAGGTATGATCAAGATCTCTGCTGGGTGTCCTACCTTCGATGGGACGGACTACCCCTACTAGAAGAATAAGATGCGAATGCATCTTGAGGCAATTGATAACGATCTCTGGTATGTTGTGGAAAATGGTGTTCCCTCAGTCACACCTTCACTGAATGCTACTGATGTGAAGAGATTCAAGCAACTCGACTCACAAGCGAAGAACATCATATGTGGCCATCTGAGCAAAGGGTAGTATGGAAGAGTGAGTGCTTTGGAAACTGCCAAGCTTATCTGGGATAGGCTGTCCAAAGTCAATGAAGGAGTCTCAACACAGCGTGACTCTCGAGTTGACGTTCTTCGCAATCTCTTCAACCGCTTCAAAAGACTCGACAATGAAAATGTTCAACAAACCTTCGATCGCCTCACTGACATCTCAAATGAGCTTCAAGCACTTGGTGCCACTGACATCACCGACCATGAGGTGGTGAAGAAATTGCTGAGATCCCTTGATTCCTCATTTGATACTCTGGCATTGATGATACAAGAACGTGCTGATTACAAGTCACTTGATCCCGCTGATATCCTCGAGAGGCTAAATACTCATGAGTTCCAGCTTGCTGAGAAGAGAGATCTCTACGGTTCGTGCTATGGCAGACCACGTGCCCTGAAGGCCAAGGTTGTCTCTGAATCTGAAGGTGAAGATTCTGGTAGTAGCCTTGGTGATCCTGAAGAACCGAGCCAGGAGCTAGCACTGCTCGTGAAGAAATTCCAAAGGTTCTCAAGCCGTGGTCGCTTTGGAAAATCCTCAAGGAGCAATGGTTCCTCATCCAGTGACTACAAGAAGAGGCTATGCCACAAATGCAAGAAACCTGGTCACTACATTCACGATTGTCCTCAGTGGGAAAAGGAATCAAAGAAGAAGAAATACAAGGAGTACAATTCTAATGATGCAAAGAAGAAGAAGAAATCTTCAAAGTCTTCACCATCAAAATCTTCAAAGTCTTCATCTCACAAGAAGAGAAGCTCCAAGAAGGCTCGAGAATAAATTGGCAAGGAAATGGACTCTGAGGCTAAATCTGAGGAACATGAGGAAGAGGAGGCATCTGAGGAGTCCGAGTCTGGTGTGGCGAGTCTAGCTCTCGCTACTGCATTCGTCAGCAAGTCTATCTTCAACTGTGAAGAAAATGGCTCCACCAACAAGGCTGATGAAGGCAATGATGACTACGCTCCCACCTACTGCTTCATGGCAAAGGGTGCCAAGGATGATCAAACCAAAGCAAATGAGTGGGTCCTCGATAGTGGATGTACAAATCACATGACTGGTGACAAGAATCTATTGATGGATGATACTTCTCCGTCGTATCTACTTTTCCAAACACTTTTGCCCTTGTTTTGGACTCTAACTTGCATGATTTGAATGGAACTAACCGGATGGACGCTGTTTTTTTGAGACTTTCCATGGTGTTATTTATGTGCAGAAACAAAAGTTCTCGGAATGATCTAAAACTCCACAGAACATGTTTTTGGAAAATATTAAAAATACTGGAAGAATAATCCACGTCAGGGGGGCCTCCACCTGTCCACGAGGGTGGAGGGAGTGCCTGCCCCCCTGGGCGCGCCCCTGCCTCGTGGGCCCCCTGTTTCTCCACCGACCTCAACTCCAACTCCATATATTCGTGTTCGGGGAGAAAACAAATAAGAGAGAAGGATTCATCACGTTTTACGATATAGAACCGCATCCGGCATAATTCTCCATCGTCGATCCAATGCCTACGACCTTTTCACATATTGTTCTTAGCTTATTTACTTTTCCGTTTCTACTGTTACAGTCACTACAAAACCCAAAAATATTACTTTTGCTACCGTTACCGTTACTTCCATATTACTTTGCTACTAAATACTTTGCTGCAGATATTAAGTTATCTAGGTGTGGTTGAATTGACAACTCAACTGCGAATACTTGAGAATATTCTTTGGCTCCCCTTGTGTCGAATCAATAAATTTGGGTTGAATACTCTACCCTCGAAAACTGTTGCGATCCCCTATACTTGTGGGTTATCAAGACTATTTTCTAGCATCGTTGCCGGGGAGCATAGCTCTATTCTTTGAGTCACTTGGGATTTATATCTGCTGGTCACTATGAAGAACTTGAAAGACGAGAAAACAAAATTTATCCCTCAACTACGAGGGAGGTAAGGAACGCCATCTAGCTCGCACTTGATTCACCTTCATTTGAGTAAGCTTGCGACACCTAAACCTGCTACGCTATTCATTACGATATGTCGCATGTTATTGATGATGCCATACGCTATGCATGATACTTATGATGAAACTACTTCTATGCTTGATACTCTTGTGCCACTTGGTGAATTTCTTGATGAACAACTTGCTAGGGCTAGAGAGAATGAAATTATTGAAACGATAATATTGAAGATAGTGATGATGAAGACTCTCCCCTAATAAATATGAATTACCTGTTGTTCCTGAGGGTTATGTTATGGATGAAGAAGCTGCTAGAGCTATTTTAGCTTGCAATGATAGGTATGATCTTAAGAAGTTATTAGCTAAATGGAAGCAGCAATCTCTTAATGCTAGAATGAAACCTGACCCTGCTTTTGTTACTTCACCTATATGTGTTATATAAGGATTATGAATTCTCTGTTGATCCTGATATAATTACTTTGGTTGAGTCTGATCCTTTCTATGGTTAAGAATCTGAAACTGTTGTGGCACATCTTACTAAATTAAATGATATAGCCACCCTATTCACTAATGATGAGAGAACTCACTACTTTTATATCCTTAAAATATTTCCGTTCTCATTAAAGGGTGATGCTAAGATATGGTTTAATTCTCTTGATCCTGGTTGTGTGCGTAGTCCCCAGGATATGATTTATTACTTCTCTGCTAAATATTTCCCTGCTCATAAGAAACAAGCTGCTTCAAGGGATATATATAACTTTGTGCAAACTGAACAAGAGAGTCTCCCACAAGCTTGGGGGAGGCTTCTCCAATTACTTAATGCTTTGCCTGATCATCCTCTTAAGAAAAATGAAATACTTAATATCTTTTATAATGGACTAACCGATGCTTCCAGAGATTACCTGGATAGTTGTGCTGGTTCTATTTTTAGGGAACGAACACCGGATGAAGCTGAATTTTATTGAATAATATGTTGACAAATGAAAATAATTGGACACTTCCTGAGCCAATTCCTGAGCCTATTCCTAAACCAACTCCAAAGAAGAGGGGTGTTTAATTTCTCAGTCCTGAAGATATGCAAGAGGCAAAGAAATCTATGAAAGAAAAGGGTATTAAAGCTGAAGATGTTAAGAATTTACCTCCTATTGAAGAAATACATGGCCTTAATTTATCAGCAGGCCACTCAAGTAGAACAAGTACTTAAAGCTCAAAATGATTTGCTCAATGAATTAAATAGTAAGAATAATGATTATGCTGTTAGAGTGGCTACTACAACTGGTAAAATGACTCAGGAACCTTTGTATCCTGAAGGCTATCCTAAGAGAATTGAGCAAGATTCTCAGAGAAATAATATTGATGCACCTAGTCCTTCTAAAAAGAAGAAAAAGAAAAATGATAAGACTTTGCATGCTTCTAGTCAACCTATTGCAGAAACACCTGAGAATCCAAATGATATTTCTATCTCTGATGCTGAAACACAATCTGGTAATGAACATGAACCTAGTGACAATGTTAATGATGATGTTCATGTTGATGCTCAACCTAGTAATGATAATGATATAGAAATTGAACCCGTTGTTGATCTTGATAACCCACAATCAAAGAATCAACGTTATGATAAGAGAGACTTTGTTGCTAGGAAACACGGTAAAGAAAGGGAACCTTGGGTTCAGAAACCCATGCCTTTCCCTCCCAAACCATCCAAGAAAAAGGATGATGAGGATTTTGAGCGCTTTGCTAAAATGATTAGACCTATCTTTTTGCGTATACAATTAACTGATATGCTCAGAATGAATCCTTATGCTAAGTATATGAAAGAAATTGTTACGAATAAAAGAAAGATACCGGAAGCTGAAATTTCCACCATGCTTGCTAATTATACTTTTAAGGGTGGAATACCAAAGAAACTAGGAGATCCAGGAGTACCAACTATACCATGCTCCATTAAGAAATTATGTTAAAACTACTTTATGTGATCTTGGAGCCGGTGTTAGTGTTATGCCTCTCTCTTTATATCGTAGACTTGACTTGAATAAGTTGACACCCACTGAAATATCTTTGCAAATGGCTGATAAATCAACTGCTATACCTGTTGGTATTTGTGAGGATGTGCCTGTTGTGATTGCAAACGTTACTATTTTAACGGACTTTGTTATTCTTGATATTCCCGAGGACGATAGTATGTCTATTATTCTTGGAAGACCCTTTTGAATCTGCGGGGGCTGTTATTGATTGCAACAAAGGAAATGTCACTTTTCATGTTAATGGTAATGAGCATACGGTACACTTTCCGAGGAAACAACCTCAAATCCATCAGATCAATTCTATTGGAAAAATTCCATCAATTATTTTTGGAGGTTTTGAATTTCCTCTTCCTACTGTCAAGAAGAAATATGATATTCTTATTATTGGGGATGTGCATATCCCCGTTGAGGTAACATAGTGTTATTCGAAATTTCTTCGGTTCCATGTTATTCGGAATGAGTTTGTTAACAAGACCTGATCAACCTTGTTAGTGGATTCCTTTTGATGAGCATGAGATGGATGAAATTAGAAAGCACAACCTTCTGTACCCTCTCTCTACTTTCTGTTATTTAGTTGAAATAAAGCAAAAATAGTATTTTCCTGTCTGTTTTCTTAATTATCCGTGAAATATAAAAATACCCCGAAAATAAAAGTTCTCCAAATGCCCTGCCAATTTAATATGATTTTTTCTGGAATATTTGAGAATATCTGGCACTGAGAACACAGCAAGGGTAGCAAGCTCCTGGCCACGAGGGTCCAGGGCACGCTCACCCCTACAGGGCGCGCCCCCTGCCTCGTGGGCCCATGGTGGCTCCCCTCCACTTATTCCTGCACCCACACACTTCTTCTTCCTCCCAAAAAAATCACCATCCAGCTGAAGCACGAGTTCTAGCTCATTTTGCTGCGATTTTCGATCTCCTTGCTCAAAGCACTTCTCACAAAACTGCTTGGGGGGATTGTTCCTTGGTATGTGCCTCCTCCATTGGTCCAATTAGTTTTTGTTCTAGTGCTTTATTCATTGCAAATTTGTGCTGCCTAGGTGACCATGTTCTTGAGCTTGCATGTCAAATTTATATGGTTCTAAGTAGTTCCAATGCATGATATAGGCTCTAGGCACTTGTGGGAGTAGTTGCTATCAATTTTGTTGAGCTTGGTTCACTTTTATTTGAAGTTACTAAAAATTTCAGAAATTTTTCAGAGGAAGAATTATGCTTAGGAAAATGTACCAAGGTGGTCCTTCAAGGAAGCAAGGACCCAGGCTCGCAATGCGTGATGCCGATGATGAGCCACCAAGGAACGCTCCAGTGCGGCCTTGTGAATGGCCTTCAGAGGACTTCATGGATCGAGCGGGAATTAAGGAAGAATTTAACGCATATTTGCGTAACGCTGATCTTGTGAGCTTCGAGGCAGAAAAGTGCCCCCAGTACCACTATCTCACTAGTTCCTTTGTGAGGAGGTTTGAATATTCATCTTCACGTAATTCTCAAATTGTCCTGTTTGATCTTTTTGAAAATTCTTATACCATGGACTTAGAGGATTTTACCACTGCTTGCAAACTTCCACAATGGGGTAGTGCTAGTGAACCTCGCAAATCTGAATTTAGAGATTTTCTTGCCAGTATAACTGTGGGTGAATCTAGAGACATAACACAAGCTACCATAGGGAGTATTCATTTTCCTGCTATACATTATTTTGCTCTGTTCATAGGTAGGTGCATCAATGGTAAGGATGAAGCATGTCACATGTGTGTCCCTGATCTCAGTATTCTTAGGAGTGCTGTGTTAGGAGATAAATTTTATAATTTGGGAGCTATGATTGCACGTAGGTTGCATAATAATAAAATTAATGGAGATTTCTTTGGAGGAATTTATGCAACCCGTCAAGCTAATTTTCTTGAGGTACCTATACGTGAGTATGATGTTGAGCTGCCTAATGTTTATTTAGATTATAATGCCATGGTTCATCATCGTTTTGTTGAGAGGAACGAGCAGTCCCTCCAGTATCACTTAATCTTTGACAGACGTCATGATGTCCATATTACTCTCCCTGCTCCTGCCTTCTTTGATTATCAGGCAAAAGGAAGACATTTTATCACCAGAGAGGAGGCAGATGAATACGAGAGGAGGGCGGAGGCAGCTCGCCGTCACGCTGCAGCTCAGGAGGCAATAGCCGCTGCATCTCAGTACGACCCCGGTTACAACTATAGATATCCGCCAGGCCATCCGTGGCAATAAACCAACTTAGGCCAAAAGCCTAAGCTTGGGGGAGTACGTATTTCTCACCGACATTACATTCATGTTCACACACTCATTGCTAGTCGTTGGTGCTCATATTCTTTCATTGTACTATCCATGCTAGTTTATTTTCTTTTTTTTATGCTTTCTTCTTGTGTGTTTGACAAACCTTAAGAAAAAACAAAAAAAAATAGTAATAGCTTTTAGCTAGTTTTCTTTTCTTGCTGTAGTAGTAATAATTAAAAGAAAACCCAAACAAATTTCCCGTTCTTGTTTTGCTTGTTGGGAGCTTTCCCATGTAAATAGTTTTATTTCTATTCTTTTCTTTGGGGGTCGATAGGAGAAGACCATAATTAAATTGTTGAAGTGGCTCTTATATGCATTATTGTTGATTTAGCCAAGAGCCCATATTGCCTTGTCTTCTCCTGTTTATTGAATGCTCGCAGATTCTAGCTTAGTCCAATGCACGTGCACTATTATTATTATTCACATCGTTCGGTCGTGCAAGTGAAAGGCAATAATGATGATATATGATGGACTGATTGAGATGAGAGAAGCTGGTATGAACTCGACCTCTCTTGTTTTTGTAAATATGATTAGTTCATCGTTCCTGATTCAGCCTATTATGAATAAACTAATTTGCAATGAAAATTAGAGAGTATAGTTGCTTGTGCCATGCTTAATTAGCTATGAGTTATAATGGTTTACCTTGCGTGCCAACATGCTATTAAAATGGTTGTGATGTGGTATAGTGGGGTGGTATCCTCCTTTGAATGATTTAAGTGACTCGACTTGGCACATGTTCACACATGTAGTTGAAACAAATCAACATAGCCTTCATGATATTTATGTTCATGGTGGATTATATCCTACTCATGCTTGTACTCAATGTTTATTAATTTTAATGCATGTTCATGATTGTTGTCGCTCTCTAGTTGGACGCTTCCCAGTCTTTTGCTAGCCTTCACTTGTACTAAGCGGGAATACTGCTTGTGCATCCAATTCCTTAAACCCCAAAGTTATGCCATATGAGTCCACTATACCTTCCTATATGCGGTATCTACCTACCGTTCCAAGTAAATTTGTATGTGCCAAACTCTAAACTTCAAATGAAATTTTGTTTTGTATGCTCGAATAGCTCATGTATCAACTAGGGCTGTCCGTATCTTCCATGTTAGGCGGGTTATTCTCAAGAGGAGTGGACTCCGCTCCTCACTCACGAGAAAATGGCTGGTCACCGGGATGCCCAGTCCCATGCTTTATGCAAATCAAATCAAAATAATTGCAAACAAAACTCCCCCTGGGACTGTTGTTAGTTGGAGGCACTCGCTGTTTTGAGCAAGCCATGGATTGATGCTTGTTGGTGGAGGGGGAGTATAAACTTTACCATTCTGTTTGGGAACCGCCTATAATGTGTGTAGCATGGAATATATCGCCATCTCTTGGTTGTTATGTTGACAATGAAAGTATGCCGCTCAAAATATTATTTATCTCTATTTCAAAACCGAGCTCTGGCACCTCTACAAATCCCTGCTTCCCTCTGCAAAGGGCCTATCTATTTACTTTTATGTTGAGTCATCACCCTCTTATTAAAAAGCACCAGCTGGAGAGCACCGCTGTCATTTGCATTCATTACTATTAATTTATATTGGGTATGACTATGACTGGATCTCTTTTACCATGAATTACAATGTCTAGTCAGTCCTTGATCTTTAAAGGTGCTCTGCATTTATGTTTTGCGGTCTCAGAAAGGGCTAGCGAGATACCATCTTGTTATATCATATTATGATTGTTTTGAGAAGTGTTGTCATCCGAGATTTCTTATTATTGCTCGCTAGTTGATTATGCCATTGATATGAGTAAACATGAGACCTAAGAGTTATTGTGAATGTGGTTAGTCATAATCTTTGCTGAAAAATTGAATGCAGGCTTTACATATTTACAACAACAAGAGCAAACAGAGTTTATAAAAGTTTTTCTTTATCACTTTCAGTTTATCAACTGAATTGCTTGAGGACAAGCAAAGGTTTAATCTTGGGGGAGTTGATACGTCTCTGTCGTATATACTTTTACAAACACTTTTGCCCTTGTTTTGGACTCTAACTTGCATGATTTGAATGGAACTAACCCGGACTGACGCTGTTTTCAGCAGACTTTCCATGGTGTTATTTATGTGCAGAAACAAAAGTTCTCGGAATGATCTGAAACTCCACGGAACATGTTTTTGGAAAATATTAAAAATACTGGAAGAAGAATCCACGTCAGGGGAGCCTCCACCTGTCCACGAGGGTGGAGGGCGCGCCTGCCCCCCTGGGCGCGCCCCCTGCCTCGTGGGCCCCCTGTTGCTCCACCGACCTCAACTCCAACTCCATATATTCGTGTTCGGGGAGAAAAAAATAGGAGAGAAGGATTCATCGCGTTTTACGATATGGAACAACATCCGGCATAATTCTCCATCACCGATCGAATGCCTACGAGCTTTACACATATTGTTCTTAGCTTATTTACTTTTCCGTTGCTACTATTACAATCACTACAAAACCCAAAAATATTACTTTTGCTACTGTTACCGTTACTTCCATATTACTTTGCTACTAAATACTTTGCTGCAGATATTAAGTTATCCAGGTGTGGTTGAATTGACAACTCAACTGTGAATACTTGAGAATATTCTTTGGCTCCCCTTGTGTCGAATCAATAAATTTGGGTTGAATACTCTACCCTCGAAAATGGTTGCGATCCCCTATACTTGTGGGTTATCAATGGATGCTCCCTTATCTCCATCGCATCTGAAGCATATCATATTCACTTACAAAGTCAAAATTCAGGTATTGGGTCTAGGTATGGTTGCTATCTCAAAGGATCGGCACATGGACAAAGTCATGCTTGTCGAGTCCTTAGGATACAACCTCATGTCTGTCTCAATGTTATGTGATCTTGATATGGTTGTTGTCTTTGGCAAGTATCGTTGTGTTGTGATCATGGAAGCTGACCATTCCAAAGTCTTTGATGGCTTTAGGAGAGGATATCTGTATATTGTTGATTTCTCTACAGGACCACAACCAGCCGTATGCCTACTTGTAAAAGCTTCAGAAGTCTGGCTATGGCATCGACGACTTGGTCATGCAGGCATGAGGAATTTGCACACGCTTGCGAAGAAGAAGCATGTCATTGGCATTGAGAATGTCAAATTCCTCAAGGATCACTTATGCGGAGCCTGTGAAGCTGGAAAGATGACCAAGGCCAAACATCCAGCAAGGACTATCATGACTACCACTCGACCATTTGAATTGCTTCATATGGATCTCTTTGGTCCTAACCATTATTCTACAGTTACAAATGATGCATCTCCATATGGCTTTGTTATTGTTGATGATTACTCTCGTTACACATGGGTACATTGTCACATCCCAGTTAGACCATGCATTAGGGTGTGCATCATGTTTAAATTTCATTTGAATTTGAAATGGGGAAGGCAGGAAACCCCAGAACACCCCCCCCCTTAAAACAACTAGGGTTTACTAAAATTTATTTCAATGAATCCGAAATGCCCTTCAAAATGTTCATCCTCTTTACTTTGGTTCAGAACCCATGTCAAAGAAGGTGTACCATTTTCTAGGTCATCTAAGGGTTCTAGGATTAATCCACAAGTTTTAAACTTGGGCATTTTAAATTATATAAAATATTTTAAATGTTCAAAAATTGTCAAACCAAAATGTTTCATGTTGGGAATAATCCAACAAGTGACCAGGAGCATTTTGGTGATTTTTAAAATAGTTTTGGTATTTTAAATAAACCCCACAAAGTTACAGAAATTAGAAAAAGACTAAAAAAGGAAAAACTTACATGTCGCCGTGCAGCCCACTGCCGCTGCCCAGCCCAAAGAGCGCCGCGTGGCTGCTTGGCTCGGCTTGACGAGCAGCCTGGTGCTGCCCGGCGCGCAGCGCGCCACGCACTGGCCGCCGCCTGCTTCATCCCCGCCGCCTCGCTGCTGGGCGACCTCCACGTCGTCGCCCGACCCCCTGGACACGTCACTTTCCCCTCCTCCTCTCTCGCTCCCCCCACTCGGCCCGACGCCATCGCCGACGCGCCACCGCCGACGCCGTGCTCCCCGCCGTCCATACTCCTCCCCGCCATGTCCAGCAGCTCCGCCGCACTCCACTACCCCTAGCTAGCTGAGTCCCGCTCGCTCTAAGTGCCCCGAAGCCACTACACCGACCTCGACCGAGCTTGAAGCCGCCGGAGATCCCCTTTGCCGTCGCCGCCGCATCAGATCGTCCCCGACCCCGACGAGGCTCTCTACGGGATTGCTGTGAGCCTGGCTACCTCCCCATCCTCCCCATTCTCTTCCTCGTGCACCACAACGTCCCAACCACGATCGCCCGAACCCACCGCCGCGGAGCTCGTCGCCGACGAAGCTCCGGTCACCCAACGGCCACGCCACCGTGTCCATCGCACTCACCGAGCTGCGTTGGGTCTAACACTACACTCCCCGCGCCTCACCTTGCCCCCTAGCAACTAGTTCGACATCACCCGAGCCCGGCCGCCTCGACTCGTCATGCGGTGCCAACTCCGCCACCCCGACCCAAGCTAACCCCACCAATAGCGCGGCTCATCTCGACTCCACGTAGATGCCTTCGCGCCCATTTGGTGGCGGAAAGTCAAAAGCACTTTGCTCCGCGCCTGCCTCGCCAAGCGCTGATGCCATGAGTTGACCATCGACCCACATCAGGGCCCTGTTGACTGTCTGAGTCAATGACAGGTGGACCCCGGTTAACTAATTAGGATTAGTTCTAATTAAGTTAATTAGTTAAACTAACCACGACATGCGGGTCCCACTGGTCAGTTTGACCTGGATGACCCCGTTGACCCCTGACGTCACGCTGACCTCATGCTGACGCATTAATTCAAATTCTGGATTTATTTTGATATAGTAAATTCCAGAATATAATTCAAATTTCAAATGCTTATAACTTTTTATCTATAACTCCAAATGCAAAGATTTATATATGAAAAATTATCAGAAAAATACACTCTATCCATTGGTACAGGTTTCATGCATGTTAAAACAAGTTAACTATGCTGAATAACCAGAATAAGATATTGCACCATTAGGACTAACTCAAATGAGCTATCATTTGAATCTTTGATTCAAATGAGTTCATCCCCTGTTCTTTCAACTTGCATTAGGCCAACACACATCCATATTGCCATGTCATAGCATGCATCATATTGTTGCATATTGTCTTGTGTGTTTATTTCGATGTGCTTTCATGATAGGTTACGCTTCAAGATAACCTCGACTACCCATCGAAGGCGGTTCTCTACCCAGTTCCATCGGGCAAGCAACTCATTGATCATTCGATACAAACCCATGTTCTCGCTTACGCTCTCGTTTCTGCATTAAGACAACGCGATTCAACTGTTGTGTGCTGCGGTAGTTGAACCCACTTCCTTTGCATGACTGTCATTGCCACGATAACTAGATGAAACCCACTAGTATGTGTAGGAGTTGATTGAGCCATGTTTGTGATTCCTACCATGCTATGCTTGCTATGCTTAGAGTTGTGTCAGTCCGGCTCATCGGGATGATGAACTGGAGTGAAAGGTTGTGTTGGTTCGAGAGTGAAAGTGTTGAACACGATTTGGTAAAGGTATCGATGAAAGGCCATGTAGGAGTACATGGTGGGTTGTTTCATTGAAGCCGATCCTAAGAACTGAGATCTGTGTTTGTGATCCATGAACTAGCTACTACCACGCATTGGGCCGAAACCAATGGACCCTCTAAACTTCTTAACCACCCTTGTTCATAGTCCGGGAGTTGCAAGTAGTTTCGGTGTTTGTAGCATCTTTGGGGCCGCACGCAGCGCTGACCTTAGGGGTGGGTTGTGTTGCGGTAGGCACCGTGGGTCGATGTGTGCAGTGCCCGTTTGGTATCTCGGGAACCCTGCACACATCGTTCGGGGCTGTATGGGAAACCTCGGCGGACTCCTGCGGATGGAACCGAATAGGCGATAAACTGGACTAGGGACTTGAGTGTTTGGGTAGGCTGAGGCCGACACCCACGTTGGGCTTCCGCTTGAAGGTTGCAGTACATGTCGTGTAAACGCATTTATAAGTGGTGAGCGTGTGTGAAGAAGTACACCCTGCAGGTTATATATGATCTATTGAATAGCCGTGTCCACGGAGAAGGACTTCGGGTTACCTATATCAGTTCATAGACAAGTAAATGGATACTACTAAAAGCCTCAAGATAAGTGTGAGTATCGTGGATGGCCCTCTCGGGGATGACGAGAGAGGATCCACGGTGGAGTATTGTGATGGTGATTAGTGGACTGTATGCGACAAAATGCTTTACAAAGTGTGTCACGTGGGATAGCTTAGCCAAGAGTCAAAGCTGGCTTGCTGCAAATAACTCCACCTCCTTCCTTGAGAATGTGCATGTATGATAGGATTACGTGGTAAGACTTGCTGAGTACTTTTGTACTCATGTTTGTAATCAATATTTTTCAGAGGACTATACTACCCCTCCGACGGATTCTATGTAGATGTTGACTTGACGAGTGAACTAGCCACCGGTGGCGATCTAAGACTTGTGAAGGGCCATTGTAGATAGAAAGGCTCCAACAAGCTTTCTTTCTTTCTAGAGTCCGTACTCGAGACTAGTTTGCTTCCGCATGTGCTTGTATGATTGTATGACTTGAGTGTTGGGTCATGTGACCCCTACCTGTATGAATATGTTATGTATGGCTCCTCGGGCCTCTTAAATAAAGTACTTGAGTTGTAGAGTTTTGTTGTGATGCCTTGTTGTATTTACTCATATCGGGCATATTATGTGTATGATTGAAATGCTTGGTATGAGTGGGATCCGACAAACTAGTTGTTTATCCTTGGCAGCCTCTCATATGGGGAAATGTAGTCTCGTGCTTCGGCGATAGTAGTCCGCTTCTGCCCGGTTCACGGAGTCCTGCTAGCCCAAAGACTCTGCTTGGACACTTGATCTGGCGGCATGTGTTTCATTTCGTTCCTATATCATCCCTTGGGAAATGTCACGCGGTGATACTCGAGTCTGCCTAGCCTGCTACTGCCCGGGATACCGAGTCCTGTTAGCCAGTGCTACAGCCCGAGTTCATACGTTGATGACCGACATGCTCGAAGTGATTCATGTATGCTGTCCCCATAGGTTAGTGCCGCTTTGGGTTCACGACTAGCCATGTCGGCCCGGTTCTTTGTCATGTGGATGCTAGCGACACTATCATATCGTGAGCCAAAAGGCATAAGCGGTCCGGGCCATGGTAAGGCGACACCGTGGGAATACCGTGCGTGAGGCCGCAAAGTGATATGAGGTGTTACCAGCTAGGTCGATGTGACTTGGAATCGGGGTCTGACAGCGTTGGCATCGAGCGGGGCTGCTGTGTAGGTTCGCTAAGCCAAACTGGTGAAGTTGAGTCTAGAAATGCTTTAGTTATATGTAGGGAATTGATTGTGGGAGGGAACGTAAGGCTCTTTTTACTCCTTTACCTTATGCCCTCGATCCGAGTCATCCTCTTCTCATTCGGCGTGGGTATAGGACTAGGCTCTCTTCTCTCTATCGGGTTCACGTGTTACTAATCCGTAGTAACTTATAGGATTGTTGGTTACATCCTCGATTCAGTGCTACTAAATTTTAGTATGCTATTATTTGAACCGAACCTTGATATGATGTTGTTGAGTGGTTTTGCAATCTGATTTTGAATGTCTCAAATCTGATTTTGAGCATTCTGACGATGTTATGCTGCCCGATTTTCCTAGAAATTCTAATGCCTTTGCATTATGGCTGTGCTTTCAGATGGCCACCGCCCCGAACCAAGTGGTTACGCTGACCCGTTGCATTGATGTGTGCGGTCACACGGCAATGCTGGTTAGGTGATGATTGAGTCTGTTATCGATGGTATCCTGAATATACCGTCGAGGAGCAGTTTAGGGATTTCAATCAAAGCCAATACCTTTGCACGGTCGGATTTATCCATCTTATCCCGAGCTCTTGAGCCACTTCATTTGTTCTTATGGGCTCGGAATCACTATTGGAATGTCATGCAAGATGCAGCCTATTCCATGATGACTATTATTCGAGCGTAACGCTTTCTTTGAGCAACACCGATTTCCGCTACATGCGGCATCCCTTCACAGGCGCATGGCTACCTTCGAGGTTTGTACAGCGATGCATCCCATGAGGACTCACTCCTCGCACTACTACGGAGTTCTTTGGAGGACAAGGACCGTGAGAACCGGCCTTGCGTATGGAGCTTTTAATGCCTGCTCGACCACCGGGCTACTCGACTAGGTTTGCACCGCCGTGCAAGCGGATATATGGACATGAGAGACTTGTACCTGTGCGGGCGAGTCTGCGGACTTTATGGAGTGGCGTGAGGTTGGAGGCATCACTCCTCCTCGTGGGCCTCGTCTGCCACCGTTTGTTGGTCCACGGCCACATCCGAGTCCTTATGGTCCACAGGCCCCACAGATTATCATTCCGGACGATCATGTTCCACTTCAGTGCAGGTGGTGACTTCTATGAGGACTACTATGGAGCTGCACGAGATAGTAGTAGTATTCCTAGTATGGTAGTAGTTGTATTTCCACCGTCTGCGTGACTCGTGGAATACGACTTGGTGTGTATCGTTAGGAAGTGTAGAAAATAATGTATAGAAGTTGGGATGCTTCCGATGAGATGTAACGCCTTTCCTTATAGTTGTACTCCGTCAGGCTTGTACTAAACTATGAATGGTGTGTATGACCGATGGTATATATATATATGGCAGTTTTATATTACCATGTCATACGGATGAACATCTTTGCATTCCATGCTGTCCATTACCTTCCGCACTTCCTTGTTAAATTCTGCCATCCTGGTTTAAACCTTTGCTTTGTCTCCCAGGATGGTCAACACTCGCAATACTCCTGCCGCTCGGAGCAGGGAGAAGCGATGCAGCCGAAATGTGAATCTGCCGCAACCACCATCTTTGCCGAGGTGATCTTTGGAAGCGAACATAATAAGCGCTAAACCAACCACTTATTGGGCGGATTGAACAAAACACAGCACGCCAGCCAAGAAGCGATGTGGTTTCACTCAATGATTTCGTCAAGCTATATCCTCCAAAATTCAAATGTTCCGTCGAGCCTCTCGGCGCAGATGATTGGCTCCGGCATCCACCACAAGCTGCGTTCAGCCAGCGTGGCTGAGGCTGACAAGGTTACCTTTGCCGCCTATCATCCGGAAGGCCCCGCTAGTCTCTGGTGGGAAAATTATGAGGCTATCGTCCGGTTGGACAAGTTACAACTTGGGATGAGTTCATTGCCGCCTTAGTGAGCACCATATTCGGAAGGTCTTATGGATCATAAGCGTGAGGAATTCTGCAGTTTCACCCAAGGTAGGTGACGGTGGATGCCTCTGCCGTGAATTTGGGAGGTTAGCACGTTATGCTCCCAAGAAGTTTCTACCGATGCCAAGAAGCGTGCAAGGTTCCGCAAGGGACTTAGTCCCGAGCTACGCCGAGATCTCCGTGCGCATGAGTGCACCTCTTTCCCGGCTAGTCAATAAGGCTATCAGTAGCAAATCTGGCAGACTGATTTTGAGGCTTCACGCAAGCACATCCGTGATTCTGGATCGTCATCCGGCTCTGGATCCCAGAAGCGCCGGGTTTGGGTTCCAAATACTGCTCTACCACCTAGGTACACCCCGAGGCCATCCTTTGAGGCGCCTCGCCCCAACCAGCCGTATTTTCCACCCAAGACTTATGGAGGTCCAACTGCTAGTGCTGCTCCACGTCCAAATGTGATAACTTGCTTCAAATGTGGAGAGACGGGCCACTATATCCGAGAGTGTCCCCAGAACAACCCCAATCAAGCCGGAAAGTCATTGGCGCGGCAAGCCAGCAGAAAGGTGCCCTATGCTAAGCCAGTTGCCACCGCTCGTGGCCATGTCAACTATGTCTCTGCTGAAGAAACCTATGAGGATCCCAACGTCGTCCTCGGTACGCTTCTTGTTAATTGCCATCCGGCAACCGTTCTTTTTGATACTGGAGCATCTCATTCATTTATTTCTGAGAGCTATGCTCGATTGCACAACACCACATTCGTGACATGCCTACCTCCATGGAAATTCAAACTCCACGGTTCTAGATGGCAAACCTCTAGAATAAGTCATGGGAATGAAATTCTTGTCGACAGATTAGTCTTTCTTGCATCTCTAATAGCTCTTAAGTCCTCGGACATAAACATCATCTTGGGTATGGACCGGATGTCACCCATTATGCTAAGATTGATTGCTCTACTAGAACTGTTCAACTTACCCATCCTTGGGCAAAACGGTGGATGTTTTAACCCGAGTGTCTAAGCGCCACTTTACTCATAAATGCCAACCCCTTCCGGACCTCGAAGATATTCCGGTAGTCCGTGATTTTCCGGATGTATTTCGGAGGAACTGCCAGTGTTCCACCCGCGGGGATGTCGAGTTCGTGATAGATCTTATTCCGGAACCGTCCCAATCTCTAGAAGACCTTATAAGATGGCACCCTAGAACTAGCTGAACTTAAGAAACAACTCGATGAGTCCTTGCAAAAGGTTTCATCCGTCCTAGTTCATCTCCATGGGCTTGCCCGTCCTCTTCGTCAAGAAGAAGGATGGTACGGATCGGATGGTTGTAGATTACCGACCATCAATTTGGTCACTATCAAGAACAAGTATCCGCTCCCGGGATCAACGATCGTATGATCAGCTCGCTGGATCCTCGATCTTTTCAAGATGGATTTGAGGTTGGGCTACCATCAAATCAAAATCAAGAACGGGGACATTCCCAAAACGGCCTTTGTCACTCGTTATGGCCAATACGAGTACACCGTCATGTCCTTCGGTTTAACCAATGCTCCAGCCACTTTCTCTCGGTTAATGAACTCCATCTTCATGGAGTACTTGGATAAATTAAATCGTGGTATACCTCGATGATATACTCATCTACTCCAAGAATGAGGAAGAACATGCGAACACCTAAGGCTAGTATTGATGAAACTTGAGAGCACCGCCTTTATGCCAAATTCTCTAAATGTGAATTCTGGTTACAGTGACCTATCTAGGACATGTAATCTCTGGTAAGGGCATTGCTGTCAATCCCGAAGCGAGTTCAAGCCGTCCTTGATTGGACTCCACCTGAATCGGTCAAGCAAGTTCGAGTTTCCTCGGTTTAGCGAGCTATTGCCGCCGCTTCGTCGAGAATTTCTCTAAGTTGCTAAACCTCTAACCGAACTCCTCAAGAAAGATAAGAAGTTGAATGGACGCCACAAAGGCGAGTTCAGCTTTCAGAACTGAAAAGGCGCTGACCTCTGCTCCGTATTTGTTCCACCAGATTTCTCTAAGGACTTTATTATCTATTGCGGCGCCTCGCGACAAGGACTAGGTTGCATACTCATGCAAGATCGTCATGTGATTGCCTCGCTTCTCGACGATTCGTCCACATGAGGATAATTACCCCACACGATCTAGAGCTTGCAGCGAGGGTTCATGCACTCAAAACCTGGCGACATTACCTTACGGGTAATCGTTGCGAAATCTACACCGATCACCAAAGTCTGAAATATATCTTCACCCAACGGATTTGAATCTCGAGCAAAGGCGTTGGGTCGAGTTGATTACAGATTTCGACTTAGGAATATCCTACACCCGTGCAAAGCCAATGTCATGGTGGACGACTAAGTCGCAAATCTTATTGTAACAATCGATGTTACAACAAAGTCAACCATTTCTCCACGAGGAATTTCGTAAGCTTAATCTTCACATTGTTCCTCGAGGATTCCTCTCCACCACAGTGGCGAAACCTACGCTTACGGATCAGATCATCAAAGCACGGAAGGTAGATCCGGAGTCTCCGTATCGGGAGAAACATCAAGAAGGGAGTCACAGATTGTTTCTCCATTGATGAACAAGGTGTCGTGTTCTTTGGAGACCGTCTAGTGGTCCCCAAGGTGCGCAACCCGAGGCGATTGATCCTTAAGGAAGCTCATGACTCTCCTCTCACCATTCATCCCGGTAGTACTAAAATGTATCAAGATCTCGCCAGAGGTTTTGATGGACTAGGATGAAGAGAGAAATCGCTCAATACATTGCTAATTGCGGCGTCTATCGTCGAGTTAAAGCGAGCATCAACGGCCTGCTGGTACCCTTCAACCTTTGGAAATTCCTGAATGGAAATGGGATAAGATCGGTATGGATTTCATTACGGGTTTCCCGGACCAAGAGAGGGAATAACGCTATCTTCGTTGTTGTTGATCGTCTTTCCAAAGTAGCCCACTTCCTACCCGTTCGTGAGAGTATAACCGCTAGCCAGCTAGCTGAATTGTACATCTCTCGGATAGTGTCTCTTCATGGTGTTCCATTGGAGATTAACTCCGACCGTGGAAGTCTCTTCACCTCTCGATTTTGGGAAATTTTCCAAAACGCTATGGGAACTCGTCTCTCCTTTAGCACCGCTTTCCATCCCCAATCAAGTGGTCAAGTAGAACGAGTCAATCAAATCCTAGAGGATATGCTTTGAGCTTCTGTCATCTCCTTCGGCATGAATTGGGAGAAATGCCTTCCATTCGCCGAGTTAAACATAACAATAGCTATCAAGCCAGCTTGGGCAAAGCCCTTCGAAGTTCTTTATGGACGGAAATGTCGAACGCCTCTTAATCGGTGAAACCGGGAGAGACAACTCTTTGGCGGACATGATTCGAGGAAGCGAAAGAGCAGGTTCGCGTTATTCGTGAGAAATTGAAAACAGCCCAATCTCGTCAAAAGAGCCAATATGACGCAAGCATAAGCCTATGGCTTATGAAATTGGCGAGAAGGCTTACCTTCGGTTACTCCTTTGAAGGAACCCATCGTTTGATATCAAAGGCAAGTTGGCTCCTCGTTACATTGGACCCTTTCGCATTCTTGCCAAGCGAGGAGAAGTTGCCTACCAATTGGAACTACCCCGCATCTTTCCAAAGTCCATGATGTCTTCCACGTTTCCCAACTCGGCGTTGCTTCTGGATCCTATCCGTGGAGTGGACCACAAGCACGCTTGATCTCCAAGATAACCTCACCTATCGAGAATATCCCGTTCGTATCCTCGATCAAGCCGAGCGTACCACTCGGCGTCGGAATATCAAGTTTCTAAAGGTTCAATGGTCAAACCATTCCGAGCAAGAAGCAACTTGGGAAAGGGAGGATCGTCTTCGACTTGAGTATCCCACCTTTTTCGCAGCAGATCCTAAATCTCGGGGCGAGATTCTTTTGAGTGGGGTGAGTTGTCACATCCCGTTAGACCATGCATTAGGGTGTGCATCATGTTTAAATTTCATTTGAATTTGAAATGGGGAAGGCGAAACCCCGAACACCCCCTTAAAACAACTAGGGTTTACTAAAATTTATTTCAATGAATCCAAATGCCCTTCAAAATGTTCATCCTCTTTACTTTGGTTCGAACCCATGTCAAAGAAGGTGTACCATTTTCTAGGTCATCTAAGGGTTCTAGGATTAATCCACAAGTTTTAAACTTGGGCATTTTAAATTATATAAAATATTTTAAATGTTCAAAATTGTCAAACCAAAATGTTTCATGTTGGGAATATTCCAACAAGTGACCAGGAGCATTTTGGTGATTTTTAAAATAGTTTTGGTATTTTAAATAAACCCCACAAAGTTCTGAAAATTAGAAAAAGACTAAAAAGGAAAAACTTACATGCCGTGCAGCCCCACCTGCCGCCCAGCCAGCAAGCCGGCCAATGCTGCTTGGCTCGGCCAGACAGCAGCCTGGTGCTCCGCCGGCGGCCTTGGCGCGCCACGCAGCTGGCCGCCGCCTTCTTCATCCCCTCGCCGCCTCGCTGCTGGGCGACCTCCACGTCGTCGCCCGACCCCCGGACACGTCACTTTCCCCTGCCTCCTCTCTCTCGCCCCCCCAACTCGGCCGACGCCATCGCCGACGCGCCACCGCCCGCCGTGCTCCCGCCGTCCATACTCCTCCCGCCATGTCCAGCAGCTCCGCCAAGCCTCCACTACCCCTAGCTAGCTGAGTCCCGCTCGCTCTAAGTGCCCAAGCCACTACACCGACCTCGACCGAGCTTGAAGCCGCGGAGATCCCCTTTGCCGTCGCCGCCGCATCGATCGTCCCGACCCAGACGAGGCTCTCTCTACGGGATTGCTGTGAGCCTGGCTACCTCCCCATCCTCCCCATTCTCTTCCTCGTGCACCACAACGTCCCAACCACGATCGCCCGAACCACACGCCACGGAGCTCGTCAGCCGACGGCTCCGGTCACCCAACGGCCACGCCACCGTGTCCATCGCACTCACCGAGCTGCGTTGGGTCTAACACTACACTCCCACGCCTCACCTTGCCCCCTAGCAACTAGTTCGACATCACCGAGCCCCGGCCGCCGCCTCGACTCGTCGCGGTGCCAACTCCGCCACCCGACCAAGCTAACCCCACCAATAGCCGCGGCTCATCTCCAGCTCCACGTAGATGCCTTCGCGCCCATTTGGTGGCGGAAAGTCAAAAGCACTTTGCTCCGCCCTTTGGCCTCGCCCAAGGCTGACGCCAGCGAGTTGACCATCGACCCACATCAGGGCCTGTGACTGTCTGAGTCAATGACAGGTGGACCCCCGGTTAACTAATTAGGATTAGTTCTAATTAAGTTAATTAGTTAAACTAACCCTGACATGCGGGTCCCACTGGTCAGTTTGACCTGGATGACCCCGTTGACCCCTGACGTCACGCTGACCTCATGCTGACGCATTAATTCAAATTCTGGATTTATTTTGATATAGTAAATTCCAGAATATAATTCAAATTTCAAATGCTTATAACTTTTTATCTATAACTCCAAATGCAAAGATTTATATATGAAAAATTATCAGAAAAATACACTCTATCCATTGGTACAGGTTTCATGCATGTTAAAACAAGTTAACTATGCTGAATAACCAGAATAAGATATTGCACCATTAGGACTAACTCAAATGAGCTATCATTTGAATCTTTGATTCAAATGAGTTCATCCCCTGTTCTTTCAACTTGCATTAGGCCAACACACATCCATATTGCCATGTCATAGCATGCATCATATTGTTGCATATTGTCTTGTGTGTTTATTTGATGTGCTTTCATGATAGGTTACGCTTGAAGATAACCTCGACTACCCATCGAAGGGCGTTCTCTACCCAGTTCCATCGGGCAAGCAACTCATTGATCATTCGATACAAACCCATGTTCTCGCTTCGCTCTCGTTTCTGCATTAAGACAACGCGATTCAACTGTTGTGTGCTGCGGTAGTTGAACCCACTTCCTTTGCATGACTGTCATTGCCACGAAGAACTAGATGAAACCCACTAGTATGTGTAGGAGTTGATTGAGCCATGTTTGTGATTCCTACCATGCTATGCTTGCTATGCTTAGAGTTGTGTCAGTCGGCTCATCGGGATGATGAACTGGAGTGAAAGGTTGTGTTGGTTCGAGAGTGAAAGTGTTGAACACGATTTGGTAAAGGTATCGATGAAAGGCCATGTAGGAGTACATGGTGGGTTGTTTCATTGAAGCCGATCCTAAGAACTGAGATCTGTGTTTGTGATCCATGAACTAGCTACTACCACGCATTGGGCCCGAAACCAATGGACCCTCTCGGCTTCTTAACCACCCTTGTTCATAGTCAGGAGTTGCAAGTAGTTTCGTGTTTGTAGCATCTTTGGGGCCGCATAACGCTGACCTTAGGGGTGGGTTGTGTTGCGGTAGGCACCGTGGCCCGTGTACCGAGTGCCGTTTGGTATCTCGGGAACCCTGCACACATCGTTCGGGGCTGTATGGAAACCTCGGCGGACTCCTGCGGATGGAACCGAATAGGCGATAAACTGGACTAGGGACTTGAGTGTTTGGGTAGGTGAGGCCGACACCCACGTTGGGCTTCCGCTTGAAGGTTGCAGTACATGTCGTGTAAACGATTTATAAGTGGTGAGCGTGTGTGAAGAAGTACACCCTGCAGGGTTATATATGATCTATTGAATAGCCGTGTCCACGGAGAAGGACTTCGGGTTACCTATATCGGTTCATAGACAAGTAAATGGATACTACTAAAAGCCTCAAGATAAGTGTGAGTATCGTGGATGGCCCTCTCGGGGATGACGAGAGAGGATCCACGGTGGAGTATTGTGATGGTGATTAGTGGACTCGTATGCGACAAAATGCTTTACAAAGTGTGTCACGTGGGATAGCTTAGCCAAGAGTCAAAGCTGGCTTGTCTGCAAATAACTCCACCTCCTTCCTTGAGAATGTGCATGTATGATAGGATTACGTGGTAAGACTTGCTGAGTACTTTTGTACTCATGTTTGTAATCAATATTTTTCAGAGGACTATACTACCCCTCCGACGGATTCTATGTAGATGTTGACTTGACGAGTGAACTAGCCACCCGGTGGCGATCTAAGACTTGTGAAGGGCCATTGTAGATAGAAAGGCTCCAACAAGCTTTCTTTCTTTCTAGAGTCCGTACTCGAGACTAGTTTGCTTCGCATGTGCTTGTATGATTGTATGACTTGAGTGTTGGGTCATGTGACCCCTACCTGTATGAATATGTTATGTATGGCTCCTGAGCCTCTTAAATAAAGTACTTGAGTTGTAGAGTTTTGTTGTGATGCCTTGTTGTATTTACTCATATCGGGCATATTATGTGTATGATTTAAATGCTTGGTATGAGTGGGATCCGACAAACTAGTTGTTTATCCTTGGCAGCCTCTCATATGGGGAAATGTAGTCTCGTGCTTCGAGCGATAGTAGTCCGCTTCAGCCCGGTTCACCGAGTCCTGCTAGCCCAAAGACTACTGCTTGGACACTTGACCGGCGGCATGTGTTTCATTTCGTTCCTATATCATCCCTTCGGGAAATGTCACGCGGTGATACTCGAGTCTGCCTAGCTCCTACTGCCCGGGATACTGGAGTCCTGTTAGCCAGTGCTACAGCCGAGTTCATCGTTGATGACCGACATGCTCGAAGTGATTCATGTATGCTGTCCCCATAGGTTAGTGCCGCTTTGGGTTCACGACTAGCCATGTCGGCCCGGTTCTTTGTCATGTGGATTCTAGCGACACTATCATATCGTGAGCCAAAAGGCATAAGCGGTCCGGGCCATGGTAAGGCGACACCCGTGGGAATACCGTGCGTGAGGCCGCAAAGTGATATGAGGTGTTACCAGCTAGGTCGATGTGACTTGGAATCGGGGTCCTGACATACATATTGTCACTTACAAACATGAGGTGCAGGAAGTCTTCAAACGATTTTCCTCGAGGGCTTCAACCAACTTTGGTGTGAAGATCAAGCACGTCAGAAGTGACAATGGAACTGAGTTCAAGAACTCTGGTCTTGATGACTATCTTGATGAACTTGGTATTACTCATGAGTAATCTGCTCCTTATACTCCTCAGCCGAATGGCGTCGTGGAGCGCAAGAATAGGTCTCTTGTTGAGATGGCTCGCACTATGCTTGATGAATACAAGACACCTCGTCACTTTTGGATTGAGGCAATTTATACTGCGTGCCATATCATCAACAGAGTATATCTTCACAAATTCTTCAAGAAGACTGCCTATGAACTCCTCACTGACAAGAAACCCAATGTGAGTTATTTCAAAGTCTTCGGTGCTAAATGTTGGATTAGAGATCCTCATCACAACTCTAAATTTGCATCGAAAGCACATGAAGGTTTTATGCTTGGTTACGGAAAGAACTCGCACACCTACAGAGTCTTCAACAACGTGCACCACAAAGTTGCTGAAACTGTAGATGTGCGGTTCGATGAAACTAATGACTCGCAAAGAGAGCACCTACCTTCTATGATAGATGAACCGGCACCTGAGGAAACTATCAAGTTCAAGGCTACTGAGGATGTCATTCCTACCGAAGAATCTGCTGAAGAATTCATTCCAGAACGTGAAGAACGTCGAGCTGATGCACCTGAAGAAAATGATGCTGAAGAAAATGTTGATCAAATTCCTCGATGACAACCCGCTCATCCTCGCGTTGCAAACGAAGTGCAAATTGAGAGAATCATTGATGACATTGAAGCACTAGGTCCTCTCACACGCTCAAAAGCTTCACATTTATCTAACTTTTGTGGGCACTTTGCTTTCGTCTCTATTACAGAGCCCACTAAGGTAGATTAAGCATTTCTGGAGCCTGAGTGGATTCAAGCCATGCAAGAAGAATTGCATCAATTCGATCTCAACAACGTTTGGGAACTGGTCAAACATCCAGATCCTCGCAAGCACAACATCATTGGCACAAAGTGAATCTACCGCAACAAGCAAAATGAAAATGGCCTTGTGGTGAGGAATAAGGCACGGCTTGTAGCTCAAGGCTACACACTGGTTGAAGGAATCGACTTCGATGAAACTTCTGCACCTGTTGCTAGACTTGAGGCTATTCGCATATTACTTGCTTATGCTAACCATCATGATATCACTTTATATCAAATGGATGTGAAAAGTGCATTCCTCAATGGTAAGCTTGAGGAAGAAGTATATGTAGCTCAACCCCAGGTTTTGAAGATCCAAAGCATCCTGACAAAGTCTTCAGACTCAATAAGGCCCTCTATGGCCTCAAGCAGGCCCCTCGGGCGTGTGATGAATTTGCCTATGATGGGAGAATTGAAATTCTTCTTAGGTCTTCAAATTCTTCAATAGCGTAGTGGCATATTCATATCTCAGGAGAAATACCTCAAGGATGTACTGAGGAAATTCGGCATGCAAGATTGCAAAGGGGTCAAAATTCCAATGCCCACAAATGGCCATCTATGCACTGATGAAAATGGTATTGACTTCGATCAAAAGGTATATCGCTCCACGATTGGCTCTTTATTGTATTTATGTGCATCTAGGCCAGATATTATGCTTAGTGTTTGCATGTGTGCCCGATTTCAAGGTACACCGAAGGAATCACACCATAGGGATGTGAAGCATATTCTTCGATATCTAGCTCACACACCAACACTTGGATTATGGTACCCCAAGGGCTTGGCTTTTGATATCATTGGATATTCGGACTCTGACTATGCTGGTGATCGTGTGGACCGCAAGTCAACATCTGGCACATGCCATTTCCTCGGACGATCTTTGGTTTGTTGGTCCTCGAAGAAACAGAACTGCATATCACTATCTATTGCTGAAGCTGAGTATATTGTTGCTCGTTCTTGCTGTGCTTAATTGTTGTGGATGAAGCGAACTCTCAAGGACTACGGCGTCAACGTGAAGAATGTGCCTCTCTACTGTGACAATGAGAGTGCCATCAAGATTGCTCACAACCCAGTTCAGCACTCGAAGACCAAGCACATTCAGATTCGCCATCATTTTCTTCGCGATCATGTGTTGAAGGGCGACATTTCTATTGAGCATGTGAAGACTGAAGAACAGCTAGCCGATATCTTCACAGAGCCCTTGGATGAGAAGAGATTTAGCAAGTTGCAGTGTGAGCTAAATATCTTAGAATCTTCGAATGTTCTTTAAAAAGGACACTCATCCTAACACTTATGCAAAATTGATGACTTAGATGTGCAACACATGAAGAAAGGTTTTTCTTCAATCAATGAAGAATAACACTCTAAGTGTGAAGAAATTAACGAAGAATTTGATTCTCAAAGCGCTACGACAATTGTACGCGGTGTCTGAAATCATCATTCTTATACGGTGGGTCACGCCATCACCAAAAGTTGAAAATCTTCTATTTGAGTTTTTCCTCAGTTTTGAAATTCCTCAATTGTTCAATTTCTTCAACTTTGCATTGTCTTCACTGTTTCCGTCATTTTTCTTCATTGGCTACTAAGTGAATGTGATCGGACCCTTCCCCCTCTATGCTAAACTCAACCCAATCTATTCACAAATTCTTCATGTGCGTTCTATTTGAAACTCGTTCAAAATCTTCACTGTGTCCTTGTCAGCTAAAGAATTTGCGAATGGAACTTTTAACTTATCTTATCTAAATTTTCGGCTTTGCCGATCAAACCGTTCCACATCCCATGATAATACTTATCTATTCACCCACGATCGCCACCTCTCAGTACGTGGGTGACACATGTCAAGCGAATGAGAAGGGTCAGGGGCACATTCGTCCAATTTCTTCGGGCGAACAGTTTTTCACCGTGGCTATAAATACCCCTCCCCTTCCTCACTTCTCTTTTACTCCGCTCGACCTCACTCCAGCTCGAGCTTCTCAAACCCTAGCGCCGACGCTACTTCATCGTCGCCGGTGAGGAAGAGCTTCACTACCTCGACCTCGTCGCAGTTGTACTCGCGCCGGCTGCGGATTTCTTCACTCCACCGCGCCGTAGCTGTCTTCCTCAGCCGAGTTAGGGCGTGGAAGATCTGAACTGACGAACTTCACATCTACACTTCCCAGTTTGTCGTGTTTTTGTCCACGGTAATTAAAAGTTACTTTTACTGCCCTCTTTGATTCGAATGATTTCTACAAAATCTTCAAAGGTGTTTTATTCTTCAAATCTTCACTCACTAAACACCTCACATGTCATCTGTTCTTGATCCGTTTCTCTAAGCAATATTTTTCTTCATGATTCCTCAATTGTGTGGATTTCTGATCTGTACAACTCTGGAACCTAAGACAAAGAACACTTAGTGAAATTCTTCAAGACTCATCTGGTCAAATTCCTCAAACTTGTTCTTTTTGAAAAACCTCTGAGAACGCATATGACCTCTCCACATTCCTCGCAACTATACTCTATTCACATGTACTCATGCCAGCTGCTGAGTCACTAGGTTATCATCAACTTAACTCATTTGTAGCGTTCCTCGAAGAAAAGTTGCATACATCTTCAGAGAATTCAATTGTCCAAATTCCTGAGCTGAAGAAAATGGCTGACGGAAAGAAGCCACAGAAAGGAGGAAAAAGGCCTGAGGTCAATACTGCCTTTGAGATCCCTGATGACATATACAAGGACTATTGCACTCCTGATGAGGCCAAGTTTGGCAAGGAGGACAAAAATCAGTGCAAGGTGCGCATCCAAAGAATAGAGAGGAGATGGGCAAGGGAGTGGAGGGAGTACAGGTATGTTACTCCCAAGTATATGAAGAAATTCACTCTAAATCCTCCATGCCCAAGACCTCCATTGGCACCTGGCCAAATAGCAGATCCCACCAGCCTCAAGCGCGGTGAGGATTACCCTGATGAATGGGCCAAGCGCCAGGCCAAATTGGCCAGACAAGCAAGAGAAGTAGTGAGGAAATTTAACTAAGACTCTGCTGCTGCTGCTGCCACTGCTGAGGCCTCTGCTATCAAGCCAAAGAAGGCCATGTCAAAGAAGCCTGCTCATAAGCCAAGTGCTTCATCTTCAATGCTCTCACGGCCAAGTTCCTCAGAAATGCCCTCACGGCCAGAATCTTCAAAGCCCTCAAGGCCAACTCCTCATGCTGCTCCCGCTCCTCCGCCAAAGTCCTCAGCTGCTCCGACCAAATCCTCTGCACCTGTGCACCTTGCCACGTGCCAAAGGACAACATGCATCTCTATTGCCTCAGGAGCTTCTGCTAGTTCCTCAGTTGCACCAAATTCTTCAACGGGACCCTCTCTGCTGAAGACAAAGACCACTGCTGGACGTGGCTCTCGCCCAAGTCCTCACAAGAAGCAGGTCGCCTTCCAAGTGTCGGCTGATGAAGACGAAGCTGATGATGAGGAACTTCCCGAAATCATCAGAGACAGGCAGCTCAGGGCCGCTAGAGCCAAGGGCACAAATGTGCCACTGCTTTTGGATCCTAAGTTGATCCTTGATTACATCGATCTCTGGCACAAGGACCCCAACACTCCTATGCCTGATTTCAAGCTGACTCCTGGCCAAAGTCATATGTTGACTGCCTTCATCCAAGAAGAAAAATGGAAATTTGAGAAGGCCAGGCAAATCAAGAAAGCGCAGTACAAAAAGGAGCGCTTCCTGAAGAAAAATGTTGTCTCAATGACAACTGAAGAACTTGTCAACATTCAATCTGAGATCAAGAACCTCAGTGATGAATTTGGCGATATCTGAGTGATCGCTTGAAGCCAAAGTCAGGTTTGTGAAATTGACCGAAAAGTTCACTTCAATGTTGCAGCCCCAACGCAACAAGAAAATCCTCAGTGAAGCATCCTCGGCCGACTAAAAAAATGCTAGCACCACCGATGACATTCAGTTGTTGAAGAAACTCAAAGTACCAAGGCGATGACGCATTCCAGCCGTGATGAAATTGCTGGGCATCCACTAGTGGTGTGCACGAAGAAAATGAAGAAGTCGGAACAACTGCATCGATTGTGCTGAAGAAATTCAACCAAATTCCTCTGCTCCTCCTGCGCCTACACTAGCTCCAATCCTCCCATACGCATCGATGTGAAGAAGACCAAGGCTGCAGGCGTGCAGCGGTGAAGAAAAGGAAGGCATCAACTTCATCAGATTCTTCAGCCCCTAAGAAGATGAAGCCATTGACCAGCTCTTTTGCAAATCCAATTGATGTTGTTCCTATCTCAACCATGCCATTAAAGGACCTTGTTCCTTTGATGAAGATTATGTGATTCCAAGTGAATCCGATGAAGAGAATCCTTCTGTTGCTTCCTCAGAGCATTTGGATGAAGAAATTGAAGCAGATGCAATCCCTTCAACACCAATTGTCTCCTCGCCTATGCCTCAGTTCACTACTGAAGAGGCCGGCGTTGAAGAAATGGAAGAAGAAGATGTGGACATTGGCTGTACCACACCCGTGCTGAATGATGACTTTTGGGAAAATCAGCACCCCAACTCGCCACTGTTCACACCATTGCAACAAATTCCTCAGTCCCCAGTAACTACAGTTCAAATGGGATCTGATGAACCACATGCCACAACGTTGGTCCATGAAGAGATTCCAGCCACTAGTGCCGAAGAAAATGTAAATGAAGAATTGAAGACCCAGGCTGCCACTGAAGAAGAAGCTGAAATTCCTTAGCCTGTGGATCCTGAGATTGCGATTCCTGAGGTAATTATGCAATTGACTGATACTCCTCAGCCCAAGCCAAAGGATCCATTCTCGAAGGAGCAGAAATTCAAGGCTGATGACTTCTTCGGCGAGCACGTGTTCTTCACTGACTATAATCCCTATGATTCTGCTCGTCTTAGAAGGAAATGCTTCTGGACTGCCAGCCTAGCAAATTTCTATTCTTCACTGCTCTTCAACAAGGATAAAGTCTTCGACCACGAGCATATTCCTCACGTGGACATGGAATCACTGCCTTGCTTCACCCCTGTCCTCAGTGTGCTTCGTGATGCAGGCCTCCTCAACTTTTGCACGTACATTCTTGATTGGAATGAAGAACTTATTCTTCAGCTCTATGCAACCCTGCACATCACAGGCAATGCTGATGACATCAACACCTGGGTTTTGGGCTGGATGACCGAAAACACTCACTATAAGGCACCGGCATCTAAATTACTTCATGCCCTGCCAATCAGTCCTCCACTTGAAGGAGCTCGTTGTATCTACCAAGAGCCTGAACTAACTGCCCATTATATGCAAGTTCTTATGAAGCCTCTGAAGCCTGGTCAAGCCCCAAGGACCAAATTCCTCATGAAGGAATTGCTCTATGCGCCAAGAACAGTCTATCGCATTTTGACGAAGACTATGAGTCCAATCAAAGGCCATGACTCATCTGATGAGGAAATTGTTGGCATTATGAAGAATCTGCTATTGAACGTCATACATGGCATTCCTGTCAACTATCATGATTTCTTCATGAGGACTCTGGCAAATGTTGCACTCTCTCCGTTTGAGATGAAGCCTTATGCTCCTTGGATAATGAGATTCCTCAGAACAAGGTCTTCACTCAACTACAAGGCTGATTTTCAAAATCACCTCAGCTACTTGCCCCTAATCGAAGTCCTCAAGCAGACATATTCCTCAGCTGATGAAAAGGGCAAGGCATCTGCTGTCATTGATGAAGGCATTCATCCATTGGATGGACAGTTTCGCAAAGCTGCATCTTATTCCACCAATAATGACTCTGCCACTCATGATACTGCTACTAATGCATCCAAGCCAAATCCTCAAGCCACTGCTCCTCGAGTGATGACTGACCGTGAGCTGCTTCTTAGTCTTCACCAGAAGGTGAATCGAAACCATAAATGGGTTAAGCGTCAGTTTGGTTCTATTCTTCACAACATGACTGCTACACATAATGCAGTGAAGGAAAACCATTACTACCTCCATGAAGTCTTGATGCACTTTGGGCTATTCATCACATGTATATGGTGAAGACGATCTGAAGCAAATGGGTCTCAAGGAGGACTTTGACTGATCTCGCACCTCCAATCAAGAAATACAAGAAGGTCAAGGTTCCTTCCTTGGTGGCTACTCATATTCTTCATCGCGCGAAACCGACGAGCATGAAGACTTGGACGACACTGCGGCAGACCCTACAACAACAACCGACCCCAACAACGCTGGTGCTCCTCCATCAACATATTCTTCAGGGGCGTTAGTCCTCATTTTCAACCCTTTTGGTCATTCGGTGACAAAGGGGGAGAAATTTGAGTTAGTCTTCAAGCGGGTCTATCTATATGGGCGTTTTTTTTTTTGCAAAGTTACAACTCTCGTTCTTCTGATGACTTTGCTGGATCGAGTTGTAAACTTAAACTCTATGGTGGCCTGATACTTTTGCTGTGTTTTTCTGCATGCTTATTCCTCGTTAATGTTAATGCACGCATGCTGAATTATATCAGTCACCATATTTCGTACATGTCACATCCCTAGTTCTGGTATGCAGTAGGTTAGCCCTTCATGTGTGCATCATGTTTAACTTTTCAAATGAACTTGAAATGGGGACTGATCAAACCCTAGCACCAGATCAGATCAAATAGGTTCAACATAAAATCACTTTCAATGAACCTGAAATGTCCTTCTAAAATGTTCATCATCTTTGCTTTGGTCTTAAACCTCTGACAAAAATGGTGCACAATTTTTTAGGTCATCCTAAAGTCACTGAATTAAATCATAAGTATTTGAATTTGGACATTTAAATTCTATAAAATATTTTAAATGTCCAAATACTCCTAAACTGAAATGTTCCATGTTGGATATATTCTATACAGTGGGCAAGTTCAGTTTAGTGATTTTTGAAAGGGTCTAGGTATTTTTAGAAAAGCCGTAAAGATTACAGAATAATAGAAAACAGTAATTAAAATAGAGAAACCAGAGAGAGAGGAAACCTTACATGGCGCTCACCTGCGGCCCAGCAAGCCGGCCCAGCCTACACAGCACCGATCATCTCCCTCCTCTCGCCAGAGGATAGGAGGTGCGTGGCCTTGCCGCTACCGCACGCCACCACCACCTCCTTGCCGCCGACCGCCTAGCGCTGGCTACGGACGCCACGCACCCCCCTGGTCCTCTCCCTCGCTCCCCTCGCCTTTTCCCCTCCTGGATCCCTCTCTCTCTCGCCACCGAAACCGCCCATCGCCGCCGTTCGCCGTTGCCGAGACCACCGCCGTCCCGACGACACCCCGAGCAGTCTACGAGCTCCGCCCCGATGCCCTCTTCCTCCTCACCGATCCTCAAGACGCCGGAAGCCCTGGACGCCGCCAACATCGCCGTTTCCCTCATCGGCCACCGGAGATTGCCGCCGCCGTACATCGCCTCCGACGCTTCCCCGAGCCATCCGACACCGCCAAACGACGCGCTGTGAGCCACGCCGCCTTTTCCCCCTGTTCCCCCTCGCTCGTTCGTCCCCTAGTCGTACCCTCCACCGCACCCGTGAGCTCATCGCCGCCGGCCATGATGCCGCCGTCGTTCTAGCCACCACAGCTCGCGCCTGAGCGCGTCAACGCGTTCAGTGCCTTCCCAGGAGCACGCAGCTCCCACTAGCTCCTCCTCCCGAGCATCCCAACGCCGAGGCCTAACTAACCCGAACTCCGGCCGCCGCCTCGCTCGCCACCGCCGACACCACAGCTCACCCCAGCTCCTCTCGCTTGCTCCATCAGATGCGGGCAAACCACAGCAACCCGAAGCCGCAAACCACGCGTGAAATGGTGCCCTGTAGCGGGAGCACGGTGAACCTCCGCCGTCGGGCTGGTCGTCGCCGGCCAAGTCCGGCGATGATGACGTGGCCCCATCATTAGCGCTAACCACCGCAGTTAGTAACACCCTGGGACACTGACAGTGGGCCCTGCTGCCTATTTTAAACCGCTATTAGTTTTAAGTTAGTTTAGTTAACATAACCAGCGGACCCACGCGTCGAGGTTGGTGGTGGCGTGGCGATTGACGGACCCACATCGCCTATGGGACTAACCAGCTTGAGTCAGCGGCGTGTGGACCCCACACGTCGGGTTTGACCTAGTTAGCCACGGTTGACCTCTTGGACGCAATGTTGTTGTCATGATGGCGCAAAGATGGAATTTCTGGATTTAAAATAATTCAGGAAATTCCAGAAATTAGTATAAACTTCTAAAAATCATAGTAATTCAACCGTAACTCCAAATCAAATAAATTATATATGAAAAATGATCAAAAAAATCCAATCTATCCATCTGTACCCTTTTCATGCATGTTAGAACAATTTTTGTTCACTGTTTAGGTCAAATCAACTAAATGGCATTTGAATAATCACATATGGAGTTTGAATTTGAATCTTGTATTCAAACCAACTTCATTTAATCTGTTGCTAGTTGCATTAGCTCAAACCACAGCATATTGCCATGTCACATTCATGCATCATATTGTTGCATTGCATTGATTGTGTTCTTTCTCAGTTGCCGGTGTTTGCCCCCTCTCGATAGACGTGGTTTCGACGATGAGTGCGATGACACCGATGAAGAGCTATAATATCTTCAGGAGTGCCAGGCAAGAAAAACCCCCTTGTTCATTCCGATACAATCCCACTCTCTCGCCCCTGCTCTTTTTTACTGCATTAGGACAACGCCGTTTCAACTGTTACATGCTGCGGTAGCTGAACCCCTTTATCCTCTGCATGACCTGTCATTGCCACAGTAAATAGATGAAACCCACTAGCATGAGTAGGAGTTGTTTGAGCCCTGATGTGCCTACTCATTCATGCTTGATTGTCATGCCTGCTATTGCTTAGAGTTGTGTCAGGTCTGATTCATCAGGGATGAATCGGAGGTGTATGAACATGTCCTACTGTTGAGAGCTAAGTGTGTGAACACGATTTGGTAAAGGTAGCGGTGAGAGGCCATGTAGGAGTACATGGTGGGTTGTCTCATTGCAGCCGTCCTCGTGAACTGAGTTACGTGTTTGTGATCCATGAACAGTTACTACCACGCATTGGAATGCTTAAGTGCCCTCTCGACTTATTAATCAACTTGATCTCTGTCCGGGAGTTGCAATTAGTTTACGGTGTTTGTAGGTAGTGTTAGTAGTCTACCAAGTGGCACCCGTGCAGGTGGGCTTGGGACAGACTAGGCACCGTGGCACGGTGTACCAAGCGTAGAACCACCCGTCGAGGTGGGCTTGGGAACCCTGCACACATCGTTTGGGGCCGTGAGCGACACCCCGGCCGGATCTCCTTGCGGATGGAACCCGAATAGGCGATAAACCTGGACTAGAGACTTGTGTGGTTAGTCAGGTCGTGGCCGACTCCCTCGCCCGACTTCTGCTTCAAGGTTGCCGAGGTACATGACGTGTACAGGGCGATAAGTGGCGAGCGTGTGTGAAGAAGTACACCCTGCGGGGTTATCATTATCTATTGAATAGCCGATTCCTCGGATATGGAAACTTGGACCCTTGCATAGTTCATAGACAAGTGAAAGTGGATACTCTAAAATGCGCAAGATAAGCGTGAATGCTATGGATGGCGTTCTCGTGAGAGGCGGGGCGGATCCATAGTGGTGTATTGATATGGTGAATATGTGGACTCGTGTGCGCCACCTCAAAGAGTTACTTGCAGTCGTAGTTCAGGATAGCCACCGAGTCAAAGCTGGCTTGCTGCAGTCAAACTCCACCACCCCTTTGTTGATAATGATGCATATGTAGTTAGTTCTGATGTAAGTCTTGCTGAGTACATTTGTACTCACGTTTGCTTCTTTTATGTTTTGCAGAGAAACATTAGTCTCGCTAGTAGTTCCACGTGGACTTCGACGTTTAGCTTGTTACCTCAGCTATGATCTTGTGCCCTCGGCAGGATCTGGTAGATAGTCAGGCTTCTCGACCTTTTTCATTTGTAGATGTCTGTACTCAAACATGTTAAGCTTCCGCATGTGTTTTGACTTGTGTGCTCTGAATGTTGGGTCATGAGACCCATGTTTAGATTATCTCGCTCCTCGGAGCCTAATGAATAAATATTTGAGTCGTAGAGTTATATTTTGGTGCCATGTTGTATTTACACATATTGAGCATATTGTGTGTATGTTTGAAATGCTTGGTATGTGTGGGATCTGACAATCTAGTTGTTTATCCTTGGCAGCCTCTCTTATGGGGAAATGTAGTCTAGTGCTTCCTTGAGCCATAGTAGTCCGCTTCTGCCGGTTCACGGAGTCCTGCTAGCCCAAAGACTACTGCTCGGACACTTGACTGGCGGCATGTGTTTCACTTCGTTCCTATGTCATCCCTCGAGGAAATGTCACGCGGTGACATCCGAGTCTGCCTAGCTCTGCTACAGCCGGGTTCCCTGAGTCCTGTTAGCCAGTGCTACAGCCCGATTCACACGCTGATGACCGACATGCTCGATGTGATTCATGTATGCTGTCCCCATGGGTTAGTGCCGCTTTGGGTTCACGACTAGCCATGTCGGCCGGGTTCTCTGTCATATGGATGCTAGCGACACTATCATATACGTGAGCCAAAAGGCGCAAACGGTCCCGGCTATGGTAAGGCGACACCCGTGGGAATACCGTGCGTGAGGACGCAAAGTGATATGAGGTGTTACCGGCAAGATCGATGTGACTTGGAATCGGGGTCCTGACAACTTTGGTATCAGAGCCTGACTGCCTGTAGGATTACCAAGCCAAACTGGTCGAAGTTGTGTCTAGCAATGCTTTAGTTATGTAAGGGAATTGTTTGTGGAAGGGAACGTAAGGCTCTTTTTACTCCTTATACCTCATGGCCTTCTGATCTGAGTCATCCTCTTCTCTTCTACGGGGATTAAGAACTAGGCCTTCTCATCTATCTATCAGGATGACGTGTTACTAATCCATAGACTTTTAAGATTGTTGGTTTCGCCCATTCAGTTTCTACTATTTCCGTATGTTCATAGTTGGTCTCGTAACCTTGATATTATGATGTTGAGAGGTTATGCCACCATTTTTGCAGGATGTCTCAAATCATTTTGAGCATTTACAGCCGTTATCTTTGACCGAGTCATCCTGGTTTCTAAACAGTGATGCATTTGCAATCTCTTCCTTCCGTTCCTGATGTCCTTTTGGGCCAGATTAAGCACACTAATCGGTGAGTTGAGGTACTCTATTGCCTCGACATATATGTTGGAGCTATTATTATGACCCTAGATGTTTTAGGAAGTCACCTAGTAATTTAGCAATGCTTTTGTATCCCCAGTGTGATGATTCTGGCCATTATTCTTGAAAGCATCCCGTGATGTTATTAGTTAGTAGGCATTCTATTCCTGGGTTCTTGAACCCGAGATTCACCCTACTTCATGTTGTTAGTATTTGCTAGTTCCTTTAGGATATTAGTAACCTTGCATTAGTCCTCGAGGTCCGTGGTATTTCCTTCTTCCAAATGCTATGAACCGCTTATGGCAGAAGTTCCTCGCTGAACTGAAGGATCACAATCAGAGTACTCTTGAGGAGTTGTCCATTCATAATTGTGAATCTGCCAGTTTTACTTTCCTGCATGGGTTATCCGGAAGAAACATGTTGAACTTGATTCAACATACTAACCTATGCATCCACAACTCAGAAAGTTATATGCTCCTCGAGTTGTTCCTCCTTAGTTGTATTCCGACCCCCGTCTGCCAATTGATAGTCAGGAGTAATTGTGCATTCGTGTTCATCGATGCCTATTACTCATGTGGTCCGTCAAGCCATTCTATTTCGGAATGACTAGGAGAAACAAACTCCAGTACCTTGTCCATTTCTAGGATTGGGTCAAAGCGGTTGTATTCCGCAGATCAAATGCCAATCCAGCTTTTGATTCTGTTCTACTCTGAAGTATTACCGTCTTATGTCAAGAATGTCATGAGAATTGCACCAACTCTTATGAATTCTTGTTGCAGTGATACCTCTCGCCATCATTGCTCATTCCCCGGTTCCGTGTTGTCATAACCGGAATGCTGGCAAGTGAGTCGTGATGTGTGAAATCAATACTCCTAGCAACCCCGTTGCTTGGTAGTTAATGGACAATATTATCATTCTTAGCGTGTTGGTTATTAAATCATCATCCTAAGATTGATCGTGCCACCTAGTCCATTTTCCTAGTGCACACTTCGATTGATGAGTTAGGATCTTGTCAAGCCCTCGCTCATTTGATCATATCGTCTTGCCTGAAAAGCAAGATTGTTCTCGAGCTTAATAGCATATCGGTGGTTCGTGATTTTCCGAATGTCTTCTCGGGAGTATCACCAGGTTGTCACCTGACCGCTATGTTGAGTTCGTGATCATATTTGTTTTTTCTCGTAAACCACCCCTTCTCCAAGAATCTGTGTTGGAAACCCTTGAGCTAGTTGGTTAAGCTAAACAACAACTTGGAGAGTTGGAAGATAAAAGCTTGGCCGACTTAGCTCATCACTAAGGGATATCCTTGAGTGTGTGTGTGTGTTGAAGAGAGACGATATCTCCATCGATTGGTCCTCGTGATCAGTTGTTGGACCTATTGTCTTATCAATCCTTTGATTTGAGTGCGGGCTATCGTCAAATCAAATCAGTACCAACGATGCTCGTAATGTTGTCTTACTCGTGGTTGATCCCTCGAGCATACACCATTACATCTTTTGGTCTGACCAATACTATCACCGTGTTCACATGATGGTGGAAGTACAGTGATATGGAAATTCTGATGAGTTGTTGTTGAGCCCATCAGCAGCATTTTGTCTCCCCCAATGATTCATGTTGAACATCAACCTAGTGTTGGAAACTTTTGTCAGCATTATCTTCGTGCCCCGTTCATGAAGAATATGTTTGGATGAAAAAGTGACTTCCTCTAGTTCATGTGCATTTGAAGCAAGTTGCCGCCATGAATTCGAGAAAGATTGTTTTTCTTCCCGGGTATCATCCCAAGTCACCATGCATGTGCGAAGTATGCTATGGTTTGACAGGCTCGCAACCTTCATTCCATATGTATCCCTAGCACACCAAGCCACTAACTGATTTGTTCAAGGAGAAGAAGTTCCTTCTTAAGAGAATGCCTTATGCAAGGACTTCGTTATCCTTGATGATGGTTCCCCACCTGAACTCGGTAGTGTTTTGTTGTAAGACTACCATGTGGTCATGCTTGTCTGGGACAACGTGTTCACATGTGTTTAGCAGAACCAGCTCATGTTTTGGAGCTTGCTACCTTGGTTCATTCCTCGAGAATCTTGCAACGCCATCTCGTCGAATTGTGTTGCAAACTTTCTTTTCAGACATGCTGAGTCTGAAGTATCCTATTACCAATCGGATCTGAATCTCAGGCAGATATGATGATTGGAACATTCCCAACAGTTGCGTCTTGTTCCCAGCTTGCACCGCCATTGTGCTAATCCCCCATGGGCTGCCCTTCTTGGTAGTTGCTATCCAATATCATCTTCAAAAGTGGACTTACCATGGGTCCCATCCATCTCCAATGATAAGCAAAAATCATCCATTGCGTTATCTTCAACAAGGTAGCCCACATCATCCATCCTCGTCCGAGTATGTCAATCCTTCGAACACCTTCCAATGATCGCTTGTGGTTTACCCTAGGCTGGTATGAAGAGTGTCAATGATCTATGGATCAAAAGTAATTCCTTTTGCCACTTAAGGGAGCAGTTCTTCGAGTCACCTTTTCCAAAGTGCCCCGTTACGGGATCGTGGCAATTATTTCCTTGCCACCTTGACACCATCCACCATCTTTATAAGCGTGGAATTGTTGCCCACCAATCAAACCCCGTCGTTTGTTCTTCCATCCCTCTCGATGTGTTTTGTCTCCCAACTCGAGATGTTTCAACATCTCATTCCACGAGTTGATCTTGAGTGCTCGATCTTCGAGGAGATCGTTTCCTATAGAGTTGCTTTCTGTCGCCATCATGTTGGATGAAGATCTCGAAAGCAAGGACGTCAAGTTCAATTGGAACAATGAATCAACATCTTGAGAAGGACAGTTGGATCGAGAAGATTGTGATAGTTTGTGACCTCTTTTCATCTTACCTCACGTCTTGAATCTCGGGACGAGATTCTTGTGTAGTGGGGGCGAGTTGTCACATCCCTAGTTCTGGTATGCAGTAGGTTAGCCCTTCATGGGTGCATCATGTTTAACTTTTCAAATGAACTTGAAATGGGGACTGATCAAACCCTAGCACCAGATCAAATCAAATAGGTTCAACATAAAATCATTTTCAATGAACCTGAAATGTCCTTCTAAAATGTTCATCATCTTTGCTTTGGTCTTAAACCTCTGACAAAAATGGTGCACAATTTTTTAGGTCATCCTAAGGTCACTGAATTAAATCATAAGTATTTGAATTTGGACATTTGAATTCTATAAAATATTTTAAATGTCCAAATACTCCTAAACTGAAATGTTCCATGTTGGATATATTCTATACAGTGGGCATGTTCAGTTTAGTGATTTTTGAAAGGGTCTAGGTATTTTTAGAAAAGCCCTAAATATTACAGAATAATAGAAAACAGTAATTAAAATAGAGAAACCAGAGAGAGAGGAAACCTTACAGCGCTCACCGCGGCCCAAGAAGCTGGCCCAGCCCACAGCATTGCCGATCATCTCCCTCCTCTCGCCAGAGGATGAGAGGCGGCGTGGCGCGGCCTTGGGCACGCACTGCCACCTCCCGCTTGCCGCCGACCGCCTAGCGCTGGCTCGGACGCCACGCACTTCGTCCTTTCCCTCGCTCCCTCGCTTTTCCCTCCCTAGATCCTCTCTCTCTCCATCGAAACCGCCCATCGCCGCCGTTCGCCGTTGCCGCGACCACCGCCGTCCCGCGACACCCCGAAGCGATCTCGAGCTCCGCCCGATGCCCTCTTCCTCCTCACCGATCCTCAAGACGCGGAAGCCACAGGCGCCGCCAACATCGCTGTTTCCTCGCCGGCCACGGAGATCACCGCCGCCCGTCGTCGCCTCCGGCGCTTCCCGAGCCATCCGACACCGCCAAATGATGCGCCGTGAGCCACGCCGCTTTTTCCCCTGTTCCCCTCGCTCGTTCGTCCCTAGTCGTACCCTCCACCGCACCGTGAGCTCATCGCCGCCGCCATGATGCCGCCGCCGTTCTAGCCACCACAGCTCGCGCCTGAGCGCGTCAACGCGTTCAGTGCCTTCCTAGGAGCACGCAGCTCCCACTAGCTCCTCCTCCCGAGCATCCCAACGCCGAGGCCTAACTAACCCGAACTCCGGCCGCCGCCTCGCTCGCCACCGCCGACACCACAGCTCACCCCAGCTCCTCTCGCTTGCTCCATCAGATGCGGGCAAACCACAGCAACCCGTAGCCGCAAACCATGCGTGAAATGGTGCCCTGTAGCAGGAGCACGGTGAACCTCCGCCGTCGGGCTGGTCGTCGCCGGCCAAGACCGGCGATGATGACGTGGCCCCATCATTAGCGCTAACCACCGCAGTTAGTAACACCCTGGGACACTGACAATGTGGGCCCTGCTGCCTATTTTAAACCGCTATTAGTTTTAAGTTAGTTTAGTTAACATAACCAGCGGACCCACGCGTCAGGGTTGACTGGCTGACGTGGCAGTTGACCGGACCCACCTGTCTGTGGGACTAACCAGCTTGAGTCATTGACGTGTGGACCCCACACGTCAGGTTTGACCTAGTCAGCCACGGTTGACCTGCTGACGCAATGCTGTTGTCATGATGACGCAGTAAGGAATTTCTGGATTTAAAATAATTCAGGAAATTCTAGAAATTAGTATAAACTTCTAAAAATCATAGTAATTCAACCGTAACTCCAAATCAAATAAATTATATATGAAAAATGATCAGAAAAATCCAATCTATCCATCTGTACCTTTTTCATGCATGTTAGAACAATTTTTGTTCACTGTTTAGGTCAAATCAACTAAATGGCATTTGAATAATCACATATGGAGTTTGAATTTGAATCTTGTATTCAAACCAACTTCATTTAACCTGTTGCTAGTTGCATTAGCTCAAACCACAGCATATTGCCATGTCACATTCATGCATAATATTGTTGCATTGCATTGATTGTGTTCTTTCTCAGTTGCCGGTGTTTGCCCCCTCTCGATAGACGTGGTTTCGACAATGAGTGCGATGACACCGATGAAGAGCTATAATATCTTCAGGAGTGCCAGGCAAGCAAAACCCCCTTGTTCATTCTGATACAATCCCACTCTCTCGCCCATGCTCTCTTTTACTGCATTAGGACAACACCGTTTCAACTGTTACATGCTGCGGTAGCTGAACCCCTTTATCCTCTGCATGACCTGTCATTGCCATAGTAAATAGATGAAACCCACTAGCATGACTAGGAGTTGTTTGAGCCCTGATGTGCCTACTCATTCGTGCTTGATTGTCATGCCTGCTATTCCTTAGAGTTGTGTCAGGTCTGATTCATCGGGGATGAATCGGAGGAGTATGAACATGTCCTACTGTTGAGAGCTAAGTGTGTGAACACGATTTGGTAAAGGTAGCGGTGAGAGGCCATGTAGGAGTACATGGTGGGTTGTCTCATTGCAGCCGTCCTCGGGAACTGAGTTACGTGTTTGTGATCCATGAACAGTTACTACCACGCATTGGAATGCTTAAGTGCCCTCTCGACTTATTAATCAACTTGATCTCTGTCCGGGAGTTGCAAATAGTTTACGGTGTTTGTAGGTAGTGTTAGTAGTCTACCAAGTGGCACCGATGCAGGTGGGCTTGGGACAGACTAGGCACCGTGGCACGGTGTACCAAGCGTAGAACCACCCGTCGAGGTGGGCTTGGGAACCCTGCACACATCGTTTGGGGCCGTGGCGACACCCGGCGGATCTCCTTGCGGATGGAACCCGAATAGGCGATAAACCTGGACTAGAGACTTGTGTGGTTAGTCGGTCGTGGCCGACTCCTCGCCGGCTTCCGCTTGAAGGTTGCCGAGGTACATGACATGTACATGGCGATAAGTGGCGAGAGCGTGTGTGAAGAAGTACACCCTGCAGGTTATCATTATCTATTCAATAGCGGATTCCTCGGATATGGAAACTTGGACCCTTGCATAGTTCATAGACAAGTGAAAGTGGATACTCTAAAATGCGCAAGATAGCGTGAATGCTATGGATGGCGTTCTCGTGAGGGAGGCGGGAGCGGATCCATAGTGGTGTATTGATATGGTGAATATGTGGACTCGTGTGCGCCACCTCAAAGAGTTACTTGCGATGTAGTTCAGGATAGCCACCGAGTCAAAGCTGGCTTGCTGCAGTCAAACTCCACCACCCCTTTGTTGATAATGATGCATATGTAGTTAGTTCTGATGTAAGTCTTGCTGAGTACATTTGTACTCACGTTTGCTTCTTTTATGTTTTGTAGAGAGACGTCAGTCTCGCTAGTAGTTCCGCGTGGACTTCGACGTTTAGCTTGCTACCTCAGCTACGATCTAGTGCCCTCGACAGGATCTGGTAGATACACAGGCTTCTCGGCCTTTTTCATTTGTAGATGTCTGTACTCAGACATGTTAAGCTTCCGCATGTGTTTTGACTTGTGTGCTCTGAATGTTGGGTCATGAGACCCATGTTTGTATTATCTCGCTCCTCGGAGCCTAATGAATAAATATTTGAGTTGTAGAGTTATGTTGTGATGCCATGTTGTATTTACACATATTAAGCTTATTGTGTGTATGTTTGAAATGCTTGGTATGTGTGGGATCCGACAATCTAGTTGTTTATCCTTGGCAGCCTCTCTTATGGGGAAATGTAGTCTAGTGCTTCCTTGAGCCATAGTAGTCCGCTTCTGACCCGGTTCACGGAGTCCTGCTAGCCCAAAGACTCTTGCTCGGGACACTTGATCTGGCCGGCATGTGTTTCACTTCGTTCCTATATCATCCCTTGAAAATGTCACGCGTGACATCCGAGTCTGCCTAGCTGCTACAGCCGGGTTCCGAGTCCTGTTAGCCAGTGCTACAGCCCGGATTCACACGCTGGACCGACATGCTCGATGTGATTCATGTATGCATGTCCCCATGGGTTAGTGCCGCTTTGGGTTCACGACTAGCCATGTCGGCCCGGTTCTCTGTCATATGGATGCTAGCGACACTATCATATCGTGAGCCAAAAGGCGCCAAACGGTCCCGGCTATGGTAAGGCGACACCGTGGGAATACCGTTCATGAGGCCGCAAAGTGATATGAGGTGTTACCGCTAGATCGATGTGACTTGGAATCGGGTCCCGACAGCTTTGGTATCGAGCTTTGATCGCTCAGAGGATTACCAAGCCAAACCGGTCGGTTGTGTCTAGCAATGCTTTAGTTATGTAAGGAATTGTTTGTGGAAGGAACGTAAGGCTCTTTTTACTCCTTATACCTCATGGCCTTCGATCTGAGTCATCCTCTTCTCTTCTACGGGGATTAAGAACTAGGCCTTCTCATCTATCTATCAGGATGACGTGTTACTAATCCATAGACTTTTAAGATTGTTGGTTTTACGCCCCAGTTCAGTTTCTACTATTTCCGTATGTTCATAGGTTGTCTCAGAACCTGGATATTATGATGTTGAGAGGTTATGCCACCATTTTTCCAAGATGTCTCAAATCATTTTGAGCATTTACAGCCGTTATGCTATCCGAGTCATCCCAGGTTTCTAAACAGGCTGATGCATTTGCAATCTCTTCCTTCCGTTCCTGATGTCCTTTTGGGCCAGATTAAGCACACTAATCGGTGAGTTGAGGTACTCTATTGCCTCGACATATATGTTGGAGCTATTATTATGACCCTAGGTGTTTTAGGAAGTCACCTAGTAATTTAGCAATGCTTTTGTATCCCCAGTGTGATGATTCTGGCCATTATTCTTGAAAGCATCCCGTGATGTTATTAGTTAGTAGGCATTCTATTCTGGGTTCTTGAACCCAGATTCACCCTACTTCATGTTGTTAGTATTTGCTAGTTCCTTTAGGATATTAGTAACCTTGCATTAGTCCTCGAGGTCCGTGGTATTTCCTTCTTCCAAATGCTATGAACCGCTTATGGCGAAGTTCCTCGCGAATCAAGGATCACAATCAGTACTCTTGAGGAGTTCTCCATTCATAATTGTGAATATGCCGTTTACTTTCCTGCATGGGTTATCCGGAAGAAACATGTTGAACTTGATTCGACATACTAACCTATGCATCCACAACTCAGAAAGTTATATGCTCCTCGAGTTGTTCCTCCTTAGTTGTATTCCGACCCCCGTCTGTCAATTGATAGTCAGGAGTAATTGTGCATTCGTGTTCATCGATGCCTATTACTCATGTGGTCCGTCAAGCCATTCTATTCCGGAATGACTAGGAGAAACAAACTCCAGTACCTTGTCCATTTCTAGGATTGGGTCAAAGCGGTTGTATTCCGCAGATCAAATGCCAATCCAGCTTTTGATTCTGTTCTACTCTGAAGTATTACCGTCTTATGTCAAGAATGTCATGAGAATTGCACCAACTCTTATGAATTCTTGTTGCAGTGATACCTCTCGCCATCATTGCTCATTCCCCGGTTCCGTGTTGTCATAACCGGAATGCTGGCAAGTGAGTCGTGATGTGTGAAATCAATACTCCTAGCAACCCGTTGCTTGGTAGTTAATGGACAATATTATCATTCTTAGCGTGTTGGTTATTAAATCATCATCCTAAGATTGATCGTGCCACCTAGTCCATTTTCCTGGTGCACACTTCGATTGATGAGTTAGGATCTTGTCAAGCCCTCGCTCATTTGATCATATCGTCTTGCCTCAAAAGCAAGATTGTTCTCGAGCTTAATAGCATATCGGTGGTTCGTAATTTTCCGAATGTCTTCTCGGGAGTATCACCAGGTTGTCACCTGACCGCTATGTTGAGTTCGTGATCATATTGGTTTTTCTCGTAAACCACCCCTTCTCCAAGAATCTGTGTTGGAAACCCTTGAGCTAGTTGGTTAAGCTAAACAACAACTTGGAGAGTTGGAAGATAAAAGCTTGGCCGACTTAGCTCATCACTAAGGGATATCCTTGAGTGTGTGTGTGTGTTGAAGAGAGACGATATCTCCATCGATTGGTCCTCGTGATTAGTTGTTGGACCTATTGTCTTATCAATCCTTTGATTTGAGTGCGGGCTATCGTCAAATCAAATCAGTACCAACGATGCTCGTAATGTTGTCTTACTCGTGGTTGATCCCATCCTGTTCTATTTTTATGTGTGTAGCGCTCGTACATGGTGAGGGAGTCCTGGATTAGGGGGTATCCGGACAGCCGGACTGTATACATCGTCCGGACTATTGAAGCGTGAAGATACAAGACCCAAGACTCCGTCCCGTGTCCGGATGGGACTCTCGTTGGCGTGGAAGGCAAGCTTGGCGATCCGGATATTAAATTGCCTTCCTTGTAACCGACTCCATGTAAACCCTAGCCCTCTCCGGTGTCTATATAAACCGGAGAGGTTGTTCCTTAGAAGGCCGATCACAATTACAATCATACCATCATATGCTAGCTCTTAGGGTTTAGCGTCTACGGTCTCGTGGTAGATCTACTCTTGTACTACTCATATCGTCAATATTAATCAAGCGAAGTAGGGTTTTACCTCCATCGAGAGGGCCCAACACAGGTAAACATTGTGTCCCTTGCTTCTGTTACCATCAGCCTAGACGCACAGATCGGGACCCCCTACCCGAGATCCACCGGTTTTGACTCCGACATTGGTGCTTTCATTGACAGTTCCTCTGTATCGTCGCTGCGGGGCTTCATGGCACCTTCAATCATCAACAACACGGTCGAGGGCAAGGCTTTTCTCCCCGGACAGATCTTCGTGTTCGGCGGCTTCGCACTGCGGGCCAATTCGCTTGGCCATCTGGAGCAGATCGACAGCTACGCCCTTGGCCACCAGGTCAGATTCGGAAACTTGAACTACACGGCCGACATTCGCGGAGACTTGATCTTCGGCGGATTCGGGCCTGTGCCAGGAGCACCGAACAGTCACGATGAGCATGGCTTAGACCTATTGTCGGACAATGCTCGGGATATCACCTCGCAGAGCCCGGACCTAAATCCGGAGCAGGCTGCATTGCCTAAGGATCGGAGGATGGACCCGCCCGCGCAGACCGCACACTCATCGGCGTTGGGGCGAACACAGTCTCACATCCAGAAGCTCAGGACTCCGGACCCCGGACTCAGATCCGGTTGTAGGTTCCATCACGCTCCCAAGCCCGCCGAGCCTGGTTAGGCTCCGGTAATGGAGTTTACATGCGGATATCTTCCAAAGACTCGCCCTTTGGCGACATGCTGAACTCATTAAAGTCTCTCTCTTTGTCAGGAGGCTCTTGGCCGAACTATGTCCGGCTCGAGTGGGAAGCGGACGACGAAGGAATTCGTTGCCCACCCACCACCCACTTCATTGCCACGGTCGATGATTTAACCGACGTGCTTGACTTCGGCTCCGAAGACATCGACGGTATGGACGACGATGCAGGAGAAGAACATGAACCACCGTTCACGGGGCGGTAGACAGCCGCCTCCTCCTATGATATATACATGGTGGACACTCCGAAGGAAACCAATGGCGGTGAGGCAACGGAGGATAACCCCTCAAGGAGAAAAACAAAGCATGGGTATCGTCGACGCTGCCCCAAGCCCCGCCACAGTAACATCGGCCCAGGAGACGAAAACAATCCGGATGGTGCCGAAGAGGAATACAACCCGATCAGCCCGCCTTGAAAGCGTGCCGAAAGGGAAGATGAGCGAGTCAGCCTGCATTTAACAAGCGACGGACGATCCGGAGGAGGACAACTACATGCCCCCTCCGAAGACGAGATTATCCTCGGCGATGACGAGTTCGGCGTGCCTGAGGATCCCGTAGAGCAGGAGCGCTTCAAGCGCCGGCTTATGGCCACTGCAAGGAGCCTGAAAAAGAAGAAGCAACAACTTCAAGCTGATCAAGACCTGCTCACAGATAGATGGACTCAAGTCCCGCAGCCGAGGAATATGGACTCGAGCGCCACACGGCTGACCGCCACCTCGTGGCGGGATAAACGGCGATCAGCCCAATACCAGCCCGCACCCCACGCCAATACACTATGGCCCGGGCAACAAAGCGGACCGCAAGATATACTGGAAAACAAAGCAAAACAACCAAGATCGATCTACCGATCACGGGGGCGCGCCCAAACGCGCGACGACGACCGTCACGCCGGACACACTATCAACAAGTCCGGCCGGGCCAAACACAGCCACCCAGAGCAATTCGAACTGCGTAGCCACATAGCCCAACACAGAGGCGCCGCGCACCCCCTCTGCTTCACTGACGAAGTGATGGATCATGAATTCCCAAAAGGGTTCAAACCCGTAAACATCGAATCATACGATGGCACAACAGACCCCGCAGTATGGATTGAAGATTTCCTTCTCCACATTCACATGGCCCTCGGAGACGATCTACATGCCATCAAGTATCTTCCCCTTAAGCTCAAAGGACCCGCCCGACACTGGCTAAACAGCCTGCCAGCAAATTCCATTGGCAGCTGGGAAAACCTGAAAGACGCATTCCTCGACAACTTCGAGGGCACATATGTGCGACCATCGGACGCCGATGACTTGAGCCACATTACTCAACAGCCCGGAGAGTCAGCCAGGAAAATCTGGACTCGGTACCTAACTAAAAAGAACCAATAGTCGACTGTCCGGACGCCGAAGCCCTGGCGGCTTTTAAGCATAATATCCGTGATGAGTGGCTCGCCCGACACCTCGGCCAGGAAAAACCCAAGTCCATGGCAGCTCTCACAACACTAATGACCCGCTTTTGTGCGGGAGAGGACAGCTGGTTGGCTCGCAGCAGCACTACGCCACATTCTGGCACTTCGGATGGCCACGACAATAACAGCAAGCCACGGCATAACAGACATAAGCGACGGAACAACGGCGACAGCACTGAAGACACAGCAGTCAACGTCGGATTCAGCGGATCCAAGTCCGTTCAGGGGAAGAAGCCGTTCAAAAGAAACAATCAGGGACCGTCCAGTCTGGACCGTATACTGGAGCACTCATGCCAAATTCATGGCACCCCGAACAAGCCAGCCAACCACACCAACAATGATCATTGGGTGTTCAAACAGCCGCAAAATAAACACCGAAAACAAGGACAAGGGGCTGCACAATGACGATGACGAAGAGCCCGGCGTCCAACACGGGGACGGAAGAAATACCCCCCAAGGTGAAAACGGTCAACATGATGTACGCCACTCACATTCCCAAGCGGGAACGAAAGCAAGAACTACGGGACGTCTATGCGATGGAGCCAGTCGCCCCCAAATTCAACCAATGGCCAGCTTGTCCGATCACCTTTGATCGTAGGGATCACCCTACTAGCATCCGTCACGGCGGCTCGGCTGCATTGGTCCTAGACCCAATCATCGACGGATTCCACCTCATGCGAGTCCTTATGGACGGCGGCAGAGCTTGAACTCGCTTTATCGGGACACGCAGTAAATGGGCATTGATCCTTCAAGGATCAAGCCCACCAAAACCACCTTTAAAGGTGTGATTCCTGGAGTAGAGGCCCGTTGCACGGGCTCTATAACATTGGAAGTGGTCTTCGGATCTCCGGATAACTTCTGAAGCGAAGAGTTAATCTTCGATATCGTCCCTTTTCGCAGTGGTTACCACACACTGCTCGGACGAACCGCATTCGCTAGATTCAATGCGGTACCACACTACGCATACCTCAACCTCAAGATGCCAGGACCACGCGGGGTCATAACAGTCAACGGAAACATGGACCGCTCTCTCCGAACAGAAGAGCATACTGCAGCCCTCGCGGCGGAAGTACAATGCGGCCTCCTCCGACAAACCAATCCAGCGACAACAACTTCGAGCACCGTCAAGCGAGTCCGGAGCGCCCTGCAACAGGATCATCAGGTACGCCAAGAGCGCGACTAGCAGTCCGGCCTCCGCTCAAGCCCCATCAAAGCAGCATTTGTGCCACGCGTACACAATTACGCACTCAAAATACCATGGGCATAGGCGGAGGCGCAACAATGACTCAGTCAACAGTGCGGTATAACCGCTACATACCTTCATAACCCATCCTTCTTATTTTTCAGGACATTGCTTTAGAGCAGCCTCTTCAGAAAGAGCCGGATTGTCGGACTTACATAGGAGAGAAAACCAAGGAGGCAACAGGCTTTGCGCACAAAAGGAAATACCTAGGTGGAATTTGTTCACGATCGTTATACCTGTTTTACATACCTACATGCAGCCTGCCCTTGGATAGGACATGTTAAATAGTCCTATTTACTACGCTTAATGCTACTGTTGTAAAGATACGCTTAAACGTATTATTCATCAATGGGAAACAATATATAGCGTCAGCTTATTATTCCTATTTGCATATTTCTTGCAAATGTTTATTTAATATTGCATCCGTACACTTTGGTACGGTTAGTTTGCCGAGGGCTTCTTATGACACCTCATAATACGGCATAACAAGTCCGAACACTTTCAACAAAGGCGGCACCCGAACTTATAGCACTATATGCATCAGCTCGAATCACGCCTTGGGTCAATAGTTGGGTTTGCCCGGCTCCCTTGTTTTGGTACCTTACGTTCGTTATATCGGCTAAGGTAGCGCAGGAGAACTATCGCGATTGTGTCCCGTTCTTCGACGAGCACCTTAGTAGAGAAAGCCAAAACTGACGGCATGATGCGGCGAGAGCTGGTCGCTGTTCGAGAGGTCTTAAAATCCTTAAAGATTTTTTTCTGCTTTGGCGATGAATCGCCTCGTCCGATTAGGCGATATAGCGCCTAATTCAGCCCTCCGAATTTAGGGGCTTCACTAAATTTAAAATTGTAGACTTCTATGGCTAAGTGAAAGTTATAAAGCCGCATAGTCCGATTGCCTTGTTTGCTGCACCGATACCTCCTTAAGGGACCAAAATTTGGATAAAGAGTATCCGAGGTTTTCCAGAACACCCCGATACTAGTTACGTGGGGCGTAAGTTTACGATCGCCTACTTTCGTAATTCTATAAACAACCGCATGTAAGGTAATATTTTAAATCAAACAGTGCTACATAGCACAAGTAACTTCGCCTTTATATTACAACAGTGATGAGGTACATTTATTCAAAGATATTGTCCTTGGTACATTCATCGCCACGAGACGAGCGCCTTCATAACGCCATCATAATACTTCTCGATAGCGATGCGCCTTGCCCTCCGGCAGCCGTCCTTCACCAGCTTTCTCCGCATCCAGCTTTCCCTAATGCACCTTCAAGACGGGAAAGGCCCGGCGGGCACCCTCAATGCAAACGGATCGCTTGATAACCTCAAGCCACGGACAGGCATTCACCATCCGCTTGATCAGGCCGAAGTAGCTAGTGGGCAGGGGCTCACCAGGCCACATCCGGACTATGAAATCTTTCATAGCCACTTCAGCCGCCCTGTGGAGTTCGACCAACTGCTTCAGTTGGTCACTTAGAAGCATTGGGTGTTCGGCCCCAACATACTGGGACCAGAACAGCTTCTCCGTGGAGCTCCCCTCCTCGGCACGGTAGAACTCCACGGCGTATGAGATGCTGTGTGGCAGATCTGCGAATGCCCCTGGAGAGCTCCGAATTCGGGTAAGTAAAAGAAACACCTCCTCCACATGTTTGCTTTGCATAAAGAATGTCTTACCCGCTGCTATCTTCTTGGCCGTCTGGATTTCCCGTTGTGCCTTGTCGGCTTCGGCCTTGGCGTCTTTCGTACTTGCAAGGGCCTTCGCAAGCTCGGCCTATTTCATCTTAAGCTCATGCTCCACGGACTCGAACTTCTTGCCGAGCTCATGGAGCTCTTGCTGTACCTCGCCCACTCTAGCATCTTGCTTTTCGCGCTCCTTGCATTCCAAGGCCGCCTTGTTCTCGGCCTCGGACATTGCTTTCTTCAGAGACGCCACTTCGGTGGTGGCCCCTGTTACACAGTCACGACGCTTCATCGTTAGAATAACCAATTTTATCTATCCTTCATTACATGAGAGCGGGGAATCACTCACCTTTGTTCTCTTGAGCTGCCTCTTCGTGAGGTCGAGCTCCCCTCGCTACCGCTCCAGTCCCGCTTTAGTCCGGCGACCTCGGCTGTCTGAATAACAGCAAGCAAGCGACACAGCCGCTTATTCAAAATACATACTTAATATTAGACTCCTGCGGATTATAATTGACCCTCTGTTCGGCTTTTCCTTCCGAACACCGAACAGAGTATCAGGGGCTACTACCTATCGGGTGGTAATTCTACATATTCCCTACTTACCTCGAAGCCCGTCAGGAGGCTTGTGCAGGCTTCGGTTAGTCCGCTCCTGGCGGACAGAACCTTTTGAATCGCCGCACTCATAAGAATACGGTGCTCGTCATCCATGGAAGCACCTCGAAGCGCTTCCACCAGACTATCCGATGCCTCTGGAGTGACGGAAGTCCTCGGCACGGATGGTTCGCCCTCCCTAACGAGGGGCTGCCCGCCTGAGTCCGGAACCGTTTGAGGTTCCGAATGATGTTCGGCCGAGAGCCCGGCCTACCGCAGATCTCATCGACACGATCCGCGGGAATCTTGAACCCCGCATGTTCGACATCTGGAATTCCACCTTGAGGCGTCTCCAGAGTCACCCCCCGCTCTGGGAGCCTTCGGGACAACACCTCTGTGTCATCCGCGGGCTGAGGAGTAGTGGCCGTCAGGAGTGAGTTCATCGCTGAATCGTTTAGGGACCCATCCGACGATGATACCTCGGGATGAGCCCTGGCCGGACTGCATATATGTTCTGCTTTTAAAAAATATTATGAAGTAAAATTACGATAGAGTGCGGATACTTATGATCGCGCTAGGGGCTTCCCCCTGGGCAGCCACCCCTCCTCGATATGGGCGGCCGTGGCGGAGTAGTCTGGAAGGGACACCTTTCCCTTCTTGGACGCCCCAGCCCCCCTCCTCCGGGCGGCTTTCCTCTTCTTCTCCTCCCGGTGTGGGGAGGAGAACTTCTTCATGTTTCCTCGCCTCCTGGAGGAATTGCCTCGCCGCCTTCGGACGACGTGGGTATAACGGCCTTGCGCCAGAGCCTTTCCTACCCCCGGTTCGCTTTCTCGCCCCCCATCCTCTCCGGATGGGGCGGCCCTTCTTCTTCTTCCTCCCCTTTGGGGGAGGAGTTTGCCTCATCGCCTTCAGACGAGGCTGCCGGTACAACCTTACGCCGGAGACCCTTCCCGGTCCCCGGGCCTTCTTCTCCGGTGCCTTGTAGGCGCCGACCAAAGATCTCCGTCGGAGAGCATCACCGGCCTTCGGCAGCGGAGCCGGACAAATCAATCCGCTCATTGTCTTCACATAATCCTGGTTAAATATGCATAATTACTTAAGACTTCCCCATGAATATACTAGGAAGAGCGGAATCCGGTGGTAGTCAGAAAACTCACCGGACTAGGAGGCCGCATGGCGTGAAGTCCGTGGTCCTCGGATGTGGGAGGAGGTACTTCGGAGGCCTAGAAAAACACCTTCCATGCGCCTTTGTGCGCTATGTCGTAGAAACTTCAGCGCCCGGTGTTCAAGGGGACGAACTCCCACAGATCGAATGCCCGTCTTTGGCATGGAAGAATCCGGCGAACGAGCATGACCTGGATCACGTTGACAAGCTTGATGTCCTTGTCCTTCATGCTCTTAACGCAGTTTTGGAGTCCGGTCAGCTCAGAGGTTCGCCCAGTGCCAGCCCTTCTTTTCCTGTGAGGTGAGCCGCATGGGGTTCCGGATCGGAACTTGGGACGCCGCCAGCTTGGCACCGCTGCTCGTGATGTAGAACCACCCCGATTGCCACCCTTTCACGGTCTCCGCAAAGGAGCCGTCAGGCCAGGTGAATTTAGGCATCTTGCCCACCATGGCCCCTCCGCACTCCGCTTGCTGGCCGCTCACGATCTTCGGCTTCACGCAGAAGATTTGTAGCCACAAGCCAAAGTGAGGCTTGGTGCGGAGGAAGGCCTCGCATACGGCGATGAACGCCAAGATGTTGAGGACGAAATTTGGAGCTAGATCATGGAAATCTAGCCCGTAGTAGAACATGAGCCCGCGGACGAAGGGATGAAGTGGAAATCCTAGTCCACGGACGAAGTGGGCGACAAACACGACACTCTCGTGGGGTAGCGGAGTTGGAATGACCTGCCCGTTGTCCGTAGCTGCATGCGCTATGTCTGCGCCAAGTATCCGCCGCTCAAGATTCGTGATATGCTTCTCCTTCACAAGGGAAGCCACCCACTTGCCTCCTGCTCCGGACATGTTTAGCTGTGCGGAGAAAACTTGGGCTAGGGCGCTGGAGCTCGAGGGGGCAGGGGTGTGCAAGGGAGGAAGAAGGTGTGGGTAAAAATGGGGAACTCTTATCCCTTTATAGAGGCGACGAAGCGGTGCGCCCCCCACTTACCCGTTGAGGATCGCTTGCTTCCCAAGCGCCACGATTGATGGCGCGGTGGGATTACCCATACCCGTATTGATGAGAATCCCGTGATAAGGGGACACGATCTCTGCTTTGACAAGACGTGTCAAGGAAACCGCCTCGCAATATGCATTGTGGCCGGTTGTGGGAAAACGGTTCGAATAATGACCCGACCGTAATGACATGTCATGTTGTCTAAAAAGTTGTCAGCAGATTGCATTTGTGAAATATCATTCTCTCTACGGTGGTATGTGAAGATCATTTTGCAGATTCGGACACGGTTTAAGTGTTCGATAATTACCTTGGAGTATTCAGAGATGGAACCAGCCCTGCAATGCCGAAGACAAGACTGTGCGCCGGACTCGTCGTCATTGAAGCCTGGTTCAGGGGCTACTGAGGGAGTCCTGGATTAGGGGGTATCCGGACAGCCGGACTGTATACATCGTCCGGACTATTGAAGCGTGAAGATACAAGACTCAAGACTCCGTCCCGTGTCCGGATAGAACTCTCCTTGGCGTGGAAGGCAAGCTTGGCGATCCGGATATTATATTTCCTTCCTTGTAACCGACTCCATGTAAACCCTAGCCTTCTCCGGTGTCTATATAAACCGGAGAGGTTGGTCCTTAGAAGGCCGATCACAATTACAATCATACCATCATAGGCTAGCTCTTAGAGTTTAGCCTCTACGATCTCGTGGTAGATCTACTCTTATACTACTCATATCGTCAATATTAATCAAACAGGAAGTAGGGTTTTACCTCCATCGAGAGGGCCCGCACCTGGGTAAACATTGTGTCCCTTGCTTCCTGTTACCATCAGCCTAGATGCACAGATCGGGACCCCCTACCCAAGATCCGCCGGTTTTGACACCGACACATGGCTCTTAGCGTTGGAAGAAGGGACTCTTAACCCAGACGCTAAGAATACAATACTATTTTATTGCCCATCAAGCGCCTGATTAGGCGTCTTCCATTGGAGATGCCTTAAGGGACTAATTTGTTTATGAGTGTACACAGATCTATAAGTCTATGAGGAGTTTGATATTTACAGAGAAAGTCAACCCCTAAAATGAAGTTCTTTGACTGAAGACTTTGGATTTCTGAAGACTTTGAAAGTGAAGAAATTGGTGTGACCTTGAAGACTAGGTATCCATTCGAGGAACATGAAGCGTGAAGACTTTTGTTCTCATAGTTTCATTTTATCTTTCTTGAGTCATAGGAAACACTGTCTCGTTAAAGGGGTCGAGGAAATAATAAGGAAAAATTTCCATGTGATGCTCAACTCAAAATCCTACACCTACAAATCCTTCGAATGAAGCCATTGAAATCTCATACGCTTCACCATATTCTTCAAAGATGTGAGACGAAGTTCTTCCGGTCTCCGAGGAATTTGTTCTGATCAAGAGTTAGGAATTCGCCAGTCTTGGATTGCCTACACAAAGGAGGAACATGATAGCCCCGAGGAATTTGAGCCTCAAAATTCCGACCGCTTCTTTGTGCTATGCGCCACTGTTCCAAAATATCTACCCACCTAACGGTCATATCATTGAAGGGCATTTATGTCTTATCATGTCGGGCTGCTCCTAGACTATAAATAGCCGCCCCTACAACCACTAGCTGGTTGGTTGCTCCGAGAGAAACCGACACTTGTCATTTGAGAGCATCCCATCCTCCGAGGACTTTGAGCGAAAATCATCGAGTGAGGAAAACCCAAACCCAAACACCTACAAACCCAAAGTGATTGAGCATCATCAAGAGACGATCTCAAGCGTGGATCCGACGCTTGTTACCTTTGAAGACTGTGCTTCTTCCAAACGGTTAGGCGTCATGGTCTAGAGCATACAAGAGGAAATTGTGGATCGCCGAGTGACCGAGTTGTGAAGGTTCGGAAGTCACCTGAAGACTTACCACGAGTGATTGGGCGAGGTCTATGTGACCTTAGCTCAAGGAGAATACCATGAGGACTAAGTGTCCTGAACTGCGTGTTCAGGACTGGGTGTCCGGGACTGTGTGTCCTCAGGTTTAAATAGCTAGCCGCTCCAACCAGACGTACAACTGAGACAACAGTTGGAACTGGTCTACGAAATCATTGTCTTCACCAAGCTTACTGGTTCTATTTCCTCAACTCTTTCATTTCCTCATAACTGTGTTGTGTGCTTGTTCATATCTGTGTTTGAAGACTTTGACGGAAGACTTTCTCAATTTCCTCAGTTCAATTTCTTCAGTCTATTTGTCTTCATCCTGTGTTATTCTGTGTTTACGCTTTCTGTACTCTATGCTTGTCTTCATTTCATCATGATGACTAGGCTTGTGTTCTATTATGTTTACATCTGAGTACTTAATCTGCTGCAAGTAGTTGTTCACTAAGGAATTTCCTCACCCGCAAATTCCTCAGTGAAGAATTCATAAAAATCGCCTATCCATCCCACCTCTAGTTGATATAACGCACTTTCAGTGCCATATAATTATTGGCCACGTGGAAGCTCTGGAAACATCAAAATTCCATAGTGTTCAATCAAGCAGTGTCGTGCCAACATGTACTTCGAAGTATTGTGAGTGGAAGTAGGGCATGGAGGCAAGCGGGTTTAGTGCATGAAGAGTTTGGGACGTGCTTGGTTGCCTGCATGGTCATTAGTAGACTATAAATGGACGGAAACTTTTACTTTGCATGAGTTTTGGTTACTTGGCTCGCACCAATTCCCTGCATCGCACATGTTTAAAGCATTTCAAGGCCAGGCTGAGGAGGAACCCTCGAATTGGCAGTTTTCACTCATGTAGGCTTGTGCGGACCATGAGGTGAGAAATATTATCTCCTTTTCCATGTCAGGCTGGATGCTTCTCTCACAGCGCATGCGGGAAGCCGCCGCTATCAAGCGTGTGAGTCCTATATGCTGTCAAAACCCCAGCAACCACCATGCTGGCAACCAAACAACATGACTACGTCGTTTTCTGTACTTTTTTTTCAACCTAACCCTGCTCAGTCTGACTCTTTTCCTCGTACATCCTGGTCCAATTGCTACATGCAACCAAACACGTTCTTGATGCTTTCTTTGTCGCGGTGCTTTGTGTGAATATAGCCAGCAATCCATCTGTTCCTGAATATAAGTCTTTTTAGAGATTTCAATGGACTACATATGAAGCAAAATGAGTGAATTTATACTCTAAAATATGTCTATATACATTCCTATGTAATCGAAATCTCTAAAAATAATTATATTTAAAAATTGGAGGGAGTAGTTTCTTATAGGGTAGGACCCGAGTGGGTCATGATCCCTTGTAATCAATCATGCCATGTAAAACTTGTTCGGTGGTGGGTTGTTGTCCCGTTCTTTTCTAATACTCCTTCCGTCCGAAAATACTTGTTCGAAGAATGGATGTATTTAGATGTATTTTAGTTCTACATACATTCATTTATATCCATTTCTACGACAAGTATTTTCGGACGGAGGAAGTATTACCTCCGTTCCAAATTACTTATGTTAAATTTATTCGGATACAGATGTATTTAGACACGTAGGGAAGTACGTATATGATATGTACGAGTGTGCATATTCGAGAAAAAAAAAAAGCTTGAACCGTTCCAATCACGCAAGAGTGTGAATCAAACGAAAACTCAGGCAAAATTTTCAGAGCTTGGAGCTCCAACGAATTTTCAGAGGAAGCAAACAAAGCGAAGTTCCTAGTTGAGGAGCTGAGGGCATCTCCAGCCGTTGGCCTCGGAGGGCAAAAATCGCTTCTAAGGACGACGACTGTGCTAAATCACAAGACCGGGGCCGTGATGTCCCGATTCTGGCGCCCACGGTTAGTTAAAAAGCAAAATCGACGCAAAAACGACTCAAATTTAACACAAACGTCATGAGTTCATTCAAACTTAAACATATTTTACAAAAAGAAAAAACTATCACATACCCCGCCGCTCACCGTCAAGCCGCCTTCACGCGTTCTACATGCCGAGAAGGCTGTAGAACCACGTAGTCACCGCCGTCGCCGTCATCGTCGTTGCCGCCGCCGCCGCCGCCGCTTACGCCTCGCCGTCCTCGCTGCATCCTCCCGGCTGGCGCGGCGGGTTGACGGTCCGGGCGTCGCTGTCGTCGTCATTGCCGAGACCACGGCGCCGTGCGTTTCGTCCTCGCGCCACGCTTATGGGCGGCGATCTCCTCCAGGCCCGGCCATTGCTTGACCATCTCGTCGCGGAGGTAGTCGTCCCGCGCCACCGCATGGCGCCCTCGCCGGAGATGCGCGCTGGCTACCTCTCAGACTCATGGCAAGCCGGGCTCCGCTTGGGCTCGACGAGGACGAGGCGGCCGACGGTGGAGAGGCGTTAGCGCCGATCGCGACGCCGGAGCTGGCGGGGTCTGCCTACGACCGGCGCGCCTGGGCTCCGGCTGACGGGCGGAGGCGGCGAGCCACGGACGAGGAGGAGGACCCCGGTCTCCATGCGCCGGGGTCTGTGGAGCTTCCCGGCGTGAGAAAGAAGGGGCGGGGTACTCGAGGCGCGGCGTGTTGCCGCCTCGATGTACTCGAGGACGGCCTCAACGCGCGCCGCACGCCCCACCACCGACGCCGGCCGGCGGCGTTGAGCTTCCGGAGGGCTCGACGCCATTGGCGGCCTCGAGCTGCTGGGCGTGACGGCGACGGAAGTAGGGTTCTGAGGCGGCCGTCGGGGACGCATCTGTGACCCTCCTCGCCGGCAGCGATTCGAGCGGATGCGTGCGATCTCCGCACGCCGGGCCGCTCCGGTGGGTATCGGGGCACGACGCGCGCCATGGCCGATCCTCCACGCCAGCACCGCATGTCCGGCGGGCCGCACTTTCGGCCTCGTAAGGAGGCGAGCCTCGTCTTCATGAAGATGGCGGCGGCCGGGTTGCCGCCGCCGCCAGCCGTCGCTGAAAGCGCCATCGGTCATGGGTGGAATTGAGATGGCGAAGAGAGGAGAGGAGAGGGAGGAACGACGACGGCGGAGAGCGCGATGAAGTCGCCGAGCGCGCCGGGCGCGGCTATATAGGCCGAGGCGCGCGTACCACCGTGTACGCTGCGTGGCGAGCGAGGAGGGCGAGGGACGCGCGTCGTCCGGTCTTCATCAAGGCCGCCCATGAGCACCAATGGCAGTGATCGGCGCGGCGGCTTTTGAAATTGATTCGCCGCGAAACGAGGCGATGAGGACGACGAAGGGCCGAGAAGAGAGCCGTGTCGCTGACGCGGCGGGCCCGCTGCTTTTTCGCACCGCGCCGGGTTCGGGCTGGGTCCGCCGGCGCTGTTTAGCCGGCGAAAATCAGGCTCATGGGGACTTGACTGGGCCGTCCATTTTACGCCGGCGCAAATAAAACAACTGGGAGGCCTTTCTGGGCGCGGCTGGAGGTGCCCTGAGGTCCGCAGCCGGCACTGTGTGCGCTTTCTTTTTCCCCACGAGCGGCGGCCCCGTCCGGTCCCGTAGGTCAGGTGTCGCGCTGTCGCGGCACGTATACATATTGCGCCGCGCATCCACTCCCCACCGAACCACCGCACCACATCACACCAACCCCCAAAACCTCCCCGCATCTCGCGCCTCTCCGCCGCCGCCGCCGCCGAGGACACCGAGCGTCTCCGCCGCCCGATCACCATGGCCGCCCCGACGGCCTTCGCTGCCGCCAGGTTCCTCCCGTCCGCCCACCTCGACTCCTCCGCCCGCCTCGCGCCGCTCCGGGCCGCCCCCACCGCCAACCTCGCCTTCTCCCCGCTCCCGGCCTCCTCCTCCGCGCTCCTCGCCCTCCGCTCCGCCTCCTCCTCCCCGTCCCCGTCTCCGTCCGGGCCGGGAGGGAGGCTGCCCCCGCCCCCGCCCCCGCGCTCCTACGGCGGCGGCGGCGGCGGATCTGGCGACGCGGCGGACTCCGGGGGCGCCAGCGACGGCGCCGGCGGCCGCGGCGGGATCCTCGGCATGTTCCTCGCCGGGTGGGCGGCCCGCGTCGCCGCGGATCCCCAGTTCCCGTTCAAGGTGCTCATGGAGGAGCTGGTCGGCGTCACCGCCTGCGTGCTGGGCGACATGTCGTCCCGCCCCAACTTCGGCCTCAACGAGCTCGACTTCGTCTTCTCCACCCTCGTCGTCGGATCCATCCTCAACTTCGTGCTCATGTACATGCTCGCCCCCACAGCCGGGGTCTCCGCCGTCGCCTCTGCCGCCGTCTCCTCCCTCCCCAGCCACATGTTCGAGCCGGGTGCTTACTCGCTCGGCTCCCGCGTCGCGACCCTCGTGTCGAAGGGCACCACGTTCGCGGTGGTGGGGTTCGGGGCCGGGCTTATGGGCACCGCGATCTCCAACGGGCTCATCGCCTTGAGGAAGCGCATGGACCCGGCCTTTGAGACCCCCAACAAGGCGCCGCCCACGCTGCTCAACGCAGGCACCTGGGCGCTCCACATGGGCATCAGCAGCAACCTGCGATACCAGACCCTGAATGGGGTCGAGTTCCTTCTTGGTAATGTCATGCCACCCCCGGTCTTCAAGGTGTCCGTGATCGCACTCCGTTGCATGAATAACGTGCTTGGTGGGATGTCCTTCGTGTTGCTCGCAAGGCTCACCGGTGCGCAAAAATCAGATAAGCCGGCATCATCTGATTCAGAAGCCAAGGAGAGATTGATAGCTGAGGGCGATGCCATTGCTGCTAATGTTAGCAGTGAGGACAAGTGATTTGGGTATAGTAGACGGTAAGTAGGTCGGGGCATGCTTGCTTGCGTTGTGCATCGCCCTAGCCTCCTTTGCTTGGACACAGGCCAAGAAACTTGTAGATGGTAAGTTGGTTGGTTGGTAATAATGAGTGAGGCTTGAAATATTTTGTTCAGTCAGGTTCGTGGTGATTTGGTGTTATGAGATGGCTTGTTTAGATGATCTTAGAATAAAGTTTTATTATTCTCCCGTGTGCTCATTTGGTCAATTATCCATATGCAGTCTTTACTTATTCAGTAGTTCATGTTGATCTGTCTGCTTGCATTTTCTGATACTAACCAACTTTATAAGATGTGAGTATATACTGATATTTGATGACAAGATGTTTATGAGTTGGGTAAACTTATTGATGCAAATGACGCCACAGAGCCAAATCTAGTCACAACAGTGTGCCGAGATGATCTGCTAAATTAAATTTCTGTATATGCTAGTGTTGTAACTTTGGATTAGTCCAACAGGTTACATTGTACTATCTCAGTATTCTTTTAAGCAATTTGCATTTCTCTTGGTAATTGAAAGGATGTATCAGTCTGGTGGCAATGTGTTTAAAAGTTATAATTTCCTGCTTAGCTAGCACACTTGAGAATGATGGTCTCGATCTGAAGTTTCTACAGGATTTTTCTGGGGAGTATATGCATCGGCACCGAGTACTGGCTCATAATTTTCCCACAAGTTGTTCATCACGGCCTCTTGGGTATGCACATTGACATTCCACGGTTGTAGTTTTAGTCCTTGCCATCTGTCTAGGCTTCTAAAAAGGAGCCGTTATCTTCAATGGTGACTAGTGTTTCAGATTTCAGAAAGCTAACCTTTCTGCTCACATGGTTCCAAAACTCAAAATATCAATAGTTTGCACTGCTGCTTTTTTCGATGCTGTCGTTGTTGCACGGAAGCGTCAGAAGTATTGGCTGGTCGTTCCTCTGGTAGATTGCTGCGTGGTTTGGGCTAATGCACGAACAGCCAAGGGAAAGTTGCAGCAAGAGAGGAATATATGGTGCGATTTTTCATGGTTGGAGCCGTTCGGGTCTCCAGACTTGGCAGAGTCGGTTTTCCCCTTGAGATCTTGTCCCTCGGCGCATAGCGTCTCGACAAGTTTCTCACGAGGGTTTGAGTGCGACATGGTTGTTGGTGGACGGTGAGGTTCCAATTGCTGTGCGCTGTGGTTGGTGAAGCACGGTAGGCAACGACGGTGACTTGTAAAAAGCGATCATGGAGCAGCGCATCAACTGCGACTGGTTTGCGGCGCCTCAGCAGCAGCATCTCAACGCTACCTTTTTGTGTTGAAAGGTAGAAAACCGCAGTTTTCTACGTGCAAGTTTGAGACGTGAGGTTAAATGAAATGAACTGGAACCTAGCCCACATTAGAATTCCCAATTTTTAGGGACGTTTTGGCCGTTTACTAGAAAAAAAAATCCTGCGAAATTCGTAATACGATTGGAATTTCGCATTCAACTTGATGGTGCCTAGAGTGGGTCGACGTGACGCGTTCGACATGGACCCTGACGCAACAGGGCAGAGAAGCTGCTCGTTCGTTACAAATGGCCGGATCTCATCGCTAGAGAGCATCATTTTCTCGCGTGGAATCTGATCGCGGGGGAACGCGTTTCTTCTGCCTCGCATAGGAAGAGTGAGGGGAATTCAGTCGCCAAACGCAGTGCGAGAGGAATAGATGCCCTCGTGCCCCACTTTCGTCGGATCTGAAACGTGGCGCTGCCAGCCGCACCGGCCTGGGAGCGTGAGGCCACGATCCCGGCCAGTTTCGGGCCAGACCCGTCTAGGTGCTCTGTATCGCAATCAAGGGCGAAGCTGGATGGCTTGGCTGGTCAAGCTGGTCAGTCCAACGGGCATTTTCGGCAGCAGGTGGCGCGCGCGTTGGTGCGCGTGGCGGCATGTGGAGGCCGTATTGGACCGCCGTCTGCCCTCCACTTATGTCTCTCCTTGTGCAGATTTGCGCCACATGGCCGTCCGTCCGGCGGTCCAGTCCAGGGTTGTTCACGCATCGGGCAGGGCCGGTGGGTGTCTGTTTCTCTTCACATGCTATACTCCAGCGAAGCTAATCGATGGTTTTGGACCTCACTCACGTACAGGATTACAAGCAGATGCACTCATCTACCACACGCACTTAAAGCAACTCCAAAGGGGCGACCCAAATGGACGCTGATTTTGTCCGTTTGGGTCGCCTGTCCGCGCGTCCGTGCCCGCTTTTTTATTTGGGTCTGCGGATGCGCCCAACGGTAGGCAGATTCATTTTCGACATGTCAGCCCTGACATTTCCTCAAACACGCAGCAGGCATGGCAGGGGAGCTCGCAACGCGCGGGGAGGCCGACGGGTGAGCTCGAACCCCACGGCGGGGGCGGCACGGTGAGCGACACGAGCATGACGCGGCGCAGCGAGGCTGTGCCAGTGTTTGCCGGGTCGGCGCAATGAGGCTCGGCTCGGCGCAGGCGAGGCCAGGCCGCTGTGGTCGGCGCGGGCGAGGCCGGGCGCGCTGAGAGCGCGGGGGCGGGACGGGGCGGCGACAACAGCAGCGCGCAGGACGAGGTCGGGCCGGGCATGCGAGCGCCGTGAGGCGACTGGGCGCGGCAGCCACAACTAGCTAGCTAGCATGCGCGACGCGGCCGCCGTTGAGTACATCCTCGCGTCTGCCTTCACGCGAATCTAGCGACAACGCGGCGAGCGGGGCGAGCGCATCGAGCGGGGCGAGTTTAGCGCAGCCACGATCTTGAGTGGCGGCGGCGCCTGCGGAGTCTCGCCGGAGCAAGGGATTGGTGATGGCGTGGCTGCTATGGGGGGCGGCAGAGGCGAGGTGTGCAGCGAAGAGAGAAAAAATAAAATAAAAAGGTGGGTAGATGGCAGGTGTGCTAGACGGGGCGTGCAGCGGACGTAGATGACGAGGAGGAGACAGAAAACGTCCGCTTCTTGTCTGCCTCGGACCCAAATGTGGCTCAAATTTGGGACGAAAATGGGCCCGCATGGACACAAAACGGACGTAAAATGAGAATGGGTCTCTGCGTTGGGTCGTCGTTTTTGTCTGCGCAGACCAAAACAGACATGAGCGGACGAAATGGGTCACCCTAATGGAGTTGCTCTTAGAGCAACTCCAACGGGCCAACTCAAACGGACGGCGAATTTGTCCGCTTTTTGTCAGATTGGGTCGGCCCGTCGGACACCAACGTCCGCTTCCACGTTTGGGTCGGCGCATGCACCCAACGCTGGCCCGACCCATTTAGACGGCGCGTGAAAAAAAAGAATGCAAACATTTTTGAAATAAAAACAAACATTACTTAAACATTAAAACCGGCTACGAAGGCCGGCAGTAGTCCACGCGTCCACATTCACATTAATTAACATAAAAAACTAACTACGAGGCGGCGTGCGCTGCCCTAGGCGTCCTCCTCCTCGTCGTTGGGGCCGGTGAGGTCGATGAGCGTCGGCGCAGGGGGCCCAGGGGAACGCCGTGTTCCAGACGACGTTGATGTCGGGCGCTGCTGCCGCCGCTGCCTATGCTTGGCGCGCCTTCTCCTCGGCCTCTCGCTGCTCCTCCTCGGCGTCGCGCTCGAGCATCTCGAGGTATTCGCCGTGGTGGCGCTCCTCGGTCAGGCATTGTTGTCTCCATTGTTCGAGGTACGCCGCCTCCTCCCGGTGTCGCCCCCATCCAGTCCGGCGGCGCGCTGACCCACTCGCGCACTACTACCGTCCAGGAGTAGCGCTCGACGGGGGCCAGCTCCGGCTCGGCCTTGACCGGGGACGGCGGGGCCACTTGCGGCACGACGCAGTCGCCCGCCACGGAGAGGGCCATGGCCTCCGCCATGGCAGCCTGGTACGCCACCTCCTCTTCCTCCTTCTCCGCCACCCTGCGCCGCTCGTCCTCCTCGCTTTCTCGGAAGACAGCCGCAATGGCCGACTGGTAGGCAGCCTCCGCCTCCTGGTCCTCGCCGTGGACGACGAACGTGGGCGGCGGCAAGCTGCGGTCCACTTCGCGGACGCTGCGTCGCCTCGCCTCCTCGTGCTCCGGCGTCAGTAGCGCCTGCCGGCGCTGCACCTCCTCCGCGTGCGCCCTGGCCGACCATGCCGCAGCCGGCACCGGGATCCTCTCCGGATCCAAATGCCAGTCGTGCGGTAGGGGAGAGGGACGCGGTGCTGCCAGTGCCACTCCGCTTGGTGGACTGGCACGCTCAAGAGATGCCTCGACCGGCTAGAACGCGCCGGCGGAGGCGGGGAAGAGGGGTGGCCGGGGCCTTGCCCTTGGCTTTGCTGGAGCCGGAGCCGGAGAAGAACCCCATTTTCTAGGCTAGAGGTGGTTAGGGTTGCCGCCGCCGGGGGAGTAGAGGGGGTGGCGAGATGGGGACGGGGAGGGGGTGGCTTCATGAAGCGGACGAGGACCCCGCACGCTCGGATTAAAAAAGGCCTACCGCCGTCGCTGACGCGTGGGCCCGAGGTGGGCGGCCGTCATAAATTAAGTTGACCGCGGTAGTTGGACGGCCGCCAGGTAGGGACGCGGCGGACACCGGGAACGCGCGCGAGGCGTCCGCTTCACGTCCGCGCCGATGCATTTAGGCCGCAAATGCTTCGGCGCTGACTCGAAGCGGACGCTTTTTGGGTTTGGGTCGGCGCGTTGGGCCACCACATTTTCCGCGCCGACCCAAACAGATGCAGGCGGACGTTTTGGGTCGGCCCGTTGGAGTTGCTCTTACAACCAACTGACTGAGCAAATCCATGATACTGAGCTGGCATACCATCTTATATGACAGGCATCTCGTAGTCGATAGAAACGTCTTCTTCCACTAAACGAACTTCGGCGAGTAGTCTTAAATAAATTAGGAAAAAATGCAACCAGTGCTAGTTTTAGAACTTGAATACCGGTGGTTGGTTTCACGGCAACAAACCTAAACATTTAAGCTTCGCTCAATCGCTTCTAGACAACCAATATGGTACTAGTATATATAACGCGCAAATCGGAAAATATTCTGTAGAGTAACAATCATCGCCCATTGCCGGAAAAATAATCAGGCCCCAGATCTCCCGATCACGACCGGATCTGGCACCGCTGATTGCACTGGCATCACATCATATGGGGGCTTATATATGTGGACGGACTCGAGCACCCATCATCGCTTCTCCACTATAATCAGTACTCGCTAAACGCAGCCATGCGAGGTGCCAGCATCTGCGCTTGCTTCCTCTCCGCCTTGCTACTTCTCCATTGCTATCTAACAGCACTGCCTTACGGTGATCATCGAGCATCAAAAGAGGAGAGGCTCGTTGCGAGGAAGCTTCTGCAAAGCAATGTGCTCACAAGATCAGAGCATGCACAGGCCCTCCATGGAGCAGAAGGAAGCGACAAGCAGACGCCGGGCACCAAGTCCAATCCCATACAGAATTAGTAGTGAGTATACCGTGTGTGATTTATTAGTGCGAGAGGAGTTCTGCTGTCTTGTTTCGCGGCCTGGGATGTTGGTTCAATCTTCATTGTTAGTAGCCAATACCCAGTCTTTTTTATTTTATGTACTTTGTGATTTAGCGACGGAGAGTAGGAGTATATAGCTAGGAATTTATCATTTTAGTTCTCTTATGAATTGGCCACTTGTTTGTATTTTCGCTCTTCTCTCACGTTAGCTCTTTGAGGCTCTGATAGCATAGAAATTTCAGATATCAGATATTCTGATATGATATCCTGAACCTATGATGTGAGCCAGGAAACCTAGAGACGAAAGGTAGGCTAAGAATTAATTTCATTTGTTTTCCGTTTCTTTTGCTGCTTTTAGAGAAAGCAATCGCTCCACAGGAAAAAAATATCGTACTGATGAATGGAATGGAATCGAACGGTGGAATATCTCGCGTCCACTTGCTACAGCTTTTGTGCAGTGCATCTTCCAATGATCAGGCACGCATATTAAAGCGTGGCCATGCGTTTGGGATGCCTCAAAAAGTTTTGTTCCTTGGCACCGAACAAGTGACAAGTTGGCATCTCACGTACTTTTTATATTTTCGTGAAACGTTAAGGAGCATCTAGAGCAAATTCCATATCCCCAAAATATTTCTGGTATAAGGGAAAGTTAGGAAAGAAAAACATACTCCAGCAGACCCCCTTTCCTCAATATTTTTTGATTATCACTGTCCCCTCTCCCTCCCGAGGCGCTTCCACGAGCGCCTTCGGGAGGCAACCCTAGCGCCTCCACCTCTGGCCCTCCGCCCCGCCTTCCCCTCCCTCGCCGCCGCCAGGGCGCTGCCGACCAAAGGCTGCGTGGCCGAGGCGGCGGCGGGACAGTTTTCCCCTGCGCGCGGATGGATGGCGTCGCAAGGCGCCTCCCTCCTGCCCGCGGCGTCGGGTCCCGGTCGACTCCCGCTCCGGCGCTCCGCCGCGCCCTTGTGGCTTGCCGACGGCTCCTCCTCCCCCCTGCGGCTCGTGGGGTCTGGTGGTCTCGGTCGTGCTGGCGGCGGATCTGGGCATCCCGGCCCAGATCCGGTGGATGTGATGGTCGTCTATGGCGGGGTTGGCCGGCGTCCCTGTGGAGGTGGTGGTGTTGCGGCCGGTGTCCGCGCTGCTCCGGTGCGGGGTGGCGGGGCTTCGGGTGGATCTGACCAGGGCGTGGAGGCACAGGTGATGTGGTGGTGGCAGGTTGGCGGCGGCCAGATTGTTTTGGCGTCGGCACATCTGTAGGCTACCTGTGTCGGCCTTCGACCCCTCTCCTCGGCGTCCGTTCGCTTCTCTCGCCGGAGGGCTGGCCTTCTCCCGGCTGCGGTCTGATACGTCTCCAACGTATCTATAAATTTTTATCGTTCCATAATATTATATTACCCCTTTTGGATGTTCATGAGCTTTATTTTACATATTTATATCATTTTTGGGACTAACCTACTAACCGGAGGCCCAGCCCATATTACTGTTTTTTTGCCTATTTCAGTATTTCGAAGAAAATGAATATCAAACGGAGTCCAAACGGAACGAAACCTTCGGGAGCGTGATTTTTGGAATGTACGTGATCCAGAGGACTTGGAGTGCAAGTCAAGAAGCAGCCGAGGCCTCCACGAGATAGGAGGGCGCGCCCCCTGTCTTGTGGGCCCCTCGGGCGGCCACCGACGTACTTCTTCTTTCTATATATACCTACGTACCCCCAAAACATCCAGGGGCACCACGAAACACAATATCCACCGCCAGAAACCTTCAGATCCGCGAGATCCCATCTTGAGCCTTCACGGCACTCACTGAGGGGGAATCAAGCACGGAGGGCCTCTACATCAACATCCTTGCCCTTCGATGAGTTGTGAGCGGTTTACCACAGACCTCACGGGTCCATAGTTATTAGCTAGATGGCTTCTTCTCTCTTTCGGATCTCAATACAATGTTCTCCCCTCTCTTGTGGAGATCTATTCGATGTAAACTCTTTTTGCGGTGTGTTTGTCGAGATCCGATGAATTGTGGGTTTATGATCAAGTTTATCTATGAATAATATTTGAATCTTCTCTGAATTCTTTTATGTATGATTAAATTATCTTTGCAAGTCTCTTCGAATTATCAGTTTGGTTTGGCCTACTAGATTGGTCTTTCTTGCCATGGGAGAAGTGCTTAGCTTTGGGTTCAATCTTGCGTGTCCTTACCCAAAGGATGTAAAGGGTTGCAAGGCACGATTGTATTGTTGCCATCGAGGATAACAAGATGGGGTTTATATCATATTGCATGAGTTTATCCCTCTACATCATGTCATCTTGCTTAAAGCGTTACTCTGTTCTTTGAACTTAATACTCTAGATGCATGCTGGATAGCTGTCGATGTGTGGAGTAATAGTAGTAGATGCAGGCAAGAGTCGGTCTACTTGTTATGGACGTGATGCCTATATACATGATCATGCCTAGATAATCTCATAACTATGCGCTTTTCTATCAATTGCTCGACAGTAATTTGTTCACCCACCGTAATACTTATGCTATCTTGAGAGAAGCCACTAGTGAAACCTATGGCCCCCGGGTCTATCTCTTATCATATTTTCTTTTAATCTACTTTTATTTGCATCTTTACTTTTTGCATCTATATTATAAAATACCAAAATATATTTATCTTATCATACTATCTTTATTAGATCTCACTTTCAAAGTGGCCGTGAAGGGATTGACAACCCCTTTATTGCGTTGGTTGCGAGTTCTCAGTTTGTTTGTGTAGGTGCGTGGGACTTTTGAGGAGCCTCCTACTGGATTGATACCTTGGTTCTCAAAAACCGAGGGAAATACTTACGCTACACTTGCTGCATCACCCTCTCCTCTTCGAGGAAAACCAACGCAAGCTCAAGACGTAGCAAGAAGGATTTCTGGCGCCGTTGCCGGGGAGGTCTTCGCTCAATTTCAGACATACCAAGTACCCATCACAAACCCATCTCCCTCTCATTTACATTATTTGTCATTTGCCTCTCGTTTTCCTCTCCCCCACTTCACCCTTGCCGTTTTATTCGCCCTCTCTTTCCCAATCTCCTCCTCTCTTTTTCACTCGCTTTTTGCCGCTATGTCTGAAATTGGGGAGATTATCGTCGATATGGACAATAATGATAACACAGAAAATCCCGGGGCTCCGGTCGATGAACCCCCTATCTTGCATACTAAAAAGTTTCGAATCGGTAGTGGTAACATCATTGGCAAAGGTGTTATTCAAGATTTCTTTACTTGTGCCGGTGATTTACCTTCCATGGGTTGTTCTATTCTTCATGGAACTAGTAGTCTTGCGGATGCTATCGCTATGCTTGTAGTTGAACTTGAAAGACAATTTATGCATATGCATCCTTGCATACAAAGAATTTTCCTAGAATTCTCTAATATTGAGCACTTTTCTGTTAAGCGCGCTGTTACTATCTTTTTGGCTCATGAATTTATATTTATCATAAGAGAGGCCAAAGAAATCTTTGCGCACTATAGGGTGGACGCCAGTCGTCCTCCCATAGAAGCGATCCTCTATGATCAAGTGGAAATTAGACGTTTTCAATCTTTCGGACTATGTCGCTTTTAATGAAAACCTTAGAAAAAAGGTTCCTACTAATGTTTTGGTTGATTGCATTAACGAGCTTAATAATGATTTTTCCCTTCAAAACAATGAACTAGGATACTCTATTGAGTATAGGCTCACAAGATTTTGCCAAAAGAATGCTTTTAGTGATGAAATAGTTGTGCACTATGAAGGGCCAAAGGAGGAACCCGTTCCTCCTGTGATTAATCTTGGGGATATTTGTTCCACTAAATTTAGCCCTTTTGATTACTTTTGCTTGCCTCAAAGGAAACTTGCTGCCGAACTTAGAGAATATGAAATGAGCTTTCAAGATCTATCTTATTATTACGGCACTACTTAGATCTATCCTTGCTTTTATGCCTAGCTAGGGGCGTTAAACGATAGCGCTAGTTGGGAGGCAATCCAATTTTCTTTATGTTTTTTGTTTTTGTTTCTGTTTAGGAATAAATAATCCATCTACCTTCTGTTTAGATGTGGTTTTATGTTTTAATTAGTGTTTGTGCCAAGTTAAACCTATAGGATCTTCTTGGATGATAGTTGATTTGATGTTGCTGTAATTTCCAGAAACTTTCGGTTCACGAAAACAATTGTTAAAAATCACCAGAACGTGATAAAATAGTGATTCCAATTGCTGCTGATCAATAAACAAATTGCCTAGGTCTTCCTATTTTGGCTGAATTTTTTTGAGTTCCAGAAGTTTGCGTTAGTTACAGATTACTACAGACTGTTCTGTTTTTGACAGATTCTGTTTTTCGTGTGTTGTTTGCTTATTTTGATGAATCTATGGCCAATAAAATAGTTTATAATCCATAGAGAAGTTGGAATACAGTAGGTTTAACACCAAATTAAACAAATAATGAGTTCATTGCAGTACATTATGTGGTGGTTTTGTTTTCTTTCACTAACGGAGCTTATAAGATTTCTTGTTGAGTTTTGTGTTGTGAAGTTTTCAAGTTTTGGGTAAAGATTTTATGGACTATGGAATAAAGGGTGGCAGGAGCCTAAGCTTGGGGATGCCCATGGCACCCCAAGATATTCAAGAATAGCCAAAAGTCTAAGCTTGGGGATGCCCCGGGAAGGCATCCCTCTTTAAATCTTCGCTCATTGGTAACTTTACTTGGAGCTATATTTTTATTCACCACATGATAAGTGTTTTGCTTGGAGCGTCGTTTATTATATTAGTCTTTGCTTTTTAGTTTACCACAATCATCCTTGCTGTACACACCTTTTGGGAGAAGCCTATTTGATTAGAATTTGCTTGAATACTCTATGTGCTTCACTTATATCTTTTGAGCTTGATAGTTTTTTCTCTAGTGCTTCACTTATATCTTTTAGAGCACGGTGGTGTCTTAATTTTGAAGAAATTGCTAGTCTCTCATGCTTCAATTATATTATTTTGAGTCTTTTAGTACAGCATGGTATTTGCTATGGTCATAAAGTTGGTCCTAGAATGATGAACATCCAAGTTGGGTATAATAAAAACTATCATAGGAAGTGAACTGGATGCTATGATCAAATTGATACTTGATAATTGTTTTGAGATATGGAGGTAGTGATATCAAAGTCATGCTAGTTGGGTTATTATAAATTTAAAGAATGCTTGTGTTGAAGTTAGCAAGTCCCGTAGCATGCACGTATGGTTAAAGTTGTGTAACAAATTTGAAACATGAAGTGTACCTGGCTTGTGCATCCTTATGAGTGGCGGTCGGGGACGAGCGATGGTCTTTTCCTACCAATCTATCCCCCTAGGAGCATGCGCATAGTACTAGATTTTTGATAACTCGGAGGTAGTGATATCAAAGTCATGCTAGCTGGGTGATTATGAATTTAAAGAATGCTTGTGTTGAAGTTAGCAAGTCCCGTAGCATGCACGTATGGTTAAAGTTGTGTAACAAATTTGAAACATGAAGTGTACCTGGCTTGTGCATCCTTATGAGTGGCGGTCGGGGACGAGCGACGGTCTTTTCCTACCAATCTATCCCCCTAGGAGCATGCGCGTAGTACTAGATTTTTGATAACTTCTAAATTTTTGCAATAAGTATATGAGTTCTTTTGACTAATGTTGAGTCCATGGATTATAAGCACTTTTACCTTTCCGCCTTTGCTACCCTCTTCGGTATCGTGCATTGCCCTTTCTCACCTTCAGAGTTGGTGCAAACTTCGTCGGTGCATCCAAATCCCATGATACGATACGCTCTATCACACATAAACCTCCCTATATCTTCCTCAAAACAGCCACCATACCTACCTATTATGGCATTTCCATAGCCATTCTGAGATATATTGCCATGCAACTTTCCACCGTTCCGTTCATCATGACATACTTTACTTTTGTCATATTGCCATTGCATGATCATGTAGTTGACATCGTATTTGTGCCAAAGCCACCATGCATTATTTTTCATACATGTCACTCTTGATTCATTGCATATCCCGGTACACCGCCGTAGGCATTCATATAGAGTCATATCTTGTTCTAGTTTCGAGTTGTAATTGTCGATTTGTAAGAAAATAAAAGTGTGATGATCATCATTTTTAGAGCATTGTCCCAAGTGAGGAAAGGATGATGGAGACCATGATTCCCCCACAAGTCGGGATGAGACTCCGGACGAAAAATAAAAAAAAAGAAGAAAAAAAGAGGCCATAAAAAAAAGAGGCCATAAAAAAAGAGAAAAGGCCCAAATAAAATAAAAAAATGAGAGAAAAAGAGAGAAGGGACAATGCTACTATCCTCTTACCACACTTGTGCTTCAAGGTAGCACCTTGTTCTTCATGTAGTGAGTCTCATATATTGTGCTTCAAAATAGCACCATGTTTTTCATATAGTGAGTCTCATAAGTTGTCTTTTTCATACTAGTGGGAATTTTTCATTATAGAACTTGGCTTGTATATTCCTACGATGGGCTTCCTCAAATGCCCTAGGTCTTCGTGAGCAAGCAAGTTGGATGCACACCCACTAGTTTTCTTTTGTTGAGCATTCATTTATAGCTCTAGTGCATCCGTTGCATGGCAATCCCTACTCCTTATGTTGACATCAATTGATGGGCATTTTCCATAGCCCGTTGATTATCCTCGTCAATGTGAGACTCTTATCCACACAATCCCCATCATCATATTCTATTCCACCCATAGTGCTATATGCATGGCTCACGCTCATGTATTGCATGAAGGTTGAAAAAGTTTGAGATTATTTAAGTATGAAACAATTGCTTGGCTTGTCATCGGGGGTATAGAAGTTGGGAACATCTTTGTGTGACGAAAATGAAGCATAGCCTAACTATATGATTTTGTAGGGATGAACTTTCTTTTGCCATGCTATTTTGAGAAGACATGATTACTTTGATTAGTATGCTTGAAGTATTACTATTTATTTTATCAATATGAACTTTTATTTTGTATTCATTTGGATCTGAACATTCATGCCACAATAAAGAAAACTACAGTATGAATTATGCTAGGTAGCATTCCACATCAAAAATTCTCTTTTTATCATTTACCTACTCGAGGACGAGCAGGATTAAGCTTGGGGATGCTTGATACGTCTCCAACGTATCTATAATTTTTGATTGTTCCATGCTATTATATTACCCCTTTTGGATGTTTATGGGCTTTATTTTACACATTTATATCATTTTGGGACTAACCTACTAACCGGAGGCCCAGCCCATATTGCTGTTTTTTGCCTACTTCAGATTTCAAGAAAAGGAATATCAAACGGAGTCCAAACGGAATGAAACCTTCGAGAGCGTGATTTTTGGAACGAACGTGATCCGAGGACTTGGAGTGCAAGTCAAGAAGCAGCCGAGGCCTCCACGAGATAGGAGGCGCCCCCTATAAGTCGCGCCTGTCTCGTGGGCCCCTCGGCAGCCACCGACGCACTTCTTCTTCCTATATATACCTCACTCCCGAAAACATCCAGGGCACCACGAAACACAATTTCCACCGCCAGAACCTTCAGATCCGCGAGATCCCATCTTGGAGCCTTCACAGACTCTCGGAGGGGGAATCAAGCACGGAGGGCCTCTACATCAACATCCTTGCCCCTTCGATGAGTTGTGAGTAATTTACCACAGACCTCACGGGTCCATAGTTATTAGCTAGATGGCTTCTTCTCTCTTCGGATCTCAATACAATGTTCTCCCCCTCTCTTGTGGAGATCTATTCGATGTAAACTCTTTTTGCGGTGTGTTTGTCGAGATCCGATGAACTGTGGGTTTATGATCAAGTTTATCTATGAATAATATTTGAATCTTCTCTGAATTCTTTTATGTATGATTAAGTTATCTTTGCAAGTCTCTTCGAATTATCAGTTTGGTTTGGCCTACTAGATTGGTCTTTCTTGCCATGGGAGAAGTGCTTAGCTTTGGGTTCAATCTTGCGGTGTCCTTACCCAGTGACAAAAATGGTTGCAAGGCACGTATTGTATTGTTGCCATCGAGGATAACAAGATGGGGTTTATATCATATTGCATGAGTTTATCCCTCTACATCATGTCATCTTGCTTAAAGCGTTACTCTGTTCTTATGAACTTAATACTCTAGATGCATGCTGGATAGCGGTCGATGTGTGGACTAATAGTAGTAGATGCAGGCAGGAGTCGGTCTACTTGTTATGGACGTGATGCCTATATACATGATCATGCCTAGATAATCTCATAACTATGCGCTTTTCTATCAATTGCTCGACAATAATTCACCCATCGTAATACTTATGCTATCTTGAGAGAAGCCACTAGTGAAACCTATGGCCCCCGAGTCTATCTCTTATCATATTTGTTTTCAATCTACTTTTATTTGCATCTTTAATTTTTGCATCTATATTATAAAATACAAAAAATGTATTATCTTATCATACTATCTTTATTAGATCTCACTTTTGCAAGTGGCCGTGAAGGGATTGACAACCCCTTTATTGCGTTGGTTCCGAGTTCTCAGTTTGTTTGTGTAGGTGCGTGGGACTTTTGAGGAGCCTCCTACTGGATTGATACCTTGGTTCTAAAAAACTAAGGGAAATACATACGCTACACTTGCTGCATCACCCTCTCCTCTTCGAGGAAAACCAACGCAAGCTCAAGACGTAGCACGGTCCATCGACCGTCTCGCACCGGGTACCATAGGACCGAGCTGGTTTCGCGCCCCGCAGCAGGATCGGCCCGTCTCGCGCCCGGCAGCAGGACTGCGCTCGTCTCGCGCCCGGTGTAGTAGGACGGCTCGATGGAGGCTTGTTGTGGCCGGCCTATTGAGTCTCGGCGCTGGGACCGGCCAGGGGTGCGGAAGGCGGATCCTTTCCGCCCGTCTCTGCGGTTGGAGTTGCGGTGGGTTCGGGGGACGTGGTGTCAAGGTCTTGGATTCCGGGGCGGCGGCCCTGGTGATGGTGGCGCGATGCTGATACGTCTCCGCTGTATCTATAATTTTTGATTGTTCCATGCCAATATTATACAACTTTCATATACTTTTTGGCAACTTTTTATACTATTTTTGGGACTAACATATTGATCCAAAGGCTCAAAGTGCAGTTCTGCTTGTTGTATGTTTTATGTTTCGCGAAACCCAATATCAAATGGATTCCAAACGGGATAAAAATGGACAGAGAATTATTTTGGAATATTTATGATTTTTGGGAAGTAAAATCAACGCGAGACGGTGCCCGAGGGGGCCACGAGGCAGGGGGGCGCGCCCTGGACCCTCGTGGGCACCTCGTAAGGCGGTTGAAAGGATCGATATGGTTAACTAGAGTGGGGGGGTGAATAGGCAACTAACAATTTTTAGCTTTTCTTTACCAAATTAAACTTTGCATCAAAGTAGGTTGTCCAGATATGCAACTAGGTGGACAATCTATATGATGCAACAACCATAAGCACACAAGCAAGCAATGAATATAACACAAATAAGCTTGCACAAGTAAAGGGATGAGATAACCAAGAGTGGAGCCGGTGGAGACGAGGATGTGTTACCGAAGTTCCTTCCTTTTGAGGGGAAGTACGTCTCCGTTAGAGCGGTGTGGAGGCACAATGCTCCCCAAGAAGGCACTAGGGCCACCGTATTCTCCTAACTCCCTCACACAATGCGAGATGCCATGATTCCACTATTGGTGCCCTTGAAGGCGGCGACCGGACCTTTACAAACAAGGTTGGGGCAATCTCCACAACTTAATTGGAGGCTGCCAACGACACCACGAAGCTTCACCACAATGGACTATGGCTCCAAGGTGACCTCAACCATCTAGGGTGCTCAAACACCCAAGAGTAACAAGATCCGCTAGGGATTAGTGGGGGGGATCAAATTTCTCTTGGTGGAAGTGTAGATCGGGGCCTTCTCAACCAATCCCGAGCAAATCAACAAGTTTGATTGGCTAGGGAGAGAGATCGGGCGAAAATGGAGCTTGGAGCAATAATGGAGCTTTTGGTGGAAGAGGTAGGCCAACTTTGGAGAAGAAGACCCACTTATATAGTGGGGGAAACAATCCAACCGTTACCCCCCTTGCAGCCCCGCAGAGAGCGGTACTACCGCTAGGCCAGCGGTACTACTGCTTAATAACCTAAGCGGTACTACCGCTCCCCCTCGCGGTACTGCCGCTGGACAGAGCGGTACTACCGCGGTGGTCAGGCCGGTACTACCGCCTCTACTGCCGCAGCAAGTACCGTAAAACCCGACATGAAAAACGAGCGCCCGAGTCGAGGCGGTAGAAGCACGTAGCCGCAGCGGTACTACTGCTGGGGGCTCCAAGCGGTACTACCGTTGTAGAGCTGTACTACCGCTTGTGGCTCCCAAGCTGTACTACCGCTCCGACACGCGGTACTACCACTGGGACAAGAACATCACAACGAGGACAGGAACGAGCTCTCCATTGAAGCGGAAAGGCTCAGAGGGTGAGCAAAGGATGTGTACGTGATGATTCCACCCTAGCCTTTCCAAAGTGGACCCCCTCTTGATAGTAAGGTGAACCCTACGAAACTAGTCCACCAAACTGAAACGAAAGGACTACACCGTCTTCACTTCAAACTCCGAGGGGAGGAAATCGTGTCGTGCCAAAGGATGAATCTCTGAAAAACTCAATGCACACGATTAGTCCGCAGAAACATTGTCATCAATCACCAAAACACCTTAGGGATAAATATGCCCTTACAATCTCCCCCTTTTTGGTGGATTGATGACAATACGGGATTTGCATAGACGGAAAAAGACACAGGACATAAGGAAACCCCACATCTCTAAAATATAGACGGGCTCCCCCTAGATGTGTGTCATCAAGATAAGTGCTTTGGACTGCACGGCACACATACTAGGATCAACACTCCCCCTGTATTTTAGAGACCAATAACCTAAGCGCTAACCATGAGAGCAGGGTATATAACATAATAAGCATGCAACTCATAAGATACCAAATGACTAGAGACATAGAATGAAGATAAAGATAAGGTAGAATATGTCTCACACCATATGACTGGAACTTAGGTCTCACTGACACAAAACCAAACAAAGCAAATGACGAGCAAACACAACGAAACCACAAAGATCACAAAGACACACTCGCAACTCAACGACACAAATCCCTAGACTCTCTCCCCCTTTGGCATCGAGACACCAAAAAGGGGCAAAGAGCGACCCTATGGCTCCAGGTGAGAGCAAACTAAAGATCTTGAGCATCAAACGGCTGCGCCACCATCCTCAGTCGGAAACTGCTCGGCATCCGAATCGGTCCACGGATAGTGCTGCTGGATCCACTCCTACTCCTCAGTGATCTGACCCTCAGAGCCGCTGGTAACTGTCGCACCCAACTGACGCATAAGCTCCTTGTGACGTCCCCTTGCCTTCTTCTCGGCCACGTGAGTCATGTACTGACCATGAGACTCCATGCAGAACAACTTCTTCATCTTGTGCTTGAGCTTCTTTGCCCAAGAGGGCTCTGTCTCAGAAGGCTAAGAGTCATGATCATTACCAGCATCAGCCTCGCCCTCGGTCTCCATGGCAGCCGCAGAAGATGGAACCCCAGTTTGAGGAACGGAGGTACCCCAATTATCCATCTTCCGCAGACGCTTGATCTCATGAGAAACTAACTCTCCAGTTTCCAGCGACTCCTCGGGATAGGTGCGTCTCCAGGCCTTCTCAATGAGCAACATGATGAACGGAGCATAGATCGGGCACTTGCGCTCAGACACAGCAGAAAGAAGTTCAGACCACATCACATGAGAGATATCCAGGGACTCGCCAGTGTTTGCCTCCTTCTCATGCTGGCAGAAGAGAAGCATGTCCACAAGATAGGAATGAACCTGATCCAGATTCCCAATACGAGGGAAGAGAATCTCGTGGAACACACGGTGAAGGATGTCCGGAAAGGCAGGCAGCTGATAGGTTGTCTTCTTAGTCTCAGGATTGACCTTCCTAGTGCAGTAGGGCCAGAGAGCTTGCTTGTGAGTGGAGGTAACATTTTGGTGAGGACGGAACCCGACTGGAGACTCAAGCCCTTGATCCTCCACCTCAAGCAATTCCATGAAAGCCTTCCACTTGACAACTAATAGCTTCCCATTCGTCATCCAAGTCAGAGTCCTGTTTTCATCAGTTCCTAGATGGACAGTGGAATAGAATTGAGCCACCAAGTCAGCATCAAAGTCCTTGTTGAACTGCATGATCCTGAGAATGTTCAACTGAGAGCACATCTGAAGGGCTTCACCAAAGTACTCAGGGTCCTTTTCCATAGCATCCGTGTTGATGGAGTGAACATTGACAAAGAGGTTCTTCTTAGACTTGATCACTTCAAAGTAGGCGGCATACTGAAAGCGGTTCCAGAACGGACGATTGACAAAGGTGGGCTCTTGGTCTTCATCATAAGGATTGCGGCGACGCCTGTCCCAGAATTCCTTGGAGGACATCTCAGTCACCTTCTTCCCACGAGGCTTTGGTCTGTTGGCTGGCATCTTCTTGGGAGGGGGATTAGTGCTTGAAGAAGCACCCATTGGCGGCGGTGGAGTATTGGAGGAACCACCAGCAGACTCAGAAGTGCGGTAGCGCTTTGACGTGGAATGCCCGGGGTTGACACGGCGGGCTTGCTGCTCAGGATGTTCATCACCTGGAACCAAACACACGAACACACGAAGCAGCCAGAAAGAACGATCAAAAACCAACAAACAAACCAAACAAAGATCAATATGTGGTAGGATACGATGGAAATGGGCATCAGGCGGTAGTACCGTGACCCTCCGCGGCAGTACCGCTTGAGCGGTAATACCGCTCTAGTGCCGCTCGCGCGGTAGTACCGCTCGAATGGGCGGTAGTACCGCTCGAGACGAGGAACATCAGTTCCCTACTGCCGTGGGAAGATCCGGCACTACCGGAGATGCCAAATTCAAAAATAAACCTACCAAATATCAATCCAAAGAGTCTAGTTGCCTCTCCAACCTACTCAAGCCTAGTTTTAGCCAAAAAACTAGAGATGCATCCACCATTGCCCCTAAACACTAGATTTGAAAACTAGACAAGAAGAGAAGAGGAACGAGGGCAATACCAGCATCCATGGCAAGAGGACGAGGTGGGGATCGACTCCACCGAAGGAAATGGAGAGGGACGGCCCGGAGACGGAGGGCCTTCGGAGCCCTCCCCCGGTGAGATGGTGCTGGAGAGAAGAAGAGGAACGAGGGGACGAAGCAAATGGGATGGGGGAGAAAACCACCCCATGCCACGACTTAACCCCCTGGTCCCGCCCTCAGTGGTAGTACTGCGGTGGCGGTAGTACCGCTTATCAACATAAGCGGTAGTACTGCGTCACCAGCGTAGTACCGCCAAAGACAACTCGAACTAGACAACTCTAAGCTCAAAAGAAAAGAAAACCGACGGCAAGCAGAGAAAACCAAGAACAACCAAGGAACACTAGCAAGAGGACAGAAGACGCACCCCTTCAAGAGAGGGGCGATGGCCGAGGCCACCTATGTTTGAGTCAAGAGGTATGGCACCGCGAAGATTTTAACCTTGGGCCCATGACCAAAACTCGTCTTGAAGCACAAGTACCATAAAAAATGGCTAATGTGAAAGAGTTGATCGATTTATGCATAATGGGGGGAGGGAGAGTTCATTGAGAGAACAACACTCCCCCTATGTCCATGCCTACACCTAAACAAGACAACAAGTTGAGTAAGGAGGGGTGTGCACGGGCTCAAGCAACATTGCTCGAATCAATGATATTTAGCTCATGCCTTAACTCGCGAAATCTTGCTTCATCCAAAGGCTTCATGAAGATATCTGCAAGGTTATCATGAGTGTTGACGTAGTTGAGCTCGATATCTCCTCGCCTAATGTGATCCCGGATGAAGTGATACCGAATCTCAATATGCTTCGTCTTGAAGTGTTGCACCGGGTTGAGAGAAATCTTGATGGCACTTTCATTGTCACACCAAAGAGGCACTTTGTCACAAATGACACCGTAATCCTTTAAAGTTTGCCTCATCCATAAGAGTTATGCACAACAACTACCGGCCGCCACATACTACGCTTGGTGGACGAGAGAGACACAACTTTGCTTTTAGAAGACCAACTTACCAAAGAGCAACCAAGGAATTGGCACCCTCCGGAAGTGGACTTCCTATCCACTTTGTCTCCCGCCCAATCGGAATCCGAATATCCTACAAGCTTGAAGTTTGCTCCTCTTGGGTACCACAAGCCAAAGTTTGGGGTATGAGCCAAATATCGAAAGATTCGCTTGACCGCCACAAAGTGGCTTTCCTTAGGTGCGGCTTGAAACCGCACACATATTCCCACACTCAACATGATATCCGGTCTAGATGCACAAAGGTAAAGCAAGGATCCAATCATGGAACGATATACCTTTTGATCCACCGCTTTACCATTGGGATCAACGTCAAGTTGGCACTTGGTGGGCATTGGAGTGGAAGCCGGCTTGACATCACTAAGCTTGAATCTCTTGAGCATGTATTGAGTGTATTTAGCTTGGTTGATGAAGGTATCTTCTCTTCTTTGCTTCACTTCGAAACCGAGAAAGAACTTCAACTCTCCCATGGAAGACATCTTGAACTTTGAGGTCATTAGTGCGGCAAATTCCTCATTGAAAGCTTTGTTAGGGGAACCAAAGATAATGTCATCAACATATAGTTGGCACACAAACAACTCCCCTTTGACCTTCTTAGTAAAAAGAGTGGGATTGATTAGCCCAACTTCAAACCCACGATCTTGTAACAACTTGGTAAGGTGGTCATACCACGCACGTGGGGCTTGTTTAAGGCCATAGAGTGCCTTATCGAGTTGATACACATGATCGGGAAAGTAGGGATCCTCGAACCCGGGGGTTGTTTGACGTAAACCAACTCATTAATAGGACCATTAAGAAAAGAACTCTTCACATCCATTTGTTGCAACTTAAAGTTGTGATGAGAAGCATAAGCAATCAACAACCGAATGGATTCAAGACGAGCAACGGGAGCAAAGGTTTCACCGTAGTCGATACCCTCGACTTGGGAGTAGCCTTGTGCCACCAATCTTGCCTTGTTGCGAATGATGGTCCCATGAGCATCTTGCTTGTTCTTGAAAATCCACTTGGTCCCAATGACATTGTGGTTCCCCGTTGGCCTTGGCACCAACCTCCACACCTTGTTGTACACGAAGTTGTTGAGTTCCTCATGCATGGCATTAAGCCAATCCGGATCTTCGAGTGTCTCATATACCTTTTGGGGTTCAACACAAGAGACAAACGCGTGATGTTCACAATAGTTTGCCAATTGTCTACGAGTGCTTACCCCCTTTTGAATGCTTCCAAGTACATTCTTCATGAGATGACCCTTGGTGGAGAGCTTGGAAGCAATCTTGGCGGCACGACGCTCTAATTCCTCCTCGGGGGTGAGTTGAGGAGCGGTCACTTGATCATCTTGAGCGTCGTCTTGAGCTTGTTCTTGATCTTGAACTTGCTCGGGGGAGAGAACTTGACCTTGGGCATCACTTGGTGTGTCAACACCGTCTTGAGCATGATCTTGCCCTTGGTCTTGTTCATGAGGTTGAGGGCCTTCACTTTGTTCTTCGGAAGCGTGTGGGCCTTGGGTTGGTGATGGCTCCACTTGAGTGGAGCATTGTCCTTCTCCTTCGGCCACAAGGGGTTCCTCAATGGCTATGATAAAACCAACACCCATTCTTCTTATGGCTTGAGGAGGAATTTCATCACCTACTCCCTCCGTCCGGAAATACTTGTCGGAGAGATGGATGTATTTAGACGTACTTTTATTCTAGATGCATTCATTTTCATCCATTTCTACGACAAGTATTTCCGGACGGAGGGAGTACATCACAAGTGCCACTTTGCTCCACTTGGGAGCCATTATTCTCATCAAACTCCACATTACACGTCTCCTCAATAAGTCCGGTAGATTTATTGAGGACACGGTAAGCATGAGAGTTTGTAGCATAACCAACAAATATGCCCTCATAAGCTCTAGCCTCAAATTTAGACAACTGAACACCTTTCTTCAGAATGAAACACTTACACCCGAACACCCGAAAGTACTTGAGATTGGGCTTGTTACCGGTGAGTATCTCATAAGGAGTCTTGTTCAAGCCCTTGCGGAGGTAGAGCCGATTGGATGCATGGCATGCGGTGTTGATGGCTTCGGCCCAAAAGTTGTATGGAGACTTGAACTCCACCATCATGGTCCTTGCCGCATCCATCAACGTCCGGTTCTTCCTCTCCGCGACACCGTTTTGTTGAGGGGTGTAGGGTGCGGAATATTGATGCTTGATCCCCTCATCACTAAGAAACTCATCCAAGGTGTAGTTCTTGAACTCGGTGCCGTTGTCACTTCTTATTGTCAAGATCTTTGCATTGTGTTGACGTTGTGCTTCATTTGCAAAGTCAATGACGGTTTGTTGGGTCTCGCTCTTCCTCTTGAAGAAATACACCCAAGTATACCTTGAGTAGTCATCCACAATCACCAAGCAATACTTCCTACCGCCAAGACTATCAAAGGATGGAGGCCCAAAGAGATCCAAGTTAAGGAGCTCCAAAGGCCTCTTCGAGTAAATGATATTCGTGGGAGGGTGAGCCTTCTCATGAAGCTTTCCTTCGATACAAGCACTGCAAGCACGATCTTTAGCAAAACTAACATCCGTTAGTCCATGAACATGGTCCCCCTTGAGAAGACTTTGCAAAGATCTCATATTGACGTGGGCTAAACGGCGATGCCAAAGCCATCCCACGTCAACTTTAGCCATTAGGCATGTCGCGGTCTTAGTGGGTCGCTCCAAAAAGTTAATCACATATAGACCGTTCTCGACATGCCCAACAAAGGCTACTTTAAGAGTCTTGCTCCACAAGAGGGCCACATTATCAATATCAAAGAAAGTGGCAAAGCCCATGATTGCAAGTTGACAAACGGACAGTAAATTGTATGCAAGGGACTCTACAAGCATGACCTTCTCGATCGTGAGATCATGAGACATGACAACCTTGCCGAGTCCCAATACCTTAGAAGATGAGGCATCACCCCACTCGACATTGGTGGGCATAGATGGAATCTTGTGCACGTCCACCACCAAGTCCTTTCTTCCGGTCATATGATTTGTAGCTCCACTATCGAGCAACCATGATCCCCCACCGGAAGCAAACACCTACAAGAGATCAATGCTTGGTTTTAGGTACCCATTCTGTAATGGGTCCTTTGATGTTAGAAACAAGGGTCTTCGGAACCCAAATAGACCATTCAATGTATTCATGAGGAGAACCAACAAATTTGGCATAAACATGCCCATCACTAGCACGACATAACACATAAGAAGGATTAAAGTCGCCGGCTTTGTTGGGAGGGGTGGCATTGCCCTTCTTGACATTGCCACCCTTCGCATTGTTCTTCTTCTTCTCCTTGGAAGCACCCTCTCCCTCCTTCACAAAAGTTTGCTTGAGAGGAGGAGGTCTTTTGGTCTTGTCATTCTTCTTCTTGTTCTTGGGCTTGGGCGCGAACCCAATCCCCTCCTTGGCCACAACTTCCTTTTGATTGCTCAAAAGGTCATTGAGGTTCTTCTCACCTTGTATGCATGTCACAAGGCCTTTCTCAAGTTGCTCCTTCAACTTAGCATTCTCCTCAACAAGATGCACATGCTCACAACAAGGTTAGTAGCATTTGCATTATCAATCAACACCATATGAGGAAAAGTGGCTTTCTCCTTAGTTAGCTTTACTTGGAGTTGATCATGAGACTCTTTGAGACTAGCATGAACGCCCTCCAAGACTTAGTGAGCCTTGTCGAGAATGTAAAACTCCTCTTTGAGTCTAGCAAGATCAACCCCAAGCTTTGCCTTCTCGGAGTTTAGCACACGAGAAACAACAAGAGCATGCTCAAGATCTTTCTTTAATTTAGCATGATCATCGTTGTATGACTCCTCAAGAGCCAAACGAAGACCACACTCTTCCTCAAGAGCATTGGAAAGATCCGAAATCTCATCGGCATAGTCACGACTATGCCCCTCCATCTTAGAGATGGTATCTTCATGAGAATCGATCATGTCATTGGCTTCACCAAGTTGTTCTAAGAGAGCAACGAAGTGCTTCTTGGATTTGCCCTTGAGTTTACCCATAAAGGCCTCAAACTCATTCTCCTCCACATTAGTTCCCTCATTTTCATCAATGCTATCTGTCGAAGTAGGATGATTGATGATGGTAGTTCTGATGTTGGGGGTTACCTTGTTGGTGGCTTTAGCCATGAGGCACTTGGCGGTGATGCTCTCGTTGGGTGAGTCGAAGAGAGACACTCGTGGAGTCGTTGCAATGGCAACGGAGGCCATGGCAACCGACTCACCATCTTCAGCATCGTCATCGTCCTCATTGTACTCTTCTTGTACCACCAATGCCTTGGGAGGAGTCTTCTTGGTGAAGTTTCTCTTGTTGGGGAACGACTTGGCCTTGTCCTTATGGATGAGCTTGCCACCGTTGTCTTCCCTCTTCTCATACGGGAACTCCGCAACAAAGTGTCTCACATTGCCACAATTGAAGCAAGTCCTCACTCGTTGCTTGCCCTTTGCGCCACTTGAATTGTTCTTGTTGAAGTTGGGCCTTGAGTTCTTCTTGCTCCAAAATTGCCTTGAAGCAAGTGCCATGTGTTCATGATAGACATACTTCGTATCTTTGAGGTTGCTCTCCTCTTCTTACTCCTCTTCCTCTTCTTAGACATGGACCTTGGCCTTCAAGGCAAGGTTGTGCCTTTTTGCTCTTTGAGAGCGAAGTACCGCATTGTCGGCGGTCTTTTACAATATGCTCATAGCCACAAACTCATCTAACACCTCACTTGAGGACAAGGTGTGGAAGTCTGGCCTTTGACAGATGACGGAGGACATGGCTTTGTGGTAGGGCATCATTGCCTTGAGGAATTTGCGCTTGATCCAATTGTCATCCGTGTCCTTACTTCCATGATCTCGGAGAGAGACCGCGAGCTTGGTTACTCTCCGATAAAGCTCACGAGGTTCTTCATCTTCTTTCATTGCAAACTCACCGGCTTCATCTTGTACCACTTATAGTTGGAACGTTGAATGGTTGCGCTTCCTCGATAGAGGGAAACCACTTGGCGCCAAGCATCTTTGGCCAAAGAATAGGGCCGAAGATGAGGAAGGTCTTCGGGAGGGATTGCTTCTTGGATGATGAAGAGAGCATTCTCATTGAATTGATCATCCACGGCTTCTCTAGGAGTGAAGTTGCTTCGGTCATGCGGATAAAAACCTTCTTCAATGATTCTCCAAAGGTTAGTGTTCACATGATTTAAATGACGCTTAAAACGATAGACCCAAGAATCAAAATCCTCCTTTTTATCAATCTTTGGGGGAGGACGGGCATGATTCAAGTGAGTAGAAGGAATCGGTCCACCATAGATAAGTGGAGGTTCCACATTGGCAAAGATGCCGGTGCCACTTTTACCACTAGAAGGAAGGGCTTTCTCACTAGTAGCTTCCCCATTGTCGGAGGTAGCATCCGTCACCTTGTTGGCGGGATCACCCACTTTCAACGGTGCGGTGGAAAGTTTAAGCCCTTCTAAGAGTTCATGAAACATGCCTTTGACCTCGGTCGTCATGGAGGTTTTCAATGTTTCCAATGCCACATTGAACTCCTCATGAGAGACCGCGGTTCCCCCATCTCCCGTAGAAGAGACCGGATTTGCACCAGAGTGCTCCTCCGCACCTTCTACGACGTCAACCATACTCTTCGGACGGTAAAGTCCTTAGTCAAGAGACGAGGCTCTGATACCAATTGAAAGGATCGATATGGTTGACTAGAGGGGGGGTGAATAGGCAACTAACAATTTTTAGCTTTTCTTTACCAAATTAAACTTTGCAACAAAGTAGGTTGTCTAGATATGCAACTAGGTGGACAACCTATATGATGCAACAACCATAAGCACACAAGCAAGCAATAAATATAACACAAATAAGCTTGCACAAGTAAAGGGATGAGATAACCAAGAGTGGAGCCGGTGGAGACGAGGATGTGTTACCGAAGTTCCTTCCTTTTGAGAGGAAGTACGTCTCCGTTAGAGCAGTGTGGAGGCACAATGCTCCCCAAGAAGGCACTAGGGCCACCGTATTCTCCTCACGCCCTCACACAATGCGAGATGCCGTGATTCCACTATTGGTGCCCTTGAGGGCGGCGACCAGACCTTTACAAACAAGGTTGGGGCAATCTCCACAACTTAATTGGAGGCTCCCAACGACACCATGAAACTTCACCACAATGGACTATGGCTCCACGGTGACCTCAACCGTCTAGGGTGCTCAAACACCCAAGATTAACAAGATCCGCTAGGGATTAGTGGGGGGAATCAAATTTCTCTTGGTGGAAGTGTAGATCGGGTCCTTCTCAACCAATCCCGAGCAAATCAACAAGTTTGATTGGCTAGGGAGAGAGATCGGGCGAAAATGGAGCTTGGAGCAACAATGGAGCTTTTGGGGGAAGAGGTAGGTCAACTTTGGAGAAGAAGACCCACTTATATAGTGGGGGAAACAATCCAACCGTTACCCCCCTTGCAGCCCCGCAGAGAGCGGTACTACCGCTAGGCCAGCAGTACTACCGCTTAATAACCTAAGCGGTACTACCGCCCCCCCTTGCGGTACTACCGCTGGACAGAGCGGTACTACCGCGGTGGTCAGGGCGGTACTACCGCCTCTACTGCTACAGCAAGTACCGTAAAACCCGACATAAAAAACGAGCGCCCGAGTCGAGGCGGTAGAAGCACGAGTCATGGCGGTACTCTCGCTGGGGCTCCAAGCGGTACTACCGCTGTAGAGCGGTACTGCCGCTTGTGGCTCCCAAGCGGTACTACCGCTCCGACACGCGGTACTACCACTGGGACAAGAACAGCACAACGAGGACAGGAACGAGCTCTCCATTGAAGCGGAAAGGCTCGGAGGGTGAGCACAGGATGTGTACGTGATGATTCCACCCTAGCCTTTCCAAAGCGGACCCCCTCTTGATAGTAAGGTGAACCCTACGAAACTAGTCCACCAAACTGAAACGAAAGGACTACACCGTGTTCGCTTCAAACTCCGAGGGGAGGAAATCGTCTCGTCCCAAAGGATGAATCTTTGAAAAACTCAATGCACACGATTAGTCCGCAGAAACATTGTCATCAATCACCAAAAAACCTTAGGGATAAATATGCCCTTACAGTGGTTGATGCTCTTATTTTGCCGCAAGAAAGCTAATTTTATGAGAAAGATCTGGGCGAAAGATTCACCCCAATCGGAGTTACGGATCTCCGGATATAAAAGAAACGGTGCCAGGGTAGAATCTGAGAACGTAGAAATAGAGAGAGACAGAGAGATAGATACAATCTCGGAGGGGCTCTCGCCCCTCCCACGCTATGGAGACCACGGACTAGAGGGGAAACCCTTCTCCCATCTAGGGAGAAGGTCAAGGAAGAAAAAGAAGAAGGGGGGCTATCTCCCCCTCGCTTCCGATGGCGCCGGAATGCCGCCGGGGGCCATCATCATCACCGTGATCTTCACCAACACCTCTGCCATCTTCACCAACATCTCCATCACCTTCCCCCTCTATCTATAGCGGTCCACTCTCCCGCAACCCGCTGTACCCTCTACTTGAACATCAGTTTCGTTTCGTTCATGCGATATGTGCAAATCTTGGAGTGTCTTTTGCATTTAGTTTTCTCTTTTCTTTTATGCACCATGCTGGTATGAGATAGTCCTTGGTTGATTTATAAGAATGCTCTTTGCACTTCACTTATATATTTTGAGTATGGCTTTATAGAATGCTTCATGTGCTTCACTTATATCATTTGAAGTTTGGATTGCCTGTTTCTCTTCACATAGAAAACCGCCATTTGTAGAATGCTCTTTTGCTTCACTTATATTTGTTAGAGCGTGGGCATATCTTTTGTAGAAAGAATTAAACTATCTTGATTCACTTATACCTATTTAGAGAGATGACAGGAATTGGTCATTCACATGGTTAGTCATAAAGTCCTACATAAAACTTGTAGATCACTGAATATGATATGTTTGATTCCTTGCAATAGTTTTGCGATATAAAGATGGTGATATTAGAGTCATGCTAGTGGGTGGTTGTGGATTGTAGAAATACTTGTGTTGAGGTTTGTGATTCCCGTTGCATGCACGTATGGTGAACTGTTATGTAACGAAGTTGGAGCATAAGGTATTTATTGATTGTCTTCCTTATGAGTGGCGGTCGGGGACGAGCTCTTTTCCTACCAATCTATCCCCCTAGGAGCATGCGCGTAGTACTTTGTTTCGATCACTAATAGATTTTTGCAATAAGTATGTGAGTTCTTTATGACTAATGTTGAGTCCATGGATTATACGCACTCTCACCCTTCCATCATTGCTAGCCTCTTCGGTACCGTGCATTGCCCTTTCTCACCTCGAGAGTTGGTGCAAACTTCGCCGGTGCATCCAAACCCCGTGATATGATATGCTCTGTCACACATAAGCCTTATTATATATTCCTCAAAACATCCACCATACCTACCTACCATGGCATTTCCATAGCCATTCCGAGATATATTGCCATGCAACTTCCATCATCATCATATACACGACTTGAGCATTTATTGTCATATTGCTTTGCACGATCGTAAGATAGCAAGCATGATGTTTTCATGGCTTGTCCGTTTTTTGATGTCATTGCTAGGCAGATCATTGCACATCCCGGTACACCGCCGGAGGCATTCATATAGAGTCATATCTTTGTTCTAGTATCGAGTTGTAAGTAAATAAAAGTGTGATGATCATCATTATTAGAACATTGCCCTAGTGTGGAAAGGATGATGGAGACTATGATTCCCCCACAAGTCAGGATGAGACTCCCGGCGAAAAAAATAAAAAAAGAGAAAAAATAAAAAAAGAGAAAGGCCAAAAAAAAGAGAAGGCAAAAAAAAATGAGAGAAAAAGAGAAAAGAGGCAATGTTACTATCCTTTTACCACACTTGTGCTTTAGAGTAGCACCAGGTTCTTCATAAAGAGAGTCTCCTGAGTTATCACTTTCATATACTAGTGGGAATTTTCATTATAGAACTTGGCTTGTATATTCCGATGATGGGCTTCCTCAAATGCCCGAGGTCTTCATGAGCAAGCAAGTTGGATGCACACCCACTTAGTTTCGGTTTGAGCTTTCATACACTTATAGCTCTAGTGCATCCGTTGCATGGCAATCCCTACTCCTCACATTGCCATCAATTGATGGGCATCTCCATAGCCCGTTGATTAGCCGCGTCGATGTGAGACTTTCTCCTTTTTGTCTTCTTCACACAACCTCCACCATCATATTCTATTCCACCTATAGTGCTATGTCCATGGCTCACGCTCATGTATTGCATGAAAGTTGAAAAGGTTTGAGAACATCAAAAGTATGAAACAATTGCTTGGCTTGTCATCGGGGTTGTGCATGATGTGGTTATTTTGTGTGGTGAAGATGGAGCATAGCCAGACTATATGATTTTGTAGGGATAACTTTCTTTGGCCTTGTTATTTTGAAAAGACATGATTGCTTTATTAGTAGGCTTGAAGTATTATTGTTTATGTCAAATGATAGACTATTGCTTTGAATCACTCGTGTCTTAATATTCATGCCATGATTAGACATATGATCAAGATTATGCTGGGTAGCATTCCACATCAAAAATTATCTTTTTTATCATTTACCTACTCGAGGACAAGCAGGAATTAAGCTTGGGGATGCTGATACGTCTCCGCCGTATCTATAATTTTTGATAGTTCCATGCCAATATTATACAACTTTCATATACTTTTTGGCAACTTTTTATACTATTTTTGGGACTAACATATTGATCCAGTGCCCAGTGCCAGTTCCTGTTTGTTGCATGTTTTATATTTCGCAGAAATCCAATATCAAACGGAGTCCAAACGGGATAAAAACGGACGGAGAATTATTTTGAAATATTTATGATTTTTGGGAAGTAAAATCAACGCGAGACGGTGCCCGAGGGGGCGACGAGGTAGGGGGGCGCCCCAGGGGGGCAGGCACGCCCTGGACCCTCGTGGGAACCCTATAAGGCGGTTGACGCTCTTCTTTTGCCGCAAGAAAGCTAATTTTATGGGAAAGATCTGGGCGAAAGATTCACCCCAATTGGAGTTACGGATCTCCGGACATAAAAGAAACGGTGCCAGGGCAGAATCTGAGAACGCAGAAACAGAGAGAGACAGAGAGACAGATCCTATCTCGGAGGGGCTCTCGCCCCTCCCACGCCATGGAGACCATGGACCAGAGGGGAAACCCTTCTCCCATCTAGGGAGAAGGTCAAGGAAGAATAATAAGAAGGGGGGCTCTCTCCCCCTCGCTTCCGGTGGCGCCGGAATGCCGCCGGGGACCATCATCATCACCGCGTTCTTCACCAACACCTCTGCCATCTTCACCAACATCTCCATCACCTTCCCCCCTCTATCTACAGCGGTCCACTCTCCCGCAACCCGCTGTACCCTCTACTTGAACATGGTGCTTTATGCTTCATATTATTATCCAATGATGTGTTGCCATCCTATGATGTCTGAGTAGATTTTCGTTGTCCTATCGGTGGTTGATGAATTGCTATGATTGATTTAATTTGCTTGTGGTTATGTTGCTGTCCTTTGGTGCCCATCATATGAGCGCGCGTGTGGATCACACCATAGGTTTAGTTGTATGTTGATAGGACTATGTATTGGAGGGCAAGAGTGACAGAAGCTTCAACCTAGCATAGAAATTGATGCATACGGGATTGAAGGGGGACCAATATCACTTAATGCTATAGTTGGGTTTTACCTTAATGAATGTTAGTAGTTGCAGATGCTTGCTAACAGTTCCAATCATAAGTGCAAAGAATTCCAAGTCAGGGATGACATGCTAGCAGTGGCCTCTCCCACATAAAACTTGCCATCGGTCTAGTAAAGTAGTCAATTGCTTAGGGACAATTTCGCAACTCCTACCACCACTTTTCCACACTCGCTATATTTACTTTATTGTGTCTTTATCTAAACAGCCCCTAGTTTTTATTTACGTCCTCTTTATATTCTTGCAAACCTATCCGAAAACACCTACAAAGTACTTCTAGTTTCATACTTGTTCTAGGTAAAGCGAACGTCAAGCGTGCGTAGAGTTGTATCGGTGGTCGATAGAACTTGAGGGAATATTTGTTCTACCTTTAGCTCCTCATTGGGTTCGACACTCTTACTTATCGAAAGAGGCTACAATTGATCCCCTATACTTGTGGGTTATCAAGAACTTTTTCTGGCGCCGTTGCCGGGGAGCAATTGCGTGGGGTGAATATTCTCGTGTGTGCTTGTTTGCTTTATCACTAAGTAATTTTTATTTTCTGTTCTTAGTTGTTTTCTATCTTTAGTTATGGGTAGGAAACGCAAAATACCAAAAAAATTAGTTGTACCTACTGAACCAATGGTTAAAGAACCACTCAAAATCTATCACACTCCTGAAGCTTTTTACTTGGATCATCTTCAATCCCTATGTGCTCGTGCTGAAACCCGAACTAGCTTAGTTGAGGGCAAATCTTTAGATGAGCATGCTTGTTATGTGCGACACCGTATATCTGAAAAAGGGAAACTTTTACTGGCTCAAATTCATCATTTGCAATGCTATGCTTGGAATTTATGTGAAATATATGATTTTACTTGTTGTTCTGAAAACCCTAATAAACACCTTCCCTATCAATGTGAATTTAGTGATAATGGAATCGTATCTTCGTATGCTAAGGGTATTTATAATTACTACGATGTTCAACAAATTGAAGAATTTGTTGCTTTTAAGGGTGCTTATGAAATTGCTTCTTTGATTGAAAAGTATGGTGCTACTCTTTACAAATCTGAAATTTTTGCCATACTTAAATATTGCTATGATAATAATGCTTCTAATGCCTATGTTGAACCATATATTGAGGACTACTCCGCTGTCCAAGAAGAGACTAATATTTTGCAGGAGTCTATAGAAGAAGAAATAGATGAAACTGTGAGCTCATTGGATGAAAAAGATGATGAGGAGAGCGAAGAACAAAAGGAGGAAGAGCGGATTAGCTACCCATGCCCACCTTCTAATGAGAGTAACTCTTCAACTCATACATTGTTTAATTTCCCTTCGTTCTTACCGAAGGATGATCGCTATGATGACTGTTATGATCCCGTTGTTTCTCTTGAAATATCCCTTTTTGATGATGCTTGCTATGCTTCTGCCAAGATGCCAATATGAATTATGCTTATGGAGATGAACTTGCTATAGTTCCTTATGTTAAACATGAAATTGTTGCTATTGCACCCACACATGATAGTCCTATTATCTTTTTGAATTCTCCAAACTACACTATATCGGAGAAGTTTACCCTTATTAAGGATTATATTGATGGGTTGCCTTTTACCGTTGCACACGATGATTTTGATGAATATAATATGCATGTTCTTGCTGCTCCTACTTACAATTATTATGAGAGACGAACTATATCTCCACCTCTCTATGTTTCCGATATGATAGAATTGCAAGAAACCGCATATGCTATGTATTGGCCCTTACTTTGTGTGCATGAATTGTTCTTTTATGACATGCCGATGCATAGGAAGAGAGTTAGACTTCGTTGTTGCATTATATATATTATTTTGTGCTCACTACTAAATCATAAATCATTGTTAATTAAAATTGGCTTTGATATACCTTGGGATCCGGGTGGATTCACTACTTGAGCACTATATGCCTAGCTTAATGGCTTTAAAGAAAGCGCTGTCAGGGAGACAACCCGGAAGTTTTAGAGAGTCATTTATTTATGTTGTGTGCTTTTATAAAGTTTAGAAATAAAAATAATGTGCCAAGGTTTGCCTTTAGGATGTTTACAATGCTTGTTGGTTTGTACGGTGCAGGACAGAAACTCTGGCTGTAGTGCGCGATTTTTCATTTTTTACTGGAACGTCAAATGGTTCTGATTATTTTTGCACTGTCTTTCTATAAAAATTGTTTATTTTTCCTAATTGTGGCAGAACTTTTCAAGTATCAGAAGTGTGGTGAATGTTCAATTTATTACAGACTGTTCTGTTTTAGACAGATTCTATTTTTGATGCATAGTTTGCTTGTTTTGATGAAACCATCGATTTATATCAGTTGATTAAGCCATGAAAAAGCTATATTACATTAGACACAATGCAAAAACAAAATATGAATTGGTTTGCAACAGTACTTAGAGTAGTGATTTGCTTTATTATACTAACGGATCTTACCGAGTTTTCTGTTGAAGTTTTGGGTGGACGAAGTGTTCGATGATCGAGAAGGTCTTGATGTGAGAAGAAGGAAGAGAGGCAAGAGCTCAAGCTTGGGGATTCCCAAGGCACTGTTGGGGAACGTAGTAATTTCAAAAAAATTCCTACGCACATGCAAGATCATGGTGATGGCATAGCAACGAGAGGGGAGACTAGTGTATGTCCACGTACCCTCGTAGACCGTAAGCGGAAGCGTTATGACAACACGGTTGATGTAGTCGTACGTCTTCACGATCCGACCGATCCAAGCACCGAACGTACGGCACCTCCGAGTTCAGCACACGTTCAGCTCGATGACGATCCCCGGGCTCCGATCCAGCAAAGCGTTGGGGATGAGTTCCGTCAGCACGACGGCGTGGTGACGATGTTGATGCTCCACCGACGCAGGGCTTCTCCTAAGCTCCGCGACGATATGACTCTACTGGCGCAAGGCTTCGCCTAAGCTCCGCGACGATATGACCGAAGTGGAATATGGTGGAGGGGGGCACCGCACACGGCTAAGGAACGATCCGTAGATCAACTTGTGCCATGGGGTGCCCCCCTGCCCCCGTATATAAAGGAGCAAGGGAGGAGGTGGCGGCCTAGGAGGGGCGACCAGGGGGAGTCCTACTCCCACCGGAGTAGGACTCCTCCTTTCCTAGTAGGAGTAGGAGAGAAGGAAGGGAAAGGAGAAGGGAAGGAAGGAGGGCAGCCCCTCCCCTAGTCCAATTCGGACTAGGCCTTGGGGGCGCGCCTGCCCTAGGCAGCCCTCTCTCTTTCCCGTATGGCCCAATAAGGCCCAATACTTCTCCCGGCGAATTCCGTAACTCTCCGGTACTCAAAAATACCGAATCACTCGGAACCTTTCCAAGTCCGAATATAGTCGTCCAATATATCGATCTTTATGTCTCGACCATTTCGAGACTCCTCGTCATATCCCCGATCTCATCCGGGACTCCGAACTCCTTCGGTACATCAAAACTCATAAACTCATAATATAACTGTCATCGAAACCTTATGCGTGCGGACCCTACGGGTTCGAGAACTATGTAGACATGACCTAGAACTATTCTTGGTCAATAACCAATAGCGGAACCTGGATGTTCATATTGGCTCCTACATATTCTACGAAGATCTTTATCGGCCAAACCGCATAACAACATACGTTGTTCCCTTTGTCATCGGTATGTTACTTGCCCGAGATTCGATCGTCGGTATCCAATACCTAGTTCAATCTCGTTACCGGCAAGTCTCTTTACTCGTTCCGTAATACATCATTTCATAACTAACTCATTAGTTACAATGCTTGCAAGGCTTAGGTGATGAGTATTACCGAGAAGGCCCAGAGATACCTCTCCGATAATCGGAGTGACAAAACCTAATCTCAATTATGCCAACTCAACATATACTTTTGGAGACACCTGTAGAGCACCTTTATAATCACCCGATTACGTTGTGACGTTTGGTAGCACACAAAGTGTTCCTCCGTAAACGGAGTTGCATAATCTCATAGTTGCAGGAACTTTGTATAAGTCATGAAGAAAGCAATAGCAACATACTAAACAATCGGTGCTAAGCTAATGGAATGGGTCATGTCAATCAGATCATTCACCTAATGATGTGATCCCGTTAATCAAATAACAACTCTTTGTCCATGGTTAGGAAACATAACCATCTTTGATTAACGAGCTAGTCAAGTAGAGGCATACTAGTGACACTCTGTTTGTCTATGTATTCACACATGTATCATGTTTCCGGTCAATACAATTCTAGCATGAATAATAAACATTTATCATGAAATAAGGAAATAATTAATAACTTTATTATTGCCTCTAGGGCATATTTCCTTCAGTCTCCCACTTGCACTAGAGTCAATAATCTAGTTCACATCGCCATGTGATTTAACAAAGAATAGTTCACATCACCATGTGATTAACACCCATAGTTCACATCAATATGTGATCAACACCCAAAGGGTTTACTAGAGTCAGTAATCTAGTTCACATTGCTATGTGATTAACACCCAAAGAGTACTAAGGTGTGATCATGTTTTGCTTGTGAGATAATTTTAGTCATGGTCTTTCACATTCAGATCCGTTATGTATTTTGCAATTTTCTATGTCTACAATGCTCTGCACGGAGCTACTCTAGCTAATTGCTCCCACTTTCAATATGTATCTAGATCGAGACTTAGAGTCATCCAGATCGGTGTCAAAACTTGCATCGATGTAACCCTTTACGATGAACCTTTTGTCACTTCCATAATCGAGAAACATATCCTTATTCCACGAAGGATAATTTTGACCGCTGTCCAGTGATCTACTCCTAGATCACTAATGTACTCCCTTGCCAAACTCAGTGTAGGGTATACAATAGATCTGGTACACAGCATGGCATACTTTATAGAACCTATGGCCAAGGCATAGAGAATGACTTTCATTCTCTTTCTATCTTCTGCCGTGGTCGGGTTTTGAGTCTTACTCAATTTCACACCTTGTAACACAGGCAAGAACTCTTTCTTAGACTGTTCCATTTTGAACTACTTCAAAATCTTGTCAAGGTATGTACTCATTGAAAAAACTAATCAAGCGTCTTGATCTATCTCTATAGATCTTGATGCTCAATATGTAAGCAGCTTCACCGAGGTCTTTCTTTGAAAAACTCCTTTCAAACACTCCTTTATGCTCTGCAGAATAATTCTACATTATTTCCGATCTACAATATGTCATTCACATATACTTATCGAAATGATGTAGTGCTCCCACTCACTTTCTAGTAAATACAGGCTTCACCGCAAGTTCAGATAAAACTATACGCTTTGATCAACTTATCAAAGCGTATATTCCAACTCCGAGATGCTTGCACCAGTTCATAGATGGATCATTGAGCTTGCGTATTTTGTCGACACCTTTAGGATTGACAAAACCTTCTGGTTGCATCATATACAACTCTTCTTTAAATCCATTAAGGAATGTAGTTTTATTTATCCATTTGCCAGATTTCATAAAAATGCGGCAATTGCTAACATGATTTGGACAGACTTAAGCATCGCTACGAGTGAGAAAATTTCATCGTAGTCAACACCTTGAACTTTGTCAAGAACCTTTTTCGACAAGTCTAGCTTTGTAGATAGTAACACCACTATCAACGTCCGTCTTCCTCTTGAAGATCCATTTATTTTCTATGGTTTGCCGATCATCGGGCAAATCCATCAAAGTCCATACTTTGTTCTCATACATGGATCATATCTCAGATTTCATGGCCTCAAACCATTTTGCGGAATCTGGGCTCATCATCGCTTCCTCATAGTTCGTGAGGTTCGTCATGGTCAAGTAACATGACCTCCGTAATGGGATTACCGTACCACTCAGTGCGGATCTCACTCTGGTTGACCTCGAGGTTCGGTAGTAACTTGATCGAAGTTACATGATCATCATCATTAGCTTCCTCACTAATAGGTGTAGTAGTCACAGGAACAGATTTCTGTGATGAACTACTTTCCAATAAGGGAGAAGGTACAATTACCTTATCAAGTTCTACTTTCCTCCCACTCACTTCTTTCGAGAGAAAACCCTTCTCTAGAAAGGATCCATTCTTAGCAACGAATGTCTTGCCTTTCGGATCTGTGATAGAAGGTGTACCCAACATTTTGGGTATCCTATGAAGACGCACTTTTCCGATTTGGGTTCAAGCTTATCATGTTGAAACTTTTTCACATAAGCATCGCAACCCAAACTTTTAAGAAACGACAACTTTGGTTTCTTGCTAAACCACAGTTCATATAGTGTCGTCTCAGCGGATTTAGATGGTGCCCTATTTAACGTGAATGCAGCTGTCTCTAATGCATAACCCCAAAACGATATTGGTAAATTGGTAAGAGACATCATTGATCGCACCATATCTAATAAAGTACGGTTATGACGTTCGGACACACCATTACGCTGTGGTGTTCCGGATGGCGTGAGTTGCGAAACTATTCCGCATTGTTTCAAATATAGACCAAACTCGTAACTCAAATATTATCCTCCATGATCAGATCGTAGAAACTTTATTTTCTTGTTACGATGATTCTCCACTTCACTCTGAAATTCTTTGAACTTTTCAAATGTTTCAGACTTGTGCTTCATTAAGTAGATATACCCATATCTGCTCAAATCATCTTGTGAAGGTAAGAAAATAACGATACTTGCCACGAGCCTTCATACTCATTGGTCTGCATACATCAGTATGTATTATTTCCAATAAGTCGGTAGCTCGTTCCATTGTTCCGAAGAACGGAGTTTTAGTCATCTTGCCCAAAAGGCACGGTTCGCAAGCATCAAATGATTCATAACCAAGTGATTCCGAAAATCCATCTTTTATGGAGTTTCTTCATGCGTTTTACACCGATATGAACCAAACGGCAGTGCCACAAATAAGTTGCACTATCATTATTAACTTTGCATCTTTTGGCATCAATATTATGAATATGTGTATCACTACGATCGAGATCCAACAAACTATTTTCTTGGGTGTATAACCATCGAAGGTTTTATTCATGTAAACAGAATAATAATTATTCTTTAACTTTAAATGAATAACCGTTTTGCAATAAACATGATCAAATCATATTCATGCTCAATGCAAACGCTAAATAACATTTATTTGGCTTTTAACACTAATCTCGAAAATATAGGGAGTGTGTGATGATGATCATATCAATCTTGGAACTATTTCCAACACTCATCGTCACTTCCCCTTCAACTAGTTTCTGCTTATTCGTAACTCCTGTTTGAGTTACTAATCTTAGCAACCTAACAAGTATCAAATACTCAGGGGCTACTATAAACACTAATCCCGATAGTATAGGGAGTGTGCGATGATGATCATATCAATCTTGGAACTACTTCCAACACTCATCATCACTTCCCCTTCAACTAGTCTCTGTTTATTCTGTAACTCCTGTTTGAGTTACTAATCTTAGCAACCGAACAAGTATCAAATACTCGGGGCTACTATAAACACTAGTAAAGCACACATCAATAACCTGTATATAAAATATACCCTTGTTCACTTTGCCATCCTTCTTATCCACCAAATATTTGGAGTAGTTCCACTTCCGGACCATTTCCTTTGCAGTAGAAGCACTCGGTTTCAGGCTTTAGGTTCAGCTTTGGGCTTCTTCGGCGGGAGTGACAACTTGCTTGTCATTCTACTTGAAGTTCCTTTCTTTCCCTTTGCCATTCTCTTGAAACTAGTGGTCTTGTCAATCATCAACACTTGATGCTCTTTCTTGATTTCTACCTTCGTCGATTTCAACATCACGAAGAGCTCGGGAATTTTTTTCGTCATCCCTTGCATACTATAGTTCATCACGAAGTTCTAGTAACTTAGTGATGGTGACTAGAAAATTCTGTCAATCACTATCTTATCTGGAAGATTAACTCCCACTTGATTCAAGCGATTGAAGTACCTGCACAATCTGAGCACATGCTCACTAGTTGAGCGATTCTCCTCCATCTTTTAGCTATAGAACTTGTTGGAGACTTCATATCTCTCAACCCGGTATTTGCTTGAAATATTAACTTCAATTCTGGAACATCTCATATGGTCCATGACGTTCAAAACGTCTTTGAAGTCCCGATTCTAAGCCGTTAAGCATGGTGCACTAAACTATCAAGTAGTCATCATATTGAGCTAGCCAAACGTTCATAACGTATGCATCTGCTCCCGCAATAGGTCCGTCACCTAGCGGTGTATTAAGGACATAATTCTTACGTGCAGCAATGAGGATAAACCTCGGATCACGGATCCAATCCGCAACATTGCTACTAACATTTTTCAATACAATTTTCTCTAGGAACACATATAAAACCATAGGGAAGCAAAAAAACATAGGGAAGCAACAACGCGAGCTATTGATCTACAACATAATTTGCAAAATACTACCAGGACTAAGTTCATGATAAATTTAAGTTCAATTAATCATATTACTTAAGAACTCCCACTTAGATGACATCTCTCTAGTCATCTAAGTGATCACGTGATCCAAATCAACTAAACCATAACCGATCATCACGTGAGATGGAGTAGTTTTCAATGGTGAACATCACTATGTTGATCATATCTACTATATGATTCACGCCGACCTTTCGGTCTCCGTGTCCCGAGGCCATATCTGCATATGCTAGGCTCGTCAAGTTTAACCTGAGTATTCGCGTGTGCAAAACTGGCTTGCACCGTTGTAGATGGACGAGAGCTTATCACACCCGATCATCACGTGGTGTCCGGGCACTCTGAACTTTTAGCAACGGTGCATACTCAGGAGAACACTTCTTGATAATTTTAGTGAGAGATCATCTTATAATGCTACCGTCAATCAAAGCAAGATAAGATGCATAAAGGATAAACATCACATGCAATCAATATAAGTGATATGATATGGCCATCATCATCTTGTGCTTGTGATCTCCATCTCGAAGCACCATCATGATCACCATCGTCACCGCGCGACACCTTGATCTCCATCGTAGCATCGTTGTCGTCTCGCCAACTATTGCTTCTCGACTATCGCTACCGCTTAGTGATAAAGTAAAGCAATTACATGGCGTTGCATTTCATACAATAAAGCGACAACCATATGGCTCCGCCGATTGCCGATAACTCGGTTACAAAACATGATCATCTCATACAATAAAATATAGCATCACGTCTTGACCATATCACATCACAACATGCCCTGCAAAAACAAGTTAGACGTCCTCTACTTTGTTGTTGCAAATTTTACGTGGCTGCTACGGGCTGAGCAAGAACCGTTCTTACCTACGCATCAAAAACCACAACGATAGTTTGTCAAGTTGGTGCTGTTTTAACCTTCGCAAGGACCGGCGTAGCCACACTCAGTTCAACTAAAGTGAGAGAGACAGACACCGCGGTCACCTTTAAGCAACGAGTGCTCGGCGGTGAAACCAGTCTCGCGTAAGCGTACGCGTAATGTCGGTCCGGGCCGCTTCATCTCACAATACCGCTGAACCAAAGTATGACATGCTAGTAAGCAGTATGACTTATATCGCCCACAACTCATTTGTGTTCTACTCGTGCATATGACATCAACGCATAAAACCAGGCTCGGATGCCACTGTTGGGGAACGTAGTAATTTCAAAAAAATTCCTACGCACATGCAAGATCATGGTGATGGCATAGCAACTAGAGGGGAGAGTGTATGTCCACGTACCCTCGTAGACTGTAAGCGGAAGCGTTATGACAACGCGGTTGATGTAGTCGTACGTCTTCACGATCCGACCGATCCAAGCACCGAACGTACGGCACCTCCGAGTTCAGCACACGTTCAGCTCGATGACGATCCCCGGGCTCCGATCCAGCAAAGCGTCGGGGATGAGTTCCGTCAGCACGATGGCGTGGTGACGATGTTGATGCTCCACCGACGCAGGGCTTCTCCTAAGCTCCGCGACGATATGACTCTACTGGCGCAAGGCTTCGCCTAAGCTCCGCGACGATATGACCGAAGTGGAATATGGTGGAGGGGGGCACCGCACACGGCTAAGGAACGATCCGTAGATCAACTTGTGTCATGGGGTGCCCCCCTGCCCCCGTATATAAAGGAGCAAGGGAGGAGGTGGCCGGCCTAGGAGGGGGCGCACCAAGGGGGGAGTCCTACTCCCACCGGGAGTAGGACTCCTCCTTTCCTAGTAGGAGTAGGAGAGAAGGAAGGGGAAAGGAGAAGGGAAGGAAGGAGGGGGCGAGCCCTCCCCTAGTCCAATTCGGACTAGGCCTTGGGGGGCGCGGCCTGCCCTAGGCAGCCCTCTCTCTTTCCCGTATGGCCCAATAAGGCCCAATACTTCTCCGGCGAATTCCGTAACTCTCCAGACTCAAAAATACCGAATCACTCGGAACCTTTCCGAAGTCCGAATATAGTCGTCCAATATATCGATCTTTACATCTCGACCATTTCGAGACTCCTCGTCATGTCCCCGATCTCATCCGGGACTCGAACTCCTTCGGTACATCAAAACTCATAAACTCATAATATAACCATCATCGAAACCTTAAGCGTGCGGACCCTACGGGTTCGAGAACTATGTAGACATGACCTAGAACTATTCTTGGTCAATAACCAATAGCGGAACCTGGATGTTCATATTGACTCCTACATATTCTACGAAGATCTTTATCGGTCAAACCGCATAACAACATCGTTGTTCCCTTTGTCATCGGTATGTTACTTGCCCGAGATTCGATCGTCGGTATCCAATACCTAGTTCAATCTCGTTACCGTCAAGTCTCTTTACTCGTTCCGTAATACATCATTTCATAACTAACTCATTAGTTACAATGCTTGCAAGGCTTAGGTGATGAGTATTACCGAGAAGGCCCAGAGATACCTCTCCGACAATCGGAGTGACAAAACCTAATCTCGAATTATGCCAACTCAACATATACTTTTGGAGACACCTGTAGAGCACCTTTATAATCACCCGATTCGTTGTGACGTTTGGTAGCACACAAAGTGTTCCTCCGTAAACAGGAGTTGCATAATCTCATAGTTGCTTGAACTTTGTATAAGTCATGAAGAAAGCAATAGCAACATACTAAGCGATCGGTGCTAAGCTAATGGAATGGGTCATGTCAATCAGATCATTCACCTAATGATGTGATCCCGTTAATCAAATAACAACTCTTTGTCCATGGTTAGGAAACATAACCATCTTTGATTAACGAGCTAGTCAAGTAGAGGCATACTAGTGACACTCTGTTTGTCTATGTATTCACACATGTATCATGTTTCCGGTTAATACAATTCTAGCATGAATAATAAACATTTATCATGAAATAAGGAAATAATTAATAAATTTATTATTGCCTCTTTGGCATATTTCCTTCAGGCACCCCAAGTAAATATTCAAGGAGACTCAAGCGTCTAAGCTTGGGGATGCCCCGGAAGGCATCCCCTCTTTCTTCAACAAGTATCGGTATATTTTCGGATTCGTTTCGTTCGTGCGATATGTGTAAATCTTGGAGTGTCTTTCGCATTTAGTTTTCTCTTTTCTTTTATGCACCATGCTGGTATGAGATAGTCCTTGGTTGATTTATAAGAATGCTCTTTGCACTTCACTTATATCTTTTGAGTATGGCTTTATAGAATGCTTCATGTGCTTCACTTATATCATTTGAAGTTTGGATTGCTTGTTTCTCTTCACATAGAAAACCGCCATTTGTAGAATGCTCTTTTGCTTCACTTATATTTGTTAGAGCGTGGGCATATCTTTTGTAGAAAGAATTGAACTATCTTGCTTCACTTATACCTATTTAGAGAGATGACAGGAATTGGTCATTCACATGGTTAGTCATAAAATCCTACATAAAACTTGTAGATCACTGAATATGATATGTTTGATTCCTTGCAATAGTTTTGCGATATAAAGATGGTGATATTAGAGTCATGCTAGTGGGTGGTTGTGGATTGTAGAAATACTTGTGTTGAGGTTTGTGATTCCCGTAGCATGCACGTATGGTGAACTGTTATATAACGAAGTTGGAGCATGAGGTATTTATTGATTGTCTTCCTTATGAGTGGCGGTCGGGGACGAGCTCTTTTCCTACCAATCTATCCCCCTAGGAGCATGCGTGTAGTACTTTGTTTCGATCACTAATAGATTTTTGCAATAAGTATGTGAGTTCTTTATGACTAATGTTGAGTCCATGGATTATACGCACTCTCACCCTTCCATCATTGCTAGCCTCTTCGGTAACGTGCATTGCCCTTTCTCACCTCGAGAGTTGGTGCATACTTCGCCGGTGCATCCAAACCCCGTGGTATGATACGCTCTGTCACACATAAGCCTTAGTATATCTTCCTCAAAACATCCACCATACCTACCTACCATGGCATTTCCATAGCCATTCCGAGATATATTGCCATGCAACTTTCATCATCATCATATACATGACTTGAGCATTTATTGTCATATTGCTTTGCATGATCGTAAGATAGCTAGCATGATGTTTTCATGGCTTGTCCATTTTTTGATGTCATTGCTAGGCAGATCATTGCACATCCCGGTACACCGCCGGAGGCATTCATATAGAATCATATCTTTGTTCTATTATCGAGTTGTAATACTGAGTTGTAAGTATATAAAAGTGTGATGATCATCATTATTAGAACATTGCCCTTGTGAGGAAAGGATGATGGAGACTATGATTCCCCCACAAGGCGGGTTGAGACTCCGGACGAAAAAATAAAAAAAAGAGAAAAAAAGAGAAAGGCCAAAAAAAAGAGAAGGCAAAAAAGAGACAAAAAGAGAAAAGAGGCAATGTTACTATCCTTTTACCACACTTGTGCTTACTAGTAGCACCATGTTCTTCATAAAGAGAGTCTCCTGAGTTATCACTTTCATATACTAGTGGGGATATTCATTATAGAACTTGGCTTGTATATTCCGATGATGGGCTTCCTCAAATGCCCGAGGTCTTCATGAGCAAGCAAGTTAGATGCACACCCACTTTGTTTCGGTTTGAGCTTTCATACACTTATAGCTCTACTGCATCCGTTGCATGGCAATCCCTACTCCTCACATTGACATCAATTGATGGGCATCTCCATAGCCCGTTGATTAGCCGCGTCGATGTGAGACTTTCTCCTTTTTGTCTTCTTCACACAACCTCCACCATCATATTCTATTCCACCTATAGTGCTATGTCAATGGCTCACGCTCATGTATTGCGTGAAAGTTGAAAAGGTTTGAGAACATCAAAAGTATGAAACAATTGCTTGGCTTGTCCTCGGGGTTGTGCATGATGTGAATATTTTGTGTGGTGAAGATGGAGCATAGCCAGACTATATGATTTTGTAGGATAACTTTCTTTGGCCTTGTTATTTTGAAAAGACATGATTGCTTTATTAGTAGGCTTGAAGTATTATTGTTTATGTAAAATGATAGACTATTGCTTTTGAATCACTCGTGTCTTAATATTCATGCCATGATTAGACATATGATCAAGATTATGCTAGGTAGCATTCCATATCAAAAATTATCTTTTTTATCATTTACCTACTCGAGGACGAGCAGGAATTAAGCTTGGGGATGCTGATACATCTCCGCCGTATCTATAATTTTTGATTGTTCCATGCCAATATTATACAACTTTCATATACTTTTTGGCAACTTTTTATACTATTTTTGGGGCTAACATATTGATCCAGTGCCCAGTGCCAGTTCTTGTTTGTTGCATGTTTTATATTTCGCAGAAATCCAATATCAAACGAAGTCCAAACAGGATAAAAACGGACGGAGAATTATTTTGGAATATTTATGATTTTTGGGAAGTAAAATCAACGCGAGACGGTGCCCGAGGGGGCCACGAGGCAGGGGGGCGCGCCCTCGACCCTCGTGGGCACCCCGTAAGGCGGTTGACGCTCTTCTTTTGCGGCAAGAAAGCTAATTTTCTGAGAAAGATCTGGGCGAAAGATTCACCCCAATTGGAGTTACGGATCTCCGGATATAAAAGAAACGGTGCCAGGGAAGAATCTGAGAACGCAGAAACAGAGAGAGATAGAGAGACAGATCCAATCTCGGAGGGGCTCTCGCCCCTCCCACGCCATGGAGACCATGGACCAGAGGAAAAACCTTCTCCCATCTAGGGAGAAGGTCAAGGAAGAAGAAGAAGAAGGGGGGCTCTCTCCCCCTCGCTTCCGGTGGTGCCGGAACGCCGCCGGGGGCCATCATCAGCACCGCGATCTTCACCAACACCTCCGCCATCTTCACCAACATCTCCATCACCTTCCCCCCTCTATCTACAGCGGTCCACTCTCCCGCAACCTGCTGTACTCTCTACTTGAACATGGTACTTTATGCTTCATATTATTATCCAATGATGTGTTGCCATCCTATGATGTCTGAGTAGATTTTCGTTGTCCTATCGGTGGTTGATGAATTGCTATGATTGATTTAATTTGCTTGTGGTTATGTTGCTTTTGGTGCCCATCATATGAGCGTGCGCGTGGATCACACCATAGGGTTAGTTGTATGTTGATAGGACTATGTATTGGAGGGCAAGAGTGATAGAAGCTTCAACCTAGCATAGAAATTGATGCATACAGGATTGAAGGGGGACCAATATCACTTAATGCTATAGTTGGGTTTTACCTTAATGAACATTAGTAGTTGCGGATGATTGCTAATAGTTCCAATCATAAGTGCATAGAATTCCAAGTCAGGGATGACATGCTAGCAGTGGCCACTCCCACATAAAACTTGCTATCGGTCTAGTAAAGTAGTCAATTGCTTAGGGAAAATTTCGCAACTCCTACCACCACTTTTCCATACTCGCTATATTTACTTTATTGTGTCTTTATCTTAACAGCCCCTAGTTTTTATTTATGTCCTCTTTATATTCTTGCAAACCTATCCATAAACACCTACAAAGTACTTCTAGTTTCATACGTGTTCTAAGTAAAGCGAACGTCAAGCGTGCGTAGAGTTGTATCGGTGGTCGATAGAACTTGAGGGAATATTTGTTCTACCTTTAGCTCCTCGTTGGGTTCGACACTCTTACTTATCAAAAGAGGCTACAATTGATCCCCTATACTTGTGGGTTACCAGATGCTCATGGGCAGAGCTCGTGCCTCAGTGCTGCCCGGTTGCCACGACCGTGTGGGCGGCATGGTAGTCGGGGTGTGGCGTTCAGTGGCGGTGAGTGTTGGCCGGGGTGAAAACCTACTCTATCTTCGGACGGACTGGCGACGACGAAGATCACTCCCTTCTTGAAGGTGTCGTCGCGACTATCATTGTCCGTCGTGTTGCTCTAGGGGAAACTTTGATCCTCGGATCGGGCGGTGGCGGCGCTCCGGTGCCGTATCCTTCCTGAAGGCGCCGCCTTGGAGCCCATGGTTCGTCATATGCGGCTTCACTTCTTCGCGGTGGTGTTCACGGGTGAAGCCCCCGGCGGCTCTTGTAGTGCTAGGGAGTGTGTTGCTGCACTCAGCGCCTATGTATCATGCCTTATGTGTGTGTGTGTGCGCGCGCGTATGTTGTGGGTGAATGCGGTTGTACCGGGCACTGTTGGTCGATGCTTTATATATAGAGGGGCGAAAGCCTTTTTCGGTATAGAGGAGAAGATACAACTCTCCTAATGATCTTATCCACGTTGACGCTCCCACGCGCAACCGGCAGCCTGACCTCCGCCCTCCTCATTGTCGGCGACCACCGCCGCCTCGTCGTCACCACGGGAGAGAGAGAGAGAGAGAGAGAGAGAGAGAGAAACTAAAAATCTGGTTCACCGACATGCCGGTCACACGCTAGGAGTATGGGGGGTGAGCTTATTGATGATCTGCTAAAACAACACACCTGCATAATCCAATAAATTTATTGCGAAAACCCCTATAACCACCTATAGGGGAAGGTTTTTCGGCGATCTATTGGAGACGCTCATCTTTGGCCCGCATCCGTTTGGACTGAGCTGTCTGGACATCTCCAATGCTACGACAAGTTAGGGCATCTCCAAAGCTGATTCTTGAACCGCCTGCATCCGTTCGGACTGAGCTGTCTGGACCCATTTTGCCATCCAACACGGTACACTACTATTGGTCCGCCGAGCGGTCCAGACGTCCGTTTTCCTGTAAACCGGAAGCAAACCCCCCAGGGGTGGGGTGGGGAGGGCTTTGCGGGAGTCTGGACAATGTCGCATGCCCGCCTCTTAGGACTCTGACACCCCCGACCCACTCAAATCTCCCTCCTTGTCCATTTTTCTTCCAGTCCTCCCCTGCTTCCCCCTTACTTTTCATGTACACCCTCCTGGGCTGACGCCGTTGTTGTACCTCTCTGGTTGCCGCCCAGGCATCGTATGACGCCCGCAACCCCCACCAACGCATCTGCCCTCCTTGGGCTACGTCGTCGTCCACCTAGGATCCGTCCGCAGCTCGGTACCCTCCGCCCCGTGCCGACGACGTCCATGGCGGACACCACGTCCGACAGGTGTTCCGTCAAATGCTATTGAGTTTTTTTGAACTTGTTGTTTTCTAGAATAAGCAAGATGGCGGGGTACTCGGTGGAGGAGGATGAGTTGTTGTGTGATGCGTGGTTGGCCGTATTTGTAGACTTTGTAGGCAGGAAGTCAAGGAACTTGCTGCCGAGGTCCAACTCACCGCTGAGCACACTGTCGTGACCATTGCCAACCCCGATGCAGTGGCGGGGCACCGTGCCATTGCGTCATCGGTGGAGGATGAGCACGAGGTCCAGTGGAGCCGGGTGACCTTGGCGGCGATGTAGAGGGACCAAGACGCAATGTTCACGGAGCTTGGTGTGTCCAACGAGGAGACATTGTTGTGGATTCGAAGGGGCACCCAAGACCATGAGGCCTCGTGTTCCGGCAACGTGGCGGTCGTCGAGCTCTTCCCTGATGAGGCGAGGAGTAGTTTAACCCCCCTTTTTGCTCATTTTAGATCTAATCTAGTGCTACTATTGTACATTTAAGGTACTAAATTTAATGTGGTACTGTTGTACAGTTATGCACTAACTCTAGTTTCAGTTTGTGTTTGAAATGAGCATTTGTGCAAATTTGAGCTTTTCGGAAAAGGCTAAGTGCAAAACATTGGACTCCATAAATTTTGAAAAGTTATGTGATAGAGATTCTCTAAGCACACGCAGTTGTGCCTTGAGAAGGACTAGTGAATAGAGCAGCAAATGTTCCTGCAAAAAAAGCACTTTGCTAAAAAAAATGAACTATTTACATTCGTCTCTTTCTAACTCTTTTTCATGTAACAATCGCCGGTGCAATCGTACGCGCAGGGTTGGCGAAAGCCTTTTTCGGTAACTCTTTTTCATGTGCGTATTCGTAAGTCGTAACTAGAGCTTAATTGCAACGTAGGATCCAGCTCCAGCAATAGCACCCAGTGGTGTAGCCAGCAGATAAATCCAAATCTTGTTGTATCTCCCCGTAACAATCGCCGGTCCAATCGTACGCGCGGGGTTCATAGATGCACCAGTCGATGGCCTTCTCACAACAAAATTCAGCCAGCATAAGTAAAATCGTGCTAAGCTTGGAACCAAAACAGAAAGGACCCAAAGTATATGTGTGTTCCACGCACAGATTCTACTTACCCCGCGACGAGAATGTTCATCACTACAGTCGCGCCAACTGCCACCGCGATCAGTTCCTTCACCTGAGCATTTTCGTAAGACAACTGAGATCACTGGCTAGGGAAGCCATCAAAGAAAAAGTATACAAGGAAAGGAAGAAGTGTATATTACTGCATGAGGATCCGTGGCCACAGCAGTTATGACGAAGAGAAGGACGAAGGTGATGATGAACTCGACGGCGAACGCCTCGACGGTGCCGACGCTCGGGACGGTGGCGATGCCGGGGTTCACGGGGTGGTAGATGGCTTTGCCCACGAACGAGGCGGCGGTGGAGCCCAGCACCTGCGCGGCGACGTAGGGGACGAGGTGTGCCGGCGGGAGGTGGCCGAAGACCGGCATGGCGATGCTCACCGCGGGGTTCAGGTGGCACCCGGAGATGTGGATGGTGGAGAAGACGAGCACCGTGACCGCCAGGCCCACGGACACGGCGACGCCCATGAGGCCCTCCACGCCGTCGTGCTGCTCGTCCATGATGATGGCCGACACCTGGGTGAACATCAGGATGAACGTCCCGAGGAACTCCGCCGTCACCTGATCGAACCATTAGTTCTTGGTTGGCCGAAGGAATGTAGCCTGAACCCAGAAGAAGTTTCAGTTTTGTACCTTCTTCAAGAGTGGCACCGCTGCCATGTTTGGGAACTTGGGACGCCGCTGGCGAGCTGCATGAGAGGGAGGTGGATCGTCGTTGCCGTCATCGACATGGTTGATCGGCTCCATGGGCACAATCATCGACCCCATTGCAAGCAGTACGTAGTCCGTCTCTGCGTTAGAACTTAGAAGTATAACATTGTGCTGTCTTGTTGCTCTGGATCAACACCCTTTTTTAGCTGTGGTTAACAACTTTAAAAACAAGCTAATACACGCTTTGCTGATATGATCAACAATAAACAACAGGTCAGCCATGTTACAAGAATTGGTACCCTGTAAAAAATGAGTTGACGATGACACACACAATTATTGAATAAGCTGTTAGTGTCCTCATACAGAAATCTCTATTCTCAAAACTAACACTGAATACAGCAACCACACCAACACACGCCACATTTTCCTTTTGCGAAAAACACACGCCACTTTGTAAAATAACATACAATACATTAGATTACAAAGAACTGGTGTGTTGCATCCTTTAGGTACACTTGAGATCATGCATACATGAATAAGCAGGCGCAACAAGTTGTGCTTTTTTTTTCAACACAGTACAACGTCGATGCCACATACACCCAGATACGCTTATCCCTATGAACGCACACCCATATACCCTGTTGTATGAGCATCTTCGAAATACTGAGCTGGCACAAACATTTTGAGATTGCCGAAGTCACTATAGAAAATGTGAGCGTCAATGCCAAGTCTAGAACTTGAACCCTGGTGGGTTGGTTTCACCTTACGGAACCTAATCATCTGAGCTACGCTCAAGTTGTGCCTTGAAAACAACAACCTTGATCAGGTTACCCCTATCACTGCGAGTCTGCGATAGCGTGCGTAGTATGGATTACCACTTTGAGCACTACCATATCCTTGGCTTTGTTAAACAAATGCGAAGTATTGTGCCATTCTTTCTACTCCACGTAGAAGTCGGCAACAACACAATGCAGCAGATGAAAGCCGATTGTCTCGGCTGCTGCGATGGGGGTGGTGTCGGCGCAATTCCATGCATTCATCCGCGGTGTGGTGTGCATCAGTGCATGTTTGCCCTTCTAGTCCATTTAGTGTGGTTTGCCGTTGATGAATGCGAGCGATTCATAGCCTAGTCTCGCAAGTTTGATGCGGTTAGGCATCCTTTCAGGAGCCTGTGGTCGTGGTGAGGCATTAGGCTTTGAGAGAATTCCTTATTTGACACTGTGTTAATTTTTGTTTCCCTATTTGACACCGAATAATATTTTCTTCCCTTTATAACACTGAGTCTAAATTTTATGCCCTTTGTAACACTTTCGTCTATTTTAAGCCTTAAAGGTGTTAATTGACACATGAAAAGACCTTTTTACCCCTGATGTGGTATGTGATAAAAAAATTCATAGATGCTAGTACGTGCTACGGCCGGCTTGGTTTGTTGTATGCGGCCTAAGTATAGCGAAGTAGCTGCATGTGTGCTGTCCAGCTGGTTCGATTCCTAGCTGCGTGAGCCAACTTCCAAAGAAAATCAATCTGAGTGCTTAAGTTAGCTCTTGTGTATGGTGTAACCGCTCTCCTCTCCTTAAATATATACGTACACTGTACGGTAGTATCTAGTCCGTGCTTTATTCATACTGGCCGATGCCATGCCAGGCACACGCATGAAGTAATCTCTAGCTAATTAAGCAGCAAAGTACACATGAGTCCGGGGTCACAAAGAAGGACGGCAGCCGCTCACACTCCCCGCTGCACAGAACGCGCCCACGCAGCAAGTTGGCTCATGCAGCTAGGAACCGAACCAGCTGGACAGCACACATGCACCTAGTCCGCTATACTTAGCCACATAAGGGGTAAAAAGGTCTTTTCATGTGTCAGTTAACATCTTTAAGGCTTAAAATAGACGAAAGTGTTATAAAGGGTATAAAATTTAGACTCGGTGTTATAAAAGGAAGAAAATATTTTTCAGTGTTAAATAGGGAAACAAAATTTAACACAGTGTCAAATAAGGAATTCTCTCTTAGACTTTGGACGAAAGCTTTGGATTCGACAGGGTCCTTCCCCTCCTTGGAGGAATTATCAAAGAGTAGTTCCCTCTTCACTAGGTCTTGTTTGATTGGAGTGGGAGTGGCAATAGTGGTTTGTTCAAAGAGCTGGATGTTTTCCCGAGATTTGATGGGGCGGTCATCTACAGTTTTTGGCGAAATCTTTGTGTCGAGGGGGGTCGATTACAGCAATGACGATGTTCTTCGGTGTCATCTCGATTCTTGATGGCGTTTTCGAAGATCTTACTCGCGGTCCTTTGGGGTGGTGGACTGTTGGATCTTCATTGGGTTTTTCTTGTTGTTGTTTCTGCGTAGATTTTGGCCAAAATTTTCTTATAAACCGACCAGCTCTATATATTTTTCATCTTAACAAAAATCGTCAGATCACTGTTTTGACTCCCAGGTGAAAGCTCATTTCACTGTTTTGGCTCCCAAGTACACCTACACGTGGCTGTAAAAAAATCAAAAAATATACATATAGAGTGTAAACAGTTTAAAATTTTCTTCTTCTTAGAATATGTTTTTTCAACAATCTTGGGAAGTTTTATTGACTTGTCATAATATTTACGAGACAAACAATAATTATCGGGATTTTTTTTCTCGAATACGCATAAGCATGCGTATCATATATTGATAGAAGAAAGGGTGAAGAGACCCATCCACAGTTTAAGTACAATGCCAAAAGGCAAAAACACACCACGCTAATCTCTGAGATTAGAACCACACCTACTACAGACGAGAATGAGAGAACTTGCCTTGCCCTATCCCTAGCCAAGAAAGCAAAGAAGACGGGGCACCGAGCAAACAGGCCGCGTCACTACCGTTGCAAGCAACATCCAAGCCACACTGACAACTACAAAACTAACTAGATCGACGTACCTCCCACCACTAGTGCCTAGAAGAGTCGGCTGGTGGATGACCGAACCTAGCCGGACCTGAAGAAGAAGACGCGCAGGATGCGCCGCCATGGCATACATAGCGCCCTAGAGGCCCACGTCCCAAGGGGTAACCCACACCAAAAGCAAGACGCTCCAAACTCTAGCTCCGAGGACTCCGCGAGCAGCCAAGGCGGCGCTTTCATGAAGGTAACGACGCCGTGACGCTGCCGCTGCCTGTTCCGAAGGGCCGGAACAAGGGTTTCCCCGGCGCTTCGAGAAGGACATGATCGGGACCATGGCGCGCCCCAAGAAGGAAACAGCACCCACAGGCGTCGTCGCTGCCGGCATCGGCAAGCCGTGCGGAGATTCGCCCGTCCATGAACAAAGTCAAACCACCGGAGCCACGACCGGGGAGCAGATTGCGGGTGAGTTCACCGCTTCTGAAGGCGAGACACTCATCAACATTGCGAGAGAGGTGACACGGGCGCCGCCGCCTCCCTCCACCAACAGCGACCACGACCGACCGTCCTCAAAGTATGAGGCGGACCGTCGGACCACCACCCGAGCCACCGCTCGGCATCCGAATCCACAGCGGGCGCGTAGCCTCACGGAATCCCACCGCCGGGCGCGCCGACCGTCAGACAGAGCCAACCTTGAGCATCGCCGGCACCACGCCACCACCACCAACCATCCTCAACCACGCCGGAGAGGAGCAACCCAGCGCGCAACCACCACCGCTCGGGGCCGCCCGGTACGCGCCGAGCCCACACCACCGGAGAAACCGGATCTGGGCGGATGCCGAGATCCGTCGCCACCAACCGCCAAGGCCGCCCCCACGCTGCCCCTGCAGCCGTGGCGGCACACCACCGCCGAGTCCCCAGGGCCGCCGCCCGACATCCGCATCCGCCGCGCCGTCGGACGCCTGGCGCGCCGTCGCGCCGCAGCCGGAGGCCTCCTCGCGAGGAACGGAGGCGAGCCCGCCACCGCCGTCAGCCAAGCGAGCTTCGCTCGCCGGCCTCCTCCGGCGGCGGCGGGGAGAGGAGAGGAGAGGAGAGTCGGGGGTGGCGGCGGCTAGGGTTCGCCCGAGCCGCCCCCCTAGAGGCAGCGCGGGCGACGGGCACTCCTGTCAGCACTCTAGCCAGATTAATTTCGTTCTCTCGAGAGATATAATCATCGGGATGGCCTAACCAAACATGACGGCCCACCCCTAATTGTAAAGGAAACTCCTTGAAAACAACCGGAAGTTTACATCCGCCACCTCGCTCACATGACACATGCCTCTGTGGGCCCAGACCACAGCTTTGCTTTTTCCCAATCTTATTTCCAATGCAGCCGTCTCCTCCACTCATTTTTCCATTCCTTCAGCCAGCGACTCTCAATCCTCTCTGTCCCTTCGCACTAGCGCGTGGCTGTGAGCAGCGGCCGGCCGGCAATGCTGCTGAGGCTGGGGTGCTTCGAGCAGGTGTCCGCTGCTGCGAGGCCGGCTTGTGATGTTTTTGAGCTGCTCCTATGAGGTCGCCGGAGTTGGTACGACGGACGGCGCTGCTGTGAGCCACTTGCTACGAGGCCGACAGAGTTGGCACAATGGGCGGCAATGTTGTAAGACCGCCGGAGCTGCTTCGACAGGCAGTGTTGCTGTGAGTTGATTTATGCAAGGTTGCTGGAGCTGCGAAAACACCCGGTTGCTTCCATCAAACGACAGTGCTGCGACGCTTGACGGCCGCAACGACGACATGCTTCCATGATAGGACGATGCTGCGACGGCGTTGCAAGGCCAATCACTTTACTACCACAAGACGGTCGTCCGCTGCTATAAGCGGACGCGATGCTGCAAGGCTGATCGGCGCGTTGTTGCAAACCGGACGCAACGCTGCAAGGCCGATCACTCTATTGCTAAGAGACGGTCGTATGTTGTTGCAAACCGGATGCGGTGCTGCAAGGCTGATGAGCCCGTTATTGCAAACCGGATGCAACACTGCAAGGCCAATCACTCTACTGCCATAAGAGGGGCGTCCGTTGCTATAAACGGAGGCAATGCTGCAAGGGCGATCGGCCTGTTATTGCAGACCGGGCACGTCACTGCAAGGCCGATCACTCTATTGCTAAGAGACGGTCGTATGTTGTTGCAAACCGGATGCGGTGCTGCAAGGCCGATGAGCCCGTTATTGCAAACCGGATGCAGCGCTGCAAGGCCAATCACTCTACTGCCATAAGAGGGTCATCCATTGCTCTAAACGGAGGCAATGCTGCAAAGGCGATCGGCCTGTGACTGCGAACCGGGCACGTCACTGCAAGGCCGATCACTCTATTGCTAAGAGACGGTCGTATGTTGTTGCAAACCGGATGCGGTGCTGCAAGGCCGATGAGCCCGTTATTGCAAACCGGATGCAGCGCTGCAAGGTCAATCACTCTACTGCCATAAGAGGGTCATCCGTTGCTATAAACGGATGCAATGCTGCAAAGGCGATCGGCCTGTGACTGCAAACCGGGCACGTCACTGCAGGGCTGATCACACTGCTACTACAAGACGGCCGTCGGTTGTTACAAACCAAATGTGACGGTGCAAGGCTAATGGACCCGTTGTTGCAAACTGGTCGCGGCGCTGCACGGCCGATCACTTTGGTGCTCCAAGACGTTCATGCGACGCTGTTGGAGGCCATGCTGCAAGGCCGGCCAAAGAAAGGGCCAATTTTTGTGTGTTGTTAGTGGGCTCCACTCATCAGGCTGGTCATAGTGGGGAGTAACTTAGACTAGTAACATGTATATGTTACTAGGCTATGTTACTATCTTTATAGTGGGTAGTAACATATATGTAGTGTCATGCATCACTTCATTTATTACTTCATAGACTCATTTAACATTGGGAACCGCTAGGTGATGGTAACATATTATGTTACTCTATTTGTCTCTCTTCTCATTAACTACTTGACACATCATCACTTTTGCTTATGTGACATCTATGTTACTACTTATGTTACTTCCACTATGACCAGCCTCATGCGAAAGGAGCACCTAATCCTTTGTTTCAGGGCGTCTACTAATCCAAGGAAGTAGTATAGCTGCGGGCGCGGGTGCTGGGGCCGTGGAGTTACTGCGTGCATGCAACGAACTAGCCAGCTTTTGTGGGGTCCCGATGCCAACATGTCGTGCGAACGAACGGCTGGAGAGGCGGATGTTGTTTAGCTAGTTACAGGCGGATGGCGCCTTAGCACACGCCAATTGTAAAGCATTCTTCACTAAGGCGTTGTTTGGCTAGCAGATATAAGCCAGGGGAATATATAAAACGAGTTTCTAGCTGATGTTTAGCAAAAACTGGTTTTACTAATTTTTCGGTTAATAATTAGCTTGTGAAAAACTTTGTTTGGACTAGAAAAACGCAATTCTAGTTGGCCCACGATGCCTTCTTTGGATAGCAATTAGCCATTCGTATTCCCGTCCATAATTAGGCCAGGCTTCTTCCTTTGATCTCTGATCCCTCATCGCCGCTGGCGGCATGCATAGGCTTGACGCCACCCACGGTGACGGGACAGCCGTGGCGAGGTTCGTGGCGACTCCTTCGGTGGTTGGCCACCGGCGGATGCATGCCTTGTACGCCCACGTCGCCGGTAGCTGCATCCAATGGGCCCTGAATAGGCTCGACGCCGCCTACTGTGACGGCAGCCAGCCGTGCCCTTCTGGCAAGCTCCTCAACTCATATACGACGTTGCTTGCCTCCACTCAGGCCGTCATGACTGAGCACGTGTGGACGCCAGCGGCTTCTTCCCTCGACGCCGAGGTCGCCGCGCCTACCTCCCTTCATCGGCACCGAATCACAGCTGCTAGAGTTGGCCGTCGCCGAGCGACGCTGGTCGTGCATGCTTCGTACAAAGAAGCCGTGCCCAGGACCCGGGGAGAAACAGTTACAATAAGTATATGCTAATCGTGTTTTTGGAAAAACGACTAATACTCTTTTTCTATAAACCTGAAATCCTGGGTTTTAGGGATCCTGGTTTGCTATATCCACGAATTTATTGGAACAAACAAACAAGGTTTTATTCTGTTAAACCGTTTCCCTGATTTGTAGAGATCGCGTTTTTTATATTCTGCCTATTCAAACAACGCCTAAATATGTTTGTTGTATACCTGCGTGCACATTTTTATTAGGCTTTGTTTCAGCCCTGCGTTGGTGTTATCAGCCAATCATGTCACGTAGTGGGCCAGTAGCCTCCTAGACAATCACGGACATAGTGGGCTAGTGGCCTATTGTATTGTGCTTTGTTTTTTTTATTGTGTAATTACATTGAAGTTGGATTTCAGGGCCTCAATTTTTGGTGGCCCTATGAGGAGCCCATCTTGCTTTTCTTTTTCAAGAACACATACAAGTTGTGCAGGCCTTCTATATCTATAACTTTTTGAATTGTTTAAATTGCTTCTTCTTTTTTTCTGAAGGATGAAAGGATAGGAATAGTCATATCGGTCGGGACTTCTGTTGCATAGCGTACGTTCGCCATTTCTTCCTTCTTTTTAAGGATTGATAATGTTTGTAACATGCAGTAGTGCATCACCCGAACCAAAGTAGTAGTGTATCACTCGGTGAAAACCCCAAGGGGTGGTGGGTTTTTTTTTACCAATGGGACCTTTCCCTTCACCATTCTCATGGGGTGATTGAAAGTGCAACTATCCCTAGGTGGTTTTGGTAATTCCTGACAACATATAGCTCATTGAGCTAATACTATTTCAAGATTAAAATTTCAGGAAAGCTCAATGATTGACATGGCATGGATAAGAAAAGTGGACCCCTCAAAATGCTAAGGACAAAAGGATTGGCTCAAACTCAAAAGCTCAAGACTCTACATTTTTTATTTTTCTAATTCAAGATCACATTGAGTCTATAGAAAAAGCCAATAATATCAAGGAGGGATGAGGTGTTGCTTAATGAGGCTTTTGCTCAAAATGCGTAGTGATATGCTCCAAAGTCCTCAACTACTTTCTCACACCCACATATGACCCAAACCAAAAGTCAAACTCAGCCCTACCGATTCTTTCTATCCGGCGCCACCGAGTTCATATGTCATAGTCACTGCCACAAAACCTAGGCAAATCGGTCTCACCGATAAGGATCTCGGTCTCACCGAGATGGAATTGTAATCTCTCTGTTTCCCTTCGTAACATTTCGGTCCCACGAGATGAGCGATCGGCCCCACCGAGATTACAATGTAAACTCTCTGTTTCCCTTTTGTAACATTTCGGTCTCATCGAAATGAGCAAATCGGTCCCACCGAGTTTACCTGACCAACTCTCTGGTTAGCTTATTACCAAAATCGGTCTCACCGAGTTTGTGTAATCGGTCTCACCGAGATTACGTTATGGCCTAACCCTAACCATATCGGTCCTACCGAGTTGCATGTCGGTCCCACCGAAAATCCTAACGGTCACTAGATTTACTGAATCGGTCCGACCGAGTTTACCAATTCGGTCCCACCGAGTTTGGCAAGTTGTGTGTAACGGTTAGATTTTGTGTGGAGACTATAAATACCCCTCCACCTCCTCTTCATTCATGCAGAGAGCCATCAGAACGAATCTACACTTTCAACCTACATTTTCTGAGAAAGAACCACCTACACTTGTGTCGAGACCAAGATATTCCATTCCTACCATATGAATCTTGATCTCTAGCCTTCCCCAAGTTGCTTTTCACTCAAATCTTCTTTCCACCAAGTCCAAATCCCGTGAGAGAGAGTTGAGTGTTGGGGAGACTATCATTTGAAGCACAAGAGCAAGGAGTTCATCATCAACACACCATTTGTTACTTCTTGAAGAGTGGTGTCTCCTAGATTGGCTAGGTGTCACTTGGGAGCCTCCGACAAGATTGTGGAGTTGAACCAAGGTGTTTGTAAGGGCAAGGAGATCGCCTACTTCGTGAAGACCTACCGCTAGTGAGGCAAGTCCTTCGTGGGCGACGATCATGATGGGATAGACAAGGTTGCTTCTTCGTGGACCCTTCGTGGGTGGAGCCCTCCGTGGACTCGCACAACCATTATCCTTCGAGGGTTGAAGTCTCCATCAACGTGGATGTACGATAGCACCACCTATCGGAACCACGACGAAAACATCCATGTCTCCAATTGCGTTTGAATCTTCCAAACCCTTCCCTTTACATTCTTGCAAATTGCATGCTTTACTTTCCGCTGCTCATATACTCTTTGCATGCTTGCTTGAATTGTGTTAAGATTGCTTGACTTGTTCTAAGTTGCTAAAATCTGCCAAGAACTAAAATTGGTAAAAGGATAGATTTTTAATTGGTCAAGTAGTCTAATCACCCCCCTCTAGACATACTTTTGATCCTACAGTGGTCCACAGGGTTCATAACTACCCCTGTTACTACGGGGCATTTATCTAGCCAACACTTAGATCTGGCTCTACCCAAAAAAATTTGGTTCATCCCAACATTACGCACTTGTTTGACTGTTGCTAAGCAGTTTTGGGATACTAAACGGATCTCCTCAGGTGGTAATCTTAAAGTGGCCGGTTTTTATATCTATACCTAATAAAAAAAAGTCATTAGTACTTCTTGCGGCACGTCACATAAATTGCCCCAAAAATGTGAAATATTATCCATCGATGACACATTTAAGTGATAAAAAACATTACGCATAGGGAGTCCCTGCCCGGGCCGACCCATGTAGTAGGAACCTCCTCTACTGCGCTCTGCGCACTGGGAGAGACACAACACGCCTGTTTGGGCCTGCCCACATTCGGGCAGCCTGTTTTTTATTTTTTGTTTTCGTTTTTCATCTTTGTCTTTTCTATTTTAAATAATTTGGGACTTAATTTTTTTTCAGAAATTATAAAAATTGGAAATTATGAAATTAAATGTTTAATAATTCTAAATGTTTGTGGATTCAAAAATTGTTTGTGTTTAAAAAAATATTTGCATATTCATAAAATGTTCGCAATTTTGAAAACAAATGTTCGAAAAATCAAAAAATGCTCATGATTTGAAAAAAGTGCATTAATTTTTTTTATTAAATTGAAAAACAAATCGCCAATTCAAACAATCTTCATGAATTAAAAAATATCATAAAAATTCAAAAATTGTTCATTACTTACAAAATAGTTTATTGATTAGTAAAATATTCGTTGATTCAAAAAATGATCATGCACTTCGAAGAATGTTCGTTAAATAAAAAAAGGGTCGTGAATTTCAAAATTGTTCCACCAATTTCCCAAAAAAATGTTCGTCAATTCTAGAAAATTCGCCATTCATTTTTTTTCATAATTTCATATTTTTTTTTAAAATAGTACAAAATGTTCATGAATTTATTCATGATTTTAGAAAGTGTGCGCAAAGCTGTAATAAATTTGACAAATTTGAAAATATTCACAATTTCAAATATGTTCACGAGTTTAGAAAAATGCTCAAGCTTTTCCAAAATTGTTCACGATTTCATGAAATTGAGAGTGATATTGTATCTCGGTGATGCGGCAAAATGTTGTTATGGCTATTGGAGATTATGATTTTTTTCCTCCCGTTGCAACGCACGGGCAGTTTTGCTACTTAATATTAAGAGAGAAAGGAGGTTTAAGTTACAATCTGGAACCCGCTGCAAGACCTCAACGGGGACCACCACCCTCACAATTTCAATGGATATATTATGGAGGGGGTGCTTATACTCCTTCCGTTCCACAATGTAGCGCGTAAAGATTTTTTGGGAAGTCAAACTTTATAGACTTTGATCAAGTTTGTGGAGTAAAACATATACATCTAGAATACCAAATATATATCCTTAGATATATCACAAGACATACTTTCATATTGTATATATTTGGAATTGTAGACATAAATAATTTTTTGTACAAGCTTGGTCAAAATTTGTAAAGTTTAACTTTCCAGAAAATCTATATGCATTACATTATGGAACGGATGGAGTATTATGGAGGGGGTACTTATTTTACATGAGGCATTAAATAGTATACACCACAAGAAGCAAAGTGCCATACTTTTTAAATTGGATTTTGAACAGGCCTATGATAAGTCCTAATGACCTTTCATTTTTGAAATGCTCAAACTAAATGGCTCCGCTGATAAGTGGATTGATTGGGTTATGCATACCATTATGGGGGGGGGGATGTTAGTCAAGGTTAATGGTAATATTGGCCCATATTTTCCTACACATAAGGGGTTAAGGCAAGGAGATTCCTGTGCCCCTAATTTTTTTATCTAGTTGTTGATGCTTTGGCTATGCTCATGGACAAAGCTAGGGGTAATGGTGGGGTCAATATGCTCCAGTATTCTGATGAAATTCTTTTTATTTTACAAGATAATTATAATTGTGCTCATAATTTGAAATTTAATCTTTGTCTATTTGAACAAGTCTGCCCTAAAAATCAACTTTCATAAGAGTGAATTGTTTTTGTTTGAAGATGCTATCAGCAAGGCAGAAAACTATGCAAAAAAAATCTTTACTAGTCCTATAGGTCCTCTTCCTATGAGATACCTTAGATTACCCATTGATGAAAAAAGAATTGGAAATAAGAATTGGAAACCTCTGAAGATAAATTGCAGTAATTGGCAAGGTAGAATACTTGTTAGTCCTGGTAGAATTACTTTAATACAATCTTCACTGACTGGTATCCCTTATTTTATGATGTCTTTCTATCGTTTGCTAGTGTGAGTTAATAAGAGAATGGTTTTTTTAGAGCAGGGCTCTTACGGCGTGCAATGTGAATAAGTAATCATATCATTTAGTTAAATGGTTCGAGGTTGCGCGCCTAAAGATATGGATGGATTTGGTATTCAAAATTTACCTTTGATCAATAAAGAATTATTATGTAAATGGTGGTGAAAACTTTTCAATACTGAAAGATTGTGGTAGGATGTTATTCTGAACAAATATCAGAAAGGAGCGTGTCTTTCATGGAGCAAACCCAAACAGGGTGATTCACTACTGGAATCAGGAACTTTGCCGTCAGCCGTTTCATTGCCGTCGGCTAGCTGATGGCAAAGAGGGCCTTTGCTATCAACTTGAAGAAAACCGATGGCAAAGAAGCAGCTGACGACAAAGAACGTGTTTGCCGTCAGCCCCGTCTTTGCCCACTGGTGCGCGTCGGTCCTAAACAAACGGTTTTTAACCCCTTTCCGCGACGCCATTTGGAATCGTCGCCAAGTGAGTGTGTGCGATAGGGTGTCCTTCCCACACGACCCAAAAATCGTCGGGGATAGGCCCTCCTGGGACCCAGGCTGGGGCCGTGTGTGATCGGACGAGGCATCGAAACCCAATCATTTCCGTAGGTATGTACATCCCACACGGTAATCTGATAAAATCATTTCCGTAGGTATGTAAATCCCACACGGTAATCCGAAAAAATCATTTCCGTAGGTATGTATATCTCACACGATGAATCCCAGAAAAACATTTCCATTCGTATGTATATCACACACAGTCAATCCAATGAATACGTTTTCGTTCTTATGTACATCCCACAAAGTCAATCCAGGGAAAACGTTTCCGTTCGGACGTACATCCTACACAGTTTTATGTAGGCTCGTGTGTGAAGGTGTAACTATCACACACGGTCTTCCTAGGTTAACTATTTGCTTTTATCAGCTATATCACACATGATTTGATGAAGAAAACTGTGTGACATTGGGCTATCCATCGCAAGCGCTTTTACTGCTAGAACCGTTTGCAAAGTTCCATGACACATTTAGCAGGTTTATTAGTTTATAATTAATAATTCCAGTATTATGCAAATTCATATTTCATATCAAACAACTGTTTGCCATTTTCATATCAGGCACATAAATATATTATAACATCACAGTACGGTAGCTACATAAAAACTGCACAGTACAACATATAGCTAGTTCAACTTCATAAGAACAATATAGTCATTTCCCTAATCGAGATCATCCAGGCTCGTCTTATCCAGCTCTGCTTTCAGTTCAGTAAGAACCCATTTTGCACTGGCCAACTGGGAAAGTGCTTCCTCCTTCGCCAACACCATCTTAGCAAAGTCTGTTTTAAAAAAATCTGAGCTCATTCTCCACCTTCAACTTTTTATCCCGCATCTTGAAATATGCTTCAGCGTTGACAAGACTTTCTCTAAGCCTACGTGTGTTATCTTCCTCATACATGCTCCAGAGCTTCGTTAGGCACATCTTCAAACACTGTGGCCGCTCTTGATCAACCCACTCCAAGTAAGAACACTTCCGTTTATACTATAATATTTAAAACTAGATCAGTAACAATTGTAGGGGAAATGGGTTTATAGCAACATAGAAAATCACCAATGCTTATTTTGAAAAATTGGAGAAACATGTTAATTATGACATATCTTCTCAAAAAGATCAGTGTACAGATGAAATAATTGGTACTGAGACAACAGCCAAATTCTGGAACATCAGAAGCTATAATTAACTACAACGACGCTACAAGTTCTTACTCGTGTACAATAAATAACAAATTGAACATTTTATGAGGAAGGTAAATATAACTGCAATAGCATAGCGACAGTGTTTGGATGATAGCAAATTGATACTAACAGGTGTGTACATGCACAAATTTAGTAACATTGAACTAATAGCACTAAGGCCGTCCACTATATATGCCAAAACTGGGGTAAAGACAACTGTTGATACATCTCGCACCGGTGCCTGCCTTTGGCGAGCTGATCTGTGAGGAAAAATCAGGGACCCGGACTCCGGAGCACGTAGTTGCTCCGACGCCCAGTTCCGTCGTGCCATAAAGATTTAGTATTTTACTGCTTGGCTGCTCGGATGTGTGGACCAAAGTTGGCCGCACAAACTGCTGAAGCGGTGCCAAATAATTTTCTAATGGCACCGCTGATGAGATGGCAACAATTTAAGATACTAGGTACAAACTGTGACACTGTCTTAGGATGCGTTTGGTTGAAGGTGTGGTATGAATGGGTTGAGACCGTGGCACTGTCTGAATCACATCTAACAAATGATTTGTAACAATGAAAGAGGGTCTAACCTTCTCTGCACATGCCAGAAACTTCCTCCCACTGTTCACAGAATCAAACGCAACTAGCTTCACGCATGGAGATTGATGGTGACAACAAGCAGATAGATCTTCAGCCACCCCGCTCTATTCGTTGTCACTGATGGTCCTAGGGAGCTACACGAGGAAGAAATGACTCAAATTGACCGCCGGGTAAAACTCCTTCATTCCAAGTCATAGCCCGAGAGAGAGAAGAGAGGCATGTCGCCAACGGGCTATGACGCGGAGTCCACCAACGGCGGCATGTCGCCAGGACAAGTGATGTCGATGACTTGTCCTGGCGACATGCCGCCATTGGTGAACTCCGCGTCCCCCCTGCTGAAGTCGACCGCGTCCTCGTCCTCGTCCTCGGCGCCGCCCTCAAGGTTATAGTACTCGTAGTAGTTGTTCGAGATCGTTGCAAAAATTAAAAAATTTCTATGCATCACCAAGATCAATCTATGGAGAGACTAGCAACGAGAGATAGAGGAGTGCATCTTCATACCCTTGAAGATCTCGATGCGGAAGCGTTACAAGAACGCGGATGAAGGAGTCGTACAACCCGGGGACGCGGTTGATTCCGATCTAAGCGCCGAACAACGGCGCCTTCGCGTTCAACACACGTACAACCCGGGGACGTCTCCTCTTTCTTGATCCAGCAAGGGGAGAGGAGAAGTTGAGGGAGAGCTCCGGCAGCACGACGGCGTGGTGGTGGAGCTTGCAGTTCTCCGGCAGGGCTTCGCCAAGCACTACTACGGAGGAGGTGTTGGGGAGGGAGAGGGCTGCGCCAGGGGAAGGGGTGCGGCTTCCATGCGCCTCCCCAATATATATAGGGGTGGAGGGGGCTGGTTTCTTGCCCTCCAAGTCCATTGGGGCGTTGGCAAAGGTGGGGGAAAGAAATCCCATCATTTCCCTTCCCCACTGATTGTTATCCACCTTTTTTAGGGATCTTGATCTTATCCCTTCGGGATATGATCTTATTTCTTCTAAGGGGGGATCTTGGTGCGCCTTGACCAGGGGTGTGGGGCCTTGCCCCCACTACCCACGTTCATGTGGGTCCCCCCATGCAGGTGGGCCCCACGTTCTACCCACCTTCTAGAACCTTCTAGAACCTTCCCGTGGGTGGACTCCGCGTCCCCCCTGCTGAAGTCGACCGCGTCCTCGTCCTCGTCCTCGGCGCCGCCCTCAAGGTTATAGTACTCATAGTAGTTGTTGGGGATCGTTGCAGAAATTAAAAAATTTCTACGCATCACCAAGATCAATCTATGGAGGGACTAGCAACGAGAGAGAGAGGGGAGTGCATCTTCATACCCTTGAAGATCGCGATGCGGAAGCGTTACAATAACACGGATGAAGGAGTCGTACTCGTAGCGATTCAGATCGCGGTTGATTCCGATCTAAGCATTGAACAACGGCGCCTCCGCGTTCAACACACATACAACCCGCGGACGTCTCGTCCTTCTTGATCCGGCAAGGGGAGAGGAGAAGTAGAGGGAGAGCTCCGGCAGCACGACGGCGTGGTGGTGGAGCTTGCAGTTCTCCGACAGGGCTTCGCCAAGCACTACGGAGGAGGAGGAGGTGTTGGGGAGGAAGAGGGTTGCGCCAGGGGAAGGGGTGCAGCTCCCATGCACCTCCCCAATATATATAGGGGTGGAGGGGGCTGGTTTTTTGCCCTCCAAGTCCATTGGGGCGTTGGAAAAGGTGGGGGTAAGAAATCCCATCATTTCCCTTCCCCACCGATTGTTATCCCCCTTTTTAGGGATCTTTATCTTATCCCTTCGGGATATGATCTTATTCTTTCTAAGGGGGGCGGTCTTGGTGTGCCTTGACCAGGGGTGTGGGGCCTTGCCCCCACTACCCACGTTCATGTGGGTCCCCCAATGCAGGTGGGCCCCACTTCGGAACCTTCTAGAACCTTCCCGGTACAATACTGAAAAATTCCAAACATTTTCCGGTGGCCAAAATAGGATTTCCCATATATAAATCTTTTCCTCCGGGGCATTCCGGAACTCCTCGTGATGTCCAGGATCTCATCCGGGACTCCGAACAACATTCGTTAACTGCACACTAATTCCCATAACAACTCTAGCGTCACCGAACCTTAAGTGAGTAGACCCTACGGGTTCGGGAATCATGCAGACATGACCGAGACAGCTCTCTGGCCAATAACCAACAGCGAGATCTGGATACCCATGTTGGCTCCCACATGTTCCACGATGATCTCATCGGATGAACCACGATGTCGGGGATTCAATCAATCCTGTATACAATTCCCTTTGTCATCGGTACGTTACTTGCCCGAGATTCAATCGTCGGTATCCCCATACCTCATTCAATCTCATTACCGGCAAGTCACTTTTACTCGTTCCGTAACACATCATCCCGTGATCAACTCTTTGGTCACATTGAGCTCATTATGATGATGTCCTACCGAGTGGGCCCTGAGATATCTCTCCGTCACACGGAGTGACAAATCCCAGTCTCGATTCGTGCCAACCCAACACACACTTCCAGAGATACCCGTAGTGTGCCTTTATAGCCACTCAGTTATGTTGTGACGTTTGGCACGCCCAAAGCATTTCTACAGTATCCGGGAGTCTCGCAATCTCATGGTCTAAGGAAATGATACTTGACATTAGAAAAGCTTTAGCAGATGAACTTCACGATCTTGTGCTATGCTTAGGATTGGGTCTTGTCCATCACATCATTCTCCTAATGATGTCATCCCGTTATCAACGACATCCAATGTCCATGGTCAGGAAACCTTAACCATATATTGATCAACGAGCTAGTCAACTAGAGGCTTACTAGGGACATATTGTGGTCTACGTATTCACACATGTATTACGGTCTCCGGTTAATACAATTATAGCATGAACAATATTCAATTATCATGAACAAGGAAATATAATAATAACCATTTTATTATTGCCTCTAGGGCATATTTCCAACAGTCTCCCACTTGCACTAGAGTCAATAATCTAGTTCACATCACTATGTGATTGTAATGAATCCAACACCCATGGGGTTTGATCATATCTCGCTTGTGAGAGAGGTTATTAGTCAATGGGTCTGAACCTTTCATATCCGTGTGTGCTTTACAAATCTCTATGTCATCTTGTAGATGCAGCTACCATGCGCTACTTGGAGCTATTCCAAATAACTGCTCTACTATACGAATCTGGTTTACTACTCAGAGTCATCCAGATTAGTGTCAAGGTTTGCATCGACGTAACCCTGTACGACGAACTCTTTTACCACCTCCATAATCGAGAAAATTCCTTAGTCCACTAGTTACTGAGGATAAGTTTGACTGTTGTGATGTGATCCATTCCTGGATCACTCTTGTACCCCTTGATTGACTCATGGCAAGGCACACTTCAGGTGCGATACACAGCATAACATACTGTAGAGCCTACGTCTAAAGCATAGGCGACGACCTTCGTCCTTTCTCTCTCTTCTGCCGTGGTCAGATCTTGAGTCTCACTCAATGCTCACACCTTATAACACAACTAAGAACTCCTTCTTTGTCGATCTTATTTGAACTCCTTCAAAATCTTGTCACGGTATGTATTCATTTGAAAGTACTATTAAGAGTTTTTTGATCTATCCTTATAGATCTTGATGCTCAATGTTCAAGTAGCTTAATCCAGGTTTTCCATTGAAAAACACTTTTCAAATAACCCTATATGCTTTCCAGAAATTCTACATCATTTCTGATCAACAATATGTCAACAACATATACTCATCAGAAATTCTATAGTGCCCCCACTCACTTCTTTGGAAATACAAGTTTCTCATAAACTTTGTATAAACCCAAAATCTTTGATCATCTCATCAAAGCGTATATTCCAACTCCGAGATGCTTACTCCAGTCCTTAGAAGGATTGCTGGAGCTTTGCATACTTGTTAGCATCTTTTAGGATTGACAAAAACCTTCTGCTTGTATCACATACAACTTTTCCTCAAGAAAATTGTCAAGGAAACAATGTTTTGACATCCTATCTACAAGATTTCATAAATAATGCAGTAACTGCTAATACAATTCCAACATACTCTTAGCATCGCTACGAGTGAGAAAGTCTCACCGCAGTCAACTCCATGAACTTGTCGGAAAACATCTTAACGACAAATCGAGCTTTCTTAATGGTGATACTTACCATTATTGTTCGTCTTCCTTTTAAAATCCATCTGTACCCAATAGCCTTACGACCATCAAGTAGTTCATCCAAAGTCTATACTTTGTTTTCACACATGGATCCTCTCGGATTTTTTGGCGTCGAGCCATTTGTCGGAATCGGGGCCCACCATCGTTTCTCCATAGCTCGTAGGTTCATTGTTGTCTAGCAACATGACCTCCAAGACAGGATTACGTACCACTCTGAAATAATACGCATCCTTGTCGACCTACGAGGTTTGGTAGTGACTTGATCCGAAGTTTCATGATCACTATCATCAGCTTCCACTTCAATTGGTGTAGGCGCTACAGGAATAACTTCCTGTGCCCTGCTACACACCGGTTGAAGTGACGGTTCAATAACCTCATCAAGTCTCCACCATCCTCCCACCCAATTCTTTCGAGAGAAACTTTTCCTTGAGAAAGGACCCGTTTCTAGAAACAATCACTTTTGCTTCCGGATCCGAAATAGGAGGTATACCCAACTGCTTTGGGTGTCCTATGAAGATGCATTTATCCGCTTTGGGTTCGAGCTTATCAGGCTAAACCCTTTTCACATAAGCGTCGCAGCCCCAAACTTTTAAGAAATGATAGCTTAGGTTTCTCTAAACCATAGTTCATACTGTGTCATCTCAATGGAATTACGTGGTGCCCTATTTAAAGTGAATGTGGTTGTCTCTAATGCCTAACCCATAAACAATAGTGTTAATTCGATAAGAGACATCATGGTTTGCACCACATCCAATAGGGTGCAGCTATGATGTTAGGACACACCATCACACTATGGTCTTCCAGGCGGCATTAGTTGTGAAACAATTTCCACAATGTCTTAGTTGTGTACCAAACATGTAACTCAGATATTCATCTCTATGATCATATCATAGAAATTTTATCCTCTTGTCATGACGATCTTCAACTTCACTCTGAAATTACTTGAACCTTTCAATAATTCAGACTTGTGTTTCAAGTAAATATACTTAGAATCTACTCAAATCACTTGTGAAGTAAGAGCATAATGATATTCACTGCGTGCCTCAGCACTCATTGGATTGCACACATCAAATGTATTCCTTCCAACAAGTTGCTCTCTTGTTTCATCTCACTGAAAACGAGGCCTTTCAGTCATCTTGCCCATGTGGTATGATTTGCATGTCTCAAGTGATTCAAAATCAAGTGAGTCCAAATGATCCATCTGCATGGAGTTTCTTCATGCGTGTAAACCAATAGACATGGTTCACATGTCTCAAACTTTTCAAAAAACGAGTGAGTCCAAAGATCCATCAACATGGAGCTTCTTCATGCGTTTTATACCAATATGACTCAAATGGCAATGCCACAAGTATGTGGTACTATCATTACTATCTTATATCTTTTGGCATGAACATGTGTATCACTATGATAGAGATTCAATGAACCATTCGTTTTAGGTGCAAGACCATTGAAGGTATTATTCAAATAAACAGAGTAACCATTATTGTCCTTAAATGAATAACCGTATTGCGATAAACATAATCCAATCATGTCTATGCTCAACGCAAACACCAAATAACAATTATTTAGGTTTAACACAAATCTCGATGGTAGAGGGAGCATGCGATGCTTGATCACATCAACCTTGGAAACACTTCCAACACATATCGTCATCTCACCTTCAGCTAGTCTCGGTTTATTCCGTAGCTTTTTATTTCGAGTTACTACCACTTAGCAACCGAACCAGTATTTAATACCCTGGTGCTACTAGGAGTACTAGTAAAGTACACATTATAATGTATATCCAATGTACTTCTATCGGCCTTGCCAGCCTTCTCATCTACCAAGTATCTAGGGTAGTTCTGCTTCAGTGACCGTTCCCCTCATTTCAGAAGCACTTACTCTCTGGTTTGGGTTCAACCTTGGGTTTCTTCACTAGAGCAGCAACTGATTTGCCATTTCATGAAGTATACCTTTCTTGCCCTTGCCCTTATTGAAACTAGTGGTTTTAGTAACCATCAACAATTGATGCTCCTATTTGATTTCTACTTTTGCGGTGTCGCATATAGCTAAAGGATCATCATATCTATCCCTGATATGTTATAGTTCATCACGAAGCTCTAGTAGCTTGGTGGCAGTGACTTTGGAGAACCATCACTATCTCATCTGGAAGATTAACTCCCACTCGATTCAAGCAATTGTAGTACTCATACAATCTGAGCACATGCACAACGATTGAGCTTTTCTCCTTTGTTTGCAGGCTTAAGAAACTTGTCAAAGGTCTCATACCTCTTGACGTGGGCACTAGCCTGAAATCCCAATTTCAGTCCTTGGAACATCTCATATGTTCTGCGATGTTTCAAAAACGTCTTTGGTTCCTCAATTCTAAACCATTTAGCATTACACACTGAACTATCATGTAGTCATCAAAACGTGTATGTTAGATGTTCGCAACATCCACAACCGATGCTCGAGGTTCAGCACACTGAGCGGTGCATTAAGGACATAATCCTTGTGCGCAGCAATGAGGACAATCCTCAGTTTACGGACCCAGTCCGCATAATTTCTACTGTCAACTCTCAACTAAATTTCTCTAGGAACAAATCTAAAACAGTAGAACCAAAGCGTGAGCTACGGCAAAATTTGCAAAGACCTTTTGACTATGTTCATGATAATTAATTTCATCTAATCAAATTATTTAATGAACTCCCACTCAGATAGACATCTCTCTAGTCATCTAAGTGATACATGATCCGAGTCAACTAGGCCGTGTTCGATCATCAAGTGAGGCGGACTAGTCATCATCGGTGAACATCTTCATGTTGATCATATCCACTATACGACTCATGTTCGACCTTTCGGTCTGTTGTGTTCGAGGCCATATGCGTACATGCTAGGCTCGTCAAGTCAACCTAAGTGTTTTGCATGTGTAAATCTGGCTTACACCCGTTGTATCGACGTTAGAATCTATCACACCGATCATCACGTGGTGCTTGAAACAACGAACTTTACATAGCGGTGCACGTTAGGGGAACACTTTCTTGAAATTTGATGAGGGATCATCTTATTTACGCTACCGTCGTTCTAAGCAAATAAGATGTAAAAACATGATAAACATCACATGCAATCAAATAGTGACATGGTATGGCCAATATCATTTTGCTCCTTTTGATCTCCATCTTCGGGGCGCCATGATCATCATCGTCACCGGCATGACACCATGATCTCCATCATCGTGTCTTCATGAAGTATTCTCGCCAACTATTACTTCTACTACTATGGCTAACGGTTAGCGATAAAGTAAAGTAATTTTATGGCGTTTTCATTGACACGCAGGTCATATAACAAATTAAGACAACTCCTATGGCTCCTGCCGGTTGTCATACTCATCGACATGCAAGTCGTGATTCCTATTACAAGAACATGATCAATCTCATACATCACATATATCATTCATCACATCCTTTTGGCCATATCACATCACACGACATATGCTGCAGGAAAGTTAGACATCCTCAAATTGTTGTTGCAAGTTTTTACGTGACTGTTATAGGTTTCTAGCAAGAACGTTTCTTACCTACGCCAAAACCACAACGTGATATGCCAATTTCTATTTACCCTTCATAAGGACCCTTTTCATCGAATCAGATCTGACTAAAGTGGAAGAGACAGACACCCGCTAGCCACCTTATGCAACTAGTGCATGTCAGTGGGTGGAACCTGTCTCATGTAAGCGTACGTGTAAGGTCGGTCCGGGCCACTTCATCCCACGATGCCGCCGAATCAAGATAAGACTAGTAACGGCAAGTAAAGTGACAAAATCGACGCCCACAACGACTTGTGTTCTACTCGTGCATAGAAACTATGCATAGACCTAGCTCATGATGCCACTGTAGGGGATCGTTGCAGAAATTAAAAATTTTCTATGCATCACCAAGATCAGTCTATGGAGAGACTAGCAACGAGAGAGAGGGGAGTGCATCTTCATACCCTTGAAGATCGCGATGCGGAAGCATTACAAGAACGCGGATGAAGGAGTCGTACTCGTAGCGATTCAGATCGCGGTTGATTCCGATCTAAGCGACGAACAACGGCGCATCCACGTTCAACACACGTACAGCCCGGGGACGTCTCCTCCTTCTTGATCCAGCAAGGGGAGAGGAGAAGTTGAGGGAGAGCTCCGGCAGCACGACGATGTGGTGGTGGAGCTTGCAGTTCTCCGGCAAGGCTTCGCCAAGCACTACTACTACGGAGGAGGTGTTGGGGAGGGAGAGGGCTGTGCCCGGGGAAGGGGTGCGGCTCCCATGCGCCTCCCCAATATATATAGGGGTGCAGGGGGCTGGTTTCTTGCCCTCCAAGTCCATTGGGGTGTTGGCAAAGGTGGGGGAAAGGAATCCCATCATTTCCCTTCCCCACCGATTGTTATCCCCCTTTTTTAGGGATCTTGATCTTATCCCTACAGGATATGATCTTATTCCTTCTAAGAGGGATCTTGGTGCGCCTTGACCAGGGGTGTGGGGCCTTGCCCCCACTACCCACGTTCATGTGGGCCCCCCCAAGCAGGTGTGCCCCACTCCGGAACCTTCTAGAACCTTCCCGGTACAATACCGAAAAATCCCGAACATTTTCCGGTGGCCAAAATAGGACTTCCCATATATAAATCTTTACCTCCGGACCATTCCGGAACTCCTCGTGACGTCCGAGATCTCATCCGGGACTCCAAACAACATTCGGTAACTGCACACTAATTCCCATAACAACTCTAGCGTCACCGAACCTAAAGTGTGTAGACCCTATGGGTTCGGGAATCATGCATACATGACCGAGAAAGCTCTCTAGCCAATAACCAACAACGGGATCTGGATACCCATGTTGGCTCCCACATGTTCCAAGATGATCTCATCGGATGAACCACAATGTCGGGGATTCAATCAATCATGTATACAATTCCCTTCGTCAACCGGTACGTTACTTGCCCGAGATTCGATCGTCGGTATCCCAATACCTCGTTCAATCTCGTTACCGGCAAGTCACTTTTACTCGTTCCGTAACACATCATCCCGTGATCAACTCTTTGGTCACATTGAGCTCATTATGATGAGGTCCTATCGAGTGGGCCCAGAGATACCTCTCCATCACACGGAGTGACAAATCCCAGTCCCGATTCGTGCCAACCCAACAGACACTTTCGGAGATACCCGTAGTGTGCCTTTATAGCCACCCGATTCGTTGTGGCGTTTGGCACACCAAAGCATTCCTACGGTATCCGGGAGTTGCATAATCTCATGGTCTAAGGAAATGATACTTGACATTAGAAAAGCTTTAGCAGACGAACTACACGATCTTGTGCTATGCTTAGGATTGGGTCTTGTCCATAACATCATTCTCCTAATGATGTGATCCCGTTATCAACGACATCCAATGTCCATGGTCAGGAAACCGTAATCATCCATTGATCAACGAGCTAGTCAACTAGAGGCTTACTAGGGACATAATGTGGTCTACATGTTCACACATGTATTACGGTATCCGGTTAATACAATTATAGCATGAACAATAGACAATTATCATGAGCAAGGAAATATGATAATAACCATTTTATTATTGCCTCTACGGCATATTTCCAACAGTAGTGGCCGCGCCAGAGCTCGCGTTGGTACTTCACCGCTGATTCCCCGACGGACAGACTCTTCTCTACCCCGACCTCGGCCACGCGCAACTCCTCCTCCCGGCGCTCTTCGATCTCCGCCACCTCCTGCATCTCCAGCTCCCGCTCGACGACATCATGAGGAAGCAGATGCTCCATGGCCACTATTGCCTTTTCAGACGTGGGTTGCATGCTGGAGTCTGAGGTGGCCTGGAATATCTTAGCGTGTGCATCCTCGACCTTGGCGTGGATGGCCCCGACCTGGGCCAGGGCGACATTAGCGGCACGGACGGCAGCTCGAGCGCTCTCGGCGTTTGTATCCCCCGCCGCAACAGCAGCTGCAGCCATCTCGGCTGCTGCAACTGCCCTGTCGGCTGCCGCAGACGCCCTCTCGGTGGAAGCGGATGCGGCGGCACTCTCGATGTAGGTGGCCGCATTCTCGGCGCAGGCGGCGGCGCTCGGGGGGGTGACTGAAGGAAATATGCCCTAGAGGCAATAATAAAGTTATTATTTATTTCCTTATATCATGATAAATGTTTATTATTCATGCTAGAATTGTATTAACCGGAAACATAATACATGTGTGAATATATAGACAAACAGTATGTCACTAGTATGCCTCTACTTGACTAGCTTGTTAATCAAAGATGGTTATGTTTCCTAACCATGAACAAGGAGTTGTTGTTTGATTAACAAGGTCACATCATTAGTTGAATGATCTGATTGACATGACCCATTCCGTTAGCTTAACTCTTGATCGTTTAGTATGTTAATGCTTTCTTCATGACCCATACATGTTCCTGTAACTATGAGATTATGCAACTCCGTTTACGGAGGAACACTTTGGTACTACCAAACGTCACAACGTAATCGGGTGATTATAAAGGAGTACTACAGGTGTCTCCAAAGGTACTTGTTGGGTTGGCGTATTCGAGATTAGGTTTTGTCACTCCGATTGTCGGAGAGGTATCTCTAGGCCTTCTCGGTAATACACATCACATAAAGCCTTGCAAGCATTGCAACTAAAGAGTTAGTTGTGAGATGATGTATTACGGGCGAGTAAAGAGACTTTCCGATAGCGAGATTAAACTAGGTATTGGATACCGACGATCGAATCTCGGAAAGTAACATACCGATGACAAAGGGAACAACGTATGTTGTTATGCGGTTTGACCGATAAAGATCTTAAGTAGAATATGTAGGAACCAATATGAGCATCCAGGTTCCGCTATTGGTTATTGACCGAGAATAGTTCTAGGTCATGTCTACATAGTTCTCGAACCGTAGGGTCCGCACGCTAAGGTTTCAATGACGGTTATTATGAGTTTATGTATTTTGATGTACCAAGGAGTTGAGTCCGGATGTGATCACGGACATGACGAGGAGTCTCGAAATGGTCGAGACATAAAGATTGATATATTGGATGGTTATATTCGGACACGGAAAGGTTCCGAAGTTTCGGAGAAAACCGGAGGCGGAGGGGTTACGGAACCCCGGGAAGTTATGGGCCTTATTGGGCCAAGAGGGAGAGAGAGGCTGCACCAAGAGGTGGTGCGCCCCCCTCCATGGGGAGTCCGAATTGGACTAGGAGGCGCAGCCCCTTTCCCTCTCCTCTCCTCTCTTTCCTTCCCCTTCCTTCTTCCTAGTAGGACTAGGAAGGGAGTCCTACTCCTACTAGGAGGAGGACTCCCCCTCCCTGGTGCGCCCCAAGGCTGGCGGCCCTCCCCTTGCTCCTTTATATCTCGGGGCAGGGGGCACCCTAAGACACACAAGTTGATCTACGGATCGTTCCTTAGCCGTGTCGGTGCCCCCCTCCACCATATTCCACCTCGGTTATATTGTAGCGGTGCTTAGGCGAAGCCTGCGACGGTAGAACATCAAGATCGTCCACCACGCCGTCGTCTTGTGGAACTCCTTCCCGACGCTTTGCTGGATCGGAGCTCGGGGATCGTCATCGAGCTGAGCGTGTGCCAAGAACTCGGAGGTGCGAGTAACGGTGCTTGGATCGGTCGGATCGTGAAGGCGTCGACTACATCAACAGCGTTAATATAACGCTTCGCTTTCGGTCTCACGAGTGCGTGGACGAACACTCTCCCTCTCGTTGCTATGCCATCACCATGGTCTTGCGTGATCGTGGGAAAATTTTTGAAATTACTCGTTACCCAACAAAGGGTATCGAGCCTGGTTTTATGCGTTGATGTCATATGCACGAGTAGAACACAAGTGAGTTGTGGGCGATACAAGTCATACTACCTACCAGCATGTCATACTTTGGTTCAGCGGTATTGTGAGATGAAGCGGCCCGGACCGACATTACGCGTGACGCTTCGCGAGACTGGTTTCACCGCTGTGAGCACTCGTTGCTTAAAGGTGACCGGCGGGTGTCTGTCTCTCTCACTTTAGTTGAACTGAGTGTGGCTCGCCCGTCCTTGAGAAGGTTAAAGCGGAGTCTATTTGACGAAATATCGTTGTGGTTTTGATGCGTAGGTAAGAACGGTTCTTGCTCAGCCCGTAGCAGCCACGTAAAACTTGCAACAACAAAGTAGAGGACGTCTAACTTGTTTTTGCAGGGCATGTTGTGATGTGATATGGTCAAGGCGTGATGCTATATTTTATTGTATGAGATGATCATGTTTTGTAACCGAGTTATCGGCAATGGCGAGAGCCATATGGTTGTCGCTTTATTGTATGAAATGCAAGCGCCATGTAATTGCTTTACTTTATCACTAAGCGGTAGCGATAGTCGTAGAAGCAATAGTTGGCGAGGCGACAACGATGCTACGATGGAGATCAAAGGTGTCGCGCCGGTGGCGATGGTGATCATGACGGTGCTTGAGATGGAATCACAAGCACAAGATGATGATGGCCATATCATATCACTTATATTGATTGCATGTGATGTTTATCCTTTATGCATCTTATCTTGCTTTGATTGACGGTAGCATTATAAGATGATCTCTCACTAAAATTATCAAGTAGTGTTCTCCCGAGTATGCACCGTTGCCAAAGTTAAATCGTGCCGAGACACCACGTGATGATCGGGTGTGATAAGCTCTCGTCCATCTACAACGGGTGCAAGCCAGTTTTTGCACACGCAGAATACTCAGTTATACTTGACGAGCCTAGCATATACAGATATGGCCTCGGAACACGGAGACCGAAAGGTCGAACGTGAATCATATAGCGATATGATCAACATAAGATGTTCACCATTGAAAACTACTCCATCTCACGTGATGATCGGTTATGGTTTAGTTGATTTGGATCACGTGATCACTTAGATAACTAGAGAGATGTCATCTAAGTGGGAGTTCTTTAATAATATGATTAATTGAACTTAAATTTATCATGAACTTAGTACTGATAGTATTTTGCTTGTCTATGTTTCTGTAGATAGATGGCTCGTCTTTGTTGTTCCGTTGAATTTTAATGCGTTCCTTGAGAAAGCAAAGTTGAAAGATGATGGTAGCAATTACACGGACTGGGTCCGTAACTTGAGGATAATCCTCATTGCTGCACGTAAAAGTTACGTCCCGAAGCACCGCCGGGTGACGAGTTGCTGCGAGATCTTGAGCGAAGTTGTGAGCGTCGCAAAGCGAGCTGATGACTACTCTATAGTTCAGTGTGCCATGCTTTACGGCTTAGAACCGGGTCTTCAACGACGTTTTGAGCGTCATGGAGCATATGAGATGTTCCAGAGTTGAAGTTGATATTTCAACAGAATGCCCGGATTGAGAGATATGAAGTCTCCAATAAGTTCTATAGCTGCAAGATGGAGGAGAATAGTTACATCGGTGAGCACATACTCAAAATGTCAGGTATTACAATCACTTGAATCAACGGGAGTTAATCTTCCGGATGATTGTGTCATTGACAAATTCTTCAATCACCGCCACCAAGCTACAAAGGCTTCGTGATGAACTATAATATGCAAGGGTTAGTAAAGACTATGCTCGAGCTCTTCGCAATGCTAAAAGCTGCGAGGTAGAAATCAAAAGGAGCATCAAGTGTTGATGGTCAATAAGACCACTAGTTTCAAGAAGAAAGGCAAAGGGAAGAAGAAGGGAACTTCAAGAAGAACAGCAAACAAGTTCTTGATCGGAGAAGAAACCCAAGTCTGGACCTAAGCCTGGCCCGAGTGCTTCTCTGCAAGCGACTGGTCCTTTGGAAGCGGAACTGCCCCAAGTATTTGGCGGATAAGAAGGATGGCAAAGTGAACAAAGGTATATGTGATATACTTGTTATTGATGTGTACCTTACTAGAGCTCGCAGAGTACAGGTATTTGATACTGGTTACATTGCTAATATTTGCAACTCGAAACAGAACTACGGATTGCGAACACGGCAAAGGACGAGGTGACGATCGCGTGGGAAAGCGGTTCCAAAGTCGATGTGATCGCAATCGCACGCTACCTCTACATCTACCTTGGGATTAGTTTTAGACCTGAATAATTGTTATTTGGTGCCGCGTTGAGCATGAACATTATATCTGGATCTTGTTTGATGCGAGACGGTTATTCATTTAAATCGAGAGAATAATGGTTGTTCTATTTATATGAATAATATCTTTTATGGTCATGCACCCTTGAAGAGTGGTCTATTTTAATGAATCTCGATAGTAGTGATACACATATTCATAATGTTGAAACCAAAAGATGCAGAGTTGATAATGATAGTGCAACTTATTTGTGGCACTGCCGTTTAGGTCATATCGGTGTAAAACGCATGAAGAAACTCCATACTGATGGACTTTTAGAGTCACTTGATTATGAATCACTTGGCACTTGCGAACCGTGCCTCATGGGCAAGATGACTAAAACACCGTTCTCCGGTACTATGGAGAGAGCAACAGATTTATTGGAAATCATACATACGGATGTATGTGGTCCAATGAATGTTGAAGCTCGTGGCGGATATCGTTATTTTCTCACCTTCACAGATGATTTGAGCAGATATGGGTATATCTACTTAATGAAACATAAGTCTGAAACATTTGAAAAGTTCAAAGAATTTCAGAGTGAAGTTGAAAATCATCGTAATAAGAAAATAAAGTTTCTACGATCTGATCGTGGAGGCGAATATTTGAGTTCTGAGTTTGGTCTACATTTGAAACAAAGCGGAATAGTTTAAGAACTCACGCCACCGGAACACCACAGCGCAATGGTGTGTCCGAGCGTCGTGTCGCACTTTATCGGATATGGTGCGATCTATGATGTCTCTTACAGATTTACCGCTATCATTTTGGGGTTATGCTCTTGAGGCGGCCGCATTCACGTTAAATAGGACACCGTCAAAATCCGTTGAGACGACGCCTTATGAACTATGGTTTAGCAAGAAACCAAAGTTGTCGTTTCGAAAGTTTGGGGTTGCGATGCTTATGTGAAGAAACTTCAACCTGATAAGCTTGAACCCAAATCGGAAAAATGTGTCTTCATAGGATACCCAAAGGAGACAATTGGGTACACCTTCTATCACAGATCCGAAGGCAAAACATTCGTTGCTAAAAATGGATCCTTTCTAGAGAAGGAGTTTCTCTCGAAAGAAGTGAGTGGGAGGAAAGTGGAACTTGATGAGGTAATAGTACCAGCTCCCTTATTGGAAAGTAGTTCGTCACGAAATCAGTTTACGTAACACCTACACCAGCTTAGTGAGGAAGATAATGATAAAGATCATGAAACTTCAGATCAAGTTGTCACCGAACTCGAGATCAACCAGAACAAAATCCGCACTGAGTGGTACGGTAATCCTATTCGGAAGTCATGCTACTAGATCATGATGAACCTACGAACTATGAAGAAGCGATGGTGAGCCCAGATTCCATAAAATGGCTTGAAGCCATGAAATCTGAGATGAGATCCATGTATGAGAACAAAGTATGGACTTTGGTAGACTTGCCCGATGATCGGCAAGCTATTGAGAATAAATGGATTTTTAAGAAGAAGACGACGCTGATGGTAATGTAACTGTCTACAAAGCTCGACTTGTTGCAAAAGGTTTTCGACAAGTTCAAGGGGTTGACTACGATGAGACTTTCTCACCCGTGGCGATGCTTAAGTCCGTCCGAATCATGTTAGCAATTGCCGCATTTTATGATTATGAAATTTGGCAAATGGATGTAAAACTGCATTCTTGAATGGATTTCTAGAAGAAGAGTTGTATATGATACAACCAGAAGGTTTTGTCGATCCAAAAGGTGCTAACAAAGTGTGCAAGCTCCAACGATCAATTTATGGTGCAGTGCAAGCCTCTCGGAGTTGGAATAAGCGCTTTGATAGTGTGATCAAAGCATATGGGTTTATCTGAGACTTTTGGAGAAGCTTGTATTTACAAGAAAGTGAGTGGGAGCTCAGAGCATTTCTAATATTATATGTGGACGACATATTATTGATTGGAAATGATATAGAATTTCTGGATAGCATAAAAGGATACTTGAATAAAAGTTTTTCGATGAAAGACCTCGGTGAAGCTGCTTACATATTAGGCATCAAGATCTATAGAGATAGATCAAGGCGCTTGATTGGACTTTCACAAAGCACATACCTTGATAAAGTTTTGAAAAGGTTCAAAATGGATCGAGCAAAGAAAGGTTTTTACCTGTTACAAGGTGTAAGATTGAGTCGGACTCAATGCCCGACCACAGCAGAAGATAGAGAGAAAATGAAAGATGTTCCTATGCTTCAGCCATAGGCTCTATCATGTATGCAATGCTGTGTACCAGACCGACGTATGCTTAGCTGTAAGCTTGGCAGAAAGGTACCAAAGTAATCGAGAGTGGATCATTTGGACAGCGGTCAAGAACATCTGAAATACGAAAAGGACTAAGGATATGTTTCTCGTATATGGAGGTGACAAAGAGCTAGTCGTAAATGGTTACGTCGATGCAAGCTTTGACACTGATCCGGACGATTCTAAATCGCAAACCGGATCGTGTTTTTATTAAACGGTGGAGCTGTCGGTTGGTGCAGTTCTAAACAAAGCGTCGTGGCGGGATCTACATGTGAAGCGGAGTACATAGCTGCTTGGAAGCAGCAAATGAAGGAGTCTGGATGAAAGAGTTCATTTCCGATCTAGGTGTCATACCTAGTGCATCGGGACCGATGAAGATCTTCGTGACAATCTTGGTGCAATTGCCTTGGCAAAAGAATCCAGATTTCACAAGAGGACCAAGCACATCAAGAGACGCTTCAATTCCATTCGGGACCAAGTCCAAGTGGGAGACATAGAGATTTGCAAAATACATACGGATCTGAATGTTGCGCACCGTTGACTAAGCCTCTTCCACGAGCAAAACATGATCAGCACCAAGACTCCATGGGTGTAAGGATCATTACTTTGTAATCTAGATTATTGACTCTAGTGCAAGTGGGAGATCAAGGAAATATGCCCTAGAGGCAATAATAAAGTTATTATTTATTTCCTTATATCATGATAAATGTTTATTATTCATGCTAGAATTGTATTAACCGGAAACATAATACATGTGTGAATATATAGACAAACAGTATGTCACTAGTATGCCTCTACTTGACTAGCTTGTTAATCAAAGATGGTTATGTTTCCTAACCATGAACAAGGAGTTGTTGTTTGATTAACAAGGTCACATCATTAGTTGAATGATCTGATTGACATGACCCATTCCGTTAGCTTAACTCTTGATCGTTTAGTATGTTAATGCTTTCTTCATGACCCATACATGTTCCTGTAACTATGAGATTATGCAACTCCGTTTACGGAGGAACACTTTGGTACTACCAAACGTCACAACGTAATCGGGTGATTATAAAGGAGTACTACAGGTGTCTCCAAAGGTACTTGTTGGGTTGGCGTATTCGAGATTAGGTTTTGTCACTCCGATTGTCGGAGAGGTATCTCTAGGCCTTCTCGGTAATACACATCACATAAAGCCTTGCAAGCATTGCAACTAAAGAGTTAGTTGTGAGATGATGTATTACGAACGAGTAAAGAGACTTTCCGATAACGAGATTAAACTAGGTATTGGATACCGACGATCGAATCTCGGAAAGTAACATACCGATGACAAAGGAACAACGTATGTTGTTATGCGGTTTGACCGATAAAGATCTTCAGAGAATATGTAGGAACCAATATGAGCATCCAGGTTCCGCTATTGGTTATTGACCGAGAATAGTTCTAGGTCATGTCTACATAGTTCTCGAACCGTAGGGTCCGCACGCTTAAGGTTTCAATGACGGTTATTATGAGTTTATGTATTTTGATGTACCAAGGAGTTCGAGTCCCGGATGTGATCACGGACATGACGAGGAGTCTCGAAATGGTCGAGACATAAAGATTGATATATTGGATGGTTATATTCGGACACGGAAAGGTTCCGAAGTTTCGGAGAAAACCGGAGAGCGGAGGGTTACGGAACCCCGGGGAAGTTATGGGCCTTATTGGGCCAAGAGGGAGAGAGGGGCTGCACCAAGAGGTGGTGCGCCCCCTCCATGGGGAGTCCGAATGGACTAGGAGGGGCGAGCCCCCTTCCCTCTCCCTCTCCTCTCTTTCCTTCCCCTTCCTTCTTCCTAGTAGGACTAGGAAAGGGAGTCCTACTCCTACTAGGAGGAGGACTCCCCCTCCTGGTGCGCCCCAAGGCTGGCCGGCCCTCCCCTTGCTCCTTTATATCACGGGGCAGGGGGCACCCTAAGACACACAAGTTGATCTACGGATCGTTCCTTAGCCGTGTGCGGTGCCCCCCTCCACCATATTCCACCTCGGTTATATTGTAGCGGTGCTTAGGCGAAGCCCTGCGACGGTAGAACATCAAGATCGTCACCACGCCGTCGTGCTGACGGAACTCCTTCCCCGACGCTTTGCTGGATCGGAGCTCGGGGATCGTCATCGAGCTGAACGTGTGCCAAGAACTCGGAGGTGCGAATAACGGTGCTTGGATCGGTCGGATCGTGAAGACGTCGACTACATCAACAGCGTTAATATAACGCTTCGCTTTCGGTCTCACGAGTGCGTGGACGAACACTCTCCCCTCTCGTTGCTATGCCATCACCATGGTCTTGCGTGATCGTAGGAAAATTTTTGAAATTACTACGTTACCCAACAGTGACGCGGCCTTCGTACGGGCCTTCACGAAGCGTTTCCACGGCATCATCTTTGCAAGAAGGGGGTGCGGGAATGGGGATCGGGATTCGTGGATTCGGGGTTGCCGGCACTAGAGCAGACGAGTCGGTGAAGCTTAAGGAGGGAGGCTTAAATAGACCCAGATATTTTCATCGCAAATGGTTTCTAGAAAACTACTATGTGATGGCTTAGATATTTTTTATTAGCTGTGAAAGACGAATTTGGAATAAAGTGCCAACGGATGGTCTTTTAAATGAACGAGAAATTTTGTAGTACTAATACAACTGTCATGTCAAATTTTGGAAAATTTCAGGGGTCATTTGACCCTCTAAGACATTTAAGTGATTTTCTAGCCATTTAATGACCTTAATTCAAATTTGAACTACATGTACATGCAACAGCTAACCATAACGGTTTGAAAACTCATATTTCGTGTACTTGTGTGCGATTTAATTCCATGTGTAGTAAATTGGAAGAAATCTTCAAACATATTGGTCTAACGGCTATGACACAATTAGGCATGGAGTGACATGGCATTTTAATTCCAAAAAATGAAAAAAATCAGAAACACATGAAACCTTGGTTGATGTAATGCCATGCCACCAAGATGATGTGGTAAAAAAATTGGCATGTTTGACCAAAGTTTGGACACACACCCCTCACAAACCGGAGCAACTCACTAGAAGGCTCGTGGTTCCAAGAGGGAACAACGCATGTTTGATGACGAACGGGAGATAGCTTCCTCTTAGGGCCTTCAATTTTTTTCTACATCTAACGTGCACTACTACAACTGTAATGTGAATTTTTTTAAAATACTAGGAGTCATTTGACATTTTAAAGACAGTTAAGTGATTTTCTAGCCATTTAATGACCGTAATTCAAATTTGAACTACATCTACATGCAACGCCTAACCAAAACGGTTTGAAAAATCATATTTGTGTACTTGTGTGCGAGTTAATTCCATGTGCAGTAAACTAGAAGGAATTTTCAAACATATTTGTATCACAACATGGACACATATGCATGAATATGTATGCATGGAGTGGCATGGCATTTTAATTCCAAAAAAAATCAGAAACACATGAAACCTTGGTTGATGTAATGTATGCCACCAAGATGATGTGGTAAAGAAATTGGCATGTTTGACGAAAGTTTGGACACACACCCCTCACAAACCGGAGCAACTCGCTAGAAGGTTCGTGGTTCCGAGAGGGAAAAATGCATGTTGGTTGACAAACGGGAGATAACTTCCTCTTACGGCCTTCAAATTTTTTTCTACGTCTAACATGCACTACTACAACTGTAGTGTGAAATTTTGGAAAATTTTAGGGGTCATTCGACCTTTTAAAGACATTTAAGTGATTTTCTAACCATTTAATGACCGTAATTCAAATTTGAACTACATCTACATGGAACGCCTAACCAAAACGGTTTGTAAAATCATATATGTGTACTTGTGTGCGAATTAATTCCATGTGCAGTAAATTAGAGGGAATTTTCAAATATATTGGTCTCACAACATGGACACATGCATACGTATGCATGGAGTGACATTGCATTTTAATTAAAAAAATAGAAAAATGATCAGAAAAACATGAAACCTTGCTTGATTTAATGTGATGCCACCAAGATGATGTGGTAAAGAAATTGACATGTTTGACGAAAGTTTGGACACACACCCCTCACAAAACGGAGCAACTCGCTAGAAGGTCCGTGGTACCGAGAGGGAACAATGCATGTTTGAAGACGAACAGGAGATAGCTTCCTCTTACGGCCTTCAATTTTTTTATGTATAACATGCACTACTACAACTGTAATGTGAATTTTTGGAAAATTCTAGGGGTCATTTGACCTTTTAAAGACATTTAAGTGATTTTCTAACCATTTAATGACCGTAATTCAAATTTGAACTACATCTACATGCAACGGCTAACCAAAACGGTTTGAAAAATCATATTTGTGTACTTGTGTGCGAGTTAATTCCTTGTGCGGTAAATTAGAAGGAATTTCCAAACATATTGGTCTCACGGCATGGACACATGCATACGTATGAAGGAAATATGCCCTAGAGGCAATAATAAAGTTATTATTTATTTCCTTATTTCATGATAAATGTTTATTATTCATGCTAGAATTGTATTAACCGGAAACATAATACATGTGTGAATACATAGACAAACATATAGTCACTAGTATGCCTCTACTTGACTAGCTCATTAATCAAAGATGGTTATGTTTCCTAACCATAGACATGTGTTGTTATTTGATTAATGGGATCACATCATTAGGAGAATGATGTGATTGACATGACCCATTCCGTTAGCCTAGCACTTGATCGTTTAGTATATTGCTATTGCTTTCTTCATGACTTATACATGTTCCTGTAACTATGAGATTATGCAACTCCCGTTTATCGGAGGAACACTTTGGGTGCTACCAAACGTCACAACGTAACTGGGTGATTATAAAGGAGTACTACAGGTGTCTCCAAAGGTACATGTTGGGTTGGCGATTTGAGATTAGGTTTTGTCACTCCGATTGACGGAGAGGTATCTCTGGGCCCTCTCGGTAATGCACATCACTATAAGCCTTGCAAGCAATGTAGCTAATGAGTTAGTTACGAATGATGCATTACGTAGCGAGTAAAGAGACTTGCCGTAACGAGATTGAACTAGGTATTGGATACCGACGATCGAATCTCGGGCAAGTAACATACCGAGGACAAAGGGAACAAAGTATGTTGTTATGCGGTTTGACCGATAAAGATCTTCGTAGAATATGTAGGAGCCAATATGGGCATTCAGGTTCCGCTATTTGTTATTGACCAAGAATAGTTCTAGGTCATGTCTACATAGTTCTCGAACCCGTAGGGTCCGCACGCTTAAGGTTTCGATGACAGTTATATTATGAGTTTATGAGTTTTGATGTACCGAAGGAGTTCGGAGTCCCAGATGAGATCGGGGACATGACGAGGAGTCTCGAAATGGTCGAGACGTAAAGATCGATATATTGGACGACTATATTCGGAGTTCGGAAAGGTTCCAGTGATTCGGTATTTTTCGAGTACCGGAGAGTTACGGGAATTCGCCGGGGAGTATATGGGCCTTATTGGGCCATACGGGAATAGAGGAGAGAGGCCAAAAGGAAGGAGGCCTGCGCCCCCCCCCCCTGGTCCGAATTGGACAAGGAGCGCAGCCCCCTTTTCCTTCTCCTCTCCCCTCTTTCCCTTCTCCTACTCCAACAAGGAAGGAGGAGTCCTACTCCGGTGGGAGTAGGACTCCCTTGGCGCCCCTCCTAGGCCGGCCGCCCCTCCCCCCTTGCTCCTTTACATACGGGGGCAGGGGGCACCTCTAGGCACAACAACACAAGTTGATCTACGGATCGTTCCTTAGCCGTGTGCGGTGCCCCCCTCCACCATATTCCAACTCGGTCATATGTCGCGGAGTTTAGGCGAAGCCCTGCGCCGATAGAGCATCATCATCGTCACCACGCTGTCGTGCTAACGGAACTCATCCCCGACACTTTGCTGGATCGGAGTCCGGGGATCGTCATCGAGCTGAACGTGTGCTGAACTCGGAAGTGCCGTACGTTCGGTACTTGGATCGGTCGGATCGTGAAGACGTACGACTACATCAACCGCGTTGTCATAACGCTTCCGCTTATGGTCTACGAGGGTATGTGGACTATACTCTCCCCTCTCGTTGCTATGCCATCACCATGATATTGCGTGTGCGTAGGAATTTTTTTGAAATTACTACGTTCCCCAAGAACGTATGCATGGAGTGACATGGCATTTTAATTCAAAAAAATAGAAAAATGATCATAAACACATGAAACCTTGGTTGATGTAATGTCATGCCACCAAGATGATGTGGTAAAGAAATTGGCATGTTTTACGAACGTCTGGACACACACCCCTCACAAACCGGAGCAACTCGCTAGAAGGTTCGTGGTTTCGAGAGGGAACAATGCATGTTTGATGATGAACGGGAGATAGCTTCCTCTTACGGCCTTCAAATTTTTTCCTACGTTTAACATGCACTAATACAACTGTCATGTGAAAATTTGGTAAATTTCAGGGGTCATTTGACCTTTTAAAGACATTTAAGTGATTTTTTAACCATTTAATGACCGTAATTCAAATTTGAACTACATCTACATGCAACGCCTAACCATAACGGTTTGAAAAATCATATTTTTGTATACTTGTGTGCGAGTTAATTCCATGTGCAGTAAATTAGAAGGAATTTTCAAACATATTGGTGTCAAGGCATGGGCACATGCATTGAGTGTATGCCATGGCATTTTAATTCCAGAAAAATAAAAAATAATCAGAAAAACATGAAACCTTGCTTGATTTAATGTCATGCCACCAAGATGATGTGGTAAAGAAATTGGCATGTTTAACGAACGTTTGGACACACACCCCTTACAAACCGGAGCAACTCGCTAGAAGGTTCGTGGTTCCGAGAGGAAACAATGCATGTTTGATGACGAATGGGAGATAGCTTCCTCTTACGGCCTTCAATTTTTTTACGTCTAGCGTGCACTACTACAATTGTAATGTGAATTTTTTGAAAATTCTAGGAGTCATTTGACCTTTTCAAGACATTTAAGTAATTTTCTAGCCATTTAATGACCGTAATTCAAATTTGAACTACATCTACATGCAACGTCTAACCAAAACGGTTTGAAAAATCATATTTTCTGTGTACTTGTGTGTGAGTTAATTCCATGTGCAGTAAATTAGAAAGAATTTTCAAACATATTGGTGTCAAGGCATGGGCACATGCATGGAGTGCATGCCATGGCATTTTAATTCCAAAAAATTTAAAAATGATCAGAAAACATGAAACCTTGCTTGATTTAATGTCATGCCACCAAGATGATGTGGTAAAAAAATGGCCTGTTTGATGAATGTTTGGACACACACCCCTCACAAACCGGAGCAACTCACTAGAAGGTTCGTGGTTCCGAGAGGGAACAATGCATGTTTGCTGACGGACGGGAGATAGCTTCCTCTTACGGCCTTCAATTTTTCCCTACGTTTAACGTGCACTAATACAACTGTCATGTGAAAATTTGGAAATTTTCAGGGGTCATTTGACCTTTTAAAGACATTTAAGTGATTTTCTAACCATTTAATGACCGTAGTTCAAATTTGAACTACATCTACATGCAACGTTGCTACCTCTTGAGCACTACATTTAATGATCGTAGTTCAAAGTAGCGTAAGTATTTCCCTCGGTTTTTGAGAACCAAGGTGTCAATCCAGTAGGAGGCTACGCGCGAGTCCCTCGTACTTGCACAAAACAAATAACTCCTCACAACCAACGCGATAAGGGGTTGTCAATCCCTTCACGGTCACTTATGAGAGTGAGATCTGATAAATATGATAGGATAATATTTTTGGTATTTTTGTGATAAAGATGCATAGTAAAATAAAAGCAAAGGAAAGAACTAAGTATTGGAAGATTAATATGATGAAGATAGACCCGGGGGCCATAGATTTCACTAGTGGCTTCTCTCAAGAGCATAAGTATTTTACGGTGTGTGAGCGAATTACTGTTGAGCAATTGACAAAATTGAGCATAGTTATGAGAATATCTAGGGATGATCATGTATATAGGCATCACGTCCGAGACAAGTAGACCGACTCCTGCCTGCATCTGCTACTATTACTCCAATCATCGAGCGCTATCCAGCATGCATCTAGAGTATTAAGTTCATGAAAACAGAGTAACGCCTTAAGCAAGATGACATGATGTAGAGGGATAAATTCATGCAATATGATAAAAAACCCATCTTATTATCCTCGATGGCAACAATACAATACGTGCCTTGCTGCCCCTACTGTCACTGGGAAAGGGCAGCGCAAGATTGAACCCAAAGCTAAGCACTTCTCCCATTGCAAGAAAGATCAATCTAGTAGGCCAAACCAAACTGATAATTCGAAGTGACTTGCAAAGATGACCAATCATACATAAAAGAATTCAGAGAAGATTAAAATATTGTTCATAGATAATCTTGACATAAACCCACAATTCATCAGTCTCAACAAACACACCGTAAAAACAAGATTACATCGAATAGATCTCCACGAGAGAGGGGGAGAACATTGTATTGAGATCCAAAAAGAGAGAAGAAGCTATCTAGCTACTAACTATGGACCCGAAGGTCTGAGGTAAACTACTCACACTTCATCGGAGAGGCTATGGTGATGATGTAGAAGCCCTCCGTGATGGGTGCCCCCTCCGGAGGATCTCCGAAATAGGCCCCAAGATGGGATCTCGTGGGTACAGAAGGTTGTGGCGGTGGAATTAGGTTTTTGGCTCCATATCTGATCGTTTAGGGGGTACGTAGGTATATATAGGAGGAAGGAGTTCGTCGGTGGAGCAACAGGGGGCCCACGAGGGTGGAGGGCGCGCCTGGGGGGAGGTTGCGCCCCCCTACCTCATGGCCTCCTCCCTTGTTTCTTGACGTAGGGTCCAAGTCTCCCGGATCATAATCTTCCTAAAAATCACGTTCCCGAAGGTTTCATTCCGTTTGGACTCCGTTTGATATTCCTTTTCTTCGAAACTCTGAAATAGGCAAAAAACAACAATTCTGGGTTGGGCCTCCGGTTAATAGGTTAGTCCCAAAAATAATATAGAATTGAATAATAAAGCCCAATAATGCCCAAAAGAGTAGATAATATAGCATGGAGCAATCAAAAATTATAGATACGTTGGAGACGTATCAGGCATCCCCAAGCTTAATTCCTGCTCGTCCTCGAGTAGGTAAATGATAAAAGAGATAATTTTTGATGCGGAGTGCTACTTGGCATAATTTCAATGTAATTCTTCTTAATTGTGGTATGAATATTCAAATCCGAAAGATTCAAGACAAAATTTTAATATTGACATAAAAATAATAATACTTCAAGCAAACTAACAAAGCAATCATGTCTTCTCAAAATAACATGGCAAAAGAAAGTTATCCCTAAAAATCATATAGTCTGGCTATGCTCTATCTTCACCACACAAAGTATTTAAATCATGCACAACCCCGATGACAAGTCAAGCAATTGTTTCATACTTTTGACATTCTCAAAACTTTTTCAATCTTCACGCAATACATGAGCGTGAGCCATGGATATAGCCCTATATGTGGAATAGAATGGTGGTTGTGGAGAAGACAAAAAGGGGAAGATAGTCTCACATCAACTAGGCGTATCAACGGGCTATGGGGATGCCCATTAATAGATATCAATGTGAGTGAGTAGGGATTGCCATGCAACACATGCACTAGAGCTATAAGCATATGAAAGCTCAACAGAAGAAACTAAGTGGGTGTGTATCCAACTCGCTTGCTCACGAAGACCTAGGGCATTTTTAGGAAGCCCATCATTGGAATATACAAGCCAAGTTCTATAATGAAAAATTCCCACTAGTATATGAAAGTGACAAAATGAGAGACTCTCTATCATGAAGATCATGGTGCTACTTTGAAGCACAAGTGTGGTAAAAGGATAGTAACATTGTCCCTTCTCTCTTTTTCTCTCATTTTTTTTATTTGGGCCTTTTCTCTCTTTTTTTATGGCCTCTTTTCTCTTCTTTTTTCGTCCGGAGTCTCATCCCGACTTGTGGGGGAATCATGGTCTCCATCATCCTTTTCCGAACTTGGGACAATGCTCTAATAATGAAGATCATCACACTTTTATTTTCTTACAACTCAAAAATTACAACTCGATACTTAGAGCAAAATATGACTCTATATGAATGCCTCCAGCGGTGTACCGGGATATGCAACAAATCAAGAGTGACATGTATGAAAGAATTATGAACGGTGGCTTTGCCACAAATACGATGTCAACTACATGATCATGCTAAGCAATATGACAATGATGGAGCGTGTCATAATAAACAGAACGGTGGAAAGTTGCATGGAAATATATCTCGGAATGGCTATGGAAATGCCATGATAGGTAGGTATGGTGGCTGTTTTTAGGAAGGTATATGGTGGGTGTATGATACCGCTAAAAGTGCTGCGTATTAGAGAGGCTAGCAATGGTGGAAGGAAGAAAAGTGCATATAATCCATGGACTCAACATTAGTCATAAAAAACTCATATACTTATTGCAAAAATCTACAAGTTATCAAAGCTAAGTATTACGCGCATGCTCCTAGGGGGATAGATTGGTAGGAAAAGACCATCGCTCGTCCCCGACCGCCACTCATAAGGAAGACAATCAATAAATAAATCATGCTCCGACTTCATCACATAACGGTTCACCATACGTGCATGCTACGGGAATCACAAACTTTAACACAAGTATTTCTCAAATTCACAACTACTCAACTAGCATGACTCTAATATCATCATCTTCCTATCTCAAAAAAATTATCAAGCATCAAACTTCTCTTAGTATTCAACACACTCAAAAGCAAGTTTTACAAATCTTGAATACCAAGCCTATTAGGATTATTAAAGCAAATTACCATGCCCTTTAATACTCTCAAAATAATCTAAGTGAAGCATGAGAGATCAATATTTTCTATAAAACAAATCCACCACCGTGCTCTAAAAGATATAAGTGAAGCACTAGAGCAAAACTATATAACTCAAAAGATATAAGCGAAGCACATAGAGTATTCTAACAAATTCCAAATCATATATGGCTCTCTAAAAAGGTGTGTACATAAAGAATGATTGTGGTAAACTAAAAAGAAATACTCAAATCATACAAGACGCTCCAAGAAAAACACATATCATGTGATGAATAAAAATATAGCTCCAAGTAAAGTTACCGATGGAAGTAGACGAAAGAGGGGATGCCTTCCGGGGCATCCCAAAGCTTTGGCTTTTTGGTGTCCTTAGATTATCTTGGGGGTGCCATGGGCAGTCCCAAGCTTAGTCTCTTACCACTCCTTGTTCCATAATCCATCAAAATTCTTTCACCCAAAACTTAAAAACTTCACAACACAGAACTCAACAGAAATCTCGTGAGCTCCGATAGCGAAAGAAAACAAAAGACCACTTCAAGGTACTGTAATGAACTCATTATTTATTTACATTGGTGTTAAACCTATTGTATTCCAACTTTTCTATGGTTTATAAACTATTTTACTAGCCATAGATTCATCAAAATAAGCAAACAACACACAAAAAACAGAATCTGTCAAAAACAGAACAGTCTGTAGTAATCTGTAACTAACGCAAACTTCTGGAACTCCACAAATTCAGCCAAAATAGGAAGATCTAGAAAATTTGTTTGTTGATCAGAAGCAATTGGAATCAGTATTTTATCACGTTCTGGTCATTTTTAAAAATTGTTTTTTTGAACATAAAGTTTCTGGAAATTTCTGCAAGATCAAATAACTATCATCCAAGATGATCCTATAGGTTTAACTTGGCACAAACACTATAAAAACACATGTAATCAGAGGCTAGAACAAAGATTTATTCCTAAACAGAAGCGAAAGCAAAAAAACTAAAAATAAAATTGGGTTGCCTCCCAACAAGCGCTATCGTTTAACGCCCCTAGCTAGGCATAAAAGCAAGGATAGATCTAGGTATTGCCATTTTTGGTAGGCAATCCATAAGTGGCTCTCAAGATAGATTCATATGGTAATTTTATTTTCTTCCTAAGGAAGTGTTCCATGCCTTTCTTTAATGGAGATTGGAATCTAATATTCCCTTCCTTCATATCGATAATTGCACCAACCGTTCTAAGGAAAGGTCTACCAAGAATAATAGGGCATGAAGGATTGCAATCTATATCAAGAACGATAAAATCTATGGGCACATAATTCCTATTTGCAACAATAATAACATCATTAATTCTTCCCATCGGTTTCTTAATAGTGGAATCCGCAAGGTGCAAGTTTAGAGAGCAATCATCAATATCACGGAAATCTAGCAAATCGCACAAAGTTTTGGGAATAGTGGAGACACTAGCACCCAAATCTCATAAAGCGTAGAACTCATGATCCTTAATTTTAATTTTAATAGTTGGTTCCCACTCATCATAAAGTTTTCTAGGGATAGAAACTTCCAACTCAAGTTTTTCTTCATAAGATTGCATCAAGCCATCAACGATATGTTTGGTAAAAGCTTTATTTTGACTATAAGCATGAGGAGAATTTAGCACGGATTGCAACAAGGAAATACAATCAATCAAAGAGCAATTTTCATAGTTAAATTCCTTGAAATCCAAAATAGTGGGTTTAGCAACATCTAGGGTTTTGATTTCTTCAATCCCACTTTTATCAATTTTAGCATCAAGATCTAAAAACTCCGAATTCTTGGAACGCCTTCTAGGTAAAGGTGGATCATATTCAGTCCCATCATTATCAAGATTCATATTGCAAAACAAAGATTTAATAGGGGACACATAAATAACTTTTAGATCTTCATCTTTATTTTTGTAGAAATCCGGTTTAGCGGCCATCTTATTAACTAAAGTAGCCTGCTTATCCGATATTTCAGCTATTAAATTTTAAAGACGAGCAATTTGGGATATCAAACCATCAAACTATTTAGACATATCATCGAGCTCTTTATTCATATAAATCATAAAGCTTTTTTGTTCCTTAAGCTCGTTTCTGAAGAAATTATTATGCTCAAATTGCAGAACCATAAAACTCCTAACGTTACTTTCGATTTCTTCTAACCTTTTAAGGTGGAGATCACCAAATCTAGGTAGAGCCATCGTGACAAGCAAGCAATCCAACACACGACCAAACAAAAGGGAAGCGAACAAGAAGCAAACGGAAAAGAGAGGGCGAATAAAACGGCAAGGGTGAAGTGGGGGAGAGGAAAAAGATAGGCAAATGGCAAATAATGTAATGCGGGAGATAAGGGATTTGTGATAGGTACTTGGTATGTTGACTTTTGCATAGACTCCCCGGCAACGGCGCCAGAAATTCTTCTTGCTACCTCTTGATCACTGCGTTGGATTTCCTTGAAGAGGAAAGGATGATGGAGCAAAGTAGCGTAAGTATTTCCCTCGGTTTTTGAGAACCAAGGTATCAATCCAGTAGGAGGCTACGCGCGAGTCCCTCGTACCTGCACAAAACAAATAACTCCTCGCAACCAACGCGATAAGGGGTTGTCAATCCCCTCACGGTCACTTACGAGAGTGAGATCTGATAGATATGATAGTATAATATTTTTGGTATTTTTGTGATAAAGATGCAAAGTAAAATAAAAGCAAAGTAAAAAAGCAAAGGAAATAACTAAGTATTTGAAGATTAATATGATGAAGATAGACCCGGGGGCCATAGATTTCACTAGTGGCTTCTCTCAAGAGCATAAGTATTTTACGGTGGGTGAACGAATTACTGTTGAACAATTGACAGAATTGAGCATAGTTATGAGAATATCTAGGTATGATCATGTATATAGGCATCACGTCCGAGACAAGTAGACCGACTCCTGCCTGCATCTACTACTATTATCCACTCATCGACCGTTATCCAGCATGCATCTAGAGTATTAAGTTCATGAAAACATAGTAACGCCTTAAGAAAGATGACATGATGTAGAGGGATAAATTCATGCAATATGATAAAAAGAACCATCTTGTTATCCTCGATGGCAACAATACAATATGTGCCTTGCTGTCCCTACTGTCACTGGGAAAGGACACCACAAGATTGATCCCAAAGCTAAGCACTTCTCCCATTGCAAGAAAGATCAATCTAGTAGGCCAAACCAAACTGATAATTCGAAGAGACTTGCAAAGATAACCAATCATACATAAAATAATTCAGAGAAGATTAAAATATTGTTCATAGATAATCTTGATCATAAACCCACAATTCATTGGTCTCAACAAACACACCGCAAAAATAAGATTACATCGAATAGATCTCCACAAGAGAGGGGGAGAACATTGTATTGAGATCCAAAAAGAGAGAAGAAGCCATCTAGCTACTAACTATGTACCCGAAGGTCTGAGGTAAACTACTCACACATCATCGGAGAGGCTATGGTGATGATGTAGAAGCCCGCCGTGATGGGTGCCCCCTCCAGCGGAGCTCCGGAACAGGCCCTGTCGGATGTGGGGTTCCGGCAAACCCTTAAGGTTCGAACACTGGGGTGCGCACGAAGTCTTTCCCTCCTACCGATCTACGCTCTAGCTCGCTAAGATCTTGCGGACGAACTCGACGAACTCGCAACACAGAAAGACACGGGGTTTATACTGGTTCGGGCCACCGATGTGGTGTAATACCCTACTCCAGTGTGGTGGTGGTGGATTGCCTCTCGGGCTGATGATGAACAGTACAAGGGAAGAACAGCCTCCTGAGGTTGAGGTGTTCTTGTTCGTATGAACTTGTGGTGTGAGGGTTCGATCTCAACCCGTTCGGGATCAGTTTCCTCCTGTTGTGGTGGCTAGTCCTATTTATAGAGGCCCTGGTCCTCTTCCCAAATATCGAGCGGGAAGGGAGCCAACAACGGCGGGCAAATTTGAAGGGGGGAAGCTAGTACAAGCTATCCTGACAAAAGCGGTCTTCGCCTTCGAAAAGCTCTGGGGTGATGCTTGGACTCCACGATGACCTCCGCCTTGCCGTCCTCCTGGTCTTGGTCTTGTTGCACCAATATGGCAACCTTTGCCTGATGCCTCGGTACTCTTCGCCTACGCTTGCCTCCTTAGCACCAAAGAGGAAATGAGGACGCTGCGTGCACCGACGCCCCACTAGCACCCGCCTGGCACCGTTCGTCATGGCTCACGTCACGAGAGCCTCGTGAGGTTTGCCCCGCCTTGATATCTCCGCTGCTCGTGAGCCTGCCTGGCTAGGCCACTCCAGAGGAGGTCTTGCATCGTCCGCCTCGCGAGGCTTGGACCCTCGCGAGGGTCTTGGATGCCTTGTTGATGAAGATGGGCCGAACGACCTGCTGCTTAGCCACGCTGTGGGCCGCTGGCAGGCAAGTCTGGGGACCCCCGTTCCCAGAACACCGACAGTAGACCCCGGGCCCAAGGTGCTCTCGGGCTTGGCTTCGCGGCAAAGCCAAGGGTCAAGTTCGGAGCACCGCGGGCCCCAAAAGCCTACGGCCTCGATCGACGTGTGGTGATTGATTGGATGTGGGCCTCTCCGCTTCTCCACGCTGCCTCGTCAACTGCACGACTTGACAAGTCCCTGCGACATGCAAGGAAAACCATCATTACCTGCGATCGTGGGAGACGCCGGTTGGCCTTCTCTTGCTATAAATGGGGAGAGGGGCGGAGCCCCCGTTGCCCATCTCTTCCTTGCTTGCTCGTTTCTTCCTCCTTGCTCCACTCCTGAAATCAATGGCGCCCATCAGAAGGTTTTCCACCGAGGAGAAAGGAAAAGCTCCTCGCGACAACCCGGGGCCACTTCCGCCAAAGAAAAGGTCGATCCATTGCCGTGATGAAGCGGCGATGCAGGTGGTGACGAGGCCTTGGTGCGAGCGGCCTCCGCCGGGGTACCCGCTACCCTTATACGCCCGAGCCGAGGGCTCGGGAGGTCGGAGCGACGAACAGCGCCGCCCATGCCGCGTTAGGGGTCGCCGCGCCACGGTGCCGCGTGCCGTTGCCCCTGGGGTCCACGCCGACGACTCTCGCGCGAGTTGGTGCTGTGGGCGCCATTGCCGCCAAGCTCCTGGATCCGCTTCCTGCGGTTCTTCTCCAACATGATGCCGCTGAGGGGGCCGCTCGAGCTCTGGCTGCAGCATGCTGACTGTAGTACTCCGGTGACCGGAGTGGAGATCGAAGCGGTCCCCTCCGGCAAGATCTTCATGACTCGCGGCTGGGGCGAGATCGCGCGGGTTTGCCGTGCGAGGGGAGCCCTAGCGAACCACTTCGAGTACGACGGCGCCTCCACGCTCTCCTTCAAGGTCTTCGCTGCCGAGGGCCGCCGCCTGGAGTGCTGCCTTGGAGAGGAGCGCCAGGCCATCGTGCACTCCGATCGCGGCCGCTCCAACAACAGCAGCAGTTCTTGGGAGTCCGGCATCTCTCCCGAGCTTTACGAGACTCCGGAGATGAGCGATGATAGCTACGTCCCTCCAAGCTCTCACCGCGCTCGGAGCAGGGCTGCGGCATCCGGCCGCCGCCGCCGCTGATCTGGATGGGGTTGGCACCGGCCTCCCGTGGCCCACTGTTGATGATGGCGTCCGCCACGGAGGGTGTAGATAGGATTCCCTTAGTATCAGCTTTTGTTTCCTCTGAAGGATCACGAACCACCCGTGAAACATGTAAGGGTCTGTAATGCCTTTGGTGCTTATCTTCCTTGTTATGAAAACTTGGTGAGTGCATGTCCTGTTAAGGCTTGGCCCATCCTTTCTTTCCTCGCGATGGCTTTGTTGCTCTACGCTGATAGGTCCCGGTCCCCAGGCAGGCTACAGCCGTCGCTGGTATGCCAAGTTGCGTGCCGTGGTCAAGGCCAGGAGGTGTGCGGCCCGAGGTCCAGTAAGAGCCCCTGAGGCGCGATGCTCAGGAGGTCCCCCTTAGCGCTCAAGCAGCCATGGTAAGGCAAGAAAGGAAAAAGACTTGGCTACAACGGAGCTGCGGCACGGAGTAAGTGACCACTAGGCTCGGATATTAGCCGATCTTAGGGCGAAACTTATCTTGCTAACGTCATGGCGATTCCTGATGTCGTGCTAGGGCTGTGCACCAACTCGCGCGGCATAGCCAGGTCGGCCCATTCGAGTCCCCCCCCCCTATCATGCTCTCCTTAGTGCTCTACGTCCTCAGGTCCCGACCCTCGAGCGAGCTCGGTCGCCGCTGGTATGCCAGGTCGCGATGTCGTGGTCAAGGCCAGGGGTGAGGGCTGCAGAGCCAGTAAGAGCTCCTGAGTCGCGATGCTCAGGAGCCCCCCTTTTAACGCGCAAGCGAATCGCACGAGGGAAAGGAGACTCGCGGTGCCGTCTGCTATCCTTTCCTTGGGACCCCTGTGAACAGGCACAAGAAGAAACATGGTTGACCGTTACAGCTGTTATCCTGCCGCTGGTTCCTCTGGATGAGGTGAAGGCACCGAGGGCCTGGTGAGGTGACGTGCATGGCGCGTGCCGCGAGCCAGAGCTCGACCACTCGGATTTGTCGGTCGTGGCAGGGACGGACCCATGCACCGGTGCCGAGCCTGTGTGAAAGCCCCGGGGGAGGCGACGATCGAGCAGGCGATTGATACGTCCATTTTGCATCATGCTTTTATATTGATATTTATGGCATTATGGGCTGTTATTTCTAGTTATGTCACAATACTTATGGCTATTCTCTCTTATTTTACAAGGTTTACATGAAGAGGGAGAATGCCGGCAGCTGGAATTCTGGGCTGGAAAAGGAGCAAATATTGGAGACCTATTCTGCGCAACTCCAAAAGTCCTGAAACTCCACGGAATATCTTAAAATAAATAAAGAAAAATCATCGCCAAAGATGAAGGCCAGGGGCCCACACCTGCTCACGAGGGTGGGGCGCCCCCCTAGGGCGCGCCCCTACCTCGTGGGCCCCAGGTGGCTCCCCTACGCCCATCTTCTCCTATATGAAGTCTTTTGATGAGAAAAAAATAGGAAGCAACCTTTCGGGAGAGTGGCGGCGGAACCTTGGCGAAACCAATCTAGGGCTCCGGCAGAGCTGTTCTGCCGGGGACACTTCCCTCCGGGAGGGGGAAATCATCGTCATCATCATCACCAACGCTCCTCTCATCGGGAGAGGGCAATCTCCATCAACATCTTCACCAGCACCATCTCATCTCCAAACCCTAGTTCATCTCTTGTATCCAATTCTTGTCTCCAAGTCCGGGATTGGTGATAGTAGGTTGCTAGTAGTGTTGATTACTCCTTGTAGTTGATGCTAGTTGGTTTATTTGGTGGAAGATCATATGTTCAGATCCTTTATGCATATTATTACCCCTCTGATTATGAACATGAATATGCTTTGTGAGTAGTTACGTTTGTTCCTGAGGGCAAGGGAGAAGTCTTGCTATCAGTAGTCATGTGAATTTGGTATTCATTCGATATTTTGATGAGATGTATGTTGTCTAGCCTCTAGTGGTGTTATGTGAACGTCGACTACATAACACTTCACCATTATTTGGGCCTAGAGGAAGGCATTGGGAAGTAATAAGTAGATGATGGGTTGCTAGAGTGACAGAAGCTTAAACCCTAGTTTATGCGTTGCTTCGTAAGGGGCTGATTTGGATCCATATGTTTCATGCTATGGTTAGATTTACCTTAATACTTTTGTTGTAGTTGCGGATGCTTGCAATAGAGGTTAATCATAAGTGGGATGCTTGTTCAAGTAAGAACAGCAACCAAGCACCGGTCCACCCACATATCAAATTATCAAAGTACCGAACGCGAATCATATGAACATGATGAAAACTAGCTTGACGATATTCCCATGTGTCCTCGGGAGCACTTTTCCTAGTATAAGAGTTTGTCCAGGCTTGTCCTTTGCTACAAAAAGTATTGGGCCACCTTGCTGCACTTTATTTGCTCTTGTTACTTGTTGCTCGTTACAATTTATCTTATCACAAAACTATCTGTTACCACTTACTTCAGTACTTGCAGAGAATACCTTGCAGAAAACCGCTTATCATTTCCTTCTGCTCCTCGTTGGGTTCGACACTCTTACTTATCGAAAGGACTACGATAGATCCCCTATACTTGTGGGTCATCAAGGCTCCTTTCTGGCCCGTTGCCGGGGAGTGTAGCGCCTTTGGTAGGTGGAATTTGGTAAGGAAAAATTTATATAGTGTGCTGAAATTTACTGTCACTTGTTACTATGGAAAGTAATTCTCTGAGGGGCTTGTTCGGGGTATCTTCACCCCATCCAGTAGAGCATAGAGTTGCTCCTCAACCTACTGAACCTATTGAAAATGAAACTCCTTTTGAAATTCCTTCGGGTATGATGGAAAAACTGCTAGCTAATACTTTTACAGGAGATGGAACAAAGCATCCTGATGAACATCTACTCTATGTAGATGAAGTTTGTGGACTATTTAAGCTTGCAGGTATACCCGATGATGTTGTTAAGAAGAAGGTCTTCCTTTATCTTTGAAGGAGACGCATTGACATGGTATAGGCTATGTGATGATACGAGAACATGGAACTATAAAAGATTGAAATTGGAATTTCATCAAAAATATTACCCTATGCATCTTGTTCATCGTGATCGCAATTATATATATAATTTTTGGCCTCGCGAAGGAGAAAGCATCGCTCAAGCTTGGGGGAGGCTTAAATCAATGTTATATTCATGCCCCAATCATGAGCTCTCAAGAGTGACAATTCTTCAGAAGTTTTATGCTCGGCTTTCTGATAACAATCGCACCATGCTCGATACTTCTTGTGCTGGCTCTTTTATGATGTGAATTCAGATGGAATTTATTGGATAGAATTAAACGCAACTCTGAAGATTGGTACCTCAACGAAGGTAAGGAGTCAGGTATGACACCTAAGTTTGATTGTGTTAAATCTTTTATGGATACCGATATTTTCCGTAAGTTTAGCACTAAATATGGACTTGATCTGAGATAGTAGCTTCTTTCTGTGAATCTTTTGCTACTTATGTTGATCTCCCCAAGGAGAAGTGGTCTAAATATCATCCTCCCATAGAAGTAAAAGTAGCTGCACCTATTAAAGTTGAAGAAAAGACTGTCACTTATAATGATCCTATTGTTCCTACCTCTTATGTTGAAAAACCACCCTTCCCTGTTAAAATAAAGGATCATGCTAAAGCTTCAACTGTGGTTCGTAAAAGCAATATTAGAACTTATACACCTCCTGAGCAAGTCAAAGTAGAACCTAATATTGCCATTGTTAAACATCTCTTGTCTTATAATATTGATAGGCATGTTATTCAATTCTGCGGTGAATCTGCTAGAATTGCTAAACCTTGTGCTAAAGATAAACATAGACCTGTGGTAGGCGTGCCTGTTATTTCTGTTAAAATAGGAGATCATATCATGGCTTATGTGATATGGGTGCTAGTGCTAGTGTTATACCTTATGATTTATATAAAGAAATTAAGCATGAAATTGCACCTGCTGAGTTAGAAGATATTGATGTTACAATTAAACTTGCCAATAGGGATACTATATCTGCAATGGGAATTTTTAGATATGTTGAAGTCTTGTGTGGGAAAACTAAATATCCTGCTGATTTTCTTGTTCTCAGTTCCCCACAAGATAGCTTTTGTCCCATTATATTTGGTAGACCCTTCTTGAATAATGTTAATGCTAAGATAGACTGCAAAAATAATGTTGTTACTATTGGCTTGGATGATATGGTTCATGAGTTTAATTTCTCTAAATTTAGTAAACAACATCGTGAGGAAGAATTGCCTAGTAAGGATGAAATTATTGGTCTTGCTTCTATTGCCGTACCTCCTAGTGATCCTTTAGAACACTATTTGCTAGACCATGAAAATGATATTTTTATGAATGAAAGAAGGGAAATAGATGAAGTATTCTTTAAACAGGAACCTATTTTGCAACACAATTTGCATGTTGAAATTTTAGGGGATCCTCCTCCACCCAAGGGTGATCTCGTGTTTGAGCTTAAACCATTGCCTGATAATCTTAAATACGCTTATCTTGATGAAAAGAAAATATACTGTTATTATTAGTGCTAACCTTTCAGAGCATGAAGAAGAAAGATTATTGAAAACTCTGAAGAAGCATCGTGCCGCTATTGGATATACTCTTGATGATCTTAAGGGCATTAGTCCCACTCTATGTCAACATAAAATAAATTTGGAAGCGGATGCCAAACCAGTTCGTGATCCTCAACGACGTTTGAATACTAAAATGAAAGAAGTGGTAAGAAAAGAAATACTCAAGCTTCTAGTGGCAGTTATGATTTATCTCGTTGCTGATAGTCAGTGGGTAAGTCCTGTCCATTGTGTCCCTAAGAAGGGAGGTATTACTATTGTCCCTAATGATAAAGATGAATTGATCCCACAAAGAATTATCACATGTTATAGGATGGTAATTGATTTCCGCAAATTAAATAAAGCTACTAAGAAAGATCATTACCCCTTACCCTTTATTGATCAAATGCTAGAAAGATTATGCAAACATACACATTATTGCTTTCTAGATGGTTATTCTGGTTTCTCCCAAATACCTCTGTCGGCTAAAGATCAATCAAAGACTACTTTTACTTACCCTTTTGGTACTTTTGCTTATAGACGTATGCCTTTTGGTTTATGTAATGCACCTGGTACCTTTCAAAGATGCATGATGGCTATATTCTTTGATTTTTGTGAATTTTTTTTGAGGTTTTCATGGATGATTTTTCCGTCTATGGTTCCTCTTTTGATGATTGCTTGAGCAATCTTGATCAAGTTTTGCAGATATGTGAAGAAACTAATCTTGTCTTGAATTGGGAAAAGTGCCACTTTATGGTTAATGAAGGTATTGTCTTGGAGCACAAAGTTTCTGAAAGAGGCATTGAAGTTGATAAAGCCAGGGTTGATGCTATTGAAAAGATGCCATGTCCCAAGGACATCAAAGGTATAAGAAGTTTCCTTGGTCACGCCAGATTTTATAGGAGGTTCATTAAGGACTTCTAAAAAATTTCTCGGCCTCTGACTAATTTATTACAAAAAGATGTACCATTTGTCTTTGGTGATGATTGTGTAGAAGCATTTGAAATACTTAAGAAAGCATTAGTCTCTGCACCTGTTGTTCAGCCACCTGATTGGAATTTACCCTTTGAAATTATGTGTGATGCTAGTGATTATGCTGTAGGTGCTGTTCTAGGGCAAAGAGTTGACAAGAAACTAAATGTTATCCATTATGCTAGTAAGACTCTAGACAATGCTCAAAGAAATTATGCTACTACCGAAAAGGAACTTTTAGCAGTTGTATTTGCTTGTGATAAATTCAGACCCTATATTGTTGATTCTAAAGTAACTATTCACACTGATCATGCTGCTATTAAATATCTTATGGAAAATAAAGATGCAAAACCTAGACTTATTAGATGGGTTCTCTTGCTGCAAGAATTTGATTTGCATATTATTGATAGAAAAGGAGCTGAGAACCCGTTGCTGGCATAACTTATCTAGGTTAGAGGATGTTCTTGATGACCCACTACCTATTGATGATAGCTTTCCTGATGAACAATTAAATGTCATAAGCACTTCTCGTAGCACTCCATGGTATGCTGATTATGCTAATTATATTGTTGCTAAGTTTATACCACCTAGCTTCACATACCAACAAAAGAAAAAGTTTTTCTATGATTTGCGGCATTACTTTTGTGATGACCCACATCTTTATAAAGAAGGAGTAGATGGTGTTATTAGACGTTGTGTACCTGAGCATGAACAGGAACAAATCCTACGCAAGTGTCACTCCAAAGCTTATGGAGGACACCACGCTGGAGATAGAACTGCACATAAGGTATTGCAATCCGGTTTTTATTGGCCCACTCTCTTCAAGGATGCCCGTAAGTTTGTTTTGTCTTGCGATGAATGTCAAAGAATTGGTAATATTAGTAGACGTCAAAAAATTCCTATGAATTATTCACTTGTTATTGAACCATTTGATGTTTGGGGCTTTGATTATATGGGACCTTTTCCTGCCTCTAATGCATATACACATATTTTGGTTGCTGTTGATTACGTTACTAAGTGGGTAGAAGCTATTCCAACTAGTAGTGCTGATCATAACACTTCTATTAAAATGCTTAAGGAAGTTATTTTTCCGAGGTTTGGAGTCCCTAGATATTTATTGACTGATGGTGGCTCACACTTTATTCATGGTGCTTTCCGTAAAATGCTTGCTAAATATGATGTTAATCATAGAATTGCATCTCCTTATCACCCGAAGTCTAGTGGTCAAGTAGAATTGAGCAATAGAGAGCTCAAATTAATTTTGCAAAAGACTGTTAATAGGTCTAGGAAGAATTGGTCCAAGAAACTTGATGATGCATTATGGGCATATAGAACTGCATATAAGAATCCTATGGGTATGTCTCCGTATAAAATGGTTTATGGAAAAGCATGTCACTTACCTCTCGAACTAGAACATAAGGTATATTGGGCTATTAAAGAGCTCAACTATGATTTCAAACTTGCCGGTGAGAAAAGGTTATTTGATATTAGCTCACTTGATGAATGGAGAACCCAAGCTTATGAAAATGCTAAGTTGTTTAAAGAAAAAGTTAAAACATGGCATGACAAAAGGATACAAAAGCGTGAGTTTAATGTAGGTGATTATGTATTGCTATACAACTCTCGTTTAAGATTTTTTGTAGGAAAACTTCTCTCTAAATGGGAAGGTCCCTACGTTATCGCGGAGGTCTATCGTTCTGGTGCCATAAAAATCAACAACTTCAAGGCACAAATCCAAGGTGGTAAACGGTGAAAGAATCAAACATTATATCTCAGGTAATCCCATAAATGTTGAAACCAATATTATTGAAACCGTAACCCGGAGGAATACATAAGGACACTTTCCGGACGTTTGGACTCAAAAGGAATAGGTATGTGGTACGGTAAGTAAACCGACTCCAAAACAATTTTCAAGGCAATATTTCTCCGTTTTGGAATATTTAGAAAAATGGAAAAATAAGTAGCAGTCCGGGAAGGACACGAGGGCCCCACGAGAGTGGTGCGCACGCCCTACCCCCCTGGGCGCGCCCCCTACCTCGTGATCACCTCGTGTGCCCTCCGGACTCCGTTTTCTTGCACGAGACGTATTTTGGTTGGTAAAAATCCATTATATATTCTCCCGAAGGTTTTGGCTCCAGTATCATGCAATTATCTTCTGTTCTTGTTTCGAGCTGTTTTCTGTTAGGGTTGTCAAGGCCAGGCATCATGTCTTCCCCCTCCTCCAACAATGGTGACAACAATGCTTGGCTAATGAAGATAGAGCTGAAGAGGGAAGAACACATGGAGATCAATAAGGATGAAGGGATCAAGAAGGCCACGGAGGATCAAGCTTCGGCAGCAGAAGACATCCTTCAACTTGATCATAATATTCTACCCCAACTGAGATTGAAGCTTTCAAGATGATTGAGTTAGCTCGTATATAGAACAAGTATCTCACGCGTGAAAATATTTTGTTGAAGGATCATATTGTTGCACTCAAGGGCATTATCCGCAAGCTGGAGGACCTCTTACGCTCGATGTGCACTATCCATCACCTCCACCTTCTTCACCAGCAAAGGAGATATAATCACATGGGTATGGGCACTCCCCTTGGCAACTGCCAAGCTTGGGGGAGGTGCCCCGGTATCGTATCACCATCACAACTCCTATCTTTACCGTTTTTCTTAGTTCGATCCTTTTAGTAGTATCTTGATCTAGTAGAATAAAGTTTATGGCATGATCTAGTTTTGAGTTTTGCTTTATGATCCCTCTATGTAATCGAGTCCGTGAGCTATATAATAAAGATTAGTGTTGAGTCAAGGGCTTGATTTTTTTGCCATGATCTTGGGTGAATAAAAGAAAAGAAAGAAAAAAAATAGAAAAAAAGAAACAAAGAGTTCATATTGATCTTATTGAGAGTAATGACTACACATAGAAAGTGTATGATGATTAAAAGTTGTTGGGAGTTGGAAAATATAGCTTTGGTCATCGTTGCAATTAATAGGAAGTAATAAGGAAAGGGAGGTTTCACATATAGATATATTATAATTGACATATTTTATGATTGGGAGCACTCATTAAAATATAACATGCTAAAGAGTTGATGTTGGACAAGAAAGACAGCGTGATGAGTTATGTTTTCTTATATCTGAGATAAAGTATGTTGTCATGGATCCTCTAACATGTTGAGCTTGCCTTTCCCCCTCATGCTAGCCAAATTCTCAGCACCAAGTAGAGATACTACTTGTGCTTCCAAATACCCTTAAACCAGTTTAGCCATGAGAGTCCACCATATCTACCTATGGATTGAGTAAGATCCTTCAAGTAAGTTGTCATCGGTGCAAAGCAATAAAAATTGCTCTAAACATGTATGATTGATTGGCGTGGGAGAAATAAGCTTTATACGATCTTGTGATGTGGAAGTAATAAAAGCGACGGACTGCATAATAAAGGTTCATATCACAAGGGCAATATAAAGTGACGTTCTTTCGCATCGAGATTTTGTGCATCCAACCATAAAAGCGCATGGCAACCTCTGCTTCCCTATACGAAGGGCCTATCTTTTATTATTATCCTCTACCTTATGCAAGAGTCACGGTGATCTTCACCTTTCCTTTTTCATTTTATTCTTTGGCAAGCCCAGATGTTGGAAAGAACATGATATATATATATATATATATATATATATATATATATATATATATATATATATAACTGGATGTAGGGGAGCATGATTTATTATTGTTGACATTACCCTTGAGGTAAAAGGTTGTGGGGAAAGACTATAAGCCCCTATCTTTCTCTGTGTCCGATTAAAACTCCGTAACCACAAGTATTGCGTGAGTGTTAGCAATTATGAAGGACTAAATGATAGTTGATTATGTGGACTTGCTTTTAGGATCTGACATAGACTCTTTCCGATGTTATGATAAATTGCAGTTGCTTCAATGACTGAGGTTATAATTTGTTGGTGCTCAATAAGGTTTCTGATTCATACTTTTGCATTATGAAAATATCATCACTTGAACATAAGTAATCATATGACAAAATCTATATATGTTGTTGTTATGAGAATAAGCATGATGCCTTCATGTCCGTATTTCATTTTTATCGACGCCTCTACCTCTAAACATGAGGACATATTTATTGTTATCGGCTTTTCGCTTGAGGACAAGCGAGGTCTAAGCTTGGGGGAGTTGATACGTCCATTTTGCATCATGCTTTTATATCGATATTTATCGCATTATGGGCTGTTATTTCACGTTATTTCACAATACTTATGGCTATTCTCTCTTATTTTACAAGGTTTACATGAAGAGTGAGAATGCCGGCAGCTGGAATTCTGGGCTGGAAAAGGAGCAAATATTGGAGACCTATTCTGCGCAACTCCAAAAGTCCTGAAACTCCACGGAATATCTTAAAATAAATAAAGAAAAATCATCGCCAAAGATGAAGGCCAGGGGGCCCACACCCAGCTCACGCGGGTGGGGGGCGCCCCCCCTGGGGCGCGCCCCCCTACCTCGTGGGCCCCCTGGTGGCTCTCCGACGCCCATCTTCTCCTATATGAAGTCTTTCGATGAGAAAAAAAATAGGAAGCAACCTTCGGGATGAGACTCACGCCACGAGGCGGAACCTTGGCGAAACCAATCTAGGGCTCCGGCAGAGCTGTTCTGCCGGCACACTTCCCTCCGGGGGGGAAGTCATCGTCATCATCATCACCAACGCTCCTCTCATCGGGAGAGGGCAATCTCCATCAACATCTTCACCAGCACCATCTCATCTCCAAACCCTAGTTCATCTCTTGTATCCAATTCTTGTCTCCAAGTCCGGGATTGGTGCTAGTAGTGTTGATTACTCCTTGTAGTTGATGCTAGTTGGTTTATTTGGTGGAAGATCATATGTTCAGATCCTTTATGCATATTATTACCCCTCTGATTATGAACATGAATATGCTTTGTGAGTAGTTACGTTTGTTCCTGAGGACAAGGGAGAAGTCTTGCTATTAGTAGTCATGTGAATTTGGTATTCGTTCGATATTTTGATGAGATGTATGTTGTCTAGCCTCTAGTGGTGTTATGTGAACGTTGACTACATAACACTTCACCATTATTTGGGCCTAGAGGAAGGCATTGGGAAGTAATAAGTAGATGATGGGTTGCTAGAGTGACAGAAGCTTAAACCCTAGTTTATGCGTTGCTTCGTAAGGGGCTGATTTGGATCCATATGTTTCATGCTATGGTTAGGTTTACCTTAATACTTTTGTTGTAGTTGCGGATGCTTGCAATAGAGGTTAATCATAAGTGGGATGCTTGTTCAAGTAAGAACAGCACCCAAGCACCGGTCCACCCACATATCAAATTATCAAAGTACCGAACGCGAATCATATGAACGTGATGAAAACTAGCTTGACGATATTCCCATGTGTCCTCGGGAGCGCTTTTCCTATTATAAGAGTTTGTCCAGGCTTGTCCTTTGCTACAAAAAGGATTGGGCCACCTTGCTTCACTTTATTTACTCTTGTTACTTGTTGCTCGTTACAATTTATCTTATCACAAAACTATATGTTACCACTTATTTCAGTACTTGCAGAGAATACCTTGTTGAAAACCGCTTATCATTTCCTTCTGCTCCTCGTTGGGTTCGACACTCTTACTTATCGAAAGGACTACGATAGATCCCCTATACTTGTGGGTCATCAGCGATAGCCGTCGGCAGGTTAAGCATAAAGAGCAGATCGACTTGGATAAATGCAGAAAGATACTTGTCACTGGGTCTGGCCTGAGCGGCTTGGGGATGATGCAGCCCGAGGGGCGCCCCCAGCAAGGTAAGCTAAAGACTTAAACAAAGGGGATACATGCCACAGGGACGGACCCGTGCGGCCTGGGTATAATGCAGCCCGAGGGGCGCTCCCAGCTTAAAAGAACTTGGAAGATGTCACCTGGTTCTGTAGACGAAGTAGAGTTGGTGCAGCTAAAGCTGTGCGCTGAAGGAATGGCTCCTCATGAGCCACCGGGACCCTGAGCCATGGGAGGCTCTGGGGGCTCGGGAGGTTCCCTGAAGACTGTCTCCATCTCCTCCAGAACGGCGTGGAACCTGGCCTCCTGAGCTGCCAGGACTTGCTACATGTTGCGCTGATAGGCCGACGCCACGCTTGGCAAGCCGAAGGGCATGCGAACGTAGTTGTGTGGTGGACCCTCACAGCGGCCCACACATGATGGCCAGAAGCATTCCTGAGATGCGGCCCTGTTGAGCCCTGGGACGTCGACGCAGACACGCAGCCCAGCATCCTCGCCTGGATGGGGAGCTGCGCCTTGTGAGCGGCTGTGGCCGCGCATGGCTCTTGCTTCTTGCAGTTCCTGGGTGGTCTTGTTGATGAACTCCTGGGTGGTGGGCACTCCTTGCCATGTGCTCTCCTGAGGAAGGTGTGCCGTGAAGCACGCTTCCAAGTGGTGTCCAAGCGCCTCCCTCGTGAGGTTGGCAAGGTCTGAGGCTCTCCAGAAGAGAGCCCCCGAGCCCTGCCTAAGAAGGGCGACGGGCCGCCTTCCTATGCGGTGGAGGGAGGCGCCCCTGGAGCGGGCGCTGATCCTGACGAGGCTCCTGACGCGTCGCCATCTTCTTGGGGTCTTGCACGGCATGGCAGCTTCTTCTTGGGGATGGTCTCCGGAGGGCCTTCACTTCTGCTGTCAGGGTTGTCGATTGCTGCGGCTTGGAAGGCGCGCCCAAGGGAGCACACCGCATCCCTCTCTTCACATGGGACCGTGATGATTCCCCCGCTTCCTGGCATCTTGAGAACGTTGTAGCCGTGGTGAGTGACTGCCATGAACTTGGCCAGGGCTGGATACCCGAGGATGCCATTGTACGGCAGGCGGATGTGTGCGACGTCGAAGTCGATGAGCTCGCTGCGGTAGTTCTTGCGTTCCCCGAAGGTGACAGGCAAGCGGACTTGCCTTATCAGTGTGGTGGAACCATCAGTCACTCCTGAGAAAGGCTTGGTTGGCTAGAGCTGCTCATAGGGCACTTGAAGGTTGTCGAACATGTCGACGGATAGGACGTTGAGCCCTGCGCCGCCGTCGATGAGAGTCTTGGTGACTTGCATATTGCTGATGACTGGGGAGCACAACATAGGGAGTGCGCCAGCGGTTGCTGCGCACTTGAACTGGTCTGCCGAGTTGAAGGTGATGGCACAATGGGACCACCTGAGCGGGCACGTGGCCTCGAGCTTGGGGAGCACCGCGTTCACCTCGCGAGCAAACTGTTTGAAGATGCGCTGAGAGGCTGGGGCCTGTGCGCCGCCCAAGATGCAAGCGATCACACGCGGCTCCTAGAAGCCCCCAACCCCCTCGTCCTGGTGGTGGTCTTCGTTCCTTCTTGGTGGCGGCAGCGGGGGAAGACCGGCGTTGCCCTGGGGGCGATCCTCACAAGGCAGGCCCCTCCAGGCGCCCTCGCGAGGTTGGTCCTGCCAACGGTCCTCACGCGGCCTGTCGCGCCACTCCTGGCGCGGGCCACAGTCGTCCCAGCGTCTACCTCCGCGACCTCCTCCGCGGTCGTAGCCCCGGTCGTTGCGCTCGGAGCGTCGACCATAGCGTCCTTCCCGTATGGCTCTAAGCTCTTGGCAGTCGCTGGTGTTGTGGGTGTTCAGGTTGTGGAAGGCGTAGAACGGTCGGCCGTTCTTGGACGACTCAGGCTGATCTCTGAATCGCTTGGTGTCGGGCTCCGTTGCGAGCACTACTGCCTCTTTGCGCTTCACATCCTTGGCCTTGGCCTTCTTCTCCTCCACTCCTGTAGCTGGCAGCTCAAGGAGAGAGAGGCGCCCCTCCTCAGCTCTTGCGCACTTGGTCGCCAGGTTGAACAGCTCCTGAGATGTGCAGAGCTCCTCGTGGATGGCGAGCTCTTCTTTCATCTTGATGTCGCGGACGCCATTAGAGAACGCGGAGATGATAGCTTCATCGGTGACCTTGGGGATCTTGAGGCGAGTGTTGTTGAAGCGCTGAATGTACTTTTGGAGGGTTTCTCCTGGCTGTTGCTTGATGCGGCACAGGTCACCCGCGGCCAGCGGGCGGTCGCGAGTGCCCTGGAAGTTGGCGATGAAGCGGTCGCGCATCTTGTCCCAGGAGGAGATCGAGCCGTGCTGCAGGTTCAGGAGCTTGGAGCGGGCCCCATCCTTGAGAGCCATGGGAAACCAGTTCGCCATGATTTTTTCGTCGCCGTTGGCCGCTTCGATGCTCGGCTCATAGAGCTGCAGGAACTCCGAGGGGTCGGTGGTGCCGTCGTAGCGAGGAGGCAGGTCTGGCTTTGAACTTGCCTGGCCAGGCGACGCTACGTAGCTCGGGGTGAAAGCGCGGCAGTCGGCCGTGTTCACCGGGGCCCGCTTCTGAGGCGGAGCTTGATCTTGCCGAGGTCCGCGCTGTGCCACCGCAGGCGGCACGCGGTCTTGTCGAGGTGGCGCGGGGAGCGCCGGTGCAGCTTCTCGCGGCCGCGGGATTTCTTGGCAGCTTCTTTCTTCACGCACGGGCGCCGGGCGCGGTGGATCACGCCGCGGAGGTGCGCGCCTTGGTGCCAAGGCACCGTCTTGGGGTTGAGGTGGTGGAGGCACGCCATGAGCCCCGTCGCCCGCGGCTGGTTGATGGGGAGGCAGAGAGTGGGACGGCGCCGGGGAGCCCCCTGCAGCGCGGACAAGCTCGGCGACGCGGTCGAGCCACTCCTCATAGACGTCGTCGATAGGGCGGTAGCGCAAGAGCTCATTAGCCGCGAGGAGCGCGGTGTGCGCGGGACGAAGAACCGGCCGGGGTCAATGACGGAGTAGCGGTGCGGCCGTCCTGCCACACCGAGGGATGCAGCGAGGATGCCTGCTGCTCGTTCCCCGCCGGGCCTGTGGCAGCGTTGGCGACGGGAGACGGATAACGACGAGGTGGCCCGCCTACGGAGCCGTCTGAGCGACGCGGGCGGAGAGGGCAGCCCGACTCTCAGCTCGAGCATGGCGAGCGTCCGCCATGGAAACGATGGAGCGATGGAGCAACGAACCGACGGAAGGGAAACTACGGTGCACCCCTACCTGGCGCACCAAATGTCGGATGTGGGGTTCCGGCAAACCCTTAAGGTTCGAACACTGGGGTGCGCGCGAAGTCTTTCCCTCCTACCGATCTACGCTCTAGCTCGCTAAGATCTTGCGGACAAACTCGACGAACTCGCAACACAGAAAGACACGGGGTTTATATTGGTGTAATACCCTACTCCAGTGTGGTGGTGGTGGATTGCCTCTCGGGCTGATGATGAACAATACAAGGGAAGAACAGCCTCCTGAGGTTGAGGTGTTCTTGTGCGTATGAACTTGTGGTGTGAGGGTAGGATCTCAACCCGTTAGGGATCAATTGCCTCCTACTGTGGTGGCTAGTCCTATTTATAGAGGCCCTGGTCCTCTTCCCAAATATCGAGCGGGAAGGGAGCCAACAACGGCGGGCAAATTTGAAGGGGGCAGCTAGTACAAGCTATCCTGACAAAAGCGGTATTCGCCAGCGAAAAGCTCTGGGGTGACGCCGTCTTGGGCTCCACGATGACCTCCGCCTTGCCGCCTCCTGGTCTTGGTCTTGTTGCACCAATATGGCAACCTTTGCCCGATGCCTCGGTACTCTTTGCCTGCGCTTGCCTCCTTAGCACCAAAGAGGAAATGAGGACGATGCGCGCACCGGCGCCCCCCTGGCTCCCGCCTGGCACCGTGTCATGGCTCACGTCACGAGAGCCTCGTGAGGTTTGCCCCGCCTTGATATCTCCGCTCCTCGTGAGCCTGCCTGGCTAGGCCACTCCAGAGGAGGTCTTGCGTCGTCCGCCTCGCGAGGCTTGGACCCTCGCGAGGGTCTTGGATGCCTTGTTGATGAAGATGGGTTGTACGGCGTGCTGCTTAGCCACGCCGTGGGCCGCAGGCAGGCAAGTCTGGGGAGCCCCGTTCCCAGAACGCCGACAGGCCCCAAGATGGGATCTCGTGGGTACATAAGGTTGCGGCAGTGGAATTAGGTTTTTGGCTCTGTATCTGATCGTTTGGGGGTACGTAGGTATATATAGGAGGAAGGAGTACGCCGGTGGAGCAACAGGGGCCCACGAGGTGGAGGGCGTGCACGGGGGAGGGCGCGCCCCCTACCTCGTGGCCTCCTCCCTTGTTTCTTGACGTAGGGTCCAAGTCTCCGGATCATAATCTTCCTAAAAATCACGCTCCCGAAGGTTTCATTCCGTTTGGACTCCGCTTGATATTCCTTTTCTCCAAACTCAAATAGGCAAAAAACAACAATTTGGGCTGGGCCTCCGGCTAATAGGTTAGTCTCAAAAATATTATAAAAGTGGATAATAAAGCCCAATATTGTCCAAAACAGTAGATAATATAGCATGGAGCAATCAAAAATTATAGGTACGTTGGAGACATATCAAACGCCTAACCAAAACAGTTTGAAAAATCATATTTTGTGTACTTAAAAGCGAGTTAAAAATGATCGATTTATGTAAATATCTAGTGTTTAAAAAGGAAAAATGTAAAGATCTGGCAAGACAACCGGCCCCCACACGATTGGCACTCTATCTCGCAGCTCGAGGTTTGGTAGGTGATTGGCGGGGATCATTAATCGGACACGGTTCTGTATTGAAAACCGTCAGCTATTATGTTCACACACAGATTTGTTGTGGGAATTGTGTGTAATTCAAACTACAGTACTCATAAATTACGTCGACCGGCGTGTGTACTGTCCCCGTCGATCTAGATTCCGGCCGCCAACAAATACTACCTTGCTCACGTTGTCCCGCCAGCATTCTCATCTACATCCTCCCCTAGCTCGCCCTCTCTCTCTCTCTCTCTCTCTCAAATCTCTGCCATGGCGCCGCCGGTCTGCCCACACGCCGACGAGGAGTCGTCGCCCGCCGAGGACGCTCACTCGATTAGCAGGGACGAGGAACCCTACGCGCCGCCTGACGAGGTTGCGCCGGACCCCCCCCCCCCCAACTTTGGGTTTGTTTTGGGGACAGTACAATCTTTGTCTGTGGAAGTCGTTGTCGTAGGCTGACAAAGCCATGCAAGTGGCGTTCAAGGAGATGGCGGAGGAGGAAGCCAAGTACCAGGCGGCCTGTGAAGCCCATGATGCCACCTGGAAAAAGGAGGCGGCGGAGCTTTGGGGGCGGGCGCGTCGTCGTGCCGAGGAGGTGTAGAAGACGGGTACTTCGCGAGGAAGGTCATACGCGCTGGGCGCCTCATCATTGCGTGGAGGTGGGCCGATAAGCTCCAGCGTGCCACAGACAAGGAGCTCCGGTGGGCGCCCAACGAAATGGCAAGATCGGCCGCGTGCATCCGCCAGCAAAAGGCAGATCGGTACGTCAAGCGCTGCGAGGCGGAGAAGTCGGAGTACTGCCTCCGCACTGGGAAGACGCCGCACACCAGGGAGCTGTTGGCGAGGGGTTGCCGAAATATTGGCCCTAGGAGGATTATTAGTTTTAGTATTGTTCATTTTCAATATTATGCATTGTACCTAGTAGTTAAGTATCATCACGTATATGTGATGATATTTTATATATATATATATATATATATATATATATATATATATATATATATATCATGAATTCCATTTTCTATCTATTATTGTATACTAATTTGAATCTAGCTGTTATCATCCTCATATACGTAATGGAAAGCGATATACACACATTGAAACAGAACATATAATAATGGAAAACAGAGTACACACATTGAAATAGAGCAATAAATAGAGCAATACTATGATTGTTGTGAATACATAGCTATCGACGTCGAAACGTCTTTCCAAAATAAAACGCGTCCATGAGACCATGACCAACAGCCCTTGCCTAGGGTAGCTCTTGGCTCTGCCTGAACTCGTGCAGGCGTTCGTCAAGCGGTCGACACGCCATGGGTACATCCGGAGCGCGATCTCGAGCTCCAAGTTGGCTATTTCATGGGAGATCACCAGCTCGAGGATGCGACGGCCATGTTCCTCTACTGCGCCAAGGTGGACACATGGGCCAAGTAGGCGGTCGAGCCTACGGACCAGCGCATTGGCATCCAGCGGGCTGCGAACAAGGCGAACGGCGGCACCCACGTGAACGGCACGGCGGGCGTCCGGTGCAAGTACGGCGCGGCTGACCTCTGGTGCAAGTACGGTGCTGAGGGCCTCTGCCCACTCCTGGCAAGGAATGGGGGTACTGACGGGACGTGTACGCAGCTGCGGCGCCGTGTCGACAGCAGGCAAGCACTGATGGATCCGCTCTTGTTGTGCAGCGTGCCACGCCACTCGCTCTGCGGCGCTCCAACGTTCTCGCCATGCGGCGAGCCGCAGCCTATCGGTGCGGACGTGCCTAGCTTGCTCCGCGACGCGCCATCGATCATGTTGTGCGACGAGATGCAGCCTGTCAGCGCTGACATGCCTATCTTGATCCACGGCGCTCAAGCACCATGCGCCAAAGGTCTGCTCAACCCTGGCGATGACGCGCATCACAGCGTCGTCCATCACGTTGCCGGGGAGCGCCTCGGCCTCGACGGGCCATGGCGCCTGCTCGTTTTCCTGATCGACGAGGTTGATGGCAGAGGCGGCGCTTTGGTGGGTTGGCATGCTTGGAAGAGGTGGATGTGCTACAGGCTGTGCTTGTCGCCTCCGTGCGTCGCGTGCCCCCTATGCGCAATATGGCAGTGTGGCGGGAAACATGTGAGGAAATGGCGGGAAACGGTGGCATGTTCATAAAACGTCATCAATTAATGGAAACTTAGCATCGAGCTAGAACAAGAAGTAGATGATGATCAGATGAGCATGGACCACACTAGAGAACTTGTCGGTGATGAATTCATCAATCCCAAATGGTTGAATACTAGCAAGAGTTTGCCCACAACACACACGGCCTATTCCATCACAAATAGGTCGGATGGATCAACTGTATGCCATGTAGCGCACATTGTCAAAAAGTAATGCGGTAGACCTTCTTTAACATGTCTTAAAAAATAAAAAATAAAAAAACAAGGACCTCGAGGTTAAATTAGCCGAGGGAATGGGGCATTTCGGTCATTTGACCAAAATGACCCATCCCATCAACTAATTTAACATCGACACAACTTCCCATCCAGTCCCCCATCCGATGGCTGCTCCGGCCTGAGCACACTTAAATTGATAGTTTTCTTACATGATCTACTGGTGGAACAGCTAGTCTTGCTGATAGGAATGCCTCTTCGCATCCTTATGGCGTATCTGGATGACCGCTCGTCCCACAATGGCCAATAGATGTGTAGACAGACCATATCACATACGTCTTATTTGAAGCAATCGTTTGCGTTATCATTGGTCTTCGCACACATTCCTGATTACAGACATGTTTGCGCTGTATCACACACATCTTGTTATATTGAACCGTTTCTGTTCTCTTGCCAAATCACAAACAGTTCATCCGAGTGAACCGTATGTTGTACATCGCACACACCTTAATCGGGCTGACCGTTTCTTTTGTGTTGCCTAATCACAAACAGTTCATCCGAGTGAACTGTATGTTATACATCGCACACACCTTCATCCGCTGCCCGCTTTTTTGTTCCTCCTCATCGCAAACAGTTAATTGAGCTGAACCGTATGCCCTGCATCGCACACGCAACTAAAATCTGAACCGTGTTTGATGCATCCTCCATCGCAAACGTTTTGCACCTTTTTGACAGTTATTTTACACCATTGTTTGCGATTATGGCATCGCACATAGTTTCGTCGAAGGGTCTCCGATCGTAGTGTCGCGTTAGCAGCATCCTGCAGTAGTGGCCATCAGCTAGCTGACGGCATAGAACCTTTGTCGTCCGCTAGCGGACGGCAAAGACGTAGGGTGGGCCGATATTGAGGGGCAGCTAACGGCCACTTTCTTTGTCGCCAGCTAGCTGATGGCAAATAAACTTTGCTGTCCGCTAGCAGACGGCAAAGAAAGTGGCCAAACTAACGTCCGTTAGCTAGGCTCTTTGCCTTCAGCTAGCGTACGGTAAAGAGTTGTGCCCTATATGTATCAAAACATCGCGCCCTGCCCCTCTCTCTCTCCCTTCCCTCGTCCCAACCCCGCGCCACCGCACCGCCTCCCCCTTGTCGCGCAGCCCCGGGCCACGCCACCGCCCGCCCAGCCCGCCCGGCCCGCCACGCCAGTACCTCCTCGCTGCCCGGCCGCCTGGATAGGCAGCGCAGCTCCCCGCCTCGCCGCCTCACCTCCGCACCTGCCCGCCTCCGCTCCGCCCGCCTCAAGCCTGCCTACGCCACCACCGCCTCAAGGTGAGACAATTTCTATTTTTTATATTTTTTTAGATTTAGTTTAATTAGGTTTAGTATAATTTAGTTTAGGTTTTATTTAGTTTAGTTAGTTTACTTTAGGTTTAGTTTAGTTTAGTTTAGGTCAAGTTTCTGGTTTAGTTTAGTTAGTTTAGTTTAGTTAGTTTAGTTTAGGCTTAGTTTAGTTTAGGTTTAGTTTAGTTTACTTTAGGTTAAGTTTCTGTTTATTTTGAACATGCGAAATTTGCTGTTATTTTTTTAGTTCAAGCATTTATTCCCGCTTCGACTTCGACGATGCCTATCCCGCATCCCCGTCGTCGACTCGGTGGAGGAGGCCTGCTTGATTAGAGGGGCCATGTCCGAGACTGGGCTCCTCGGGGCTGGTACTGGGAGGTTCTACCTTCCGGGGCGCAGTTGGTGAGTAGTCAGTCCGCTGCTGACCCGAACCTTGTTTGGTGGCGGTCGATGGGCGTTGATGGTGCCGAGGCTTTCAGACACCGCGGAGGTGGTACGTCACCATGTGAGCGAGGAGGACGAGCACGTCCGTCGCTACATGGTTGCATTGGAAGGCAGGTTCGATAATACCTGGCAGGTTCTTCAGGGATCTCACTGGAGCTATGATCCTGTGATGGTTCCTTCTCTTTGGGTGTCCACCGCCCGTGCTGATACCCGTCGTTCGCTACGGTTCTAGTTATATTAGCGATGCTATATGTATGATACTATTCGAGATGTATTAGTGATAATATTTGATGATGTACGGACGCAAGAGATGATGTAGTTTTGCTTATTGAATGCATGCTAATTTAGTTTACCCGGGGACGAGCGGGTTAGGGGGTTCCTCGGTGTCGACGGTACCTTAAATAGAAAGTATCGTCGGTGCGAGATACATGCGACCGTCGGTGTCGAACACAACATCCACGTCCCACAAGTGACACAGGGGTCCCGCGTCCCGCAGCAATAGTTCTGGCGTCGATGGCGGTCGAACACCATCGCGATTTTTTCTGGCAGCCTCTGAGATGACGATTGAAAGCCAAGTGTTGAAACTTAACACCCAGGCTCAAGTCGGTTTGGTTGTTTGAAATTACAAAACTTGGCTTTAATCCTCATCGCGGAGGCTGCCAGACAAATTTGCCAAGGTGTTCGACCGTCATTGGCCACCAAAACTATTGTTGCGAGGCACCGGGCTCCGGCGTCACTTGTGGGACGTGGATCTAGTGCTCAACACCGAGCGCCTCATGTATCTTGCACCAATGATACTTGCTATTTAGGGTTCTATCGACGCCAAGGAACCCCTAACCCGCTTGTCTTGTTGTAAATAATTAGTTAGGTTGACGGAAAAAACAATATTGCTATGAAATTCATCTTTCGATTTAAATGTGCAGTTTTTTCGTTGCTGCGAGGGTCTAGTGTTCGACAAGCTCCGCCCCTGCGTTCGTGGGTTCGCACAAATGACATCTCCTCCCCCCCCCTTGATTTGCTTTGTTCCGGTCTTCGTGCCGATAGAACTTGCTAGCTATAGCTGTCTTCAATCATCAGTATGCGTGACCACTATGCGTCTCCCATTCGAAAGGGTTACATCTATAAATATGCATGCATTTGCATATTTATAACTCTGATTCTTTCGAATTGTCCAACATTATCCATAGACAGCCCGAGTATGTGTAGGTTGGGTTCGTTTTCCCATATGCTCTGCTCCGGATCCGATGCAGAATTTTGTCAATGCCTCCCTGTTGTTCTCCGGGTACACATCCTCTCTGCTTATTGTCGAGACGTGTATTAGGAGAACAATGGGGAGGTGTTGCCGAAATTTTGCGTCGGATCCGGAGCAGAGCATGGGAAAACGAACCCAATCTACATATACTCGGGGGGGATTAGGACCTATCATTACCTATTAGCGTCTAGGTTGCATGTGAAGGAAATATGCCCTAGAGGCAATAAAAAAGTTGTTATTTATATTTCCTTATATCATGATAAATGTTTATTATTCATGCTAGCATTGTATTAACCAGAAACTTTGTACATGTGTGAATACATAGACAAACAGAGTGTCCCTAGTATGCCTCTACTTGACTAGCTCGTTAATCAAAGATGGTTAAGTTTCCTAGCCATAGACATGAGTTGTAATTTGATGAACGTGATCACATCATCAGAGAATGATGTGATGGACAAGACCCATCCGTTAGCTTAGCACTATGATCGTTTAGTTTGTTGCTATTGCTTTCTTCATGACTTATACATGTTCCTCTGACTATGAGATTATGCAACTCCCGAATACCGGAGGAACACCTTGTGTGCTATCAAACGTCACAACGTAACTGGGTGATTATAAAGATGCTCTACAGGTGTCTCCGATGGTGTTTGTTGAGTTGGCATAGATCGAGATTAGGATTTGTCACCTCTGATTGTCGGAGAGGTATCTCTGGGCCCTCTCGGTAATGCACATCACTATAAGCCTTGCAAGCAATGTGACTAATAAGTTAGTTGCGGGATGATGCATTACGGAACGAGTAAAGAGACTTATCAGTAATGAGATTGAACTAGGTATGATGATACCGACGATCGAGTCTCGGGCAAGTAACATACCGATGACAAAGGGAACAACGTATGATGTCATGCGGTTTGACCGATAAAGATCTTCTTAGAATATGTAGGAGCCAATATGAGCATCCAGGTTCCGCTACTGGTTATTGACCGGAGATGTGTCTCGGTCATGTCTATATAGTTCTTGAACCCGTAGGGTCCGCACGCTTAACTTTCAGTGACGATTTGTATTATGAGTTATGTGATTTCATGTACTAAAGTTTGTTCAGAGTCCCGGATGAGATCGCGGACATGACGAGGAATATTTAAATGGTCATGAGGGAAAGATTCATATATTGGAAGGTTGCATTCGGACATCGCAATGGTTCCGAGTGATTCGGGCATTTTCTGGAGTACCGGGAGGTTACCGGAACCCCTCGGGGAAAGAAATGGGCCTTATGGGCCATAGGAGGGAGGCTAACCAGCCCACAAGGGGCTGGTGCGCCCCCACAAGGGAGGAGGCCGAATTGGGCTTCGGAAGGGGGCGCCACCCCCCTTTCCTTCTCCTATTCCCTCTCCTTCCCCTTTTCCCCCTCCAGTAGAAGGAAAAAAGGGTGGGGCCGAATCCTACTAGGACTGGAGTCCTAGTAGGACTTCCCTCTCCCTGGCGCGCCCCTTTTTGGCAGGCCTCCTCCTCCCCTCCTTTATATATGGGGGCAGGGGGGCACCCCAAAGACACAACAGACAACCTCTTAGCCGTGTGTGGTGCCCCCCTCCACAGTTCAACACCTCGGTCATATTGTCGTAGTGCTTAGGCAAAGCCCTGCGCCGGTAACTTCATCATCACCGTCACCACGCCGTCATGCTGACAAAACTCTCCCTCGGCCTCAACTGGATCACGAGTTCGAGGGACGTCATCGAGCTAAACGTGTGCTGAACGCAGAGGTGACGTACGTTTGGTACTTGGATCGGTTGGATCGCGAAGACGATCGACTACATCAACCGAGTTACTTACCACTTCCGCTTTCGGTCTACGAGGGTACGTGGACACACTCTCGCCGCTCGTTGCTATGCATCACCTAGATAGATCTTGCGTGATCGTAGGATTTTTTTTTGAAATACTACGTTCCCCAACAGTGGCATCCGAGCCAGGTCTATGCGTAGATGTTATATTCACGAGTAGAACACAAAGAGTTGTGGGCGATAATAGTCATCCTGCTTACCAAAGATGTCATACTTTGATTCGGGCGGTATTGTTGGATGAAGCATCCTGCATCGACATTACATGACCGCATTCATGAGACTGGTTCTACCACGAAGCTTCGCATACAATGTGGCTAGTGGGTGTCTGTTTCTCCAACTTTAGTTGAATCGAGTGTGACTACACCCGGTCCTTGTTGAAGGTTAAAACAACACACTTCACAAAAAGTCATTGTGGTTTTGATGCATAGGTAAGAACGATTCTTGCTAAGCCCGTAGCAGCCACGTAAAACTTGCAACAACAAAGTAGAGGAGGTCTAACTTGTTTTTGCAGGGCTTACTGTGATGTGATATGGTCAAGACGTGATGATATATAAATTGTTGTATGAGATGATCATGTTTTGTAACAGTTATCGACAACTGGCAGGAGCCATATGGTTGTCGCTTTATTGTATGAAATGCAATCGCCATGTAATTGCTTTACTTTATCACTAAGCGGTAGCGATAGTTGTAGAAGCAATAGTTGGCAAGATGACAACGATGCTTCGATGGAGATCAAGGTGTCAAGCTGGTGACGATGGTGATCATGACGGTGCTTTGGAGATGGAGATCAAAGGCACAAGATGATGATGGCCATATCATATCACTTATTTTGATTGCATGTGATGTTTATCCTTTATGCATCTTAGTTTGCTTAGTACAGCGGTAGCATTATAAGATTATCTCTCACTAAATTTCAAGGTATAAGTGTTCTCCTTAAGTATGCACCGTTGCTACAGTTCGTCGTGCCGAGACACCACGTGATGATCGGGTGTGATAAGCTCTACGTTCACATACAACGGGTGTAAGCCAGTTTTGCACACGCAGAATACTCGGGATAAACTTGATGAGCCTAGCATATGCAGGTATGGCCTCGGTACACTGAGACCGAAAGGTCGAGCATGAATCATATAGTGGATATGATCAACATAGCGATGTTGACCATTGAAAGCTACTCCATCTCACGTGATGATCGGACATGGTTTAGTTGATATGGATCACGTGATCATTTAGATGACTAGAGGGATGTCTATCTAAGTGTGAGTTCTTAAGTAATATGATTAATTGAACTTTCATTTATCATGAACTTAGTCCTGATAGTATTTGCATAACTATGTTGTAGATCAATAGCTCGCGATGTAGCACCCTGTTTATTTTTTATATGTTCCTAGAAAAAAATAAGTTGAAAGATGATAGTAGCAATGATGTGGACTTGGTCCGTGATTTGAGGATTATCCTCATTGCTGCACAGAAGAATTATGATGCACCGCTAGGTGATAGACCTATTGCAGGAGCATATGCAGACGTTATGAACGTTTGACAAAGCTCGGTATGATGACTACTTGACAGTTTAGTGCGCCATGCTTTACGGCTTAGAACCAGGATTTCAAAAATGTTTTTGAATGCCATGAAGCATATGAGATGTTCCAAGAGTTGAAATTGGTATTTCATACTCATGCCCGTGTCAAGAGGTATGAGACCTCTGAAAGTACTTTGCCTACAAGATGGAGGAGAATAGCTCAACCAGTGAGCATGTGCTCAGATTGTCTGGGTACTACAATTGCTTGAATCAAGTGGGAGTTAATCTTCCGGATAAGATAGTGATTGACAGAGTTCTCTAGTCACCATCACCAAGTTACTAGAACTTCGTGATAAACTATAATATGCACGTGGTAACGGAAACGATTCCAGAGCTCTTCGCAATGCTGAAATCGGCGAATGTAGAAATCAAGAAAAAGCACCAAGTGTTGATGGTTGACAAGACCACTAGTTTCAAGTAAAAGGGCAAGGGAAAGAAAGGGAACTTCAAGATGAACAGCAAGCAAGTTTCCACTCCCGTGAAGAAGCCCAAAGCTAGACCTAAGCCTGAAACTGAGTGCTTCTACTTCAAAGGGAACGATCACTGGAAGGGGAACTGCCCTAGATACTTGGCGGATAAGAAGGATGGCAAAGTGAACAAAGGTATATTTGATATACATGTTATTGATATGTACTTTACTAGTGTTTATAGCAACCCCTCGGTATTTGATACTGGTTCGGTTACTATGAGTAGTAACTCGAAACGGGAGTTGCAAAATAAACAGAGACTAGTTAAGGGCGAGGTGATGATGTGTGTTGGAAGTGATTCCAAGGTTGATAAGATCACCATCGCACGCTCCCTTTACCTTCGGGATTAGTGTTGAACCTAAAATAAATGTTATTTGGTGTTCGTGTTGAGTATGAATATGATTGGATCATGTTTATTGCAATACGGTTATTCGTTTAAGTCAAAGAATAATTGTTGTTCTATTTACATGAATAAACCTTCTATGGTCATACACTCAATATAAATGGTTTATTGAATCTCGATCATAGTGATACACATATTCATAATATTGAAGCCAAAAGATGCAAAGTTAATAATGATAGTGCAACTTATTTGTGGCACTGCCGTTTAGGTCATGTTGGTGTAAAGCGCATGAAGAAACTCCATGCTGATGGGTTTTTTGAATCACTTGATTATGAATCACTTGATGCTTGTGAACCATGCCTCGTGGGCAATATGACTAAGACTCTGTTCTCTGGAACAATGGAGTGAGCAACTGACTTATTGGAAATAATACATACTGATGTATGCGGTCCGGTGAGTGTTGAGGCTCGCAGCGGGTATCATTATTTTTGGCCTTCACAGATGATCTGAGCAGATATGGGTATATCTACTTGATGAAACATAATAAGTCTGAAACATTTGAAAAGTTCAAAGAATTTCAGAGTGAAGTGGAAAATCATCGTTACAAGAAAAAAAAAGTTTCTACGATCTAATGCGGAGACGAATATTTGAGTTGCGAGTTTGGTCTTCACTTGAAACAATTTGGAATAGTTACGCAACTCATGCCACCTGGAACACCACAGAGTAATGGTGTGTCCAAATGTCATACCTGTACTTTATTAAATATGGTGCAATCTATGATGTCTCTTACCGATTTACCACTATCGTTTTGGGGTTATGCATTAGAGACAGTTGCATTCACGTTAAATAGGGCACCGTCTAAATCCGTTGAGACGACACCGTATGAACTGTGGTTTGGCAAGAAACCTAAGCTGTCATTTCTTAAAGTTTGAGGTTGTGATGCTTATGTGAAAAAGTTTCAACCTGATAAGCTCGAACCCAAATCAGAGAAGTGCGTCTTCATAGGATACCCAAAAAGAAAATGTTGGGTACACCTTCTACCACAGATCCGAAGGCAAGATCTTTGTTGCTAAGAATGGATCCTTTCTAGAGAAGGAGTTTCTCTCGAAAGAAGTGAGTGGGAGGAAAGTAGAACTTGATGAGGTAATTGTACCTTCTCCCGAATTAGGAAGTAGTTCATCACAGAAATCAGTTCCAGTGATGCCTACACCAATTAGTGAGGAAGTTAATGATGATGATCATGAAACTTCAGATCAAGTTACTACCAAACCTCATAGGTCAACCAGAGCACATTCTGCACCAGAATGGTACGGTAATCCTATTATGGAAGTCATGTACTAGACCATGACGAACCTACAAACTATGAGGAAGCGATGATGAGCCCAGGTTCCGCAAAATGGCTTGAGGCCATGAAATCTAAGATGGGATCCATGTATGAGAACAAAGTGTGGACTTTGGTAGCCTTGCCCGATGATCGGCAAGCCATTAAGAATAAATGGATCTTCAAGAGGAAGACGGATGCTGATGGTAGTGATACTATCTACAAAGCTCGAATTGTCGAAAAAGGTTTTCAACAAGTTGAAGGTGTTGACTACGATGAGATTTTCTCACTCGTATTGATGCTTAAGTCTGTCTGAATAATGTTAGCAATTGCCGCATTTTATGAAATCTGGCAAAATGGATATCAAAACTGCATTCCTTAATGGATTTATTAAAGAAGAGTTGTATGTGATGCAACCAGAAGGTTTTGTCAATCCTAAAAGGTGCTAACAAAATGTGCAAACTCCAGTGATCCATCTATGGTCTGGGGCAAGCATCTCGGAGTTGGAATATACGCTTTGATGAGTTGATCAAAGCATATAGTTTTATACAGACTTGCGGTGAAGCTTGTGTTTACAAGAAAGTGAGTGGGAGCACTACAGCTTTTCTAATAAGTACAATGGAATGACATATTGGTGATCGGAAATGATATAGAATTTTCTGGAAAGCATAAAGGAGTGTTTGAAAGGAGTTTTTCAAAGAAAGACGTCGGTGAAGCTGCTTACATATTGAGCATCAAGATCTATAGAGATAGATAAAGACGCTTGATAAGATTTTTCAATGAGTACATACCTTGATAAGATTTAGAAGGAGTTCAAAATGGATCGGTCAAAGAAGGAATTCTTGCCTGAGTTGTAAGGTATTAAATTGAGTAAGGCTCAAAACCCGACCACGGCAGAAGATAGAAAGAGAATGAAAGTCATTCCCTATGCCTCAGCCATGGGTTCGTTTTCCCATATGCTCTGCTCCGGATCCGATGCAGAATTTTGTCAGTGCCTCCCTGTTGTTCTCCGAGTACACATCCTCTCTGCTTATTGCCGAGACGTGTATCAGGAGAACAGCGGGGAGGTGTTGCCGAAATTTTGCGTCGGATCCGGAGCAGAGCATGGGAAAACGAACCCAATCTACACATACTCGGGTGGGATTAGGACCTATCTTTACCTATTAGCGTCTAGGTTGCATGTGAAGGAAATATGCCCTAGAGGCAATAATAAAGTTGTTATTTATATTTCCTTCTATCATGATAAATGTTTATTATTCATGCTAGAATTGTATTAACCAGAAACTTAGTACATGTGTGAATACATAGACAAACAGAGTGTCCCTAGTATGCCTCTACTTGACTAGCTTGTTAATTAAAGATGGTTAAGTTTCCTAGCCATAGACATGAGTTGTCATTTGATGAACGTGATCACATCATCAGAGAATGATGTGATGGACAAGACCCATCCGTTAGCTTAGCACTATGATCGTTTAGTTTGTTGCTATTGCTTTCTTCATGACTTATACATGTTCCTCTGACTATGAGATTATGCAACTCCCGAATACCGGAGGAACACCTTGTGTACTATCAAACGTCACAACATAACTGGGTGATTATAAAGATGCTCTACAGGTGTCTCCGATGGTGTATGCTGAGTTGGCATAGATCAAGATTAGGATTTGTCACTCCGATTGTCGGAGAGGTATCTCTGGGTCCTCTCGGTAATGAACATCACTATAAGCCTTGCAAGCAATGTGACTAATGAGTCAGTTGCAGGATGATGCATTACGGAACGAGTAAGGAGACTTGTCGGTAACGAGATTGAACTAGGTATGATGATACCGACGATCGAATCTCGGGCAAGTAACTACCGATGACAAGGGGAACAATGTATGTTGTTATGCGGTTTGACCGATAAAGATCTTCATAGAATATGTAGGAGCCAATATGAGCATCCAGGTTCCGCTATTGGTTATTGACCGGAGATGTGTCTCGGTCATGTCTATATAGTTCTCGAACCCGTAGGGTCCACACGCTTGATGTTCGATGACGATTTGTATTATGAGTTATGTGATTTGATGTACCGAAGTTTTTTCGGAGTCCCGGATGAGATCACGGACATGACGAGGAGTCTCGAAATGGTCAAGAGGTAAAGATTCACATATTGGAAGGTTTCATTCGGACATCGGAATGGTTCCGCGTTATTCGGTCATTTTTCTCGAGTACCGGGAGGTTACCGGAACCCCCCGGGCAAAGATATGGGCCTTATGGGCCATAGGAGGGAGTGTCGGTGTCAAAACCGGCGGATCTCAGGTAGGGGGTCCTGAACTGTGCGTCTAGGCGGATGGTAACAGGAGACAAGGGACACGATGTTTTTACCCAGGTTCGGGCCCTCTCGATGGAGGTAATACCCTACCCCGCTTGATTAATATTGATGATATGGGTAGTACAAGAGTAGATCTACCACGAGATCGGAGAGGCTAAACCCTAGAAGCTAGCCTATGGTATGATTGTTGTTCGTCCCCACGGACTAAAACCCTCCGGTTTATATAGACACCGGATAGGTTAGGGTTACACAGAGTCGGTTACAATGGTAGGAGATCTACATATCCGTATCGCCAAGCTTGCCTTCCACGCCAAGGAAAGTCCTATCCGGACACGGGACGAAGTCTTCAATCTTGTATCTTCATAGTCCAGGAGTCCGGCTAACGGTGATAGTTCGGCTATCCGGACACCCCCTAATCCGGGACTCCCTCAGTAGCCCCCGAACCAGTCTTCAATGACGACGAGTCCGGCGCGTAGATTGTCTTCGGCATTGCGAGGCGGGTTCTTCTCCAAATTCCATATACTTGTCGAATAGTGTCTGGCATCTCATAAATGATGTGCTCCTTGGCTTCTACGCCCAATAATGGCCATCTTCCACATGTTTGAATGAATGCGAAAAGCCAGGGTATTTTTACACTTACCCCCTAGCTGCGCAAATGAGCCGCCCATAAAAGGGGCGAGGATCTAGATCTGAGTCACACCATCCTCCTCCATAGCTTTCATCGGAGTGCCTCCGACAAAACCCATTCCATCATGGACAATGACGCTGGCTCCTTCAAGCGCTCCCAGCCCTCACACGGGAATTGGGAGAGATGCTCATCCCGCATAGCGAGCTAGTTATACTCCAAACCAAGGGATTTCTTCCCCGCCTTCATGGTTCCGGTTCGAGCTTAACTTGCCACCTACAAGGGCGGAAAGCAAGCGGAGAGTGTCCCCGATCCCTCTAAAGGGGAGCGGGTGTGCTTTATCTGTTATCTAGTAAGAGGACGCGGATTTCCAATTCATCCGTTTCTCCGGGGGCTCTTGGAGTTCTATGGCCTCCAGTTGCACCACCTTATGCCTACCTCCATTTTGCACATCGCGGGCTTCATGGCCCTTTGCAAACTGTTCTTGGGCATCGAGGCTCATTTTGCGCTGTGGAAGAGATTATTATGCCTTGTACCCCGTTCTCATGAGGGGTCAATATATCAAGTGGGCGGAGCCGAACTATGGCACATCGCCGGGACCGGATATCTATCCGGAACCCCGAAGAAGGCGTCTGAAGACTGGCCTTCGGAATGGTTTTACATGGAGGACGTCCCGCTGCCGGATCCTGTTCGGATCGGTCTTCCGGAGTTTAGCAACGCCCCCAGAGGGAGAATGACCGGGATGTCCTTTACTTGATGAGCCGAATAAGATTACTGGCTCATGCCGGATTGACCATGCCTGGAGTCATGGCAATCTGCATTATGAGGGGAGTGCAGCCGCTCCAATATAGGGGCCACCCCATGTGGGATTTCAACGGGGAGGATGATGCCACCCGCCATGGCCGCAAACGGCCGGGATCGGTCACCGAACTGGTGAAGACCTTGTCCGCCATGTACAAAGGGGAAGAGGATGATTTTCTCCGCGTCAATCCACTGAACGAGTTTTCTTCGAATAATCCTCGAAGTTGGGTAAGAAAATACCTTAGTGGCCTGTCCGATCCATGTTCCTGTGGTTAAATATCTCATTTCATGGTTTCTACGCAGAATCTGCGCCGGCCGTGGAGAAGATACACAGCCCGCCTCACAACCCGAGGATCCGAACGGTCCTCGATCCGCCTCCGAAGAGGATCCGGATATAAAGGTGGAGTTGATCGACGGGTGTTCCACCAACTTAGCATCGATAATGCTTTGCTGCCATTACGGCCGATTACCCCGAATACTTCCAGCCTCACAGTAATCGAGACCGAGGTCCCAATACTCGATAATGACCCATCCGTGCTTATTTCTAATCACCACGATTTGATGGTGTTTCGCAGGGGTGCCTTCGAGGCAGAGGCCGAGCCAGCGCGGCTAGCCAACAAAGGGCGTGACGCCCCGCAGTTAAAAAGAAGTGCGGTCCGAATCGAAACTCCGCCGCAATGGTATAGTGTGTCACCATATCCCGTGATTGATTCCTGAAGGCGATTAACGTTGTTGCTCTTTTCGTGAAAAAGCGCGCCACGGACCGAGTCCGAGGGGTTGTCAATCGAACCTCCGCCACCAGTGCTCCAAAGCCGGATCCGTAAGCGAGGCGAAAGCACGAGGCGTCGCCGGATGCTCCTCCGACGAGGATGCCGACAGATTGTCCGCCACCAACTCGAGATGGAGAGCGCCATGAATCACCGGGCGCCACCGGACAGTTCTTCGTGACGATGTTTCTCCCAAGAGGCCTTGGATGCCTTCAATTGGGAGATGCGCACTCCGTGCCGCCAAGATGGTCTAGCCAGAGCCATGGAGCAGATGTAAAGGACATACGGTGAGGAAATTTGATGCTTATATATGCCAAGAGTCCCCGAGACTTAAAATAGTTAGAATAGCTTATTTAAGGATCATTTGTTATGCAGATCTTGCAAAAAGAATACCCGACTGCCTCAGAGCTCAAGAATGCAAGGCCCAACTTGAGGTCAAGACTAGCCGCTCAGAGGGAGCCACAGAGACCCCTCCGTAATATATGCTTCAAAAGATAAATAGTTTGTGAAGTGCGGCGTGTGTAAATCGACAATAATATTGCAGATGGCGCGGACTAGATCCAGAGAAGCGATGGCGGAGCCAACTATCCTGGCAAGGCTCGGCAGTTGCCACACCTAAATTTGAACCAAATGTATTAGTACACCCACGTGGACATGGACCTGGTACTACAAGTACGTAGCTGGTGGGGATGATGTAAAACTCCGCCGAACAGAGCACGAGTAAATGCAGGATAATAGAATATGGTACTTAAATTTGGATTTTAGTTGTATTTGCAAAACACAAAGTATTTATATATCTAATATTCTAGACAGTTTTTGGTCAGTTGCATTTTACATGCTTTTCTCCTTCATAAGCTCCGCCATACCTGAAAATTATTTCTGCATTCGCCACTGCAGACAAGCAACAGCTCTTGCACCGGTTGAAGGCCGGCGAGAGCGTGCTTACGAGGGTGCGGCAGGAGAAAAATAAACTCCAAGATGCCAACACCCAACTGGGTGAGGAACTAAAGGATGTTCGTGCTCAGCTTGTCCGACTCAGAAGGAGAATTGACGGCTTCACGCGGCATTTTCAAGAGTGCTTGAGCGAACTTTCAAAGAGTTCGGCGAGGAAGGAGACTAACATAAACATGTATGTAGGTTTGCTCACAGGTCGTCCTGAGGAGGAGATGCCCAGTTCTTCGGGTGATCTTCTTCCCGAACTGCGTTAGCTGCACGAACGAGTTCGGCAGGTGATGAAAGGCGTCGGCCAGGCCTTGTGGCCATCTATCTCCCTGCCCGAAGGTATTGGGGAGCTGGCAGAGCGGCTTCAAGGAGCACGGCGGCACTTCCGACTGTGGAAGATATTGGCCTGCCGTTAAGGCGCCAGGGAGGCCTGGGCCATGGTAAAGACACGGTACACGGTTATTAACCCAAACCACATGGCCGATGTCGGACTGTGGGACTGATGGGAAGGAGATCCTCAGTAAGTTAGTGTACGGCCAAGTAGAATTGGCCGCCAAGTATTCCCAAAGCAAGATTGTAAATTAGATAGCCTATTAGATGGCATTGAGGAGGAATACAATGAGTCGAGTTGACTATGTAATTAAATATGACATGAAAAATGTCTTCTAGCCAGATTGTAGATCGCTTGTCATAGCGGACCTTTTCGCTTCACCTCGGGACCCAATAGTCCGAGTGTGTCCGAATACCCTCGCGGTTATATAAGAACCGGGCATGCATGGAGACAAGGCGTGGGGTCATTATTGCTGTATCGCATAAGTGCCCAACTAGTTATGTTATATTACATGGGTAGTAAGAAACATCTTCCAGGACAATAGTTCCGTTAAGGGTTCCTTTCATGGGATGCATGCCCTAAAGTGCATGTCAAAACTGCTAAGAAAGCAGAAAATCATCTGGGGCAGATGGATAAATAGTTTAAAAATCATCTTTCAGTTCACCGACCGAATATTCCCTTAAGAATGCTAGCTTTGGCTTCACCCGGTCGAGGTACACATCCGCTGACCCGACAAGAATAATCGCAGAGGTGCTCCTTTACCACCTAGCCGAACAATCGGGAACGTAGGGTTAAGCACAGGAGCCAGGCAACCCATCTTGGCCAAAACTTAAGTCATATCGATGCATATAATGGTGAATAAAAGGTACGTGCGGAAGTGTGACACATGTGTTGGGCATGAAGCCCGATAAATAAGCTTCGTTAAAGAAGCCCCGAGTATAATGAGCGGACAACGCGTCAAATATGTCGAACAAAGCGCAAACGAGCCTCTAAAGGCTTCAAGAAGAAGGAGGAGGAAGGAGAGAAATAAAAGACAGCAAAAATAAAAATGTGGACGGAGGAAGGAGACGAACTTGGAGTCCGCGCTTAGGCGAGAATCTTCGTGGACGGGCTGCGCTCCATGGGTTCGGCTCGAGTCGGTTATCCGATGCGTTTGCAGACAAGATGCTCCGCCATCAGACCTGGTCGATGATGAAGGACCTTCCCATTTGGGCTTGAGTTTGTCCTTTTCTTGTCCGACAGCGAGAACTAGTTCGCAAACGTTATAAGCTTTGGCCCGCATTTCCTGCTTTGATATCTTTGAGCTCGCTGTTGATAGAATGCGGAACGAGCTTTTGCCACGTCGCTCCTCCTCCAATGCGTCCAAACTGTCCTGCCGATCGAGATCAGCTTCTCTTTCTTCGTACATGCGCACGCGAGGTGAGTCATGAATTATGTCGCAGGCAGGACTGCCTCTGCGCGTACACCATGAAAAATGGTGTGAATCCGTAGTACGATTCGGCGTGGTCCGCAGCCCCGTAGTACGGAGTCGAGCTCCTCAACCCAAAGGCGTGTTAGATTCCTTGAGGGACCGCACTAGTCTGGGTTTAATGCCGCTCATGATTAGACCGTTTGCTCGTTCGACTTGACCGTTGGTTTGAGGGTGATAGACTGAGGCGTAATCGAGCTTCATGCCCATGTTTTTGCACCATAATTTGACCTCATCGGCCGTGAAGTTGGTGCCGTTATCAGTGATGATACTGTGGGGGACGCCACAACGGTGTACTACCCCTGATATGAAGTCCATCACCGGCCCGGATTCGGCCGTTTTAACAGGCTTGGCCTCTATCCATTTGGTTAATTTATCCACCATGACCAATAGGTAGTTTTGCTTGTGGGTTCCTCCTTAAGGGGTCCAACCATGTCAAGCCCCTGCATCATGAACGGCCAGGTGATGGGTATAGTTTTGAGGGCGGTGGGTGGCATGTGGCTTTGGTTAGCAAAAAGCTGGCAACCGACGCATTGTTGGACTAAATCCTGCGCATCTGCCCGGGCCGTCGGCCAATAAAATCCTGTACGGAAGGCCTTGCCTACAAGAGCCCGGGATGCGGCATGGTGCCCACCCAGTCCGGCATGAATTTCAGCCAGGAGGTTTCGCCCTTCCTCTTCGGAGATACACCTTTGAAGGACTCATGTTGTGCTCTTCTTATAGAGCTCTCCCTCATGGACTTTATAGGCTTTGCATCGCCGTACTATGCAGCGAGCCTCATTTTGGTCTTTCGGGAGTTCCTGCCTAGTTAGGTAGGCTAGGAATGGTTCCGTCCATGGGGCGATGACCGCCATTATTTCGTGGGCGGAGGGTGTTATTTCGTTGGTAGAGCCTCCGATTGTGTCAGAGTGTTCGGTGTCAGGCAGTGCGGTTGGGTCCGGATTGTTATTTCCGGACTCCCCTTCCCATAGTACGGACGGCTTGAACAGCCGTTCCAGGAAGATGTTGGGCGGGACAGCATCGCATTTTGCGCCGATGCGTGCCAATATGTCCGCCGCCTGGTTGTTATCCCGGGCTATATGATGAAATTCGAGCCCTTCGAACCGTGCTGACATTTTTAGGACCGCATTGCGGTACGCTGCCATTTTCGGATCTTTGGCATCAAAGTCTCCGTTTATTTGAGATATCGCGAGGTTCGAGTCCCCACGCACCTCTAGGCGTTTAATGCCCATGGAGACTGCCATCCGGAGGCCGTGAAGAAGGGCCTCGTATTCGGCTGCGTTGTTGGAGTCCGTATACATTATATGAAGGACGATTGGACTGTGTGCCCGGTTGGGGACGCCAGACGACGCCAGCCCCAGTGCCGCCAACATTTTGGAGCCGTCAAAGTGCATGATCCAATTGGAGTATGCGCCGTACTTTTAGGGAGTTCGCCGTCCATTCGCCACGAAGTCGGCCAAAACCTGCGACTTAATAGCTCGTCAGAGCTTATAGGTTATATCGAATGGAAGGAGCTCTATGGCCCATTTAGCAATCCGCCCGTCGCGTCGCGGTTGTTTATAATGTCGTTAAGAGGTACTTCGAGGCTACAGCTATCGAACACTCTTGAAAGTAGTGTCGCAGCTTCCGGATGCCATGAACACCGCGTATGCTATCTTTTGATAATGTGGGTACCGGACTTGCATGGAGTTAGGATAGTGGACACATAGTAAACCGGTTTTGAAGAGGGAACCGTGTCCGTCCGCTTCTCATTCGACGACGAGCACCGCACCGACAACTTGATGTGTTGCGGTGATATATAATAGCATTGGTTCGCCCATGTTGGGCGCGCCAGACCGGATTTGTTGCCAATATGGCTTTTATTTCTTCGAGTCCGATCATGGCGCATCCGCCCACTCAAAGTGTTCGGTTCACGGAGGAGGCGGTAAAGGGTAACGATTTTCTCCCAAATGGGAAATAAAGCGGCTTAGAGCCGCCACGCATCCAAATAATTTTGTATTTGTTTGAGGTCTTTTGGAATATCCAATTGTGACAGAGCTCGGATCTTGGCTGGGTTTGCTTCAATTCCTCTACGGACACAATGAAGCCCAAGAGCTTTCCGCCGGAACGCCAAGACGATTTTTCCGGATTGAGCTTCATGTCATATTTTTGGAGATTGTCGAATGTGAGCCTCAGGTCGTCTACTAGAGTTTCGACATGCTTGGATTTGACGACCACGTCATCTACATATGCTTCTACTGTTTTGCCGATCTGGTTTGCCAGACATGTCTGAATCATGCGCTGATATGTTGCGCCGGCGTTTTTGAGCCCAAAGGGCATTGTGTTGAAGCAGAATGGGCCGTATGGAGTGATGAATGATGTTGCAGCTTGGTCTGGCTCCGCCATCTTGATTTGGTGGTAGCCGGAGTACGCATCGAGGGAAGCACAATGAGTCGTGTCCTGCAGTAGCGTCGATAATTTGATCAATGCGAGGGAGGGGGAAGGGATCCTTTGGGCAAGCTTTATTAAGGTCTTTGAAATCAACACATAGGCGCCAGGATTTGTCCTTCTTTGGTACCATCACCAGATTTGCTAGCCAGTCCGGATGTTTTATATCTCGATGAATCCGCTTTCGAAGTTTGGCTAGCTCCTCTCCCATGGCCTGCCTCTTGGGTTCGAAAGCGCCAAGAGCCTGTTTGATCGCTTGAACCTTTTAGGATATTTAGGCTGTGCTCGGCCAGCCGACGGGGATTCTGGCATGTCCGAAGGGTGCCAGCAAAATGTCCCGCTTTCTCGTAGAAATTCTCATAGTGCGGCGTCTACATCAGGGTTTAATTGTGCCCCAATGGAGGCCGTGTTATGGGTCCGTTGGGTGGACTTGGAATTTGACTATTTCATCCGCTGGTTTAAAAGAGGTGGACTTGGATCTTTTATCAAGTATCACATCGTCCCATGTTCACCGTGGAGCGCATCGCGATGAGTTCCTCGGCCGCTAGGGCTTTGGATAGTGCCTCGAAGGCTAGTGCGGCTGTCTTGTTTTCGGTCGGAGTGCTATGTTCGGATCACTAGCGAGAGTGATGATTCCGTTAGGTCCGGCATTTTAAGCTTCATGTACCCATAATGGGGTATAGCTTGAAAAATTGTGAATGCCTCTCGCCCTAATAAAGCGTGATATCCGCTGCTGAACGGGCCACTTGAAATGTGACCTCCTCGGACTGTAATTGTCCAATGAAAAACACTACGCCCAGTGTGATTTTTCCCTGCAGCATGCTTCCGGCTAGGGATTATTCCTCTAAAGGTTGTGCTGCTTCGCTCAATGCGGTTCCATCTATTTCCATTTTTCGGAGTGTTTCCTCGTAGATGAGGTTTAGTCCGCTGCTGCCATCCATGAGTACCTTAGTAAGGCGAAGCCGCCCACTATTGGACCGAGGACCAATGCGGTGGTGCTCGGCTGTTCGAATTTCGGTTCAATCATCGGCATTGAAGGTAATAGCCATGTCACCCATGGATTTATTGTTGCTACTTGGTAGACTTGACAAGGTTGCAGAGTGTTCGTTTCCGCATGTTATTTGATGCGAAAGTCTCAAGACTGCTAATACCGTCTTGGTGTTCTTTGGGCTGGGATTCGAGGCTAGAAGCTCTTCGCCACTTTTGGCCACCTGCCGTAGTATCCAACATGCTCGAAGGCTATGAGTTGGAGTGGCGCCCTCTATGCTATGAATTTTGCAGGGTCTGTTTAGCCAGCCCTCCAGTACGGTTCCGTACCCTTTAGGGGTTTTTGGTTTTTTGGTGTTTAACCCAGGTGCTTGGTGATTATGCTGTAACGCCCCGGATTCGATGCGCCAGGTGTCCACCAGTTATTCGTCGTTGTTGCCTTGTCATTTGCTTGCGTGTTGCATTTTGCCATGTCATCATCTGCATTTCATATCATGTCATCATGTGCATTTCATTTTGCATACGTGTTCGCCTCATGCATCCGAGCATTTTCCCCGTTGTCCGCTTTTGCAATCCGCACTCCTATGTCTCCGGCGCCTTTTTGCCTCTTTTCGTGTGCGGGTGTTAAACGGTCTCGGAATGGACCGAGCTTTGTCAAGCGGCCTTGGTATAGCACCGTAGAACCGCTGTCAAGTTTCGTGCCATTTGGAGGTCGTTGGTACTCAACGGTTAACCGGATAACGCAAAAGCCTCTTTCTCTTTGCAGCCCAACACCCTCCAAAGTGGCCCAAACCCAGCAAACTTCCTCCATGCTCTCGGTCGTTCGATCACGATCGCGTGGCAAAACCGCTCCTCATTTGGACTCTCCTAGCTCCTCTACCTATATAAACACCTCCCCTCCGAATTCGCGGATCAACCCCCAAAACCCTAGATTTTCCTCTCCGCCGGACGCTGTCCGTCCGCCATGCGGACACGTCTGTCCGCCGCCCGCAGCTAACGGGGCCTGCCACGTATGCTTCCGCCGCCCAGCGCCGCCCGCCCGCCGTGTGCAGGCTGGCCCTCATGCCCGATCCGATCCGCCGCCGCCCGCTCGGCGTGCCCGCCGCCTCCGCTTTCGCCCGCCGCCGTCGCCGCCGCTGCCTTCCTTCCCGCCGAAGCTCCGCCGGAGCCGCCTACGCCTCGCCAGCGCCCGCGTCCGTGGCCGCCGCCGCCCGTGTCGCCCGACCAGCGCCTCCTCCGTCTGCGCCGCCCGGCCGCCTCCGCCCGGCCAGCGCCGCGCGCCGTCGTCGCCATGGCGGCTGGCGTCCGGCCTCTGCCGTCGGCGCCCGAGCACCCGCGCCCGAGCCTGATCCGGCCTCGCTTCGCCAAGCGTTGACTTCCCCAGGTCCAAATCCACCAAGTCCCTAATTATTTTGCATATTTTTTTTGCTCATGTTCATCATGCCATAACTCTCTGCATATTGCTCCGTTTCGTGCGTGTAATATGTCAAAATGTTCGCCTCGATGAGTAAATCATTTCATCTCACTGCATCATTTTCATTTGAGCTCATCTTTTTGCCTGAAACGCTGTTAGAAGAGGGCTATGTGATGTTAGTTTCAGATTCTTATCAGGACATGCACTTTTGTCATTTTTGCCATGATTGATGTGTGCGTCCTATGAACTTGAGTCCTACATGTGTTTTGTAATATGCCATGCCATATTTACATGGGTGTATGCCATGTATTTTTGTGATCTCTGTGGTGACTAGCACAAACATGCAAACTAGGCTTCATGATGTTGCTGATTTCAGCCCCTGTTCTGCTGATATTTTTATGCCATGTAAACTTGATGCTACCGAGAGATCCATGCTTATTTTGAGATACTTCAGTAAGGATGTTTTGAACATATGGTTATTTTCTATCCATCCATGCCCTTGTTTGCAATTATGGAGTGCCATAGCTTGAGTCAATCAAGCTCTACTTTTGCTATAAAATGTTTCCTGGCAGGTTGTTTACATGTTATTCAATTTTGCCAAGGTTGTTGTAGTTGATCCGTGTATGCTATGATGTTGTTCTTGCCATGTATAGCTTCTATGCCATGCCTTCTTACTGTGAGCTGTCTTGCCATGCCATGTATTGCTCAGTAGTGAGTGATTCAAGCTCACCAACATGCCTACTTGTTATCTGTTTATGCCATGCTCCAGTTTTGCACCAAGTCTGAATCTGTCATATAACTTGCCATGTTTACATGGGTGCCATCATATTTTCTGATCCTTTTTGGCTCATGGTCACTAAAGGACTTTTGTTCTATGCATTTAGTAGTTTTATGTAATGTCTTTGTTTGCCATGATAAGTTCCTGTAACATGTTGATTGATAGCTCCAAACCTTGCAACCTGATGTTATTTCCTGATAAGTCTGGAACTGTTATTATTTGCAATCTTGCCATGTCATTTTGAGCATGTTTTAGTCATTTCTGGAGATAGCTCAGTGTTCATGTTTTGTCATGCTTTACCTGTACATCATGCCCATGCCTTTTGTTATTACGTTGAGATGATGTAGCATAGTGTTTTGATGCTTGCATATGCCTAGTTGCTGTTTTGGACAGATTGTTGCTATGACTTGTATTGTGTGTATGTGTTGAACCGTTGCTCCGTTTTGAGTGTGCTCTATATGAAACTTGCTTGATTTTGCATGTTGTCTAATATTATCATGTTGCCTCCATGTTTTGAGAGTGTTTGCTTGATGTTTGTATGCATTTTGCATCAATGCCATGCTTACCTTGTTTTGCTCATATCTTTTAGGCCGTAGCTCCGAATCTAATGAACTTTATATGTAACTTGACTAGAATTTCGTGTATATCATCGTGGTGCATCTTAAATTGCTGTTTAACAACTTGAACATAAAGTTATTCAGATCTGGACCAATTTCGAAATTTGCATATGAGGACTTACCGGAGTTGCTCTATGTTGTTTCCGGCCTCATTTAAACTTGCTTTGATGTGTTGGTCTTGTATGCATCATCTCTTGCCATGAATAGCCTCATCTAGCCTTGTCATGCATCATGCTTGGTTGTGCATCATGTCTTGTCTATGTGTGGTGTGTTTACTATGTTGTGTGCTTCTTCTTGTTAGTTCCTGTTTCGTTGCGATCTTGAGGATTCGTTCGTCTACGCTTGGTTCGGCTTCATCCATTCATCTTCTTCATGGACTCCTTCCTAGCGGGATTTCAGGCAAGATGACCGCTACCCTGGATCTCACTACTATCATTGCTATGCTAGTTGCTTCGTTCTTTCGCTATGCTGCGCTACCTATCACCTGTTTATCAAGCCATCCCAAATGCCATAAACCTCTAACCTTTGACACCCTTCCTAGCAAACCGTTGTTTGGCTATGTTACCGCTTTGCTCAGTCCCTCTTATAGCGTTGTTAGTTGTAGGTGAAGATGAAGTTTGTTCCTTGTTGGAACATGGAGATGTTGTTCCTTGCTGGAACATGTTTACTTGTTGGGATATCACAATATATCTTATTTAATTAATGCATCTATATACTTGGTAAAGGGTGGAAGGCTCGGCCTTATGCCTGGTGTTTTGTTCCACTCTTGCCGCCCTAGTTTCCGTCATATCGGTATTATGTTCCCGGATTTTGCGTCCCTAACGCGGTCGGGTGATTTATGGGACCCCCTTGACAGTTCGCTTTGAATAAGACTCCTCCAAAGAAGGCCCAACATTGGTTTTACCATTTGCCTCACCTATGCCCTTTTTCCCTTGGGTTTCCGGAGCCCAAGGGTCATCTTTATTTTAGCCCCGGGCGGTGCTCCTTGAGTGTTGGTCCGAACCGAGCAGATCATGGGGCCACCACGGGCAACTTGAGGGTTGGTTTTACTCGTAGCTTGACTTATCCGGTGTGCCACGAGAACGAGGTACGTCGACTCCTATCGGGATTTGTCGGCACATCCGGGCGGCTTTGCTGGTCTTGTTTTATTCTGTCGAAATGTCTTGTAGCCGGATTCCGAGACTGATCGGGTCTTCCCGGGAGAAGGAATATCCTTCGTTGATCACGAGAGCTTATCATGGGCTAAGTTGGGACACCCTGCGGTATAAACTTTCGAGAGCCGTGCCTGCGTTATGTGGCAGATGGGAATTTGTTAATATCCGGTTGTAGTAAACTTGAAGCAAACTCTTCTAAAATACACCAACCGTGTGCGTAACCGTGAGTGTCTCTTTTCGGGGTTGATCGAGAGGAGAACACGGTTTCTTGGGTTATGTGTGACGTAAGTAGGAGTTCAGGATCACTTCTAGATCATTACTAGTTGACGACCGTTCCTTTGTTTCTCTTCTCGCTCTCATTTGCGTATGTTAGCCAGCATATATTGGGCGTGACAGATGCACCCTTTTATTTCGGACTAGGGATGTATTCGGGTCCGGATTATCCCAAAATTTACTTTCGGTTTTCCGAGCACTCTCCATCGCAGAGTACTTTTGTACTATGGTCACCAAGTCATCAAAGCGTGTAATTTCGCGACGACTTATGGTGTTTAGGATGCCCTTGTTCGTGCAATTATTGCAGAAAAGTGAGATTGTGTCCTCCTCTCGGCAGTCCTTTATCCTGTCCATAACCAGGAGGAATCTGGCCCAGTAATGATGTACTATTTCAGCGGGCTCTTGCCGAATTCGGGATAGATCGCTAATGTTTGGGTGGGCGGTGGAACTAGATCCGAACCCGTCCAATTTAAGACTCGGGGCGAAGTTTCCGAACTTGGAAGTTTGGATTTTTGAATGCTATCCAATGATCCAACCCGCCGCCTGACTTTAAGTTCAGGGCTTGATCGACGTCCGTCCCTCTGCGGCAATCCGGCATGGAGGGATCGGGAATTCGGACGTAGCTAGTCCTTAAGATAGAAGATGAATCACCGTATTGCTCCTTTATCACAGCAACATGATGGGTAACCTGGGGAGAGTTGATCTCTCTCAGATCGGTTTTAAGCCCGATCTGGTCGTAGTCTGTGGTGACTCCCAGTGCGGCGATGCGATCCAAGAGCTCATTTATGGAGGAGAGCTCGGTCGGATCTAACTGCTCGGCGAGTTCCGAGTTGACGTGAAGATTGGTTTCGATGACCCGAGAGGTCATCGTCGGCGCGGTGGCCGAACTGGCGGTCATGAGAAAACCACCTAGCCGGAGAGTTTGGCCGGTAGCCAAAACTCCTTTAGCAACAGAGCCGTCTTTAAAGACGGGATGAGGCATCCTCTCGATGGCGACAAAGACAGGCGAACTCTCAATGAAAGCACCAATGTCGGTGTCAAAACCGGCGGATCTCGGTAGGGGGTCCCGAATCTGTGCATCTAGGCGGATGGTAACGAGAGACAAGGGACACGATGTTTTACCCAGGTTCGGCCCTCTCGATGGAGGTAATAACCTACTCCTGCTTGATTAATATTGATGATATGGGTAGTACAAGAGTAGATCTACCACGAGATCGAGAGGCTAAACCCTAGAAGCTAGCCTATGGTATGATTGTTGTTAGTCCCCACGGACTAAAACCCTCCGGTTTATATAGACACCGGATAGGTTAGGGTTACAGTCGGTTACAATGGTAGGAGATCTACATATCCGTATCGCCAAGCTTGCCTTCCACGCCAAGGAAAGTCCTATCCGGACACGGGACGAAGTCTTCAATCTTGTATCTTCATAGTTCAGGAGTCCGGCCAACGGTGATAGTTCGGCTATCCGGACACCCCCTAATCCGGGACTCCCTCAGGGAGGCTAACCAGCCCACAAGGGGCTGGTGCACCCCCCACAAGGGAGGAGGCCGAATTGGACTTGGGAAGGGGGCGCCACCCCCCTTTCCTTCTCTACTCCCTCTCCTTCCCCTTTTCCCCCTCCGGTAGAAGGAAAAAAGGATGGGGGCGAATCCTACTAGGACTGGAGTCCTAGTAGGACTTCCCTCTCCCTGGCGCGCCCCTTGTTGGCCGGCCTCCTCCTCCCCTCCTTTATATACGGGGGTAGGGGGCACCCCAAAGACACAACAGACAATCTCATAGCCGTGTGCGGTGCCCCCTCCACCGTTCAACACCTCGGTCATATCGTCATAGTGCTTAGGCCAAGCCCTGCACTGGTAACTTCATCATCACTGTCACCACACCGTCGTGCTGACGAAACTCTCCCTCGGCCTCAACTGGATCAAGAGTTCGAGGGACGTCATCGAGCTGAACGTGTGCTGAACACGGAGGTGTCGTACGTTTGGTACTTGGATCAGTTGGATCGCGAAGATGTTCGACTACATCAACCGTGTTACTTGCTTCCGCTTTCGGTCTACGAGGGTATGTGGACACACTCTCCCCGCTCGTTGCTATGCATCACCTAGATAGATCTTGCGTGATCGTAGGATTTTTTTTTGAAATACTACGTTCCCCAATTGCATGGACGTAATAAAAGTGACAAACTCCATTAATCGATGAATATATACATGCTAATATATATATATATATATATATATATATATATATATATATATATATATATATATATATATATATATATATTTCTTATGTGTCCAGTAGCTAGGCAAGATGACTCATCGTGCGTGGATGTACACCGGTCACACTAGTCAGAAAGACATGACCACTGAATGGTTAACAAAAACCAAGGGGTTTCTGAGAGCCGCATTTGCAAATGGCCAGAGGACAACATGGTGTCCTTGTGTCGGGTGCAAGAATTGGCACAAGAGGACAGAGGATGAAATGGGCAAACACCTGTAGAAGTGGGGTTTTACGCCAGATTATACGGTGTGGACATTTCATGGCGAGTCTGCCCAACGTGACAGAGGTGAGGTGCTTCGTCGTCGCACCGACGAGCATCATACCGGGATGCAAGACATGGTGCAAGACTTTGATGATGCTCGGGACTCGGATGATGAGATGGAGGAATCTGCAAAGGCCTTCAATGAAATGTTGGAGTCTTCAAAACGTCCTCTCCACGAGCACACTGAGCTTTGTCAGCTGGATGCCATCTCACAAATAATGGCTCTGAAGGCTCAATTCAACTTGGGCAGAGAATGCTATGACGAGATGATGACAGTATTTGGACTTTTTCTACCCAAAGGCCACGTACTACCTGCAAACCTGTACCAGTCAGATAAAATCCTCCATGCTCTTAAGATGCCCTATGAGAAGATACATGCTTGTGAGAATGGATGTGCCTTATTTAGGCTTCAGTATGCGGACTTGAACAATTGTCCCATTTGCAAGTCATCCAGGTATGTTGTGGTAGACAACGGTATGGGTGAGGAGACGCAGACCAAAATCCCGGTTAATGTTCTTCGGTATATGCCAATCGTACCAAGACTTCAACATCTTTTCATGGTCGAAGAGACGGCAAGACAGATGACATGTCACAAAACGGGCAAAAGAACCCAACTAGATGCAGATGGGAAGCTGATGATGGTGCACACATCAGACGGTGAAGCATGGAAGCGCTTCGATGCATTACATGACGACAAAGCAGCAGATCTGAGGCATCCTCGAGTCGCCATCAGCACGGATGGGTTCAGTGTGTTTGGTCTGACGGCAACCCAATACAGTTGTTGGCATGTATTTGTCATTCCACTCAATCTCCCCCCAGGACAGATTATGCAAAGAAAGAACATTTTCCTGACGTTGATAATTCCCAGGCCGAACTATCCGGGGAAGAATATGAATGTGTACATGCAGCCGCTCAAGGACGAATTGCAAGAAGCCTGGGATAAGGGGTTCAAGACATATGCCGCCTTTAGCAAAAAGAACTTCATAATGCGTGTGTGGTACATGTACTCGATGCATGACTTGCCGACGTATGCGCTATTCGTTGGCTGGTGTGTGCATGGAAGGTTCTCGTGCCCCACATGCAAGGGAGCTCTTCAGTTTTGTTGGCTTGAGGCTGGTCGCAAGTTTTCTTGCTTCGACATGCATAGACCGTTCCTGCATCCTCGCCATAAGTTCAGGAAAGACAAGCAGAACTTCATCAAAGGTAGAGTTGTGAAAGACTCTGCACCACCTCCGTTGATAGGACAAGTGATCCTGGATCAGTTAAACGCTCTCGAGCAAGATCCAGGGTATTTCAAGGGGTATAATTCGCAACACTCCTGGACTCACAAGACATGCTTGCGGGATCTGCCTTACTTCAAAGCCTCCTTTGCCCACACAACATCGATGTGATGCACACTGAGAAGATATCGCCGAGGCACTTTTTGGTACATTGTTTGGCATAGATGGGAAGTCAAAGGATAATCCTAAGGCAAGAGTCAATCAGGAGGCGTTATGTCACAGACCGTTACAAAACATGCAACCACCGAAAGGAAAGAAGAACTGGACAAAGCCAAAGGCATGGTTCAATCTTGGAAGGCCAGCTATGAGGGAAATTATCTTGTGGGTGCAACAGCAGTTGATGTTCCCTGATGGGCATGCGGCGAATCTAAAGAGGGGAGAGAGTCTTGATAAATTGAAAATATTCGTTCTCAAGAGTCATGATTGGCACATATGGATTTAGCGGGTAATGTCGTGCTGTTGTGTGGATTCATCCCTGAGGACGAATGGCTAGTACTGGCAGAGCTGAGCTATTTCTTCCGTGTTCTTTGTGCTAAAGAACTATCGCCTGACTTGGTAGAAGAAATGGAAGAGTTTGCGCAGGAGTTGATCTGCAAGTTAGAGATGATATTTCCACCGGGGTTCTTTAATCCAATGCAGCACTTGATTTTGCATCTCCCAACCGAGACAAGATTGGCGGGGCCTATGCAGAATCGTTGGTGCTACACAACTGAGAGGATGCAGAAGACGATTCGAGCAAAATGTAAAAATAAACGTAGAATTGAAGCATCGATGGCCGAGGGATTCATTACTGAGGAGGCGGCAAACTTCGTGTAGCACACTACGAAGCCAAAAATCGTCATTTGCATAATCCGAAGCCTCGTACAAGGCTGACGAACCTAAAAAGGGTCGGTCCAACCTCAGCCTATTCAAAGGGGATCTCGCACCAGCCAGTGCTTCTAATTCCTTAACGTTGGATTTCGAAGAATGGCGGACCATTTCATTGTATATCTTCAACAACCTAACAGAAGTGCGGCCGTGCATCGAGTAAGTTCTCGGTACATTCTTTCGCAACTTCTAATTCCTTTGAACTACTCTTATTCCCGAATAAATTTCATACAGTCGATACATCGCCAAATTCTCGTATGGATCGGTGATCCAAAAGGATTTCGTCGAGGAGTATGAGCTTCTGGGAAAGCATGGAGGCGGCTATCCCGGTTTCATCTCTTGGTTCAAACAAACGGTAATTTCCATTAGACCATTTCATTTCTTCGTATAATTTGTGGCTAATGCAACAATCCCTTTCGTATTAAACTTGTAGGCTAATTCAGAGCTTATGGACACTGAATTGAGACAAGTCGCTAATGGTTTTGACTATAAGGTTCGTTCATTTGACAAATACGACATCAACGGGTATCGCTTTTGTACCTATGGCAAAGATCTATCTATGACCGACTGAAAGTCTATGAATTGTTGTGTCTCTGCTATCGGCGAAGGAGATACCGAGTATTATGGAAGAGTTGAAGCAATTTATGAACTTAAATTCTATGGTGCAAACCCACCAAACGTCGTAGTCTTCAAATGTATTGGTTCCAGCCAAAGGATACTAGAAGGACTCATGAACATATAGGGTAGTGGAAATCAATCAAAGCACCCATTTGGATGTTCCCGATGTCTATATTATGGCTCAACAGGCAACCCAAGTTTTCTATCTATCGTGGGCCTGTCAAAGTGATCCTAATCTCAAAGCTTGGGATGTCGTTTATGAAGTGCCACCACATGTTAGACCACCTCCCCCCAATGAAGATGATTATGCACCTCACATTAACCCAGACACATATGAAGGAGAATTCTTCCAAGAAACACATCTTTCCAAAAAAACGTTTCAAGAACCGCTCTACTTCACCCCAGAACATTGAAGTAGACAGCGATAGTGAACCCGACTTCACCCCTCAGCCGGAACAAGAAGAGCCTGAACTAGAAGAGGTTACTGCTGCGGATGACCTGTCAATGCTTGACAGATTACGTAGAAGTGGCCTTTCACATGATGATGATGCATTTATTAATGATGATGATGAGCACGTCATTACTGATAGTGATGATGATGATGCATTTATTGATCCGAAACATTTATTGAACCAGATTATGACTAGGTATTCAATTTTTTATGTTGTACTTGATTTATATAGTTACTTGTATGATTGTATGATTTATATAGTTACTTGTATATTTTTCTTACTTTGTATGATTGTTTCTTATACATAGTGCCATGGTCTTGATATCCGTCCCCGTCGGCCCTCGTCCGCTTTATGATTCAGATGTGGTAAATTATCTTTCATAACTATTTGTTGCATTTCTCATTTATGAAAATTATGACCATCAAGTTGACATAGAGATATTTTAATCTAGGAGGTATGTGAACCGGAATTTGAAACCGACCCTATTGTCGAGAAGTTAAATTTAGTTGAAAAAGAAAATGAGTATTTGAAAGAAAAAATTAAAATAATTGAAGAAGAGAAGATAACATTGGAGTTGTATGTTGCCGATGTCGTCGATGATCACAAGATGAAGATGAATGCAATGCGCTTGAAGATGGATGCAATGCGCCTGAAGCTTAAGAAGATTAGAAAATATGCCATTGATAATGAGGCTTGGTATCATTATGCTGTTGGATCAATTGTTACCTTAGTTGCGATCTTCATCGCATTTGTTGTGATGAGGGTAAGTTTTCTCTAGTGTTTTGCTTAAAAAATTCATACTTAGTTTACTTTCCTCCTAAATGGCATAACTACCTAAGCTAGACAAAAAATGAGCTATACTTAGCTTTCTTTCCTAAAAAATTTCATGATAATCTTTAATAATATAGACTTACCTTACTCCTCGAAAATGACATAATAACATTAGTAAGCTCCAAAATGACCTAATTACCTAGCTTGCCTCTAAAATTACATACACTTAGCATTTTTTACCTAGCTTAGCAATAAAATGGCATTTTTACCGACCTTAGTTAGAAGAAGAAGAAGAAGAAGAAGATAAAAAAGAGGAGGAGAAAAAGAAAGAGAAGGAAAAAAATCTTCTTCTTCTTCCTTTTCTTCCTTTTCTTCCTCTTCTTCTTCTTCTTCTTCTTCTTCTTCTTCTAGCTAGTCTTCTTCTTCTTCTTCTTCTTCTTCTTCTTCTTCTTCTTCTTCTAGCTAGTCTTCTTCTTCTTCTTCTAACTTGCTTCTTTCCCAATTTGTAGATTTGCTGTAGATGAGGAAGCTTGCGTTGATGGAGTCTACTCTTCTCTTTATGCTTCCTTCTTGTTTTGATTTTGTAGGATGAACAATATCAAACTTGCTAACTATATATGTATGGATGAAACCATTGTATGCTTGTTGTTGGATATGTTGGCTATGTATATGTGTTGGATGAAACCATTTGCTATGTATATGTGTTGGATGATCATATCCATATGGCAGGGATATGATTAGGTATGTATATGTGTTGGTATGCTTGTCTAAAGTATTTTCATATGTGTGTGTGTGTGTGTATATATATATATATATATATATATATATATATATGTGTGTGTGTGTGTGTGTGTGTGTGTGTGTGTGTGTGTGTGTGAAATTCTGTCAAATTGAATGAATTCAGGAAAAAGCCGATAAAACAGGGGCTATATAGACTCTTTGCCGTCCGCTGGCGGACGGCAAAGAGCTTTGCCATCAGCTAGCGGAAGACAAACATGCCACGTGTCAGCTAGCTGTGCAATCTGGGGCAGTAGGCTGGCTATTTGGATGCTTTGCCATCGGCCAGCGGACGACAAAGAAAGTTTAATATTCGTCGTCAGCCAGCTGACGGCAAAACTACCAAATAGGGCAGCCCCAGGTGCTGCCACGTGGCACGCTTGGTCGTTCGCTGGCCGACGGCAATGATTAATGCAATTTGTCGTCCGCTGGCGGACGGCAAAGATATAAAGATTTTTGTCGTCCGCCAGCCGACGGCAAAGAAGCCTTTGTCGTAGCCTGTTCAGCCGGACGTGTTGCCGTCAGCTGGCTGATGGCAAAGACCTTTGCCGTCCGTTATGTGTGCCTTTGCCGTCCGCCATGGCTGACGGCAAAGTTCCTGATTCCTGTATGATTCTTATTTTTGGACAGAACTTTTAAAACATAAAGATCATTTTTCTCTTTATGTAAACTTATAGTTGGCAATGGGGAAAATGTGAGGTTTTGGGAACACTTGTGGATTGGAGATAAGCCTCCAAAAAGAATTCCACTAAACTATACACTGTATGTTTTGGTAAAAACAAATATGTAAATGAAATTCTCTGCAAAGGGTCTGATTAGGTCCAGTTTATAAGGACCTTGTGTGCGGATTCATTAGAGTTGCGCGACAATATTAAAGAAGTTTGTGTTGTGGTAGTTTTGACATACCAAAAAGACTCCATCAGATGGACACTTACTAAGGAATTGTATATGTTTAGTTAAATCTTACTATAGGACCTTGGCTGAAAATGGGATCAAATATCCGCATAACTTCTTGTGGAAAGTTAAGATGACCCTAGAGTTAAAGTGTTTATTTGGCTTGTGCTTAGAAAATAACATCCTACCTAATGAGAATCTTCTTAGGAGAGGGTGGCTTGGTGATAATAAATGTCCATATTGTGGAAGGAATGAATCAATAAATCGTTACTCTTGCAGTGTTCTATTGCTAAATTGCTTTGGAATATCATGAAGTGTTCTTTCAATCTACATGATATACTTGATAGTGTACGTGACCTGTTCAACATTTGGTTATTAAGATTTCATAAAAATGAAAAGAACCTAATTGTGGTTGGAATATTTGTTATTTTCTGGACTATTTGGAAATTGGGAAATAATATTACTTTTTATAACAACAAGGTGACTGATCCTTGTACTCCTGTTAATATGATTATCAAATGGCTTCATGATTGGAATATTTTGCGAAAAACCCCATAAAAACTAGGAACAATGAAGTGGGGCGTAAAAATGGTTGAGCTAAATGCAAGTGAAGTCTTCAAGGCGACACACAGGTGGTTGGGTGATCTTCAGGGTAACTCTTTGTCCCTCCTACCTTTGGCTGATGTTGAAGATGTTCATTTGCTATCCTGCTTTGAAACTGTGGTATGTTGATGTATGGTTAGAATTTCCCTTATACTTTCGTATTACCATTTCCTGGACGCTTGGTTTGTAGGCTCCCAGGATGATGGCTTCGGAGTTTATTACTAGTGTCAAAAACTCTCTTATATTATACTCCTTCTGTTCCCAAATATTCATCTTTCTAAGGATTTCAACAAATGACTTCATATGGAGCAAAATAAGTGAATCTGCGCTCTAAAATATGTGTATATATATCCGTATGTGATAATTCATTTGAAATCTTTAAAAAAACAAATATTTAGAAACGAAGGGAGTAAGACAGAGGGAGTGGCTTTTACGGGTTATCGGTTAGCTATATACCGATATGGCCTTTTGTGGTCTTTTGGAGGCCGTTCGGGAGCCCTTTCTGCTCCCTCTTGATCGTTTATGTTTCCTAGTTCTAGTTGTTGTATAAGGCATTGTGGTTTCCGTTAATAAAAATCGGAGAGAGAGCTCTCTTTATCAAGAAATAATAATTTGTAGATGACTTTTCAGCTTATGTCCTACTGCTCTTTGGTACTTGAATAACAATGTCGTAAATAGATGAAACAGACTTGGGGGTCAATAGCTGCAGTATAGAAGCTACTGTAAAATGCGAAAAGTGCCTGCAGCTATCGAGCTTCATTGCTCTTGATATTTGAATCTTTTGAAAAACACACTTTCGATGCTAAAAAAATCTTAAAACAAATATGTGAATACGTACACATATTCCTAAGGACCGGTAGAAATCTAGAGAAAAAATACTATGTATTTTAGGAAATACAAAAAAGAGAAATTTCTGACAGAAATGGCACCTTTTTTCTCCTATATATTGTCAGAAATTTGTTTTTTTTTTCTATAGTCCAAAACAAAACGAGATTTGTACCGAAACTTGCAACGGGTATTCGGAATGTGTATATGCATCCCGGGAAATAATTTCACATTTTTTTGAAACTTCAAAGATACGAATTTGAAAAAGTCAAATATAGAGAGCACTGGTGCTCGGGTGCTGCAACGCCGCTCTCCTGTGCCGTAGAGAGCGTCAATGCATATACGGTCGGCATCTATTGGCCTGATTTCTTCCTAGAGCTGGTCTCTTTAAAATATATCTGACCAGTTATTTACATTGGAAGCATATATGTAAATAATTTTCCGGAAATTCCCATCACTATCGGAAGAGTGGATTGTGCGAGCAAGACAGATTGCACCCAAACGCCACAGATATAGACTGTCAACTAATATTGCAGCAGCTTATATGCAACACTACAATTCAGAAGCTGCATTTGCCCAAGCAGAAAACAGTTACCCACGAGAAGTACTGCAAAAGCAAGATCTCCATCCACAAACACCTCAAGGCGCTGCATCTAGAACCCGTTCATCTCCAGCAGATAGGTGCGCCGCTTCATCAGCGCCTTGGCCGCGAACCTGAACGGCCCATCGAACGCGCCGGAGACAAAGGCTTCGGTCTCCTTCCGGCCACCGTGACATCCACCAGACCCATCGCCGGACGGCCTAATGACGACCAGGGTCGCGCCCTGCAGCCCCAGGCCGCCGGGCAGCTCGAGGTACGGCGCGTACTTGAGCTTCATGCTGCACGCCGGGACCTGCGTCCTGTTGGAGCACGCCGAGGCCGACAGCCGGTTCTCCCTGAACTCCGCGAGCTGCTCCGCCCCCATGCACAGCGTCCCCTGCCCGTCGGCGTCCGCCAGCACCAGGCTTCGCAGCGTCGGATGCTCCTTGATGATCGACCGGAGGAGGTAGTGCCGCGTCGACGCGGCGATCAGGGAGCTGATGGTCCACACCACGCGGAGCTTCAGCCCGCCGTTGGTGTAGAAGGACTCCGGCATGCTCCCGCCGTCCTCCGCCGCCGACGGCTCGTGCCCGGCGGGCTTGCGGTCGACCAGGGTGCCGCCGAGGATGACGCAGCTCTGGAGCGTGCTGCCGTACCTGGCCCGCCACTTGAGCAGCACGCCCTCCTCCGTCCCGACGTCCCCCGAGGGGAGCTCCACCCGGAGGTTCCGGACGTGGGAGAACCCCCTGAGCACCTGCACGGGCGAGTGCTGCGCGAGCCGCGGGAACAGCGGCCTGCCGCCGCCCGCTCCGCCCGGGCCGCGCATGCCGTGGAACGGCTTGGCGATGGTGAAGAGCATGAGCTTGAAGAGGTGGGAGAAGATGTGCCGGGGCTTGGGGGACGAGAGGTTGAGCGCGTCGTCGGGGTCGCCGTCCACGGCCACCACGCGGTCGATCTTGACGTACACGTCGTGGACGAGCGGGACCAGGTCGTTGAAGCGCCTGGACACGGCGGCGCAGCGGCCCAGCGAGTGCACGTCCTCCAGCTTGTTGAGGATGAGCAGCACGAGCGAGTCCGGCAGGCCGTCGATCCGGTCCGGCTCCGGCGCCGCCGGGTCCGCGTGGATGCGAGCCTTGGGATGCATTTTCAGACTCTGAACGGCTACGAACGAACCAGCAATTTCTTTTCTGAAACAAAAACAGTGGCTGTGGTAAGAACTAAGAAAACGAATTTGACGGGGGAGGAGCTGAGCTGCGCTGCGCAAGGCGGGAGCATTTGTCACACAATCTTGGTGCGCGAACGGCCTGAGCTGAACCAGCAAGACACATCCAATCCAACGCCAGAAAAATTGTCTCTACAATGCGACTGAATCTCTCCACACAAAACACAAACAGGCGTGCGTGAGCGGGACGAACAAAAATTCATCCATGGAACAGTACTGCTATCGTGCTAAGACTAGAAACTGAACCGGGCCAGATGAACCAAGAAGGCTGTACTACTTACCACGAGGACGGCTACGGGCAGCTTGGTGGCGGCGAAAACAATGGACCGAGATGAAACCGGCCGGCCCCAAATCCGGCCTTCGGCCCAGAACCCGGCCGGATCCCAGCTCCGGCGAGCGCGAACTAACGACAGCACCCCACGCGAGCAGCCGGGGCTTGGATTCGGGCAGTGAGCTAGCGCGAGAAGGGAAGGGGAGGGGAGGGGAAGAGGATGTGGTTTGCTTTGGGGAATTTTCTGGCCTCGGGGTCTCGTCCCGGGGACGTTTTCTATAGGAGGGGAAGCGTGCTGCTCACCACTGGGACTGGGTGTGGGCGTGGCTTGGGGAATAGTACTGCCTTGGAGGGAGGCGACGGTGTCGCTGCGGCGCGCGCACGGCCTACTTTAATAATAACGCCGTTTTACGTAGATAGACTCGGGTGGACGCACGGTGACCGGGTCACTCGCGCACGCGCCTGCGCCTTTGCGCTTTGCCCCGGTCGGCAAGCTAATTTCCCCTTCGCTTTTACCACGAGAAAGATGAGCACTGATAAGCGATCGGAAACAGAGGACGTGGCCATTTGCTTGCGGTAGTGGTACGTCCGTATGCAGACACGTACACCTGTACCTTTTCCCTTTGCCTTTGGAGCTAGTGGGGCGACGGACGTGACCTTTGTGCGCTCAACATGTAGCTTAGGAAACAGTTCACTTAATCTTACACCCTTCACTAAGCGGTTGATGTTTGACGTGGCGCCTGATTGCTACACAAATTATTGAGTATATGTGTTATGTGCATATTGTGTATTGAGTCCGCCTCTTAGTTTTTTGTGTAGTTGAGGTCCGTGACCCATCTTTGTACATCATATCAATACATAGTGCAATTACAACATCATATATGGTATCAGTTTTTTAAGTTTTCATTCTCGCTCCCGCTCCGCCGCCGCCTTCGCCGCCGCGCGTCTACCCGCGCCGCCGTCGCTCGCGCCCCTGTCGCGACCCGCCGTCGCGTTTTTCCCATCTCCACGCGCTTCCGAACGCATCGCGCGAGCCCGTCTCCACGCGCTGCTGCCGCTTTTCCATCGCGCCAGCCGCTCCCGCCGAAGCTGCCTCGACCCGTGGCGCTGCTGCCTCGTGCCTCCATGGCCGGTGCCTTCCAATCAGCTGCAGTACAGGTCGTGGCTACTTCGTCTCCCGTCAACGATGGATTTGCTAGCCAGCCAATAGCCCAAGAAGCCCGGCCGCCAGATGGATTTCGTCCGCAGCCCCCGCACGTATACGGCGCCCATCAATTATACGGTGCCCTGCAGCCTGCTGGTGCTCCGTCCGCGGTCAACCCCTGGTGGGGGTACGCCTCTGCCGACCCGTCGCCGGCGCTCTACAGCGCGGCCGTCACCTACGACGCGTCCATGGAATCCTATATACGGGGCATACGAGACTCCGCCCGCCTCCACGTACGGGTCTCCACCTGCGTACGGGGCTTCGCCCGCGTACTGGTGAGGGTCATCAGCGGGCCAACACTCGCCTGCTGGGCAACAGCCAGACGGCGCCCAGCACTTGCAGCATTTGTTAGCGGGCCCGTAGGTTTTTCCGATGGACCATCCGGCCTATCCGGCACCGCAGTTGCAGTCGGGACTGTGTGGAGCGTACCCACTGCCGCCGTTGAGCGGCGGCTACGGCTTCCCCATGGCGTCTCCGTCCTCCTCGCCGGCCTTGTCGCCGGCGCCTTGGGACCCGGTGCTCCTCACCGGGCTGCATGCCGCTTCTACGCCAAACAATTACACTGGAGTTGGTGATTGGTACATGGACACCGGTGCTACGGCTCACATGTTTGCTCATCCTGGTAACCTTGCCTCCTTCACTCCTGTCTCCACCAACCGCCGCATTATTGTTGGCGACGGTTCCACACTTCCTATCACACATGTTGGGCACACTTCTTTTCCTTCTACTTCTACTTTATTATCTTTGTCTAACATACTTGTGTCACCTCATCTTATTAAGAATCTCATTTCCGTTCGTTGTTTCACTCGTGGAAATCCTGTTACCGTTGAATTTGACGAGCTTGGTTTTTGTGTCAAAGACGCTCGAACCAGGATGGTACTTCACCGATGTGACGGCCCCGACGAGCTCTATCCGGTGCACTCGCCTTCATCCTCCACCACCGCACCGTTTGCTCTCTCTGCTGGCGTCGATCTCTTGCACGCTCGCTTGGGTCATCGCAACCCCATCACACTTCGTCATATTCTTAGGAGTTTCAGTTTCAGTTGCAATAAGATCGAGGATCACACTTGGCATGCCTGTCGAGTCGGTAAACATGTTCGCCTGCCGTTTAATAATTTCACTATCATTGCTTCTTTTCCTTTTCAGTTGATTCATAGCGATGTGTGGACTTCTCCGGTTCCCAGTAACTCGGGCTATTTATATTATCTAGTCATTCTTGACGATTATTCTCATTATTTGTGGACTTTTCCTTTGCGCAGAAAGTCGAATGCACTCCTTGACGGCTTTTTACTCCTATGTCCGCACGCAGTTTGGGCGTCTCATCCTTGCGCTTCAGACGGACAATGGAAAAGAGTTCGACAACCTCGCTTTCCGCACCTTTTTGTCGCATCACGGCACAGATTTTCCGCCTCACATGCCCGTACACTTCACAAAGATAACGGTCGAGCGAACGCGTCGCCCTTCGTGACTCAATGATCGCATTCGCGACGCTCTGTTTCATGCCAATGTGTCGCCTCGTTTCTGGCCGGACGCACTCGCCACTGCATCACTTCTCCTTAACATTAGACCCTGCCGCCCACGATGGAACTACGCACCTCACCATCTTCTCTTTGATACGCCCCCGTCTTATGACGGCTTGCCTATTTTTGGGTGCCATTGCTATCCCAGCACTGCCGACACTGCTTCTCACAAACTTGCACCTCGATTTGTCGCTTGCATCTTCATTGGCTATCCCTCCAACTCCAAGGGATATCGGTGCTACGATCCCGTCTCCCACCGTGTGTTCACTTCTCGGCACGTTTACTTTGATGAGCATGTGTTTCGCTTCACCAGTACCCCTACTGTTCCTCCCGCTATTGGTGGACGCAGTTCTCTCGACGCCTCTCCCGGGCGCCATACGCCTCTCTTAGCGCCCCGCATGCATGCGCCGCCTCCTACACCATGGCGCCCGATGTTGGCCCGGCCCTCGCCGCGCCCGGCGCCCGACGTTGGCGCTTCGCGGCCCTCGCGCAGCGCCAGCGCCCGCCCCACACGCGCCCCGGCGTTGGCGCCATGCCCCTCGGTGCCCTCGGTGCTCGCGGCCCCCGGCGCCCGCCATCCCTGCGCCACCGGCGCCAGCAGTCCCAGCGCCCTTTGTGGCGGTCCGGTCACCAGCGCCAGACTGGCGTTTTTCGCCGTGGCGCTACGCCTCGGCTGACTACGTCCATGCGGCGTCCACCTCTGAGCCGTCGCCATTATCGTCCTTCGTTCGAGCCGCTCTTCGTGGCCCGCTCTGGATGGCTGCGATGCAAGAGGAGTTTGACGTCCTTTTGCGCAACCGGACGTGGCAGCTTGTTCCCCGTCCCCGGCACGCCAACGTGATTACCGGGAAGTGGGTCTTTAAACACAAGCTTCGTCCTGATGGTACCCTTGATTGCTACAAAAGCGCGCTGGGTCGTTCGTGGCTTCCGACAGCGTGCTGGCATTGACTTCACCGACACCTTCGCTCCGGTTGTCAAGCCCGGCACGATACGCACGGTTCTCCACCTTGCGGTCTCCCGTGCTTGGCCGGTGCACTAGATGGAAGTCTCCAACGCCTTCCTCCATGGTCACCTCGAGGAGCAGGTCTTCTGCCAGCAGCCCACCGGGTTTGTTGACCCGACGCTTGCCGACCACGTGTGCCTGCTTTCGTGGTCCTTGTACGGACTCAAGCAGGCTCCGCGCGCTTGGTACCAGCGCATCGCGGCGTTTCTTCACCAGATTGGGTTCCGCTCTACCCGCTCGGACGCCTCGCTCTTTGTCTATCATCAGGGCTCTGACATGGCCTACTTGTTGCTCTATGTCGACGACATCAACTCGACGCATGTACGGCTGGTCTCCTCGATCCAACAGACGGCTCGTCTTGGCTACTGAAGTTCGCCATCAAGGACTTGGGTCCTTTGCACTACTTCCTCGGTGTCGAGGTGGTGCGCCGTCCGGATGGCTTCTTCCTTCATTAGAGGAAGTACGCTCACGAGCTCCTCGGCGCTACCGGCATGCTTAATCAGAAGCCCGCCGCGCGCTGATCTGAAGGCCACGCTTTACGCCACAGATGGTTCTCCCGCCGGATGTCGCTTTCTATTGGTCTATCGTTGGTGCTCTCCAGTACCTCACTCTGACTCGACCGGAGATCCAGTATGTCGTGCAGCAGGTGTGTCTTCATATGCATGCTCCTCGAGACGTTCACTGGGCTGCCGTCAAGCGGATTCTCCGCTATATCTGTGGCACTATGGATCTTGGCATCACGCTTCACGCCTCTGCCGACACCGCCTCACCGCCTACTCCAATGCGGTCGGGCGGGCTGCCTCGACACTCGCCGCTCCACTTCAGGCTATTGTGTCTATCTTGGACCCTCACTCATCTCGTGGTCGCCCGCGGCAGCCTACGGTTTCGCTCCAAAGGTCGAGGCCGAGTATCGTCGCGGTGGCCAACGCCGTCGCCGAGTGTTAGTGGCTTCGCCACTGCTTCAGAGCTCTCTTGCCCGCTGATCGTGCCACGGTGGTTCATCTGCGACAACGTCTCGGCGGTCTACCTCTCCGCTAACCCGGTGCATCATCGACGGACCAAGCATATTGAGTTGGATATTCATTTTGTTCGGGAACAGGTTTCCCTTGGCCATATTCGTGTTTTGCACGTCCCTACTTCCCAACAATTTGCCGATATCATGACCAGGGGCTTGCCTACGGCGTCATTTCAGAGTTCCGTCCGATCTTTGCGTCGGCCATGGTGCCGCTTCGATCATGCGGGTGTTGAGTATATGTGTTATGTGCATATTGTGTATTGGGCACACCTCCTAGTTCCTTATATAGTTGAGGTCCGTGACCTTTGTACATCATATATACGTGCCTATGCACGAAGAGCAATACATCGTGCAATTACAACATCATACACAAATATAAGGTGCAGTGGATGCACGCTCCCCCCTCCGCGTTGCCCCGCGTGCGACCAAGGGGGAACCGGCTCCACCTCTTAGCCGTCCCTCGCCGCCGCCTGAGGGCGTGGTTCGGCAAAGCCCAGTCGATGCCGGCGCTAGCAAGGATTCCTTTCTTTCACCGAGCGATGGCTTTGGTGCAGGACGAGGCAGCCGACTGGGGACGCAACACGCCGGCGCAACAATGGTGGTGGACCTTTCCCTCCTATGCTTGGGGTGCTTGGGGTATTGACCCTGTTCGATGGTGACAGTGGCTCAAAGCGAGGTGCGTCGGCAGTCGTACGGTGGTTGCAGGGGCGATCCAGGGTGAGGAGGCAGGAGGCCTCCCAGCCTTGTCGTCGCCGAAATCTGGAGGAGCCAAATGGGTTGTGACGGTGGCACTGGTCCCTAGCGGGGCGGTGCGGTGGTTGCGGCGTGGCCAGCGGTGACATTTCCCCTACCCGATTATGGTCGGCTGGGCCCCCTTCCTACAAAGGGCGGTTATTTGCGATGTAAGGAGGTGCCTTTTTCCCTTCATCAATCGATAGTGTCCAGGTGTGGCGACAGTGGGGTGGTCTTGGATGACGGGGCGGCGACCCTAATGGTGGTCTTTTTTTTTTCATTTGGGCGCATTGGCACCCGAGACCCAAGCATCCTTGTCGCTCGTGGTGGCATATACAGTATGCATGTAGGAGTTTGTATCCACAAAAGACACCGTTTAAGAAGCAAATAATATTTTGTATTTTACTGTTTACTTAGTTAATCTGATAACTTAAGTCTTAAACCAGAACAACATTAGCTGCAACATCCAACCCCTATTTAGGAGGTTTTTTTATGCATTGTGTTGTAATCATGTACAATTTTTCTTTGTGTGTTTCCAATGTTCTTGCTTCGACATAGTGTAATTCCTCTCAGGCTCCATTTGAGTAATTACACTCTATCGAGGCTCCAAAGTTGATTTATTTTCTCAAACCAAGCCAACGGTTACTTCTGTGGTTACTAGAAATGGTTTTCTCTACAGTAGTTTCTGACAGATTTGATTGAGTGTTTGTGGTCAGTGATGTGCCGTTACACGTTGTACTCGATAGTTTGATGGTATTATTAGTACTTATATGGAAGTATAAGACAAGTATATACAATGTGAGACATTTTTTGTGTTGGTGTCGGTTGCTTTATCATGGTTCTGATTTCTTTACCATCATTGTCTACCTTGGTTGCAATGATTTGTCAAAAAAAAAACCTAAACCCTTCTAATGGCTACTCAGGTTCATCTCGAGCATCCTTGAACTTTTGTTTATCCTGGTTTTGGTTTCATTTCATGGAAATGGAAGCGGGGCGCTTTGTTTTGGCCCGCAATATCTCTAAGGCTGGTCATAATAGGGAGTAACTTAGACTAGTGTTACTACCTTCATAATGTAAAGTAAGATATTAGTAGTATCATACTCCCTCCGTTCGGAATTATTTGTCGCAGAAATGGATGTATCTAGATGTATTTTTGTTCTAGATACATCCATTTTCGCGACAAGTAATTCCGAACGGAGGGAGTAGATGGCTTCATTTATTAGCTCGTAGGCTCATCTTGTGTTGGAAAGCGCTATGTTACAGTAACATTTTATGTTATCACCTCTCATTAATTACTTGCACATAAGCATAATTTTCTCGAAATGCGCTATGTTACTAGCTAAGTTACTCCCACTATGACTAGCCTAAAAAAGGTATATGGATACCATATAGAGATCTTCCTCCCACTCAACATAGGTTGTCATGTTGTCGAGGCCAAAATTGATGTGTTGGAGAGGTAAAAGGACAAGCGAGGCATAAATTGTTATTCTAGTCCTCGGGTTATGCGCATCTTTATGAGCAGTAAAAATGCATAAATAGAAAAAAAATGTTTTTCGTCAACAAATGTTGCTTAGTTTTCTACCTGTGTGAATTTTCATGATGAAACGACATTCTTGGATACGTGAAAAAAAAATCAGTTCTCGCAGATGCTTTAAGAAATAACCTCTTTGGAATATCATTTTTTCTAGACCCCCACAAATGTCATTTCATCATGAAATTTTGCATGCGACTGAAAGTCATCGCTGTTCACCACAACTTTTTTTCAAAATTGCTTAAATTATTTATCTATTTTTTGAACGTTATCGTTAATCCGGATACATGTGCACCAGGGAGCAGAAACCCCATGCCCCAAGCGAGATGTAAAAAAAATTTGTCTCAAACCAAACGTTTTCAAAACAAGAATATATACGTCTCAAACGAGTAATTAGTCGTTAAATGAAGTCCCTACCGCCTTGCTCCTATCCCGACGTATGAGACCTGGCAAAGCAATCTCATACTCCAGCGAGACCAAGTCTTAACAAGACGATTGACATGAAAGCGCGAAAATATCACTGCACTGCCGGCATACTTGTCCTTCTGTTTGTGACGACGCACACGCACGCACGGGACGGCATGGTTGTTCCTGTTCCTACACTCTCCACCACGTACTCACACCACCATCGACTCGAGTACGTGTGGCGGCGAGCAACGAAAGTGAGATACTCCCTCCGATTTATAATGTAAGATGTTTTTTGACACTAGTGTATGTCAAAAAACTTCTTACATTATGGGATGGAGGGAGTAGTAGTAGACTGAGCTCGAATGTGGTCAAGCTGCTGGCTCCGCTAAGAGTGGGATGAGCAGGCTGCATGTCTGGTGGCTCTGCTGCTGCCCCGGTCGACGGGGCGACGTGAACGGTGACGGTGAGCCATGGTTCCACGAGCACGAGGTTTTCGTCGTTTCCTGGCCTCGCAACTTACGGTTTCCATCTACGATCTGCGTCTACGCACTGTAGGCTGTAGCAAAGGGGCCGGGGGCGCTGATCTGCACGAAATGCAGGATTAACAATAACATGGACGTACCAACTGACGGCGGGCAGCCCACGATGCGTGCGTGCTCAGAGTGCGTGCGTGCCCACGACTCACTTGTTTACTCGCTGCTTGTACTTGCCCAGACACCGTGCAATTACATTGTAGTCCACCGTACAAGCTGTAAGGGGAGCAGTAGTAAGCTGTAAGCTACTACAGTATTAGCGCGATAAGCTGGAAGGTCCCGTACATGCAAGTGGCATTAGACTAGCAGAGCCGTCGCAAGGACAACGTAGATCATATAGTACTAGAGCAGTATGGTATGTCAGCCCGGTTATACGGAACAAATTATTCTGCCACGATCGATCAGGAGTAGTAGTCGGCACGTAAGTCCCAAATTAAACAACAACAAAATGGTAGTGCACACATTCGCAGTAACGTCAGGTTAGCACTAACTGAAACTCGTTGATTTCAGAGTCAATATTCGTGTACAACTAGCCGCCTGGCTTCCGGAGTGGCAGCCCGAGCTTAGATCGCCGGCGGGGAGACCCCTGCCCCTGCCCGCCTCGTCGACGGAGACGGACGACGGGGACGGTCCATCCGGCTCGCCGAGAACCACGACGGTGCAACACAAGTTTACCCCGCGCGCGCACGCTTCGCCGCTGCACATGCGCAGGCCCCGCCGGCCTAACCAAGCCCCACGGCTGATTGGCTCATTTTGGTTGGTGCCCGATGCCTCGCTCTCCACCCTGGAATCTTTCTCTTTGGGACGGCCTACTGAATCGATCGATTAATCAAGGCTCCTCGTTCGTCTCATGCCGCACGCAACTCGCACCTAAGCTGAGATGCTTATCCATGATGTGCTATCCGCTATCTTGTCAGGCATAAATAATGCGCATTACATCTATCCGCATCTGTCGTCCAATCAGTTTCCCCTTTTTCTTTTTGCGGCATTATTGGCAGCTCGCGTTCGAGAAGAAGACGACAAAACAGAGAATTATCAGAGACACGTTGCTGTCAGACTCGGGAATACGGATGAGGCACCCCACATGCATCGTCCTTTTTTAAAGGCGCACACGTAGCATCTCCAGCCGCTCCAGCCGTTGGTCTCTCAGGCCACGATTTTACACGCCCCTGGAGACGAGCCGGCGCTAAAAATCGGCAAGCAGACGACGGCGGCCACTAACTTCCGTTCGCCACGCCCCGCGTATTTTTATTTAAAAAATCTGAATTCAGCAATGTTCGGCTAAATTCGGCAAAGTTCGGCTTAATTCGGCTAACTTGACATTCATATTCAACATGTTCGGCGTTACATAAATTATTAAAAAAAAGACATCTACGAGCCAAAGAGGTCGCTGAGCGCGGCGAACTCATCGACGTCGCCGCCGTCCTCGTCGTCGTTGTCGGCGGCCTTCTCCTTCTTGATGGCGCGGCCGCCCCTGCTGCTGGACCCCTGCCCGGCGTCTCCAAGGCGGACCGGGGGTGGCGGCACGTCGTCGTCGTTCTTTCGTCGTCGAGGACGACGACGCCTCCTTCGCCCGACCACGGGCGCTGGCTTCAAGCGCTTCGGCGAGGATCCGCGCCGCAGCTCCATCTGCGCCCAGTCGTCGCGCGCCCACTTCAGGGCCGCCACGTCGTCGAGCTCCTCCTCATCGACGCCGCCGGCGAGCCCGGGCTCCGTCTTCACGACGGGGAGCCCCGGCTCCCGCTTGACGGCAGCGAGCCCCGGCTTCGTCTTTGGATTGACGAAGCGCGGAGGAGCCGAGGAGGAGGCGCGCCGGCCACCCTCGTTAATGACAATGCCGGCGCTGCGGGTGTCCACGGTAATGGACGTTCAAACTTATATCTTGATCTAATACAACTAGAAATGGATACTTAAGTTATGTGGCTCCGTGATTGCTTTCTCGTGGGAGTCGAGGAAGGATCTCTGGCGTTGATACTACAACATGTTTGTTAAATATAAACCGCTATTCTTTACTCTTCTACATGCCGCAAGATGCTTGGAGCTGCGTGAAGATGCTAGTCTTTGATAGGCTAGGCCTTCCCTCTATTCGGCATTCGCAGCTTCACCCACGATACAACCCTTCCATTTGATATCAATGCATACTTAGTGTAGATCGATGCTTATAGTACTTTGGATGAGTACTCACGGTTGCTTTGCTACCCCTTTTCCCCTTCCTTCTTCTTTCGGTTGATGCAACCAGACGGTGGATCTCTGGAGCCAGATGCCACCGCCGACGGATACTACTATGTGGAGACCGCCGAAGACCAGGAGTAGTTAGGAGGTCCCAGGAAGGAGGCCTTGCCTCTTCGATCGTGTTGCTTTTGTGCTAGCCTTCTTAAGGCAGTCTTGTCTAACTTATGTCTATACTCAAATATTGTTGCTTCCACTGACTCTTGTGTATCGAGCAATGTATTCGAGCCCTCGAGGCCCCTGGCTTGTAATATAAAGCTTGTATTATTTTAATTTGTGTCTAGAGTTGTGTTCTGATATCTTCCCGTGAGTCCCTGATCTTGGTCGTACACATTTGCGTGCATGATTAGTGTATGGTCGAATTGGGGGCGTCACAAGTTGGTATCAGAGCCGACTGCCTGTAGTAACCCCCTTTCCAACTCCTTGGACGAAGTTGAGTCTAGTCAAAGAAAAACGGTTTTACTAACATGGCTGTGTGGCTTATCGGCCCACGTCGCCATTGGGTGGTATTAGGATCTTTTATTCCTCGTCTATACTCTGGGAATCTGATCTCTCTTCTATTCGGGTTAAATGATTTTGCTAACTCTAACTCTAGATTCTCATAAATACTTTCTCCCGGGGAGCCCCTCACTCTAGATGATTGCTTGGTGCACCAGAAGATTCTGAAGATACTCTCCGATGTTTTCCCGAGACCCTTGTGCCCTTCATCGTTGCGATCCTACCACCGATAAATCCTTATGAGTAACTACCTACGTTGTCGTTCATACCTTCATCCCCAGTTGCTCTTGTTACTACAAGATGCCTTGAATTACTCTTTGTTGTTCTGAGAATCCGTTGAACCTACTGCCTTGCAGTTCTTTGCCACATGAATACCCCTGCGGATAATTACTCGCGCTTGCCGAGTATCCGTTCGTCCACAGTTGTTCACTTTTTCACAAAATTCTTTGGAATATTATCCGATCTTCCGAAAATCCTTAGAAACCTATTACTCTTACTCCTCCTTGTCTGCTTGCATTGTGGATGCTTTCCATATGTCTGGCAATATTCAGTAGTATCCTTTGTCATATTTAATTTTGAGCATTTGATTCGATATGTTTGTGAATGCTTGCAATCATCAATCAAAGTTAGAATTCTTCCCTTCGGCTCAGACGTCACCCCTGACATGAGCTGGTGTTCGACAAATCAAACCTTGATTGATTGTCGATCTATGTCTATTCAACTTACCTGTCTTTGATCAGAGCCTCTGCTTCTGATCCACCGTTTTGGAAATCATATTCCTTTGCATTTGAGCTTTGAATTAGTCAGCTGTTTCTATAATCTGATATCCTTGCATTCTTTCTTCTTCTGGGTGAGTATCATGCTCACATCCGATCCCTTGTGGACCACCAGATCCTTTGTTGGGTTTTATCCGACAACGTCCTTCTTGTTCGGTAACATTGTGAGGCTTTCCTCGGATACATAATGCCTTTGGTAAATTGTAACCCCCGCTCTTGTCAGCCATACTCTGCTTTCGAGCTTGAGTTATTTACTCATAAAGTTTGTGGTCTATTTTCATAAGATGCCCCAGTGGGTTGAATCTACGTCTTGCCTAATCCGTGTGAACCGAAAGGTTATGCGGGTTATATCTAATGGTGTTTCTTCGGATAACATTTGAACGCTACAACTTCTTCGGATGCGAGAAGTGAATGGAAGGTTGTGCATTGATGAAGTGGGAGTCGACCTTGAACCTTTGTGTTCATGCCCATGGACGCGATGTGGAACTTATCATGGAAGCTTCTTGTTATGATAATAATGACCCCCTTGTGATAAGTTCATTTTGTATCTATATTAGTCCTTTGCAACCGTGGTTCCGACCATGATTGATCTCCCTGGATTCCATTTCTCGAACAAGTTAAAATACTTGTCTTCTTCAGAACGTTTAACCTGTCCAACCTCTAATTTGATCTACCTTTGAGTATTACCCTTTTGTATCTCGAGAATATCACGGAACTACATAACTTCTTATGAGTTCTTCTTCAACTGTTATTTCTCGCCGATTCAAAATTTTCCACTGGTTCTGAGTTGGTAGACACTCGAGGACACCAATAACTGATTCGAGTCTACACTTTCCTTTCCATTGTTATGTTAACCTTTCTTGTAACGTAACATATTTGAGAAGTGATAATTCGCTGCTTATGTAAATACCTCAATATACAACTCTGTCAGTAAGACCTTGTTACTATTGTTGATGGCATCCCGGTAGCCACCGATGGACGAGAACTTTGCCTATTGGTCTGCCTCGCCTTGCGAGCAGGAAAATGGTTCTCTTCGTCCCTCGCCCTTGGTACCAACGTTGTTGCCAACATAATTGACAGGCTATCCTCTGACTTGCCTTGCTGTCATGACTGTGCAAAATGATTAGCGCCTTCCTGCTGTTAACCCACATGGTGGGCCCATAACCCACAATTCCACAGGATCGAAACCTGACTCTCCTGTACAACCTTGGTTCTGAAATCTTCTTTGCACTTGGCTTCGTATGTATTCTCACGAGCCACCTTCCAAGTGTCCTATTCTGGTATTATACGCAATACTTATTCCCATTGCTCTAAACCCCCTTTCACCCTCTGTTTTAGGCAACGAACAATTGCCTACCCGTGAAGCTTCTTATTGCACCTTCTTACCTTGCTCTTGATGACTTTCTTAAATTTCCACTCGAGAGATGCCTCTATGCCACATTCATTGGGATAGCCCCCAGTTACCTATCATGTGATGAGGTCCGTCCTTTCCGAGTCTTTCCCCCTACTACACCCCTTAAATCTCGGGACGAGATTTCTTGTAGTAGAGGAGATTTGTGACGCCTGGATAATTAAGCTACAGTAATTCTCTGCTAATGATGCCATGTCATCATTAGTACTGTTGTTAAACTCACGTTGGTTCGAATCCGGTCCAATTCAAATTTAAATTAAAGTGAAAAATAAAAGTTTTCATATGTCAAAACTAAAATGTACAAACTGTGGCAAATTTCCATAACTAATTATGGTGGTGAACTAACTTATTGTAAAATGTTTTAGTACACTAAAATTTAATAAAACTATGTAAATAAATTAAAAAAATGTAAAAAAAGGAAAGAAATGAACCCCCCACCCCCCGAGCCATCCGGCCCAGCTAGCCAACTGGTCGACCCAGTCGGTAATGGACGTTCAGACTTATATCTTGATCTAATACAACTAGAAATGGATACTTAAGTTATGTGGCTCCGGGAGTGCTTTCTCGTAGGGAGTCGAGGAAGGATCTCTGGGCGTCGATACTACAACATGTTTGTTAAATATAAACTGCTATTCTTTACTCTTCTACATGCTGCAAGATGCTTGGAGCTGCGTGAAGATGCTAGTCTTCGATAGGCTAGGCCTTCCCCCTCTATTCTGGCATTTTGCAGTTCAGTCCATAGATACAACCCTTCCATTTGATACCAATGCATACTTAGTGTAGATCTGATGCTTGCGAGTACTTTGGATGAGTACTCACGGTTGCTTTGCTACCCCTTTTCCCCCTTCCTTCTTCTTTCCGGTTGATGCAACGAGATGGTGGATCCCTGGAGCCAGATGCCACCGCCGACGGATACTACTACGTGGAGACCGCCGAAGACCAGGAGTAGTTAGGAGGTCCCAGGCAGGAGGCCTTGCCTCTTCGATCGTGTTGCTTTTGTGCTAGCCTTCTTAAGGCACTCTTGTCTAACTTATGTCTGTACTCAGATATTGTTGCTTCTGCTGACTCTTGTGTATCGAGCAATGTATTCGAGCCCTCGAGGCCCCTGGCTTGTAATATAAAGCTTGTATTATTTTAATTTGTGTCTAGAGTTGTGTTGTGATATCTTCCCGTGAGTCCCTGATCTTGGTCGTACACATTTGCGTGCATGATTAGTGTATGGTCGAATTGGGGGTGTCACAAGGGACGACCGCACGCGGTCGACCTCGGCGGCGAAGATGCCGGGTGTTGGGGAACATAGTAATTTCAAAAAAATCCTACGCACACGCAAGATCGTGGTGATGCATAGCAACAAGAGGGGAGAGTGTTTTCCACATACCCTCGTAGATCGTAAGCGGAAGCGTTATGACAACGCGGTTGATGTAGTCGTACGTCTTCACGATCGTCTGATCCTAGTACCGAATGTACAACACCTCCGCGATCTGCACACGTTCAGCTCGGTGACGTCCCACGAACTCACGATCTAGTACAGCTTCGAGGGAGAGCTTCGTCAGCCTGACCGCGTGATGATGGTGATGATGAAGCTACCGGTGCAGGGCTTCACCTAAGCACTACGACGATATGACCGAGGTGGATTATGATGGAGGGGGGCACCGCACACGGCTTGGAACAATCAACTTGTCTGTTCTAGGGTGCCCCCTGCGCCCGTATAGAAAGGAGCAAGGGGGGAGGCCGGCCGGCCTTGGGGTGCACCAAGGAGAGGGAGGAGTCCTCCTCCTAGTGGGAGTAGGACTCCCCTTTCCTAGTCCAACTAGGAAGGAGGAAGGAGGAAGGAAGGAGAGGGAGGAAAGAGGGTGCGCCGCCCCCCTCCTTGTCCAATTCAGACTCCCAAGGGGGGGGGGGGCGGCCAGCCCTAGGCCCTCTCCTATCTCTCCCACAAGGCCCATGTTGGCCCATTATATCCCCCGGGGGTTCCGATAACCCCCCCGGCACTCCGATAAATATCCGGTGACCCCGAGAACTCATCCGGTGTCCGAATATAGTCGTCCAATATATCAATCTTTATTTCTCGACCATTTCGAGACTCCTTGTCATATCCGTGATCACATCCGGGACTCCAAACTATCTTCGGTACATCAAAACACATAAAATCATAATACCGTTCGTCACCGAATGTTAAGCGTGCGGACCCTACGGGTTCGAGAACTATGTAGACATGACCGAGACATGTCTCAGGTCAATAACCAATAGCGGAACCTGGATGCTCATATTGGCTCATACATATTCTACGAAGATCTTTATCGGTCAAACCGCATAACAACATACGTTGTTCCCTTTGTCATCGGTATGTTACTTGCCCGAGATTTGATCGTCGGTATCTCAATACCTAGTTCAATCTCGTTACCGGCAAGTCTCTTTACTCGTTCCGTAATGTATCATCCCGCAACTAACTCATTAGTCACATTGCTTGCAAGGCTTATAGTGATGTGCATTACCAAGAGGGCCCAGAGATACCTCTCCGACAATCGGAGTGAGAAATCCTAATCTCGATCTATGCCAACTCAACAAGTACCATCGGAGACACCTGTAGAGCACCTTTATAATCACCCATTTACATTGTGACGTTTGGTAGCACACAAAGTGTTCCTCCGGTATTCGGGAGTTGCATAATCTCATAGTCATAGGAACATGTATAAGTCATGAAGAAAGCAATAGCAATATAATAAACGATCAAATGCTAAGCTAACGGAATGGGTCAAGTCAATCACATCATTCTCTAATGATGTGATCCTGTTAGTCAAATGAGAACTCATGTCTATGGCTAGGAAACTTAACCATCTTTGATTCAACGAGCTAGTCAAGTAGAGGCATACTAGTGACACTCTGTTTGTCTATGTATTCACACATGTACTAAGTTTCTGGTTAATAAAATTCTAGCATGAATAATAAACATTTATCATGATATAAGGAAATATAAATAACAACTTTATTATTGCCTCTAGGGCATATTTACTTCAGTCTCCCACTTGCACTAGAGTCAATAATCTAGATTACACAGTAATGATTCTAACACCCATGGAGTCTTGGTGCTGATCATGTTTTGCTCGTGAGAGAGGCTTAGTGAACGGGTCTGCAACATTCAGATTCGTATGTATCTTGCAAATATCTATGTCTCCCTCCTTGACTTGATCGCGGATGGAATTGAAGCATCTCTTGATGTGCTTGGTTCTCTTGTGAAATCTGGATTCTTTTGCCAAGGCAATTGCACCAATATTGTCACAAAAGATTTTCATTGGACCCGATGCACTAGGTATGACACCCAGATCGGATATGAACTCCTTCATCCAGACTCCTTCATTTGCTGCTTCCGAAGCAGCTATGTACTCCGCTTCACACTTAGATCCCGCCATGATGCTTTGCTTAGAACTGCACCAACTGACAGCTCCACCGTTCAATATAAACACGTATCCTGTTTGTGACTTAGAGTCATCCGGATCAGTGTCAAAGCTTGCATCGACGTAACCATTTACGCTTTTGTCACCTCCATAAATGAGAAACATATCATTAGTCCTTTTCAGGTATTTCAGGATGTTCTTGACCGCTGTCCAGTGATCCACCCCTGGATTACTTTGGGACCTCCCTGGTAAACTAATAGCGAGGCACACATCAGGTCTGGTACACAAGATTGCATACATGATAGAGCCTATGGCTGAAGCATAGGGAACACCTTTCATTTTCTCTATATCTTCTGCAGTGGTCGGGCATTGAGTCTGACTCAACTTCACACCTTGTAATACAGGCAAGAACCCTTTCTTTGCTTGATCCATTTTGAACTTCTTCAAAAGTTTATCAAGGTATGTGCTTTGTGAAAGTCCAATTAAGCGTCTCAATCTATCTCTATAGATCTTGATGCCCAATATATAAGCAGCTTCACCGAGGTCTTTCATTAAAAAACTCTTATTCAAGTATCCTTTTATGCTATTCAGAAATTCTATATCATTTCCAATCAACAATATGTCATCTACATATAATATTAGAAATGATACAGAGCTCCCACTCACCTTCTTGTAAATACAGGCTTCTCCAAAAGTCTGTATAAAACCATATGCTGTGATCACACTATCAAAACGTTTATTCCAACTCCGAGATGCTTGCACCAGTCCATAAATGGATCGCTGGAGCTTGCACACTTTGTTAGCATCCTTTGGGTTGATAAAACCTTCAGGTTGCATAATATACAACTCTTCTTCCAGAAATCCATTCAGGAATGCAGTCTTTACATCCATTTGCCAAATTTCATAATCATAAAATGTGGCAATTGCTAACATGATTCGGATGGACTTAAGCATCGCTATGGGTGAGAAGGTCTCATCGTAGTCAACTCCTTGAACTTGTCGAAAACCTTTCGCAACAAGTCGAGCTTTCTAGACAGTAACATTACCGTCAGCGTCTGTCTTCTTCTTGAAGATCCATTTATTCTCGATGGCTTGCTGATCATCGGGCAAGTCAACCAAAGTCCACACTTTGTTCTCATACATGGATCCCATCTCAGATTTCATGGCCTCAAGCCATTTTGCGGAATCTGGGCTCATCATCGCTTCCTCATAGTTCGTAGGGTCATCATGATCAAGTAACATGACCTCCAGAATAGGATTACCGTACCACTCTGGTGCGGATCTTACTCTAGTTGACCTATGAGGTTTAGTAGTAACTTGATCTGAAGTTACATGTTCATCATCATTAGCTTCCTCACTAATTGGTGTAGGACTCACAGGAACATATTTCTGTGATGAACTACTTTCCAATAAGGGAATAGGTACAGTTACCTCATCAAGTTCTACTTTCCTCCCACTCACTTCTTTCGAGAGAAACTCCTTCTCTAGAAAGGATCCATTCTTAGCAATGAATGTCTTGCCTTCGGATCTGTGATAGAAGGTGTACCCAACAGTCTCCTTTAGATATCCTATGAAGACACATTTCTCCGATTTAGGTTCGGGCTTATCTAGTTGAAGCTTTTTCACATAAGCATCGCAGCCCTAAACTTTAAGGAATGACAACTTTGGTTTCTTTCCAAACCATAGTTCATAAGGTGTCATCTCAACGGATTTAGATGGTGCCCTATTTAACGTGAATGCAGCCATCTCTAAAGCATAACCCAATATGATAGCGGTAAATCAGTAAGAGACATCATAGATCGCACCATCCAGTAAAGTATGATTACGATGTTCGGACACACCATTACGCTGTGGTGTTCCGGGTGGCGTGAGTTGCGAAACGATTCCGGATTGTTTCAAATGAAGACCAAACTCGTAACTCAAATATGCTCCTCCATGATCAGATCGTAGAAACTTTATTTTCTTGTTACGATGATTTTCCACTTCACTCTGAAATTCTTTGAACTTTTCAAATGTTTCAGACTTATGCTTCATCAAGTAGATATACCCATATCTTCTCAAATCATCTGTGAAGGTGAGAAAATAACGATACCCGCCACGAGCCTCAACATTCATTGGACCACATACATCAGTATGTATGATTTCCAACAAATCTGTTGCTCGCTCCATTGTTCCGGAGAACGGAGTTTTAGTCATCTTGCCCATGAGGCATGGTTCGCAAGTACCAAGTGATTCATAATCAAGTGATTCCAAAAGTTCATCAGAATGGAGTTTCTTCATGCGCTTTACACCAATATGACCTAAACGGTAGTGCCACAAATAAGTTGCACTATCATTATCAACTCTGCATCTTTTGGCTTCAATATTATGAATATGTGTATCACTACTATAGAGATTCAATATAAATAGACCACTCTTCAAGGGTGCATGACCATAAAAGATATTACTCTTATAAATAGAACAACCATTATTCTCTGATTTAAATGAATAACCGTCTCGCATCCAACAAGATCCAGATATAATGTTCATGCTCAACGCTGGCACCAAACAACAATTATTCACGTATAAAACTAATCCCGAAGGTAGATGTAGAGGTAGCATGCCGACCGCGATCACATCGACTTTGGAGCCATTTCCCACGTGCATCGTCACCTCGTCGTTAGCCAATCTTCGCTTAATCCGTAGTCCCTATTTTGAGTTGCAAATATTAGCAACAAAACCAGTATCAAATACCCAGGTGCTACTGCGAGCATTAGTAAGGTACACATCAATGACATGTATATCACATATACCTTTGTTCACCTTGCCATCCTTCTTATCCTCCAAATACTTGGGGCAGTTCCGCTTCCAGTGACCAGTTCGTTTGTAGTAAAAGCACTCAGTATCAGGCTTAGGTCCAGACTTGGGCTTCTTCACTTGAGAAGCAACTTGCTTGCCGTTCTGCTTGAAGTTCCCCTTCTTCCCTTTACCTTTTTTCTTGAAACTGGTGGTCTTGTTGACCATCAACACTTGATGCTCCTTATTGATTTCTACCTCCGCAGCCTTTAGCATTGCGAAGAGCTCGGGAATTGTCTTATCCATCCCTTGCATGTTATAGTTCATCACGAAGTTCTTGTAGCTTTGTGGCAATGATTGAAGAATTCTATCAATGACACTATCATCAGGAAGATTAACTCCCAATTGAATCAAGTGATTATTATACCCAGACATTTTGAGTATGTGTTCACTGATAGAACTATTCTCCTCCATCTTGCAGCTGTAGAACTTATTGGAGACTTCATATCTCTCAATCCGGGCATTTGCTTGAAATATTAACTTCAACTCCTGGAACATCACATATGCTCCATGACGTTCAAAACGTCATTGAAGTCCCGGTTCTAAGCCGTAAAGCATGACACACTGAACTATTGAGTAGTCATCAGTTTTGCTCTGCCAGACATTCATAACGTCTGGCGTTGCTCCTGCAGCGGGTTTGGCACCTAGTGGTGCTTCCAGGACGTAATTCTTCTGTGCAGCAATGAGGATAATCCTCAAGTTACGGACCCAGTCCGTGTAGTTGCTACCATCATCTTTCAACTTAGCTTTCTCTAGGAACGCATTAAAATTCAACGGAACAACAGCACGGGCCATCTATCTAAAACAACATAGACATGCAAAATACTATCAGGGACTAAGTTCATTATAAATTAAAGTTCAATTAATCATATTACTAAAGAACTCCCACTTAGATAGACATCCCTCTAATCATCTAAGTGATCACGTGATCCAAATCAACTAAACCATGTCCGATCATCACGTGAGATGGAGTAGTTTTCAATGGTGAACATCACTATGTTGATCATATCTACTATATGATTCACGCTTGTCCTTTCGGTCTCAGTGTTCCGAGGCTATATCTACATATGCTAGGCTCGTCAAGTTTAACCCGAGTATTCTGCGTGTGCAAAACTGGCTTGCACCCGTTGTATGTGAACGTAGAGCTTATCACACCCGATCATCACGTGGTGTCTCGGCACGATGAACTTTCGCAATGGTGCATACTCAGGGAGAACACTTGTACCTTGAAATTTAGTGAAGATCATCTTATAATGCTACCATCGTACTAAGCAAAATAAGATGCATAAAGGATAAACATCACATCGTGTACCTTTGATCTCCATCTCCAAAGCACTGTCATGATCACCATCGTCACCGGCGCGACACCTTGATCTCCATCGTAGCATCGTTGTCGTCTCGCCAACTATTGCTTCTACGACTATCGCTACCGCTTAGTGATAAAGTAAAGCAATTACATGGCGATTGCATTTCATACAATAAAGCGACAACCATATGGCTCCTGCCAGTTGCCGATAACTCCATTGCAAAACATGATCATCTCATACAATAAAATTTAGCATCATGTCTTGACCATATCACATCACAACATGCCCTGCAAAAACAAGTTAGATGTCCTCTACTTTGTTGTTGCAAGTTTTACGTGGCTGCTACGGGCTGAGCAAGAACCGTTTTTACCTACGCATCAAAACCACAACGATATTTCGTCAAGTATGTGTTGTTTTAACCTTCACAAGGACCGGGCGTAGCCACACTCGATTCAACTAATGTTGGAGAAACTGACACCCGCCAGCCACCTGTGTGTGAAGCACGTCGGTAGAACCAGTCCCGCGTAAGCGTACGCATAATGTCGGTCCGGGCCGCTTCATCCAACAATACCGCCGAATCAAAGTATGACATGCTGGTAAGCAGTATGACTAATATCGCCCACAACTCACTTGTGTTCTACTCGTGCATATAACATCTACGCATAAACCTGCCTCGGATGCCACTTTTGGGGAATGTAGTAATTTCAAAAAAAATCCTACGCACACGCAAGATCATGGTGATGCATAGCAATGAGAGGGGAGAGTGTTGTCCACGTACCCTCGTAGACCGTAAGCAGAAGCGTTATGACAATGCGGTTAATGTAGTCGTACGTCTTCACGATCGACCGATCCTAGTACCGAACGTACGGCACCTCCGCGATCTGCACACGTTCAGCTCAGTGACGTCCCACGAACTCACGATCCAGTAGAGCTTCGAGGGAGAGCTTCGTCAGCACGTCGGCGTGATGATGGTGATGATGAAGCTACCGGCGCAGGGCTTCGCCTAAGCACTACGACGATATGACCAAGGTGGATTATGGTGGAGGGGGCACCACACACGGCTTGGAACAATCAACTTGTTTGTTCTAGGGTGCCCCCTGCCCCCGTATATAAAGGAGCAAGGGGGGAGGCCGGCCGGCCTTGGGGTGCACCAAGGAGAGGGGGGAGTCCTCCTCCTAGTGGGAGTAGGACTCCCCATTCCTAGTCCAACTAGGAAGGAGGAAGGGGGAAGGAAGGAGAGGGAGAGAGCGAGGAAAGAGGGGGCGCCGCCCCCCTCCTTGTCCAATTCAGACTCCCAAGGGGGGGGGGGTGGCGGCCAGCCCTAGGCCCTCTCCTCTCTCTCCCACAAGGCCCATGTTGGCCCATTATATCCCCCGAGGGTTCCGATAACCCCCCCGGCACTCAGATAAATATCCGGTGACCCCCGGAACTCATCTGGTGTCCGAATATAGTCGTCCAATATATCAATCTTTATGTCTCGACCATTTCAAGACTCCTCATCATGTCCGTGATCACATCCCGGACTCCGAACTATCTTCGGTACATCAAAACACATAAACTCATAATACCAATCGTCACCGAACATTAAGCGTGCGGACCCTACGGGTTCGAGAACTATGTAGACATGACCGAGACATGTCTCAGGTAAATAACCAATAGCGGAACCTGGATGCTCATATTGGCTCCTACATATTCTACGAAGATCTTTATCGGTCAAACCGCATAACAACATACGTTGTTCCCTTTTTCATCGGTATGCTACTTGCCCGAGATTCGATCGTCCGTAATGTATCATCCCGCAACTAACTCATTAGTCACATTGCTTGCAAGGCTTATAGTGATGTGCATTACCGAGAGGGCCCAGAGATACCTCTCCGATAATCGGAGTGACAAATCCTAATCTCGATCTATGCCAACTCAACAAGTACCATCGGAGACACCAGAGAGCACCTTTATAATCACCCGATTCGCTTGTGACGTTTGGTAGCACACAAAGTGTTCCTCCGTATTCGGAGTTGCATAATCTCATAGTCATAGGAACATGTATAAGTCATGAAGAAAGCAATAGCAATATACTAAACAATCAAATGCTAAGCTAACGGAATGGGTCAAGTCAATCACATCATTCTCTAATGATGTGATCAGGTTAATCAAATGACAACTCATGTCTATGGCTAGGAAACTTAACCATCTTTGATTCAACGAGATAGTCAAGTAGAGGCATACTAGTGACACTTTGGTTGTCTATGTAGTCACACATGCACTAAGTTTCCGGTTAATACAATTCTAGCATGAATAGTAAACGTTTATCATGATATAAGGAAATATAAATAACAACTTTATTATTGCCTCTAGGGCATATTTCGTTCACGGGGGCGCGCATCGACGTCTGGCACCGGGGGAATGGGGACGCCGCCGTTGCTGAGCCTCCACCCCGTTGGCCCGGCGTGCATGTCCGGCGGTGCCGGGATGTTGGCCTCGAACAAGAGCGACGCCTCCGACGCCTGGAGCGAACGGCGGCCGAAGCCGTTGGCCGCCGCGGCATCGTCGGGGAAGCGTTCAGCCATCACTAGAGAGGGAAGGGAAGGGGAGGACGGGCGAGATAGCAGAGCTCGGCGGTACGGACCGGAGAGAGCAGAGCTCGGCGGCGGCTGGTTTGGGCTCGGGCTGGCGCGGCCAGCGGCGAGTGGAGCGGCGGGTTTTATAGCCCGCTCCGTGTGTACGTTTGGCGGGAGGGGAGGCGTCGCCGCGTCGCCCGTGACGCGCAGCCCGTGAGGAATCAATGGCAAAAGGCTGACTGGCGGCAGCCTTGCCATTGATTCCCCGCGGGATACAGAGGCGCTCTAGGGGAAGACAAGGCATCGTCTTGCTGACGCGGCTGGCCCGCGGCTCTTTCGCGCCAAAACCGCTCGCCCCCAGCATGCTGGGTTCGGCCGGGGTCCGCCGGTGCCAGTTTCGGCCCAAACCAGCGAAAAACAGGCTCCTAGGACGATTTTTGGGAGTCGGTGTGGCGAAAATGCATGGGGAGGGCCTGTTGGTGGCGCGGCTGGAGATGCTCTAAGGCTTGTAGTTCCTTCGGTCCTTTTTACTCTGCATGTAAGAATTGTCTAAAGTCAAACTTCATTAAGTTTGACCATATTTATATGATAAAACATTAACATCTACAATGCTAAATTTATACAATGTGAAAACTAAAGTCATGATGCATCTAATGTAATTGATTTCACAATTTGAATATTGGTATTTTTTAACTTTGTCAAAGTTTACGAGGTTTGACTTCACACAAATCTTATATGCCAACTAAAAAAGACCGGAGGGAGTACAATGCAAGACACCTAGGGAAGGTGCTTTTCTGTAAGGGAATCACTTACCATCACCCGGCGGATCACAACAGCCGCGTCCGCCATCTCCCCTGCATGACACGCATCCAGGTGACGTCCAGCATACGATCCTTTGTTGAACTCGGTTCTACAATAGGAGCTACGCTTCTGAAACATATGCGGTGTTGCGATGCTCTACGACAGGTCTATGTTTTGCAACAAAACTTTTTTTGTGATTTTTTTCTGCAACAAGACTTCAGTTGCAAAATAAAATTGCAACAAAACCTCAGTTGCAAAAACAATTCTGCAACAAGACGTGTATTGCGGCACTGAAGGCATATTCAGCCACTTGTTGTGGTAAATATGATGGCTTGAGACCCGACTGATCTTTTAAGACGGACGCGTAGCACACCCTTATTTAAAGCAATAACTAGACTTTTTTAAGCACTGATGTAACCACTGCGGCTGTGGAAGAAAGCTCGTCAACTGCAACAACTGAGGGAAGCACGTCTGCTGCGATGGCGGCGACTGCGAGAAGCCCATCGACCTTGCCAGTAGGGGGTTTCCCCCTTGCTCCGGGGCGCGCGGCCGAGGCATCGACGAAGACACCCTTTTCCTCCACCGTGCACGTCACGAGGAGCACCGATGCAATGGCGGGGGCCCTCGGACTGGGCCCTGCAATGGTCGGGCTATCCGCGTCGGTCGGACCCCTATTCCCGCCAAGGCTTGGCCAGCGGGCCGATGTTCTCTTTGACAACAACCGCTCTACTAAGCTATTTGTTCCTCGTGCTCCCATTACTAGTTCCATTTTTTGCCTCATTTCATATCGATTGGATTGGGTTCGAATCCAATCCATTCCAGTTGATTCAGAGTCATGATATATGCCTGCTTAGGGTGTTCATGCTACTGCCCTACACTAACTAGGTTGTTCTTGCTACCATTCTAGAGGGGAAAAGGGGCATGACAATGCTAGATTTCCAGTTAGGGTGTTTTTGGTATGGATCACAATGCTAGTTAGGGTGTTCTTGGTTTGATCACAATGCTAACTAAAGTTTTCTTCCTATCTACCAAACTACATGCAAAACATTGTTTTTAGTCCAAAGTTGCTCAGCCAAGTTCAGTTAAGTCACACTTATAAAGAGGCATGGAATGGTCTAGGCAACCAAACACACCCCTGTTGCTTGTTGGTTGAATAATTGGACGGGTCATGATATCTCTGGTTCATCAGAAATTAAATCTCAAGTTCGACATTTTGATGTATTTTTGATGCATATTATTTTATCATTAGAAGATAACGTTCATGCCGAAAACAAAATGTATGTGTTGACTTCTTTAAATTTGACTTTGATCTCTTTGTTTATAACAAAAATAGTATATGGCAAGTGAGGTGCTACGCCGTGTGTCACCTACCTATACTGCTTTGTTGCAATATGCCCATGCCTAATTAGCCTGTTTGGCTACCTCCTGAAGAAAGAAAAGGCAATCTCGCCTCCGCGCCAGGAGACTCGCTTCCGTCGCTGGCCTCCGGCGACTTCCCTCCGCTGATGATGTTGGTTGCCGGTAGTGAGGGGGTCGTCGGTTACACACATGTGGGTCATTTTTAGGCTCTCGTAGTATATATTTTTAGGCTGTTCATCGTCTTTATTTCGGCAGCTGTGATGGCGGCGCTGAATAAAGTTTCTTCAAATCCTACTTTGACGAGGAGATCGGTCCTATGGTTGTGGGTGGATTTGGAAATCAGTCTATTCAAGCGAGGATGGTGCGGCGGTGGCGAGATCCTCATGGTGTACCTATGTCCTCGAGCTTCACCATTGTGACGATGTTTGCTCCAGCGCCGACGTGAAGCTTGGAAGGTAGGCCATGAGCGGATGCAGATTGTGGTCTGCATCAACGACATCTAGAAGATGGTGGATCATGTGCTGGGTCCGTGGTTCATGGATGGCAGGTAATGTTTCCTCCTCCGACGTCTTACTCATGTGGGGGTACCAGATCTAGAGTTCAATGGTGTGTCTGGGGTGTTGTCTCTGTTTGATTTGTTTAACGGTAATGGTTTCGCCTTTAGCAAACGGTAATGGTTACGCCTTTGGCAAGCCACCTTGTAGGTCAGCAGAGCTGTATATAAGCGATGGAGCCTCGTAGAGCTCTGGTGTGGAGGTGAACCGTCATTATTTTCTTTGATGGCTACTGTAGTGGTGCTAGAGGAAGGTGACGTGCGTTAGTGTCAAGCTCATAGGATTCTGCGGTCTTGTTTGTAATTTTATTTCTTAGCTGGTGTTCTTTTGTGCAAAGGCTAGCGTTCCGCTGTCTTTTCAGTTTTTTCGGGTCGGTATGTACATGGCTTGTACTATGGCCCTTATGATATATATAAATGAGATACGTATTACCATACAAAAAATTAGCATGTTTGGCGCACATCGGTAAATAAGGGCATCCCGAACGTGGATTCTCAGATCGTCTGATGAGGTCACCTACTCTAGGTAGGGTCAAGGACCCATATGGGGCCATCACCACCATGGGTAGGTCCGCGGACCATGCCAGCATTCGGATGCATAAATCAGGAAGTCCACTCGGACGGCTCGACGACACTTGGACGACCACACGCCACTCGGCTAATGAATTACCACTCGGACCAAGGAGACAAGAGGGTGACATGGGAGCTGCAACAGTCGAGGAATCCTAAGTCATCCTTTAACAAGAGTCAATGCTACTATTACCTGTAACTGCCGTAGTACAGGCTCATTACACATGTAACTGATGCATTCAGTGTCATTAAATGCCTCAGCGACGTGGGAGACATGGGGCTGTGGCGCACTCTATATAAGCCGCACCCCCTCCATAGCCGGGCACGAGCAATCTTTGTAACCATACCCATCAAATCAAAGCAAGCATCTGGGCACGAGACGTAGGTCTGTTACCTCCTTCGAGAGGGGCCTGAACTCGTTAAACACGGAGTGTTACACCTGCGCCGTAGCTAGGTTCTGGCACCATATTCGTACCCCTAGTACTCATTTTCAGGATCGTAACCCTGACAGTAGGTGCCCACCTTGGGGCTAGGCGTCTAGCAAAGTTTCACGGTGTAGGTGGAATTCTTCATCATCATGTCAGTCGGCGGCGAAATCCGTTTCAGGACACCCTCCTTCATCGCCGACGACTCAGCATGGCTTTGCGAGGCCTCACTGGACGTGGAGGCACTGCCCGTCCGCGGCACGATGCATTTCCGCGCATCATCCTATGAAGTCCTGCTCCGGTAGCCCTCGGCGCCGTACCGAGTGACTGCTCGCCGTACCCTCGCACGCCGCCGCAAGCGTTTCGGGCGCTCGCGGCTGCGAAGCTAGATCAAACTCGTTGTGGCCACCCAAGCCGCAACGGAACATGTGGTGGCTCTCGAGTTCGGCAAGCCTGCCCTTGACCTCTCCGACGGGTCACTCGGTGATTCCTCCGAGGAGTCCGAGTGTGAAAGTATCGAGTCGACGGCCGAAGTTCTCATGGCAGACAACTCCGAGCATGGCGCGCCCCCGGGGTACACGGATGCTCAGGACGGCCGTGCAGGTGCATCGCACGGCAACACTGACGGCGACGCCACGGGCCACGAGCCGTACGTGCCTCAGGCTCTCACCCGGGAGCAGCAAGACGAGCTCCATCACAGGGACGAGCGGCTCCTGAACACCCCCATCATAGAGACTACCCCCGAGGCATTGGCCATGGAGCCGACTTGCCTGGCCACCCTGGACAAGCGCGATCGCCTCGAACGACTTCAGAGGGAGCTGGACAACCGCGAGCGCCGTCAACCCAGTTCCAGTTGGCATAAGCGCCGGCTCTTCTCGAGTGACGAGCCTCATAAGTATCAAGTCCTCAGTACTCCGCTACAAAATGTGGCAGCCGCCACTTGGATCACGGATTCCATCCAGCCCTCTGGCTCAGCAGCTGGACAGGGGATTTGGCAGATCCAAGCACTCCTAAAGATGACGCGTCGCAAAAGGTGGTCGTGTCCAGTCCAGAGGCCGTATCCAGAGTGCATCAGTGCATGCAGAGACCGTTCAGTTGGCTCATAGCCCGCTCTGCTCCGGCAGGTGCCGAGCCACATCCTTCTCAAGAGATCACTACGAAGATTGGAGGCGCGGTCGAGTTGCATCACCCTGGCGTCACGACGAGTACGATCATGCTCTGATGCCTCCACCGTGAGATGGCGCATATGAGCGTCAGCCCTACGACGACAGACGGACGCACGACAACGGTCATAGGCCAAGTCCCACTCGTCACACGAGGGACACCCGAGACTCGCAGTTCAATGCGAGATCCGTTCTCACTCAAAACCTGGTCGACAGGGGCTGGGCCTTGCGAGAAGGCCAAGATCCCGACGTTCCGAGTGGTTCCGTACCATCAGGTCCCGAGTGCTTCAGTCATTACATACGGGAAACAGAGATTCCCAGCAACTTCAGGTTGGCTACTGCTACCTCTTGAGCACTGCGTTGGTTTTCCCTTGAAGAGGAAAGGGTGATGCAGTAAAGTAGCGTAAGTATTTTCCTCAGTTTTTTAGAACAAGGTATCAATCCAGTAGGAGACCACGCTCAAGTCCCACGCACCTACACAAACAAATAAGAACCTTGCAACCAACGCGATAAAGGGGTTGTCAATCCCTTCACGGCCACTTGCAAAAGCGAGATCTGATAGAGATGATAAGATAGTATTTTTGGTATTTTTATGATAAAGAATAAAAGTAAAGAAAGAAAAATAAACGGTAATAGAAATAACGGTAGATTAATATGATAGAGAATAGACCCGGGGGCCAAAGGTTTCACTAGTGGCTTCTCTCAAGAGCATAAGTATTACTGTGGGTGAACAAATTACTGTCGAGCAATTGATAGAATTGAGCATAGTTATGAGAATATCTAGGTATGATCATGTATATAGGCATCACGTCCGTGACAAGTAGACCGACTCCTGCCTGCGTCTACTACAATTAGTCCACACATCAACCGCTATCCAGCATGCATCTAGAGTATTAAGTTCATAAGAACGGAGTAACGCTTTAAGCAAGATGACATGATGTAGAGGGATAAACTCATGCAATATGATATAAAACCCATCTTTTTATCCTCGATGGCAACAATAAAATACGTGTCGTTTCCCCTACTATCACTGTGATCGAGCACCGCAAGATTGAACCCAAAGCTAAGCACTTCTCCCATTGCAAGAAAGATCAATCTAGTAGGCCAAACCAAACTGATAATTCGAAGATACTAGCAAAGATAACCAATCATACATAAAAGAATTCAGAGGAGATTCAAATATTGTTCATAGATAATCTTGATCATAAACCCACAATTCATCGGATCTCGACAAACACACCACAAAAGAATATTACATCGAATAGATCTCCAAGAGAATCGAGGAGAACTTTGTATTGAGATCCAAAGAGAGAGAAGAAGCCATCTAGCTAATAACTATGGACCCGAAGGTCTGAGGTAAATTACTCACACATCATCGGAGAGGCTATGGTGTTGATGTAGAAGCCCTCCGTGATCGATGCCCCCTCCAGCGGAGCGCCGAAAAAGGCCCAAAGATGGGATCTCACATGTACAGAAGGTTGCGGCGGTGGAATTAGGGTTTTTGAACTCTGCTGATGTTTTCGGGGTACGTAGGTATATACAGGAGGAAGAAGTAGGTCGATGGAGCTACGAGGGGCCCACGAGGGTGGAGGGCGCGCCCAGGGGGGGTAGGCGCGCCCCCTGCCTCGTGGCTTCCTCGTTGATTGCTTGACGTCCACTCGAAGTCCTCTGGATCACTTTTGTTAAGAAAATCACATTCCCGTAGGTTTCATTCCGTTTGGACTCCGTTTGATATTCCTTTCCTTTGAAACACTGAAATAGGCAAAAAAACAGCAATTTGGGCTGGGCCTTCGGTTAATAGGTTAGTCCCAAAAATAATATAAAAATGTATAATAAAGCCCATTGACCATCCAAAACAGATAATATAATAGCATGGAACAATAAAAATTTATAGATACGTTGGAGACGTATCAAGCATCCCCAAGCTTAATTCCTGCTCGTCCTCGAGTAGGTAAATGATAAAAACAGAATTTTTGATCTGGAATGCTACCTAGCATATTCTTCAATGTAATTTTCTTTATTGTGGCACGAATGTTCAGATCCGAAAGATTCAAGATAAAAGTTTAATATTGACATAAAAATAATAATACTTCAAGCATACTAACAAAGCAATCATGTCTTCTCAAAATAACATGGCCAAAGAAAGTTATCCCTACAAAATCATATAGTATGGCTATGCTCTATCTTCATCACACAAAGTATTTAATCATGCACAACCCCGATGACAAGCGAAGCAATTGTTTCATACTTTTAATGTTCTCAAACTTTTTCAATCTTCACGCAATACATGAGCATGAGCCATGGACATATCACTATATGTGGAATAGAATGGTGGTTGTGGAGAAGACAAAAAGGAGAAGATAGTGTCACATCAACTAGGCGTATCAACGAGCTATGGAGATGCCCATTAATAGATATCAATGTGAGTGAGTAGGGATTGCCATGCAACAAATGCACTAGAGCTATAAGTGTATGAAAGCTCAACAAAAGAAACTAGGTGGGTGTGCATCCAACTCGCTTGCTCACGAAGACCTAGGGCATTTTGAGGAAGCCCATCATTGGAATATACAAGCCAAGTTCTATAATGTAAAATTCCCACTAGTATATGAAAGTGACAACATAGGAGACTCTCTATCATGAAGATCATGGTGCTGCTTTGAAGCACAAGTGTGGAAAAAGGATAGTAACATTGTCCCTTCTCTCTTTTTCTCTCATTTTTTCCTTCTTGGGCCTTCTTTTTTTCTTTCTTTGGCCTCTTTTTTTATTTTATTTTCGTCTGGAGTCTCATCCCAACTTGTGGGGGAATCATAGTCTCCATCATCCTTTCCTCACTTGGGACAATGCTCTAATAATGATGATCATCACACTTTTATTTTTTTACAACTCAAGAATTACAACTCAATACTTAGAACAAAATATGACTCTTTGTGAATGCCTCCGGCGGAGTACCGGGAAATGCAACGAATCAAGAGTGACATGTATAAAAATTATGAATGGTGGCTTTGCCACAAATACGATGTCAACTACATGATCATGCAAAGCAATATGACAATGATGAAGCGTGTCATAATATACGGAACGGTGGTAAGTTGCATGGCAATATATCTCGGAATGGCTATGAAAATGTCATAATAGGTAGGTATGGTGGCTATTTTGAGGAGGGTAATGGTGGGTGTATGGTACCGGCGAAAGTTGCGCGATACTAGAGAGGCTAGCAATGGTGGAAGGGTGAGAGTGCGTATAATCCATGGACTCAACATTAGTCATAAAGAACTCACATACTTATTGCAAAAATCTATTAGTTATCGAAACGAAGTACTACGCGCATGCTCCTAGGGGGATATATTGGTAGGAAAAGACCATCGCTCTTTCCCGACCGCCACTCATAAGGAAGACAATCAATAAATAAATCATGCTCCGACTTCATCACATAATGGCTCACCATACGTGCATGCTACGAGAATCACAAACTTTAGAACAAGTATTTCTCAAATTCACAACTACTCAACTAGCATGACTCTAATATCACCATATTCATATCTCAAAACAATTATCAAGTATCAAACTTCTCAGGATATTCAATGCACTTAATATGGAAGTTTTTATTATGCTCATCTTGGATGCCTATCATATTAGGACTAATTTCACAATTTAATGCAAATTACCATGCTGTTTAAGACTCTCAAAATAATATAAGTGAAGCATGACAGATCAATAATTTCTATAAAATAAAACCACCGCCGTGCTCTAAAAGATATAAGTGAAGCACTAAAGCAAAAACTATATAGCTCAAAAGATATAAGTGAAGCACATAGAGTATTCTAACAAATTCCGAATTATGTGTGTCTCTCTAAAAAGGTGTGTACAACAAGGATGATTGTGGTAAACTAAAAAGTAAATACTCAAATCATACAATACGCTCCGTGCAAAACACATATCATGTGGTGAATAAAAATATAGCCCCAAGTAAAGTTACCGATAGACGAAGACGAAGGAGGGGATGCCTTCCGGGGCACCCCCAAGCTTAGGCTTTTGTTTTTCCTTGAATTTTACCTTGGGGTGCCTTGGGAATCCCCAATCTTAGGTTCTTGCCAATCCTTGTTCCAAAATCCATCAAATCTTTGCCCAAAACTTGAAAACTTCACAACACAAAACTTAACAGAATATCTCGTGAGCTCCGTTAGCGAAAGAAAACAAAACACCACTTCAAGGTACTGTAATGAACTCATTATTTATTTACATTGGTGTTAAACCTACTGTATTCCAACTTCTCTATGGTTTATAAGCTCTTTTACTAGCCATAGATTCATCAAAATAAGCAAACAACACACGAAAAACAGAATCTGTCAATAACAGAACAGTCTGTAGTAATCTGTATCAAACGCAAACTTCTGGAACTTAGAAAAATCTACCAAAATAGGAAGACCTATATAATTTGTTTATTGATCTACTGAAACTAGAATCAGTATTTTATCACGTCCTGATGATTTTAAACAATTGTTTTCGTGAACAGAAAGTTTCTGGAATTTTCAGCAAGATCAAATAACTATCATCCAAGAAGATCCTATAGGTTTAACTTGGCACAAACACTATTTAAAACATAAAAACACATCTAACCAGAGGCTAGATCAAAGATTTATTACTAAACAGCAAGGAAAAATATTGGGTTGTCTCCCAACAAGCGTTTTTCTTTAAAGCCTTTTAGCTAGGCATTGATAATTTTAATGATGCTCACATGGAAGACAAGAAATGAAGCACAAAGAGAGCATCATATAGATTGTGAAAAACATATCTAAGTCTAACATACTTCCTATGCATAGGCATCTTATAGGCAAACAAATTATCAAGACAAGCAAATACTAGCATATGCAAGGAAGAAGTGAGAAACAATAGCAATCTCAACATAATGAGATGTAATTTAGTAACATGAAAATTTCTCCAACCATATTTTACTCTCTCATAATAATTACATGTGGGATCATAAGAAAATTCAACAATATAGCTATCACAACACATATTCTTAACACGATCCACATGTATGCAAAGTTGACACTCTTCAAAAATAGTGGGATTAACATTAGCTAAAGTCATGACCTCTCCAAACCCACTTTTATCAAAAATTTCATAAGATTGAAAATCCTCCAAATATGTGGGATCTAAAGTTGACACTCTTCCAAACCCACTTTCAATATTTTTACAAACACTATTATCAATCTCATATTCATCATGGGGCTTAAATAAATTTTCAAGATCATAAGAAGAATCACCCCAATCATGATCATTGCAACAAGTAGTAGACATAGCAAAACTAGCATCCCCAAGCTTAGGGTTTTGCATATTATTAGCACAATTGACATCAATAGAATTTATAGTAAAATCATTGCAACCATGATTTTTATTCAAAGATCTATTGTGAATTGCTTCATAAAGTACTTCATCACAATTTTCAGATTCACGAATTTCAAGCAAAACCTCATAAAGATAATCTTGTGCACTCAACTCACTAGCAATAGGTTCATCATAATTGGATCTCTTAAAGAGATTAGCAAGTGGATGAGGATCCATAAACTTTTAGCAAGCGAATATGCAAGCAAAAGGAAGGCACATAGTAACACAAGATCAAACGGAAGAGGGGTGAAGAAAAGGCAAAGGTGAAGTGGGGGAGAGGAAAACGAGAGGAAAATGGCAAATAATGTAATGCGAGCTATAAGAGTTTGTGATGGGTACTTGGTATTTCTTGACTTGTGCGTAGACTCCCCGGCAACGGCGCCAGAAATGGCTCATTGTCGGGAGAACAAATCTTGACTTGACTTGGCGTAAGCCTCCCCAGCAACGGCGCCAAAAATCCTTCTTGCTACCTCTTGAGCACTGCGTTGGTTTTCCCTTGAAGAGGAAAGGGTGATGCAGTAAAGTAGCGTAAGTATTTCCCTCAGTATTTGAGAACTAAGGTATCAATCCAGTAGGAGACCACGCTCAAGTCCCATGCACCTACACAAACAAATAAGAACCTTGCAACCAACGCGATAAAGGGGTTGTCAATCCCTTCACGGCCACTTGCAAAAGTGAGATCTGATGGAGATGATAAGATAGTATTTTTGGTATTTTTATGATAAAGACTAAAAGTAAAGAAAGCAAAATAAACGATAATAGAAATAACGGTAGATTAATATGATAGAGAATAGACCCGGGGGCCATAGGTTTCACTAGTGGCTTCTCTCAAGAGCATAAGTATTACGGTGGGTGAGCAAATTACTGTCGAGCAATTGATAGAATTGAGCATAGTTATGAGAATATCTAGCTATGATCATGTATATAGGCATCACGTCCGTGACAAGTAGACCGACTCCTGCCTGCATCTACTACTATTACTCCACACATCGATCGCTATCCAGTATGCATCTAGAGTATTAAGTTCATAAGAACGGAGTAACACTTTATGCAAGATGACATGATGTAGAGGGATAAACTCATGCAATATGATATAAACCCCATCTTTTTATCCTTGATGGAAACAATACAATACGTGTCGTTTCCCCTACTGTCACTGGGATCGAGCACCGCCAGATTGAACCCAAAGCTAACCACTTCTCCCATTGCAAGAAAGATCAATCTAGTAGGCCAAACCAAACTGATAATTCGAAGAGACTTGCAAAGATAACCAATTATACATAAAAGAATTCAGAGGAGATTCAAATATTGTTCATAGATAATCTTGATCATAAACCCACAATTCATCGGATCTCGACAAACACACTGCAGAAGAAGATTACATCGAATAGATCTCCAAGATAATCAAGGAGAACTTTGTATTGAGATCGAAAGAGAGAGAAGAAGCCATCTAGCTAATAACTATGGACCCAAAGGTGTGAGGTAAACTACTCACACATCATCGGAGAGGCTATGGTGTTGATGTAGAAGCCCTCCTTGATCGATGCCCCCTCCGGCGGAGCGCCGGTAAAGGCCCCAAGATGGTATCTCACGGGTACAAAAGGTTGCGGCGGTGGAATTAGGGTTTTTGCTCCTCTGCTGATGTTTTCGGGGTACGTAGGTATATATAGGAGGAAGAAGTTGGTCGGTGGAGCTACGAGGGGCCCACGAGGGTGGAGGGCGCACCCAGGGGGGTAGGCGCGCCCCCTGCCTCGTGGCCTCCACATTGATTGCTTGACGTCCACTCCAAGTCCTCTGGATCACGTTTGTTAAGAAAATCATGTGCAGCTAGATAAAGTTGTGTGCGATTGAGGGCATACGCTTTAGAAGGATTAACTGTTTGCGATTAGGCAACAGAAAAGAAACGGGTCAGCGAGATCAAAGTGTTTGCGATTATTAGCAAAAAAAAGTGTCTGCGATTGATGGCATACACTTCACACGGATGAACTATTTGCGATTAGCCACAACAAACTGAAACAGTTAGATAGGTCGACGTGTGTGCGCTAGACGGGCACACACATTCTAATTAAAAGAAGCGTGGGCGATGGTAATAACGAGCGCACACGGTTGTTGGAACAAGACGTGTGCGGACGTTGCCTACTGCGGTGCACCCTATGGTGCAAACGCCACGTACGTGGCCGAGAAGGCGTACATGCCCATGTTGCGCCTTCCGGGAATAGTGCCGCACTTATAACCGTCAGTAAATTTTGAGTCTGCGTCCCGTCACATTCCAAATTGCAAACCTGTTCACACCGATCAAAACCTAAACGGTTTCCCACTTAGGAGCATATTAGTACTCGGTTATAAATACTACTACTCCAAGATGTCTGCACATTCCTCCTCAACTCCTCATCCACAAAAACAAACAAGACATTCATCATCGTTCCCTTGCGTCTGCCATGGCAAGCGTGAGTTCTGGGTCGAGAAATTGCCACCACGGAGATGCGAGCATGGAAGCGGAAGCACGTGAGATGTCCCGCCTCGCCACGAACGCAGCCGGCATGTCCCGCCGCGCGGACGTGGCAGCACAGAGGTCCCGCCGCGCCGCCAAAGCATCACGGAGGTCCCGCCGCACCGTCGACGCAGCAGACTGGTCCTGCCGCACCGTGGAAGCAGAAGAGATGTCCCGCCGCGCCGCGAATGCAGTAGAGATGTCCTCCCGTGCCGCGGCCTGGGAAAATGTCTTGCGGGCAGGCGAGGACTCTTACAGGCGCATGCGTGCGATCGTCCATAGCCAGATGGATCAGATCTCTGGCTGGGCGAGGTTGCAGGACGACATGAAAACCTCTTTTGGACAGGCTACCGGCGTCATCTGACAACTAAATGAGAGCAATGTGAAGCTCCCAGTCGAGCGCGACCTGCTGAGTGGAAGATCGTCGGAAGTGCGGAGCAGCAGGAGGAGACCACTGCCTTGTTGAAGAGGACCGGCGTCATTGTCGAGAAACTTATGGACGGGAATGCCATGCTGCGTATCGAGCGCAGAAGGCTGGTGGAGGAATCCGTGGATGCTCTCAAGCAGCATCTTCAGGACAAGAAAGAGCTCATCGCCGCTCGCCACAGAGACTAGTTCCCGCGGCTTGCAGCAACGCATCAAGAAAGTAGAGATCAGCGAGTCAGATTGTTGTCTTCCTTCTTCTTTTGCCCTTGTGTATTTCGGGTGTTGCCGCATGTGGCTTTTTTAATTATGCTCCTAAATATGTAAGATAATTATTATCCACTGTCATCGTCCTTATATTCATCATGCTTGCTATAAGTCGCAGTCGATGCTATATAGGTCCGTCGGATCTTACATCAAAATCCGTGCAATACTTTCTTTTCAGATTTTCATTTTCTCTCTTAAATCTCAGTCGGGTGAGACATATACCGTAGAATAGGGGCTCAGGCGCCATAATGGAGACATTGGGAGGGAGGTGCGCGACGGGTAGCGGTCAAAGAGCTCTCCTCCCAATGAGCACACACAGGGGTCTGATCGCACGCCTCCCGTACTCAAATAGCTACCCCGCACGACACCTCCTAGCCAATAAAAAAAGGGGACGCGTGGCGGCACGTAATTGGTAAGTAGAACGCCCATGGTTTCAATAATACTTTTGTTTTCGATTTGTAACGTGACAACACTTGTTCCAAAATGACTTTGTTGATTGTTAATGTGTGCGCCTTCGCAAATCAGACAGAAAAATTACCACATCATGTTGGTGCAATGTCATGACACCATGCCAAGTTTCATGATTTTCAGGCGTGTTTTGGATTTACAGGAATTAAAAAACCAAGTTTCTCAATCTTTCCGGCCGAGCCACGATGCCCAGATGTTTGAATTTCATTCCCATCTCTTGCATGGGACCTAAAATTCACCCAAGGACACACATGTGTTTTTTCAACCAACTTTGGTGCACTAGAGCATGTGCTTGTAGTTCAAATTTGAATTATGCACATTAAATGCCCAAGAACTCAATTAGTGTATGAAAAAGGCCAAACGAACCCCGAAAAATCCAAAATTAAACACAACACTCCTGTTGTTCTATGTTGACACTAGAATTTTTTTGAAAGCAATAAGAGGCAACAAATATCGTTCTGGCACATTCCCTATCGAAACCATCACGCTTGTTGTGAGAAGCTCTGCTTTGTGAGAAGCTTATACCCAAACCTGCCCCAAATGGGACAAAAAATTTACCACGACATGTTGATGCCGCTCCATGATGGCATTCCAAGTTCCATGAATTTCAAACAAATTTTGGATTTACCAGAATTTCAAAACCAGATATCTCAACGTTTTGCCGGCAATCAACAGTGCCCTGATTTTTGAATTCATTCCCATATCTTGCATGGGACCTAGAAATTCACCCAAGGACACACATGTGATTTTTCAACCAACTTTATTGCACTGGAGCATGTGCTTGTAGTTCAAATTTGAATTATGCACATTAAATGCCCAAAAACTCAATTAATGTATAAAAAAGGCCAAACGAACCCCAAAGAATTCCAAAATTAAACACAACACTCCTATTGTTCTATGTTGACACTAGAATTTTTTTGAAAGCAATAAGAGGCAACGGATATCATTCCGTCCCCAAAGGTGGCACGTTCCCTACCGAAATTATCATGCTTGTTGTGAGAAGCTCTGGTTTGTGAGAAGCTTATACCCAAACCTGCTCCAAATGGGACAATTTTTTTACCACGGCATGTTGATGCCGCTCCATGATAGCATGCCAAGTTCAATGAATTTAAGACGAGTTTTGGATTTGCTAGAATTTAAAAACCAGGTATCTCAACATTTTGCCGGCAATCAACAGTGCCCTGGTGTTTGAATTTCATTCTCATCTCTTGCATGGGACCTAGAAATTCACCCAAGGGCACACATGCGATTTTCAACCAACTTTGGTGCACTGGAGCATGTGCTTGTAGTTCAAATTTGAATTATGCACATTAAATGCCCAAAAACTCAATTAATGTATAAAAAAGGCAAAATGAACCCCGAAAAATTCCAAAATTAAACACAACACTCCTGTTGTTCTATGTTGACACTAGAAATTTTTTGAAAGCAATAAGAGGCAATGGATATCATTCCGTCCCCAAAGGTGGCACGTTCCCTACCAAAACCATCATGCTTGTTGTGAGAAGCTCTGGTTTGTGAGAAGCTTATACCCAAACCTGCCCCAAATGGGACAATTTTTTTACCACGACATATTGATGCCGCTCCATGATAGCATGCCAAGTTTCATGAATTTCAGACGAGTTTTGGATTTACTAGAATTCAAAAACCAGTCATCTCAACGTTTTGCCGGCAATCAACAGTGCCCTGGTGTTTGAATTTCATTCCCATTCCTTGCATGGGACCTAGAAATTCACCCAAGGACACACATGTGATTTTTCAACCAACTTTGGTGCACCGGAGGATGTGCTTGTAGTTCAAATTTGAATTACGCACATTAAATGCCCAAAACCCCAATTAATGTATAAAAAGGCCAAACGAACCCCGAAAAATTCCAAAATTAAAAACAAATCCCCTGTTGTTCTATGTTGACACTAGAAATTTTTTGAAACCAATAAAAGGCAACGAATATCGTTTCTTTCCCAAAGGTGGCATGTTCCATACTGAAACCATCATGCTTGTTGTGAGAAGCTCTGCTTTGTGAGAAGCTTATACCAAACCTGCCCCAAATGGGACAAAAATTTTACCACGGCATGCTGATGCTGCTCCATGATGGCATGCCAAGTTTCATGAATTTCAGACGAGTTTTGGATTTACTAGAATTTAAAAACCAGGTATCTCAACATTTTGCTGGCAATCAACAGTGCCCTGATGTTTGAAATTCATTCCCTTTCTTGCATGGGACGTAAGCATGCACCCAAGGACACAAATTTGATTTTTTAACCAATTTCTATGCACTTGAGCATGTGCATGTATTTCAAATTTGAATTATGCACATAAAATGCCTAGAAAACCCAGTTAATGTATAAAAATGTCCAAACGAACCCCGATCCCAAAACTTAACACAACACTCCTGTTGTTCTATGTTGGCATTAGAAATTTTTTGAAAGCAATAAGAGGCAACGGATATCGTTTCGTCCCCAAAGGTGGCACGTTCCGTACCGAAACCATCACGCTTGTTGTGAGAAGCTCTGGTAAATTTGTGAGAAGCTTATACCCAAACCCGTCCCCAAATGTGACCAATTTTTTACCATGGCATGTTGATGTCTCTCCATGATACCATGCCAAGTTTCATGAATTTCAGACGAGTTTTGGATTTACTAGAATTTAAGAACCACGTATCTCAAAGTTTTGCCGGCAATTAACAGTTCCCTAGTGTTTGAAATTCATTCCCATCTCTTGCATGGGACCTAAGTATGCACCCAAGGACACATATTTGAGTTTTCAACCAATTTATATGCACTGGAGCATGTGCATGTAGTTTAATTTTGAATTGTGCACCTGAAATGGCTAGAAAACCAGTTTAATGTATAAAATGTCCAAACGAACCTGAATAATTCCAGTTCTTTTACGACACAGATATAGTTGCATGTTCACTGCAGATAAAAGGTCTAGCAATTCAAACACCGTCCATTGCCACTGTGACCCCATTATGTAATTCAAATCAAGATGAAAAATCAAGTCGATCCCACACAGCTTATTATCACCAACCGTGTGAGATGTAGTACAAAATATCCTGGAGCACCGTCGGTGTATAGTATGCCTATGGCTTACGTGAGAAGGTGCGTCGGCTACAGTCCACAGCCGGCGTGTCAAGCACACTAGCTGGCTCCCCAAATACTCCCGCCTCTGCATCCCTCGCAATCTCAAAAATATTACTGCCTCGTAATCTCGAAAATGTCTACCGCCTGGAAGGTTTTAATTTTTATAGCACACGATTAGTATGTGCAGACCATGTGAAATGTATGTTACTCCCGCTCTGCTTCAGTCCCTTGATGCAAATTTTCAGTAGCCTTGGCATTTTATTCCCGCCTCTTAATCCCTCGCAATCTCAAAAATATCTGCTCGCCCTTGATCCAAATTTTCGATAGCCCCGCCTAGTAAAATTTTACGTTGCTGCAGTATTTCCTCAAACACCACCTTGCCCCCCCGCCCCCCTCCACACACACCACACACTCCCCAAAACCTCCGCTCACACAGACACACACAACCCTCGAAACCATTGGTAGGTCGCCGCCATCGCCGGCGCCTCCATTCTCAACCTCTGCCTATGTGCCAGGGTGCTCGAGGAGCCAATGGCCAAAAAGAGGTTTATCGCAGCCTTTTCGCCCGACGCCGGCAAGGTGGCCACCAAGGTGTCCCAGTCGTCCTCCGCGGGCTCGATCCGCCGTCGCCGGTCCCCCGATCCGCCCGCCGCCGGTCCCCCGATTCGCGCGCCGCCGCGCCCCTATGGTGATTCGAGGACTTCCCCATCCTTCCTCGGACTCGGAAGCCGACGAGGTCCTACCCCGGGGTCCGGCAGCGGTGGTGGGGGGATGTGGGTCACCGAGAATACAGACCCGGAGACCCACACCCGCCGGTAGCTCGGTAGCTTCCACACGGCCGAGCTCGCGGCCGTGGAGTATGACCGCTGGCAGGTCCGCTACCACGGCGCGGCGGCTAGGCTCAATTTCCCCTTTGGTACACGTCCGGTCGGCCTCGTTCCACCGAAGCCAGGGGTGGTGAGCTCGGCTATGGCGCGGGAGGACCGCAAGGCGTGGGAGCGCCTCGAGGCCGAGGCCGCCAACGAGGCCTACATGCAAGAGCTTCGTCGACAGCACCCGGAGCTCATGGAGGCGGAGCGGGCGATCTTTGCCGGCGCGGAGGGCGGTGAGGTTATCATGCTCTCCTCCGATGACGAGGTCGAAGGCGGCAAGGATGGCGGCGAGGTTATTGCACTCTTTTCGAATGACGAGGTCGAAGGCGGTGGCGAAGGCGGCACGGAGGGCATCGAGATGGGCCCCGAGGACAAGGATATCTACGTCGACGAGTGGAGGAGTGCCTTCCCCAACGACCCCGACGACGGCACCGGCCCGGACCCGGCTCGTGGCACACCGTACATGACGGGGAATGATTGGCTCGACCTCTACTTCGGCTGAAAGTAGTTTAGCTTAGTTTAAATTTATGTTTTATGTTCGGTTATGCAAAACTATCTATGTTTATGTTTGAATGCATGCTGCTTTCGGTTGAACCTGCTTTGAACTTGATCAAATTGAAGTTTACAACCTTAAGTTTAGAGGATCGACTAGAAAAGGCCAAAATTGCTGGAGTATATATATATATATATATATATATATATATATATATATATATATATATATATATATATATATATATATATATATATATATATATATCCACTAAGGGTTTTAGTCCTTTAACTTTTAAGGATCGGCTAGAGATGGCCTTATGACTTGTTTATTTCAGTTCTTCACAATGTGATGCTCTATATGTGCAACTATTTGCCGTGCAGTTCAATTTCATCAATAACAGTTTCAACAATACCACTATGAACTACGATATTTGGTTCCTGATAAGGATATTGCAGTTAACGTGCCTTTTCATTTTTTAACAATAACTAGTGTACTTTAGACCTGCACAATACTAGTTTGAATGACTATTTGCTTGTTTTTAAATGTTATGCCTAATGCAGTTAACACACCTTTCCACTTCTTATTTTGCTTAACTGGCGTGCTTAAGGCTGCACACTAAAGCTATCATTTGTAGATTATGTAGTCTACCATGGATATATTTGGTTGATGTTTAGCCTATTGTGCTTAACATGCCTTTATATGTATTCATGCATGACAATATTGAGAACAATGTTATTTCCATTGAGGTTAGTTTCATCGCATTGCTTATATGTACTCACTATTCAGGATATCGGTAGCTGGTACCATATAGCCTGGGGCTGATAAGGGATTAATCGTTAAATCAGACATTTCACTGAATATATCTGTAACCCATTTATCAATAGGTTAACTAGGGCCATATTTAATATATCTGAGGCTACATAGCAACATGCATTGTACTGAATGACTAAATATGCAATCCCAGGCTACATAGCAACAAGGAAGAGTGTTACCTTAATGTTCTCATGATGTCTAGATATACATGTAATAAAATCTTATATAATGGGATGGAGGGAGTGTTGTACTACATCATTTTTCAATTATTGTTTAGCTTCTAATATTAACTTGGTGCTTTTAGGTACATATATCATTGCCAAATATCCAAACTTCGACCCTTTCTGCGTATGGGGCAATGAGATATTCATGAACCAACATCAAGTGAGGAAACTGATAAAGATTGCTATTAAAATAGGTCAAAAGATGTCAATCGAACTATTTGTTTACACTTTATGCAAGACAACAGTGAACTGCAGGATGGTAAGTAAGAAACCTGTAGCCTTCTTTTTACTGCTCGTAATGAGTTGTGTGAGATGACAATGTCTGAATCTTTTTTCTTTTGCAGTGGATCCTGAAGTAGTTTACTCAAGATTACCTCTCAAACTACATGATTGTCGGCCGGCCATCACAAGGGGTTGGACTAGAGTCCTACAGGCCTTCTGCATCTAGGAGAGCACAATAGGGCCATTCTGCTTCACCTTGTTTAGCAACCGGAATGTCTATCGCCTCTTTCTTTACCATTTGTAATAGTACAAGTATAGAACCCAGGTTCATCATTCTTTATTTGGTGCTTATGTAATTTTTAAACATATGTACCTGTGAATCAAATAATGCATTGGTTGTTTGAACCTGATGGACATGAATAAAGCTATAGCCAACTTTCAAGTTTAAATTAGGTACAATTTTAAATAGCAGCAATTAAATTAGGGCAAAATTACGGTGTGTAGGTCATTATGGCGCACATGGTTAATAAAGCACAACGTGTGCGATATACATCATAATCTGACACGGTTCACAGAGAGGAAACGTGTGTAACAATGCACACAGTTGCCGTTTGCAAAGCGTGTGTGATGTCAGACACTATCACATACGGTGCGGGAAAACTAAATGTGTGTGATTGTATACCTATCATACACGGTTTATAATCATGAACTATTTGTGATGTGCGAGGCATCGTAAATCTCCCGTGCCTGGAATCTGCCTGGAAAGCTCCCGTGCCTAGAATCTGCCTAGTTTTAGGTAAAACCACAAAACTCCGACTGCGATGGCAATGCGAGCACAAACGAGTAGCAAGGATGAAGCGTTTGGGATATTCGAGATATCGGAATAGGGACAACTGTATGCATTAAGGCTCCCTATCCCCAACGGTTTCTGGGTTGTGTGGGAAGGACCCCCCTATCACCCACACTCACTAGGCGAGGGTTCCAAATGCCGTCGCGGAAAGGGGTTATAAACCGTTTGTATAGCACCGACGCGTACTAGTGTCAGCAAGTTCACCGGCAAGTCTAAGCCAGAGATCTGGCTGGAAGATTACTGAGTGGCGGTCCAGATCGGCGGCGGCAACGACAATGTGGCCATAAAGCACCTACCACTAATGCTCGAGGGCTTCGCTCGGGCTTGTCTAACACAGCTCCCACCGGGCAGCATATTCTGTTGGGATGATTTGGCGAGAGTGTTCGTAAAAACTTTTGAAGGCACTTACATGAGACCAGGTTGTCTAGCCGAGTTGCATCACTGTGTATAGAGGCGGAACGAGACTCTCCATGAGTTCATTCAACGGTGGAGCACCTTATAGTGGAGAACGTTACAGAGCACCAGGCGATCTGCGCCTTCAAGGCTGGAGTCAAATGTCGTGAGCTGAACATGAACTTCGGTCGAACTGAGACCCTGACTCTCACACAGGCTATGGAGATAGAAAATCTCTCTGAATGCGTATCGATTTTAAGCACATCAATCGGCCTGCCTAAAGGATCATTTCTCTTCCCCTCGCATAGATCAGATAGTAGATTCTACTACGGGTGTGAGCGGTTGTCGTTCCTGGATGCGTACTCCGGGTACCACCAGATCCGAATGTACGGTCCCGATGAAATAAAACCATCTTTCATCACCCCATTCAGGTGTTTTTGCTATATCACTATGCCATTCGGGTTGAAAAATGTTGGGGCCACGTTTCAGTGCATGATTTAGAAGTTCTCGCGGAAACAAATCAGTCGGAACATGGAGGCCTATCTGGATGACATCGTGGTCAAGTCCAGGAAAGGTTCTGACCTCCTGACTGACCTTGTCCAGACCTTTGCAAACTTACGCACTTTCGGCATCAAACTCAACCCAGCTAAGTGTACATTCGGCGTACCCACAGGCAAGTTACTCGGTTTCCTCGTTTCCGAACGCGGGATCGATGCCAACCCTAAGAAGATAGGGGCTATCCTCCGAATGAAACAACCAGAGCGTCTCCACGACGTGCAGCGCCTCACGCGCTGTCTGGCAGCTCTGAGTAGATTCATCTCAAGATTCGCACTACAAAAAAAAAACACTTCCGTGATGATACGTGTTTGTCATAGTAGGTCACGTTTTCTGTCATGCATGTACATCCATGACGATTTTATGACAGAATCAAGATAATCTTACTTGTGCTGTCGTAGAAGTGTTCCATGATAATACCAAAATTATCATCACGGAAATGTCCACTTCCATGATGATAAATGGCGCATCATGGAAGTGTTTTAGTCAAGGGTAACCAGCATGTGGCATCCATAAAAACGGGTCGCCGTTAAGCTATCGGGTTCCGGTTTGGATCCAATAACCCGTTCCCAGACCAATGGGGATTTTCCACTTGTAAAATTCTCATTCGCCGGAGGATCCACGTGTCGACTTAGCGTTGGGACAGATGTCATCCGTACATTGGAGGGAACATGCCTATGTTACCTCGACACGTGGCAGGGCCCAACAGTAGCCCATTAAAGATAAAAAGGCCGGCCCAGCCAGGGGCCCATAAGATTTTGTCATACTCTACTGGCCGGCCCGTTAACAGCCTGCCACGGTTTGGGCCAAATTACGACCCACATAAGATCTGGCCCATTAGATGTTTGTCACATTTTGTGCCGAATGATAACCCACATTAGATCCGGCCCATTAATAGTCTGCCATGTTTTCGGCAAAATGATGACCCATATAGGATTCGGCCCGTTAACTGCCTGACATTCTTTGGGCCAAATTATGGCCCATATATGATCTGGCCCGTTAACAGGCAGTATGCTTTGAGCCCCATTAGGGGCCCATTTGAAGTACGACCTCTTAAAGGCCCATGTAATAGTTCAGCCCGGTATTACTTTTGGCCTGTTAATGGCCATTGGTACATATGGGCCATTGTTGGCCCGGTTTCACTGTTGGCCATTTAACGGCCTATGCTGCATGCGGGCCTATTTCTGGACAGAAGTGACTTTCGGCCTCTTAAAGGCCCGTAGTCTTCGTGGATATATTTTAGCTCAACCTGACTATCGGCCCATTAAAGGCATGTGAGATAACTGGGCCTAATGATGGCCCGCTTTGCATCCGGCCTGCTTACGACCCATTATGTTATTTGGCCAAATGTGGCCCGACAAATATTTTGGCCTGTTAATGGCCCGTCTTGTGGTTGAGCCAATCATGGGCCTCCAACACTGTTCAGGCCCAATCTACTTATCGAAATTTTAAAAGCCCATTCTTATTTCTGGCCCAACTTAGGCAACTAGTTTACTCAACCTGTTAAATGCGTGAAACTAATATTTGGTGAGTTTATGTCTAGGCCTGCTATTGGCCAGACATGATTGTAGGCCCATGTTTCGGCCCATTTACAGTGATTGGCGACCGACCAGTTTTAGTACCGTAATTTTTATATATAATAAACTGAACGTTTAGGACCATTGCGCTTCTTTAAAGCTTACGGCCTTATGAGGGAGCGACGACAGCATATACACAAATTAAATTACAACATCATGACGAAGAATATACCTAGACTATACAACAAAGAAATTACAGCATATTACGTGCACTGGGCATAAAATTTTTCCGCCAGAGATAATAAATCACAACCAGACAAGAGATTACATACACTGGGCATCAAAGGGCGCCACCAGTGCAAATAAACACGCCGCCTAAAATAATATACAGAACCGACAACACTTCAACACAGTTCAAGAAAGGTTAGCCCTCACTGCTGCAGGATACTGCTAACGGGACACTACGATCAGAGATCCCTTTGACGAAAGTGTGTGCGATGCAATAATCGCAAACAGTGGTGTCGGGGGGATGACCCCCGAGTATGCCCAAGACGGCGAAACGACGCTTCAAAACATTGCCAGGGGAGTGCCCCCTGGCTGGCTGGAACTTGGCTAGCTAGAATTAGGCCGGGTTGACTTTGGCCGGGTGGACCTGTCCGTGTTGACCTTGACCGGGTTGACCTGGCCGGGTTGACCAGTCCGGGTTGACCTTGGCCGGGTTGACCTGTCCGGGTTGACCCTCGGCCGGGTCGAGCTGTCCGGGTTGAGCTGGCCGGGTTGAGCCATCCGGGTTGACCCTGTCAGGGTTCTCCTTGTCCAGGTTCTCCCTGGCCGGGTTCTCCCTGTCCGGGTTCTCCCTGACCGGGTTCTGCCTGTCCAGGTTGAGCCGTCCGGGTTGAGCTCCGTCCGGGCTGAGCCGTCCGGGTTGAGCCCGTCCGGCTGGAATCTGGCCAAGTCAACTAAGACGTCCCGTCAGACCTGCGCAGATGTGACGACCATACTCTACAGTGGAGCACTGTAAATGATCAGCCAGCACTGTTCCTGCATCATGTGACACTTCACTGCGCTCCAATAGTGGTGCACTGTAGCCTGCATCATCGTATGACATCTCAATAGTGTAGTGGGTGTGTGGGCCACCCCTTGTCCCTGGGCACTAGTATATAAAGTGACCTAGGGAAGGCCTCACACACGCAGCCTCGTTTTGGGCCACGCTCACGCATCCATCCATGCACACTCACTCGGCCACACACACATGAAGCTAGTGGCCCATGGCTCTATACTCCGATACAACTCCAGGAGCAACTCTGTACTGCTACGTATACACTGCATATATCATCAGACATGCAGGAGTAGGGGTATTATCTCTCCAGAGAGCCCCGAACCTGGGTAAATCACCGCGTGCTATTTTCCCTATCCGTCCCTTGATCTCCAAATCAGTCTTGCCCCTACTTCAAGCCACCTCGTGGCATCTACCGTCTCGCGAACCAGCCCGCGAGATAACCACGGCAGGTGGTGTAAAAAAACCGTCAAAAAAGGTGCAAAACATTTGCGATGGCGGAGCCATCAAACACGGTTCAGATTTTAGTTGCGTGTGCGATGCAAGGCACACGGTTAATCCATTCGAATTGTTTGCAATAGGCAGAACAATAGAAACGGGCAGCCATATCAATGTATGTGCGATATACGGCATACGGTTCACTCGAACAAACTATTTTCAATTAGGGAACACAACAAAAACGGTTCGACTTAACAAGATGTGTGTGATATGCGGCATACAGTTCACATGGATGAATTGTTTGCGATGAGCCAAAAGAACATAAACGAGTCATGTAAACAAGATGTGTGTGATACGTGGCAAACAACTGACTCGAATGAACTGTTTGCGATGAGAAATTACAACACAGACGGTTAATACAGTTAGTTCGTGTGCGATTCTGTGTGTGCAAAATCTTTGAAAAATGCAAACTAGTTGCTTGTGGTGGCTAGGAGTATCGCACACGATGCGTCTGCGAATACTCGTGTGCGATGATTAGTAAGTTACACATACGTTTCCTTATGTTAACATGTGTGTGAATTTGCAATATGGATAGTTAATATGCAAATGCCTTCTGGACATTGGGCACACGCTTAAACTCAATGAACTGTGTACGATACTAATACTTTCCATGAAAATTTAAGAACTTGGGTAACAACATTTGAGTAACATATATATAGTGGTTACACTATTCGACAAAAGGAGGATAATCATAATACGGTTTTGACAACCATATGGTCCATATCTACATACTTAACATAGTAACAACTATCACATTTTAAGAGGCTAAGGGCCAACAACCATATGGTCCATATCTACATACTTAACATAGTAACAGCTAGCACATTTTAAGAGGCTGAGGGCCAACAACCACAACTATCCACTGGAAGCAGCTTTGATCACGGCGACTCAACATCTCGTCGATGAAAAGGAAGAGCCCTCCTGTGCCTTGGTAGAGCTTGAGTAGAACAGTCTCTGCAATTTTCCAATATGGATGCATTGCCACGACAAGCGAGAACTTGTTAATTTGAATGGTTCCATTTCTGCGGGAAATGCAGTACCTTGCAATCACTTTGGCGTTATTAGCAGGCAAAAGTGTAATTCGACCATGCCGGGAAATCGATCTAGGAACTGCTACAGCGGACAATTTCTGTTGACATGTATAATAAAAACCAATTGTAACATATCATTGAAGATATATATAGTTTATGAGCATCAACATTAAAATAAGACTTTTTACCAGCGCTTTGTGCACACAATTGGTCTTGTTCAATATGTGCACCATAGGTCTAATTAATCCCATCTAAAATCCAGCATTCATGCACTGTGCTATCTCTGTCAGATTATCAACAAAGTTTATGACATGCTTCAAGTCCTTTCAGTGAAATTTGGTACGCTTAGTAACATACAGATCGTTCACTATGCATCCAACATATCCTGCTTAAAAGCTGGAAAGGTATTATTTATTCAGAACATGGCAGAAGAATATATAGTGCGCATAAATTGGTAAATATAATTTGTTACTGCCTAGGAACAGAGTCAAAATATGAAATCACAATTGGTTGCTTAAATAGTGATAGATTAGTCAGAACGAATACCCAGATTTTGCTAAGTAATATGACAGCATGGAGAAAGTTGAAAGGACACTAACCTCGACCAGACTTTGATTGGCTGATGACGTTGAGGAAGTAAACATCCATGTTAATTAGACCAGACTGTGATGCACACACTAGATTTATTGCCAGCTTTCAATTCACAACACTTAGACATTTTTCTCCAAAGGTCCGCATTAAAATAGGAGTGACCATCTTTATCAAGTTTTACGCTAACTATCATTGTAAATCCATGATGCATTGTCAATATGACATCCTGGGAGTCATCAACAAAGTAAAGCCCAAGATTTCCTTCTACTCCTATTCTTGCAAAGCAAGGGATGTACTGCTTGAAATGAAAATTAAGATCGTAAATTAGATATATTGAAATAACAGAGCAAGATGAAAATATGGGAGTAACTGATAGAACAGATCAATATATAGATGAAAGCAAAGTACAAAAATATAAAATTTAAAATAGATAATGTAACAAAGATTTGATGAAAATATATAGATAGTGTAGCAACAGGCGGTATATGTTGACAAATTTAGGCCATGCCGACCGTGGTAGGTTGAGATTAAACATACTGAGTGCTCCTTGAAGTCATCTGGAATGGTGAGATAGAACTTCCTTTCCGACTGGCCACGACCACACTTGCCCGATTTGTGCTCGCACTGTGGACACATGAATGAACACCCATGAATCAACTAGAACAAAATGATTCCACGACGATTTCTGCCGGTTGATTAACAGCGATGGAAGGACTACGATAAGAGATGAGTGAATATTTCTCTAAGTTGATTACCTTCTCCATGAGAAAAATCCCCAGTCCAATCTCGCAGAAAACCCCAGTCGACCAGATTCTAGAATGTCGGTGCAGATAGGTGGCAGAAAGTGGTAGGGGCGAATTCCCGTGCCGTTTGGGGTGCAACCTACGCCCGCCGACAACAACCGTCGAGCTTAGTGTGGCTGCCGTGATAGAGAAGTTGATGAGGTGCAGAGTTGCGGAGGAGTCCGCGGCGAGTTGATGGGGACTAAGTGGGCGAGGGTTTTCTTTTTTCCTTTGCATGTGTGAGGGAAAACACACGGTTCACAGAGGCGACCGAGATGAATCGTGTCCGATAGTAAATCACCGAGATTAAATGGGAATCCAAATTTCCTTCGTCCTTCATCCATGAGTTTTTTCTATGATGAACATAAACCCTGCTAATCACCGTGTTAAATTTGACACTATTCTGGGTTCATTTACAATATTTAGGGGACTATGTGCATTTTGTAGGCATTAGTGCACGTAATTCAAATTCAAACAATTGGTGCTTGAAAAGGTGCACAAGAATGGTCTAGAAAAACCATACTCGTGGTATTTAGTTAATTCTCAAGCCTTTTACAAGGAATGGGCAGAGATTTCAAGGGAATGCGTGGCAATAGTCAACCACAAACGCGTCATTTACTGGGTTATCAACTATAGAACAATGAAATACGTGCTTGAAAAACATGATGCCTGGCATGATGCCATGGTATGGCCTCACCGTGCCCTGGTTAAAAGCTGAGAAGGTTTGATTTATGTCGTCATGCATGCCCTTCATAAATCGAACCATCACCGAGGAAGTTCAATGCTTTCGAGAGGAAAATCACCAAGATTGAAGGGGAATCCAAATTTCTGTCCTAGTTTGTCATTTAGTTTTTTTCCAACAATCAACATACCGCCTCAAAATGTAACATGTTCAAATTTGACATTTGTTCGAGCTCATTTACCATATTTAGGGGATTATGTGCATTTTCTAGGCATTAATTATGCACATAATTCAAATTCGAACAATCGGTGCATGAAAAGGTGCACAAGAACGGTCTGGAAAACCATGCTCGTGCTATTTAGTACATTCTCATGCCTTTTATAAGGAATGGGCAGATATTTCAAGGAAATGTGTGGCAATAGTCAACCATAAACGCGTCGTTTACTGTGTTAACAACTATGCAAAAATTAAATACATGCTTGGAAAACATGACGCCTGGTGTGGTGCCATGGTATGGCCTCACCGTGCCCTGGTAAAAATTTGAGAATGTTTTCCTTATGTCGTCATGCACGCCTTTCATAAATCGGACCATCACCGAGGAAGTTTCATGGTTTCGAGGGGAAATCACCACGATTGAAGGGGGGGTCCAAATTTCCTTTGTCCTTTGTCCATGAGTTTTTTCTACGATGAACATACAGCCTGCAAATCAGCGTGTTCAAATTTGGCACTTCTCCAGATTCATTTGCCATATTTAGGGGATTATGTGCATTTCCTAGGAATTAATGCACGTAATTCAAGTTCAAACAGTCGGTGCATGATAGGGTGCACAAGAAAGGCCTGGAAAACCATGCTTGTGCCATTTAGTAAATTCTCATGCCTTTTAAAAGGAATGGACAGATATTTCAATGAAATGTGTGGCAATAGTCAACCACAAATGTTTGTTTATTGGGGTTTCAACTATAGAAAAAATGAAATAAATGCTTGAAAAACATGACGCCTGGCATGGTGCCATGGTATGACCTCACCATGCCCTGGTAAAAATTTGAGAAGGTTTGGCTTATGTCGTCATGCACGCCCTTCATAAATCGAACCATCACCGTGGAAGTTCCATGCTTTCGAGAGGGAAATCACCAAGATTGAAGGGGAATCCAAATTTCTGTCCTACTTTGTCATTCAGTTTTTTTCCAACGATCAACATATTGCCTCAAATGCAACATGTTCAAATCTGACATTTTTCCGGGCCCATTTACCATATTTATGGGATTATGTGCATTTTCTAGGCATTAATGCACATAATTCAAATTCGAACAATCGGTGCATGAAAAGGTGTACAAGAATGGTCGGGAAAACCATGCTCTTGTTATTTAGTACTTTCTCCTGGCTTTTACATGGAATGGGCAGATATTTCAAGGAAATGTGTGGCAATAGTCAACTATAAACGCGTCGTTTACTGGGTTAACAACTATACAAAAAAATGAAATACATGGTTGGAAAACATGACGCCTGGCGTGGTGCCATGGTATGGCTTCAGCGTGCCCTGGTAAAAATTGGAGAATGTTTTCCTTATGTCGTGATGCATGCCTTTCATAAATCGAACCATCACCGAGGAAGTTTCATGGTTTCGAGGGGGAAATCACCAAGATTGAAGGGGGATCCAAATTTCCTTTGTCCTTTGTCCACGAGTTATTTTTCTATGATGAACATACACCCTACAAATCACCGTGTTCAAATTTGGCACTTTTCTGGATTCATTTACCATATTTAGGGGATTATGTGAATTTCCTAGGCATTAATCCACATAATTCACATTCAAACAATCGGTGCATGAAAGGGTGCACAAGAACGGGCTGGAAAACCATGCTCATGCCATTTAGTAAATTCTCATGCCTTTTACAAGGAATGGACATATATTTCGATGAAATGTGTGGCAATAGTCAACCACAAACGTTTGTTTATTGGGTTTTCAATTATAGAAAAAATGAAATAAATGCTTGAAAAATATGATGCCTGGCATGGTGTGCCATGGTATGACCTCACCATGCCCTGGTAAAAATTTGAGAAGGTTTGGCTTATGTCGTCATGCACGCCCTTCATAAATCGAACCATCACCAAAGAAGTTCCATGCTTTCGAGAGGGAAATCACCAAGATTGAAGGGGAATCCAAATTTTCTTCGTTCTTTGCCCCTGGAGTTTTTTTCTACGACGAACATACACCCTGCAAATCACCGTGTTCAAATTTGGCATTTTTTCGGGCTGGTTTACCATATTTAGGGGATTATGTGCATTTTCTAGGCATTTAGCGCATATAAGTCCAATCCAGCTACAACTGCACGGGTGTGATAGGAGGGACGTGGATTGACGCTCGATCGCGGCGCATCCTACGGTGCACACGCGCGATCCGCGTGGCTGGGGTTCCGTCCAATTATAATGCAACACACAATAGGCTCAGCCACACTGTTTCTGGAAGCGACGAAGATGAACCATGTGCGATAATGAACGAGCAAAATTGTAATGGAAGCCAAATTTCTGTTGTCGTTTGTCGTCGAGCTCTTGAATACCACTGCACTGTATGGCTGCCCAGCCCCTCCGTCCTAGAGCTTTCTTTAGGCGTCGTCCATGGCACCGCGGCGCACAATAACTGGTAAGGAAGCGATGGCATCCCGCCGCGCCGCATTCCTCATCACCCGCGACCGCACACATGGTAAGGAAGCGATGGCATCTCGCCGCGCTGAGTTCATCGCCGCCACCGGCCACACAGTTACATGGGCGGATTTTGAGGCTGCCATGGCCGAATGGGTGGTGGATCTAGAGGCGGCCAAAGCCGCACAGAACGAGCAGAAAAGGCAGAAAGCAGTCAAGAAAAGAGAGTCCCGCCGCCGCAAGAAAGAAGAGGCCGCACACCATGTTGAGGAGAGCTTGGCGGAGATCGAAGTAGGGTGGGCTGCCGCCTACAAAGCCGGGAAAGAGCACACCGGCGCCTGGCCAGCATGCCACGATGGCAGCATGTGAGAAGTAGTTTAAGTTTGTATTATTAGAGCAAATTACGGGTAGTACTTTAAGTTTGTAGTATTAACGTACAGTGTCGGTATGAGAATCCTTTGAGGGCTTTGAGCATTGATTAGCATGTGTGCCCGTGTGCGTTTTTTTGCGTTAATCATTAGAAGATCACAAAACACACGGTTTCTATGCCTTACCCGTCTGCGTTTTTTGCGTTAATGATCCATAAGTCAGTTACTTGTGTGATGTTTCCTAATAAACCAGGCGTACCATTGACCGAAAAAAATCAACAACACGTGTACATTTTTTTGGAGACGGGATCTGCCAATTTTCTGTTTTCTCGCACATGAGTATTTTACGCGCTTCGTCTGTGTTGTGTGTTTCCCCCGCCCAAGTTTCAAGTTTCACAGCGAAATTTTCATTAGGCGCGCAATTTCTGAATTTATTCGTCCAACCACATCCCCACCAATCAAATTTCCTCAGTATCTCCACCCCCCACCCCCGTGCACATCCCCCTACCAGCATCTCAAACTGATACGTCTCCAACGTATCTATAATTTATGAAGTATTCATGCTATTATACTATCCTTCTAGGATGTTTTATATGCATTTATATGATATTTTATATGATTTTTGGGACTAACCTATTAACCTAGAGCCCAGTGCCAGTTTATGTTTTCTCCTTGTTTTAGAGTATCGTGAAAGGAAAACTAAACGGAGTCAATTGACGTGCCACTTGACGGGATCATTTTGGACCGAAGAAGCCCACGGAGTACTGTAAGCAGGCGGAAGAGTCCGGGCTGCCCACGAGGGTGCGGGCAAGCCCCTGCCTCGTGGACAGCCCGGAGACCCCCCTGATGTGAAATCAACGCAAAACTCTTCTATATATACCAAAACTTCTAGAAAGAAACCTAGATCGGAAGTTCCATCGCCGCAAGCCCCTGTAGCCACGAGAAGTCAATCTAGGCCCTCTCCGGCACCCTGCCGGAGGGGGCCATCATCACCGGTGGCCATGGAGGAGTATCCCGGAGGGGCCATCATCACCATGAAGGCCAAGGACCAGAGGGTGGAGGCCATGGAGGAGGAAGCACAAGGGGGAGAGCCTCTCCTCCTCTCTCCCGGTGGTGCCGGAGTGCCATCGGGAGGGTAATCATCGCCACGGCGATCGTCTTCATCAACATCACCATCCTCATCTCCTTTACACGGTCCACTCTCCCGCACCCCGCTGTAATCCCTACTTAAACATGGTGCTTTATGCCACATATTATGATCCAATGATGTGTTGCCATCCTATGATGTCTTTTGTCTTTGGGTTGATTGATGATCTAGATTGGTATGAGTTGTATGTTTTACTTTAGTGCTGTCCTATGGTGTCCTCCGTGTCGCGCAAGCGTGAGGGATTCCTGCTGTAGGGTGTTGCAATACGTTCATGATTCGCTTATAGTGGGTTGGTGAGTGACTGAAACACAAACCCGAGTAAGAGGGATTGTTGTGTATGGGAATAAAGAGGACTTGATGCTTTAATGCTATGGTTGGGTTTTACTTTAATGATCTTTAGTAGTTGCGGATGCTTGCTAGAGTTCCAATCATAAGTGCATATGATCCAAGTAGAGAAAGTATGTTAGCTTATGCCTCTCCCTCATATGAAACTGCAATAGTGATTACCGGTCTTGTTAACAATTGCCTAGGACAATTCCGCACACTGATCCACCATTATTCCACACTCGCTATTGATAATATTTAGTAATATATTCTAACTTTATGATAACAACACCTACTTTTATATTTTAGCTCTCTGATGCCATGCAAAGTTATCCTCTTTATACCCACAACGTAGTTTTATTTCTCGTTTCTAGTTGGAAGCAAACGTTTGGTGTACGTAGACTCGTATCAGTGGCAGATATGGCTTGAGAGAATATTGATCTTACCTTTAGCTCCTTATGGGTTCGACACTCCATACTTATCACTTCCACCTTTGGAAATTGCTACAATGGTTCCTTGCACTTGGGGATTATCACAAACCGCCGCCGCCGCAACCACAGCTTCAACCACATCTATGTTCTGCTTGGATCCAGTCAGGTAAACCACCGATCTCTATCACGGCCCCGGCCTGATTGTTTAAATGGTGTCTGCGAAACATCCTCATGCCTCCAAATGCCCACCGCCAGGAGCTGATGGTGGTCCATGGCGCGATGGACGCTGTGCGTGTTGACCCGGAGAAACACCTCGCCTCCGTCGCCGACGACATGGTGTAGGCTATGGCCCAGATGAAGTGCCCCAGCGACTACCCCCCAGGACTTAACAGGTAAGATCTGACCAGCTAAATCTTACCAATACCTCTTGCAACGACTATGATTTGTACGGTTGATGTACTCCCTCCGGTTCTTTTTAGTTTGCGCTTAAAATTTTCTTGTTTTTCCCTTTTTACTCTGCGCATTGCCATCTTTCCCCTAAGCTTTCCAAAACTGCCCCTGATTCTCTGCTACGCATGCGCAGCCATTCAATGCATCCGATGCATGGGTCCGTGAATCCCGTGACTTTTTAGCACCCCCGATGCATGCTGCAGTGCACAACCACTGCATGGCGCACAAACTTGTCAGTAGAAACAGCACATGCGAGGGCAAAGTAGTCCATAAAAATGTGACGGAAGTCCTCCTTGGTATGCGAGCTTGCTCTTATACGCACACTAAATAGAATCGGAGGGAGTATTAAGCATGTTCATGCCTTGTTTATTCCAGTACTGCACACTGTGTGATGTTTAAAATATTACCATGTCCAACTCAATTTCACCAATACCAGCAGCAAACTTACAATACATGACTCAGGATATCACTAGAGATGTTGCCTATTTGCTATTTTAGTGGATGCTAACCCTGTGGTACTTAACATGCCTGTCCTTGTACTTACGCAGGGTCCTAACGGCCGATGCTGTTGTTTGCCGTCGAGGTTAGCTGCATCCCATGTCTTACAATATTTCACATCATTTGTGCAATTGCAGTTTAACTTCTACCATTTACTGGTTGCCTATAGGTACACATGTCAGTGGCCCTGATCCACGCTTCGACCCGGAGGAATAGCTCGCCTCCGCCGCCGCTGACTTTGGGCGGGCTCTGGCAAGACGAAGTGCCCCAGCAACTACCTCTCAGGACTTACCAAGTATGTACTCACCAGTTAAATCTTACCAATACCAGTTGCAATTAATGGCTATGTTCTGTACGGTCGATGTATTAAGCATTTCTAGTAAACATGCCTAACACGTTTTAGCTACTTTCCCTACCTTTTTATAGACATCTGGGCCATTCTCTGCTCTGGCAGCACATGCGTTGTGATGTTTAACTATGCCAATTGCATTTTTATCAGTACCGCTTTTAATGGTTATTAAGCATGTTGCAATTAACAGTTGAGTCCATTTTTAAACAGTTGTATTTCAATGGCTACAAACTTACAAAACATGACTTAGGATCTTTATTAAGCTCGTCGCAATTAACAGCTTGTATCCATTTTTAACTTTGTCCCTTTGCTACCATGCTGCTCTCTCGCAATGAAGATATACTAGAGATGCTGCCCAATTGCAATTTTGGTGGATGCTAACCTGTTGTACTTAACATGCTGTCCATGTACTTACGAGGTCACAACGGCCGATGCTAGTTTTTCTTTGTCGAGGTTAGCTGCATCCCATGTCTTCTGATTTCACACCATTTGTGCAATTGCAGTATAACTTCTACCATTTACTGGTTGCCTGTAGGTACACATGTCAGTGGCATTGATCCACGCTTCGACCCAGAGGAACAGCTCGCCTTCGCCGCCCTGACATTGGGCGGGCTCCGGCCAAGATGAAGTGCCCCAGCAACCACTACAAAAAAAGACACATCCATGACATTTTGGGCCGAACGAATTTTTTCCTGTCATACTTATGACACTTCTATGATGATAATTGTGACAAAACCCGGTATCATCATAGATGTGGTGGGCTCCTACTTCTATGACAAAAAATCATGACAAAAAATGGGCTTTTCATCCTTGGCAGTCCAGAGACACAGCATCATGACATTCTTAGGGCTGTCCATGACGGAAAAAACCGTGGTAGAAGCGAGGGCAAGGAAAATATCAGGGTGTTCCCGGTTACGGTGGGTGGTCGGGGCCGAGCGATGCACGTTTCTCTCATACACGCACGCGCGTGGGTGGGAGGTGTTGGGCTCTAACTGAACCCGAGTGAGGCGTTGGGCTCTAATCGAACCCGGCGATTGCCTTTGCAGCTACGCGTTCTTCAAACCGGCGATCGATCGATGGTCGTTAATCGAACCCGATCGGCGATTCGCCGCCATGTTGCTAATCAAACCGATCGATGCTGCCTTTGGATAAGCGGTGAGTGTTCTTTGGGGGGTTTGGATGAACAGTTCGGTGGGGTGGATGAACAGGACCCGTGGTGTTGCCTCTGGATGAGCAATGGCGTTCTTTGGGGGGGTTGGATGAGCAGTTCGGTGGGGGGTGGATGAACAGGACCCCGTGGTGTTGCCTCTGGATGAACAGGACCCCGATCGATCGAGCCGGTTGGGGCTGGATGAACAGGACCCCGTGGAGGGCTGGATGAACATGACCACCCCGTGGAGGGCTGGATGAACAATAGAAGGTGGAGGGCTGGATGAACAGTAGCCCGTGGAGGGGTGGTTGAACAGTAGCCCGTGGAGAGGGCTGGTTGAATAGTAGCTGGTGGAGTAGCGCGCGGTGGAGTCTGGATGAACAGGAGACCGTGGATGATCAGTCGCAGGTGGAGGCTGGAGGAGGTCGACGGTGGATGAACAGTAGCCCGTGGAGGCTGGAGGGGGTCGACGGTGGAGATGAACAGTATCCCGTGGAGTCCTGTTTTGCGGTACGCCACACCCCTCCCGATGAACAGGACCCCCCGTTTTAACCGTAGCGCTCCAACACAAGTCCGTTTCCTCCATTTTGCGGTACGCCACACCCCTCCCGATCAACAGGACCCCCGTTTCGAACATAGGAGGTCAATTTCCTCCATTTTGCGGTACGCCAGGCCCCTCCTGATGAACATGATCCCGTTTCGAACGTGGCCGGTCGAACACAAGGCCGTTTCCTCCATTCTGCGGTACGCCAGGCCTCGTTTCCATCAGCTGTTCCGTCCAAGCCGGTTGCCTCCCACGCGTTCCATTGCCTCCCGATGAACACGACGCATTTCGTTGCCTCCCCAAGAACACGACGACGACGCAGTTTCTCCGTTCCGACCCAGCCATGTACACGAGCCCTGGCCGTACGTACGCGCGAGTAGGCGTTCAAGACCCCGCCCGTATGTATGTACGTGTCCGTATTTACTTTCTTGCACCCTGGCAACTGTACGCACGTGTACATGCTACGTGCACGCCTCTATGACAACACGTGCACGCCTCTATGACAACACGTGCACGCCTCTACATTGACCAGTATGTACGTACACGTTCGCGACCAGAATGACAACGCTACGTACGCTTTGACCAGGTGGGTCCCGACTGTCAGGCACTTCCTTGCGTGCGAACATGTAGCTGGTGGGTCCCAGCAGTCAGGGGGCGAATCGTTTTTTTTCCCGGACGCACTTCCTTGCGTGCTAAGATGTCGTTGGTAGGTCCCAGCAGTCAGGAGGGAAACGTTTTTTTCGTGAAATACGGTTGCCCGTCCGGTGGGTCCCTGCTGTCAGGTGGAGGACTCATTATTTTCCACGTAATAAAGAGGCACTTCCTTGCTGCGGCCGTGGACCCAGCTGTCAGCCTCTCCACGTAGAGTCCACGTCCAATGGAAGCCGTTCCTTGACCACGTTGACCTTGCCGCACCGAGAGCACCAGGGCGGTGGACGACGGCGAGGCCTAGGAAGGGGACGACGCGGAGCCGGGGAAGATGTGACAATGGATGCCCATGCGTACATGAGTATGAGGGTTCACTGGTTCGCTGTGGTGTGAGGCTGCCGTCGCCGTAGAATAACAGGGGGTGTGGGTGAGTAGAGGGATGGCCTGGCCAGCGGTGGGAGTAGTAGGGGGCGGTGAGGCCTCCGGGGCATCGCAGCCGGCCACGGGAGGCAGGAGCATGAGGCATGACCGGTGCTGCTTTGGGCGGCTAGAGCAAGAAGACTAGAGGTTGAAGAAGCACTACAGCCGTTGGATGGACATCATACGGTCACTGGAGCTCGAATCGTTCATATTGACTAAGTTGACAAAGCCCTCCGTCCCCGTCAACTTACTTGGCCCACAAGTCAGCCTCCCACTATTGTGGGTCCCAGCTAGCAGGGGGTATTCATTTTTGTGTGCGTAATAAGGAGGTACCTCCTTGCGTGCGAAGATATAGCTGGTGGGTCCGACCTGTCAGCGGTTGGAACGTTTTTCACGAAATACAGAGGCCCTTCCGGTGGGTCCTAGCTGTCAGGTGGAGGAATCATTATTTTGCGCTTAATAAGGTGGCATTTCCTTGCGTGCGGCCATGGACCCAGCTGTCAGCCTCTCCACGCATAATCTACTTCCGATGGTGTCGTTCGTTGACCATTTTGACCACTCCGCGCCGAGTGCATCCAAGGTGGTGGACGACGGCGAGGCCCCGGACAACAACGAGCCGGAGATGGGAAGACGCGGAAGTAGAGTCGCAGACGGAGAGGTGTACAAGGTTAAATGGTTCTGGTGTGGTGTGGTTCGGCAATCGGTGGAGAAGAACAGGAGGTGTGGAGGGGTGGAGGGATGGCCTGGCCAATGGTGGAGTAGCGCTTCATAGCGAAGCGTGCTAAGCAGAGCTGCTAGTAGTAGGAGGCGGGAGTAGGTTGTCCCGGCGGCGCTGGAGGAAGAAGACGATAGATTGAAGATGGATGCCGGTCGTTGGATGTAAATCCAACGGCTAACGATGTCAAAATCATTTGTTGACTAAGTTGACAATGACTTGCATTGGCTTCGACCTATTGGCCCACATTTCAGCCTCCAAAAATGTGGCACGTATTCAACCCATTTTTTCAAAATTACAGTATTTTTTTGCGGGGTAGAATTTACAGTCCATTTGATCTTTTTTTTGAATTACAGTCCATTAGCTAGGCTGGGTGAACAAATAATGTAGCATCCATGCAGCCCATTTATGTTTTTCCTAAAAAATTACAGGCCATTTGCACTTTCTCGAAATACACGATTTTGCTGGGCTTATTCTAATTATAATGTTGGGGTGGGCGCAGCAATGTTATCAAAAAATAAACATGCACTGAGCATTTTGTTATATATATATATATATATATATATTTAAATAATAAGTGATTTATTATTACATTGTTCCTTAAATCTTACCAAGCTTTTGTACACAATCACCAGGATTTTCGTTGCCAAAAAAATCCAGGATTTTATTGTTAAGAAATTATTCTTATAAGTTAATAAGATGTGGGATATTGTTTTCTTACATATGTAAGTATTTGTAAACATATAAAATAATTTAATTATATATAATATAGTTAGAAGGCAAACATAAGTTGGACCAGGCGTTCCTATTCTTATATAGAAAAACAGAACAGACCTCTACGTTTTCTTCAAAAAAATACATAAATTGGGTGCCGATGTTTCAGGAAAAATAAAACCTCGGATGGGAGGTCCATAGGCCGGTCGATACATGACGGCCCTCAAGAGAATACAAACAGGCCTATGGACCTCCCATCCGAGATCGTGAGCTGCGCATGTTAAAAAAGAAAGCCTAGACGGGGCAGCCCAAAACCCAGCTGATATTTGTTGCCCTAGTGATAATAAATGATACCTGCCAGCTCCCCGGCTTCGTTGTGAATTTATCTCATACAGTAACTACGTTGAAGCACCTAAAAAATGTAACTATGTTGACAAACCTGTGGGCCCCAACGTCAGTATAGTATTAGGAGGAATTATTTTTTCGACGAGGCACTTGCTTGCGTACGGCCATAGACCTGGTGGGTCCCGACTGTCCGCCTCTCCACGTACAGTCCTCTCCAGATTCCTCTCGTTTGTTCAGCATGTTCACAACGGCAGACAACGGCGTCGCGGCGAGCGCACAAAGGCACATGAGGAGATCCGATCACCTGAGGAAGTGCCTTATTAGTAACGAAACAACTGAACTAGCCTAGTGGCCGAGTGGCACTACCCGACAATATTTCATGGGTTCGATTCCACCTGTGCAGAGAAAATATCTCCAAATTTTTTACCTCTGCCTTTATTGACATGTGGGCCCCAATTGTCATCTACGCACACCACGTCCTACACTTGCCAAAACTTTGTCCCTCGTTTTCTCTGTTTTTCGCACACTCGACATTGTGTGGGCATCTTGAAAATAACATATCTTTTTGACTGTGCATCATATGAAGATGTGCTATGCATGAATGTTGATCATCATGATGTTAACTAGCTGGTAGTTCCAGTTTCGACCATGAATAAAACTTCCAGCATGATGTTAACACTATTTGAAAAGGCCGTGTTAATATAAATGCTCTGCCTCTGAAAGTTGCGCTTATCTAAAACTGAACTTGGAGTTTCTTATCTGGCCCTGAAACTTGCGCTTCTTCTCCGAGAATCACATTGTCTGCACTTTTATACTCCTATGAAACTACATTTTTTAAGTGCTAAAAATAGATCTCTAGACTTCATAAAATACTTCATGTGCTCAATACTGCAAATCTAAAATTCAAAAGACATTCATATCTGAAAGTACTCTCAAAATACACAACACAAAACACAATTCAAAACCTGCAAATACTAACAACCCTAAGCTCCTCCTGACAATTCACAACCTGCTCGACTATTGGTCTAGGGGGAATCCCTCCTATTCCTCGGCGGCAGACAGCCGCCCCGTGAGATGATGTGAACGGCAAGGGAGAGGATGACGGGGAAGCGTTGTCCGGCCAACTGTTTTTCTCCTCTTGCTGTTGGGTTCGGTCAATGAAGACTCCACCGGCTCGCTCTGGCACGACACCCTCACAAACGCACCCTGTAGATGCTTGATCCTTCAATCTCTGGTGGATGCTCCATCTGGGATCGATACTCCCACCACCGCTCCATCACGATCGGATTTGGTGAATCTGTTTGCTCCATGGCCCAGAGGAGCAGCTCTATGTACTCATGCGACTCCCTCGGGAGTATCGCCGCTTTTCGCTCTGTTGCAGATATTTGGCCATGGATGTCGCCGCCGCCGCTAGTTGGTCCTTATTGTCAAACCAAGACAGATCTCCAACATCCTAGCTAGCTTCACAGGGTCGCCATCTGCGATCCTCATGTATCGCTTGTACTCCTCCATCGATCTACTTCTCCACAGCACCTTCACTGCTTGGCGGTGGTTTTGAATGGAAGAGGAGAGGAGCAGCGCTGGTTTTGGTTTAGAACGGGAGAGGAGTGACGCTGGTTTTGGATTGGAACAGGAGAGGAGGGGCGGTGGTTTTGAAATGGAATAGGAGAGGAGCGGCGCTGGATTTAGATTGGAACAGGAGAGGAGCGGTGGTGGTTTAAGAGGAGAAGAGTGGAAGAGCGGCGCTGGTCTTGGAAGTATTTTTTTTGTTTTGCGTATTTTGGGTCAAAGTTTGACCACGTACTGTATTTTACAAGCAAAATATGGATGCATGTCACCAAAAATTGTATCGTTTGGTTTGTATCTGAATGTACTTTGAAATTATATTATTTTTGCAACGTATAACATATATTTTATTTGCAAAAATCATGGTCAATTATGACCCAGAATAAAAGGGAGACTAGTTAATGTGGGGTCGCTTTCTTAATTGAAGGCTAAATTGATTTTGATTGTGATCCAGTCACAGTACTTGACCCTCTTGTCCAATCCTAAATCGCTGCCAGACGCCTCTCCTCTTCTCCATTGCAAAACCACCTCCTCTCCTCTCCAAAGATCTCCATTCCAAAACCACCGTGTCGCCTCTCCCTCTTCTCCATTGCAAAACCACCTCCTCTCCTCTTCATCATTTCCATTCCAAAGCCACCGTCTCGCCTCTCCCTCTTCTCTATTGCAAGACCACCGTCTCTCCTCCCATCTTCCAAAGCTAGCATCGAATCAGGCAGATCACCGGCGGCGACCAGGCAAAGTTAGCCAGGTTGAAGGAGATCCTTACTTGGTTTGACAATGAGTGGGAGATTTCTAGGACGGTAGGGTTTAAAGTAAGCTTCACACTAACCAAATCTTCCACCTGCTCATGCTTATAATCAATGTGACAGCTAATGAAAATCATGGTTACAATCAGTCTCTGAGTACTACGCCAATCACCCTTAAATAGCTCTGGACCTTTGGGTCAAGGTTGTGACACTGTGTATAAATAAAGAAAAATAGATTGGTGCTTCTTTCAGAAAAGAGTACTCCCTAGAAAACTGCCAATATAAACTACTAGTATTTGGTTAGAGGATTTGCTGCCGAGAAAGATCCGTCCACAGAGAGCGCCACACATCCCACTTGTGGTGGTGGATGCCAATGCGTGCATGGAGCATGGTTGGTGTCGGTAATTTTTACTTGGCACACCGTGCACTCTGCATATATGCCGGTTCCATCCGTACATTTGTGCAATTCCACCAAAATGCAGCTGAATAACCCTGTTTGCATAGATAATGAAAAATCGTGATTACATTATAGTGGCACTATTTGATGAAACACGCAAAATAAATAGAAGAAAATATTGCGATAGTATCATAGTATGCCATGCTGCGAGGGCGAGATGGGCCCTGCAATGCCTCATATGGTATGCCACGCCTCATACTAGAAATCGTCCCAAGTCTCCCCGATACACCTTCTGCCAGTGATGAACATCAGTGTAGTACAAGGAGGGGCCTTGAGACATTCAAATCTCTATTTTTCTGCAGATCAACTAAAATTATGCACCCCAGTTTGCAGAAACGCTTAAACATTAACAATGGGACTAGTTGATGAAAATATACGTAACAAAGAGAAGCACTTTCTTTATCTACATTGGAAATGAAATGATAGAGAGGACACTCGCTCTATTTCAACTGTATTATTACTTCATTTTATCAGTGACACTAGGGTTGAGCGGTGGCAAGCGAGGTGTACCGTCGTCCGCAAGGATGAAGGCCAGGGTGCTTAGGCTGGGTCTTTGGTGGCTCTTTCAGTCCCTATCTTCCCCCTGATGTTTCTGTGGTAGCATTTGGGTTGTAATCCAAACTTGGTCGAGCTGGTGCTGCGTCCCCCTACCTGCCTAGCTTATGTGGCGAACTTGTCTCCTGCTAGTACTCAGTCCGTTCTTGTAGTAGTTGCATAACTGCCCGTTTACACTGAGATGTTGTCGGATAATGGTTCTCCATGGTTGGGTTTCTTTAATGAAATCAGAGGGAACCCCCTCTTTCGATATATAAAAAAAATGGCACTAGCGATGCCAAAACATTGCCTCAAATTAATAGTGCCACTAGATTAAGGTGCAAAATAATAACATTACCGCTTTATCATGGCAGTGCCAAAACAGTAGCACAAGAGCAGGATCAACTTGCAGGATCTTTGGCAAACGGTCAGACAAAAAAGGAACATACCTCGTGATGGGAACCATATCTGCAGTCAACGCCATCGTAGAAGGGATGACACCAGTCACCAACATGGATGATTCAATTCATGGGACCTTTTGGTGCAGTTCACCTAAAATGAAGCAATGCCCCATGAGCTAGCAGCTTCTTCTTCTTCTTTTTTTAAGAAAAGGGCTCCAGCCCCGGTTCCATTTCCATCAGAAAACGAAACCCACAGAGCTTCTTCTTCATTAGTTGCAATGAAATTGAGCAACATCAAGGTTGGTCGTGAAGCTCCTGGAGAGTAGTCGGACCAGGACAGTTGCATCTCTAACGAAAAGAAGCAACTTATCTTAATGGGATACTTAGCAGGACATGAAAAAAGTGCCATTGATTCATATTACTAGAGGCATTACACTGAAAACAACATTGGTTTAACGTGTCCTTACTTTTAACAGTGCGACTGCTACATTTTACCAGTGGCATTACATAAGAGCGGCTCGGGGCAACAAACATCAGAAGAGGATATCTGGGTTGGTCCCATTTTTGTTTGGTATATAGCCACCTTATACTGTGTGAGGCTAGCAAATCTAGTCCTGGACTTACTCTGTTGACTTGTCCCCCAGGCCCCACTTCCTTTCCTTTTTCAACCAATAGATCGGGTTTATATTGAGTTTGTACTGCATTCCCTTTATTTCCCCATTAGACCTAGAGACCAGTTGGATATCCAGTCTCTGCTACTTTTTGCCCCCATTATTTCCTCTTTCGACCAAGTCCTAGATTCAGGTAACAAATCTTCCCCCACCCCCACCCCTTTCTTCCTTGTTTGAACCAACTACTACTAGATTTGAGTGCATGACTAGTTTTACCTCTTAACAGTAAAAAATTAGGTGGTTTTCGAACAGCCGATCGATCCTATCTACACGAGGGGGCCTGAGAAATAGTAAAAGATATAAATGCAGCGACGTTAGGAGCTCAGGAAGTAGAGTAAGGCCAGTTTCGAAGGAAGTTATACCTGAGGGTCGCCGGGATGTCGCTAGGTGTGCGGCGAGAGGCCGAATCTGCCCACACTACGGCAGCGAGGAAGAAGGGGTGGGAGGCCCTCCCTCGCCAGCGATGCTTGGGAGAAAACGGCAAGGCACGCTGATCGGGACGCGCCGGCAGTGGGTAAGAGCCGTCGCCGAGGACGACAACGTGAACGTTGCACCTTCTCACCTTCCCCGGCGGAGAGGATCCGGCTGGATCTGTGACCAGCGGTGAGTAGAGAGAGAGAGCGAGTGTGGCCACCGCTGTCGTGTTTAGATCTGGAGAGGACGAGACGGTGTGAAGAGAGCAACACTAGAGAGCAAGCGCGGAGGCTCCTGCCTATATAGTGGAGTACTAGTTTTCTTTTGTCTACCGGCCGGAGCCGGCTTGACCTCGGCAATGACTGTCGAGAAGTCTTCATGCACGTGCCCCGGAGGCGCAGTTGTCGTCATTTTGATCTGAAGCACCTGATTATAACATATAACACGAAAAAAATGCCACATGACAAGAAATCATAACCTCACTGCCCAAAGGAGACAAGATGAATCCCGACGGACAAACTAGACGAGGATCAATGCTCAAATTAAAGATAAACTCGTAGAAAAGGGGTCCGTCGGTAGATGTCCTATTAACATAGCCGGCTTGACCTAGATGGCAGCCGAGTAGTCTTCGTGCATGTGCCCCCAATGACTAGCCCAACTCAGTTGTCGCTGTTTAACCCTCGCAGTGATCCGAAGCACATGACACCTAATTTTGCAAGATGACAAGAAACCTTTTTTTAGATTTCTCACCAGAACTACAACCCTGTACAACACAGCCTGCACGATATGTACTCTCTCCATCCAAAAATACTTGTCATCAAAATGGATAAAAAAGACGTATCTAGAACTAATTTACATCTAGATACATCCCCTTTTATTCATTTTGATGACAAGTATTTTCGGACGGAGGGAGTAGACGATAGCCAATCCAGGCGTGTCTGCTGGAGTCTGGTCACATGCATGGATGAACTGATCTTCCGTGTCTTGCAGGGATCGTCCAGGTACCAACGTATGTACTTCTATTAACTCACCCGACTTGCGGGGCCGGGGAGTGTGCCTATGGTCGGTTCTCAATTGCAGTCCCACATGTGTGTGCAAACGGAATATGACGTGTGTTCCATTCGGAGAGCGGCATGCCAGACCGACCGAGCGTCTGGGGTGCGACGCGAACGCGACGGGCGTGCTGTATACTTCGTACATGTATACTGCCACTACTAGGGAAAACCTAGCAGTAGCACGGGTATTTTGCCTACCGATGGCGGCGACGACGCGCTCTTGATAAGCGCTTCAGACTAACGTGTAGCGATAGCACACGTAGTCCCACGCTATTGCTATACATGGATAGCAGTAGCATGCTTTGGTGAAGAGCACTGCTGCTAATATCTGCAACGCTTTTTAGAAGGAAGCGCTACTGGTAAGGCAGCTCCACTGCTAACTTTGTTCCCCTCGCTACTGCTAGTTTTATTAGTTTTTTTTTCTGCATATTTGTTTTGTATTTGAATAGGCTTTATACAATAATCTTTAGCATATCATACACATACAAATGTCAGCATAGCATATACATACAACTAGTCTCATCAAATCATGTCATCATCATAATCATCATCCAACACAAAGTGGTCTCTCATCATCATCTCGAAAATAACGATACAAGTCTCGATTACTTGCAACTACATCGTCATCCATCTAAACAATGATATACGCAAGAAGAGCTATCACTTTGAGTGAGAGCGGAACTCTGCAGTACATGAGTTCGTATCCCTCTCTCGCATTAGCGTGAACCTAAACTAACTACTGCCTGTCGCTCGGAGACCGGAAACCGGTACACCTGGGCCTGACACTCCGGCCACTCATCGTATATATACTCCTGGCGTAGCACTTCTTCCCCATCGATGATCTATGCACCTGCATCGTCACATGAGTCGATGATATGCAACATATATAGTTGAGAACAGAAAGAGACAGACTTGGCAAAAATAGAAGCAACATATCATAAGCATAAATAACAAAGTTGATCGTACCCAAAATGCCCTAACTAGATTGATTGTCGCTAGTCGAGGAGGACGGTTTAATTACGTCACAAATAAAGTTTCGTCGTGCATAACTCAAAGTTTCGTCATACAGAAAGATTGGAATAAACGGACACATTGTCATATATCGACAATCACTCCAACATGTCCTGCCATCCATCCAAGTCAGGGAGATAGTCCCCGAGCCTAGTGAAAGGCTTCAGGTCGAGACGCTGAGAGGCTACCCGTGTTCGAACATCTTCCCGCGAAATTTGTCCTTCTCCGTAGAACATCCCTGTTTTTCCGACGACCTCATTCATGATGATTTGGGAAAGTTCGCGCTGGATGTGATAGAGCTCAGCTCAAAGTCGATGATCCTCGATATCTCCTACGTTCTTTGCCCATTGTAGAATATGGGCATCGCCGGATGTAGGTGACATGCGAAGGTTCTGGTGATCCTGTCTGTACTCCAACATGTGATAAAGGACATAGAATCCATCATTAAGAGAATCACTCGGTTGCTGGATGCAGCAGAAGTCGGTCTTATGGCCGAAGGCGGGCTTGCCGCCCCTTCTCTTCTTGTCCTTGACCTCTCCACCCCGTGCGTCATAGTAAAACATAGCACCGTCGAGAACATCCTTGATGTGGGTGTAATACTTTTTGTTAATGTTCTTTGACGAGTCCTAGTAAAGAGCGTGGGAGTATCGGGGGTAGAGGATGATGAGGACGGCGCGCCCGCCGCTGCGCAAAATAAGTACACCTCAAATTAATTAGCCTCCACCATGCAAATGAATGATTGAAATCGAAGGAAGGATATCCACGCGGATGACTTACAAGGGATGATAAGGCACGAGAATCGCCTCCTTGTCCTTATTGGCGAGCATGAAATTGATGATGTATTCCCTCGCGTATTCATGGTGCTTTGCGCAGACTCCCAAGAAGCCCTTGTGCATGAAGTACGGGTCAGCGACACAAATATGAAGTTTCTGCTCAACCCCGATGATGTAGTTCATGTGCAAGGCATAAAGGCAGACAAACGTAAAATCCAGCTTCTTCATGTGAAACATGTCGAATATGTAATCGACTCGAAGGAAGAACTTATCCGCGGGGAAGAAGTCGACGTACGACAATTGCCGCGGAATGTTAACCACGTAGAGTGGGTATCCTGGATCTTTCGAGGCGATGAGGCCTTTCTCTATCCGCAGAACATCGTCATGAAGTCTCCTTAGATCGCCGAATCTGGCCCCTAGCGCTGCTGCAGGTAGGATTGGTTGACCGGGGATATGCCATTTATCTGCACCGGGGATATCTATACAGTCTTGAACCCGAGGCAGCTGAGGCGGCTGGATCATAGAATCAGCTTTTTTGCCTTTCCTCGATCTCTTCCTAGACTTCTTTACTACCGGAAGGTCATCCATAATACGTTCAGCCTCCGGAGACGGCAATTCAGGCACCGACTCATGACGCTCAAACCCTAAGTAGGCGCCAGTACAGACATACTGTTGAGTGCCATCGTCATCCTCATCCTGATCTATGGTGACGTCACCAACGACTAATGGAGCCTTTTCCTCACCCCCTCCGCTATCACCCAACACGACAACCGACGCTAATTGGGTAGGTGAGTTGTTGATGTTCATACCTAACTGCGTGCTCGTGGGTGTGCTCACGGCCGCCTCCAGACGAAGCAGACTCTTTGGCCAGAACAGGACCCACCCATTGCAACAATCACCAAGCCGCTGCTGGGTCTCGTCGTCATCCCCCACTAGTACCAGAGGAGGAAAATTCTTGTGGCCCGGTTTGACACTAGCCACGGAAACCTTGAAGACGTTCAGGGGGATCTGCTGGCTGTGGAACAATGGTTCCTTCGGCTTCATTATCGTCGCCTTCCCCACGTCCACCTTCTGGTCGCCGATGGTGTACAATATGGTGCACGGGGTTTCGTCGGCCTGCAAAGAAAATTCGGCGACGTGAGTGATAACCCACAAGTATAGGGGATCGCAACAGTTTTCGAGGGTAGAGTATTCAACCCAAATTTATTGATTCGACACAAGGGGAGCCAAAGAATATTCTCAAGTATTAGCAGTTGAGTTGTCAATTCAACCACACCTGGATAACTTAGTATCTGCAGCAAAGTATTTAGTAGCAAAGTAATATGGAAGTAACGGTAACGGTAGCAAAGGTAATATTTTTGGGTTTTGTAATGATTGTAACAATAGCAACGGAAAAGTAAATAAGCAAAGAACAATATGTGAAAAGCTCGTAGGCATTGGATTGATGATGGAGAATTATGCCAGATGCGGTTCATCATGTAACAGTCATAACATAGGGTGACACAGAACTAGCTCCTATTCATCAATATAATGTAGACATGTATTCCGAATATAGTCATACGTGCTTATGGAAAAGAACTTGCATGACATCTTTTGTCCTACCCTCCGTGTGGCAGCGGGTCCTAATGGAAACTAAGGGATATTAAGGCCTCCTTTTAATAGAGTACCGGAACAAAGCATTAGCACATAGTGAATACATGAACTCCTCAAACTATGGTCATCACCGGGAGTGGTCCCGATTATTGTCACTTCGGGGTTGCCGGATCATAACACATAGTAGGTGACTATAGACTTGCAACATAGGATCAAGAACTCACATATATTCATGAAAACATAATAGGTTCAAATCTGAAATCATGGCACTCGGGCCCTAGTGACAAGCATTAAGCATAGCAAAGTCATAGCAACATCAATCTCAGAAAATAGTGGTTACTAGGGATCAAACCCTAACAAAACTAACTCGATTACATGATAGATCTCATCCAACCCATCACCGTCCAGCAAGCCTACGATGGAATTACTCACGCACGGCGGTGAGCATCATGAAATTGGTGATGGAGGATGGTTGATGATGACGACGGCGACGAATCCCCCTCTCCGGAGCCCCGAACGGACTCCAGATCAGCCCTCCCGAGAGGTTTTAGGGCTTGGCAGTGGCTCTGTATCGTAAAACACGATGAATCCTTCTCTCTGATTTTTTTCTCCCCGAAAGTGAATATATGGAGTTGGAGTTGAGGTCGGTGGAGCGTCAGGCGGCCCACGAGGTAGGGGGCGCGCCCAGGGGGGCAGGCGTGCCCCACCCTCGTGGACTGGGTGTGGGCCCCCTGACGTGGATTTTTCTTCCGGTATTTTTCTTATTTTCCAAATAGATGTTCCGTGGAGTTTCAGGTCATTCCGAGAACTTTTGTTTATGCACATAAATAACACCACGGAAAGTCTGCTGAAAACAGCGTTAGTCCGGGTTAGTTCCATTCAAATCATGCAAGTTAGAGTCCAAAACAAGGGCAAAAGTGTTTGGAAAAGTAGATACAACGGAGACGTATCAAGTCCCCCAAGCTTAAATCTTTGTTTGTCCTCAAGCAATTCAGTTGATAAACTAAAAGTGATAAAGAAAAACTTTTACAAACTCTGTTTGCTCTTGTTGTTGTAAATATGCAAAGCCAGCATTCAAGTTTTCAGCAAAGATTATGACTAACCACATTTGCAATAACTCTCAGGTCTCATGTTTACTCATATCAATGGCATAATCAACTAGCGAGCCATAATAATAAATCTTGGATGACAACACTTTCTCAAAATAATCCTGATATGATATAATAAGATGGTACCTCGCTAGCCCTTTCTGAGACCGCAAAACATAAATGCAGAGCACCTTTAAAGATCAAGGACTGACTAGACATTGTAATTCATGGTAAAAGAGATCCAATCATAGTCATACCCAATATAAATTAATAGTGATGGATGCAAATGATAGCTGTGCTCTCCAGCTAGTGCTTTTTAATAAGAGGGTGATGACTCAACATGAAAGTAAATAGATAAACCCTTCGCAGAGGGAAGCATGGATTTGTAGAGGTACCAGAGCTTGGTTTTAAAGCAGAGATAAATAATATTTTGAGCGGCATACTTTCATTGTCAACATAACAACCAAGAGATGGCGATATCTTCCATGCTACACACATTATAGGTGGTTCCCAAACAGAATGGTAAATTTCATACTCCCCCTCCACCAACAAGCATCAACCCATGACTTGCTCGAAACAACGAGTGTCTCCAACTAGCAACAGTCCCAGGGGGAGTTTTGTTTGCAATTATTTTGATTTAGTTTGCATAAAGCATGGGACTGGGCATCCTGGAGACCAGCCATTTTCTCGTGAGTGAGAAGCGGAGTCCACTCCTCTTAAGAATAACCCACCTAGCATGGAAGATACAGACAACCCTAGTTGATACATGAGTTATTCGAGCATACAAAACAGAATTTCATTTGAAGGTTTGGAGTTTAGCACATAGAAATTTACTTGGAACGGCAGGTAGATACCGCATATAGGAAGGTATGGTGGACTCACATGGAATAACTTTGGGGTTTAAGGGATTGGATGCACAAGAAGTATTCCCGCTTAGTACAAGTGAAGGCTAGCAAAAGACTGGGAAGCGACCAACTAGAGAGCGACAACAGTCATGAACATGCATTAAAATTAATAAACATTGAGTACAAGCATGAGTAGGATATAATCCACCATGAACATAAATATCGTGAAGGATATGTTGATTTGTTTCAACTACATGTGTGAACATGTGCCAAGTCGAGTCACTTAAATCATTCAAAGGAGGATACCACCCCACTATACCACATCACAACCATTTTAATAGCATGCTGGCACGCAAGGTAAACCATTATAATTCATAGCTAATCAAGCATGGCATAAGCAACTATGATCTCTAATTTTCATTGCAAACATGTTTATTCATAATAGACTGAATCAGGAACGATGAACTAATCATATTTACAAAAACAAGAGAGGTCGAGTTCATACCAGCTTTTCTCATCTCAGTCAGTCCATCATATATCGTCATAATTGCCTTTCACTTGCACGACCGAACGATGTGAAAATAATAATAGTGCACGTGCATTGGACTAAGCTGGAATCTGCGAGCATTCAATAAACAGGAGAAGACAAGGCAATATGGGCTCTTGGTTAAATAACCAATAATGCATATAAGAGCCACTTCGACAATTTAATTATGGTCTTCTCCTATCGACCCCCAAAGAAAAGAAAAGAAATAAAACTATTTACACGGGAAAGCTCCCAACAAGCAAAAGAAGAATAGGAAATCTTTTTGGGTTTTCTTTTTAATTGTTACTACTACAGCAAGAAAAATAAGCTAGATAAAAGCTACACTAATTTTTTTGGTTTTTCTTAAAGTTTATCAAACACACAAGAAGAAAGCAAGAAATATAAAAATAAACTAGCATGGATATTACAATGAAAGAGTATGAGCACCGACATGTGGCAATGAGTGTGTGTGAACATAAATGTAATGTCGGTGGGAAATACGTACTCCCCAAAGCTTAGGCTTTTGGCCTAAGTTGGTTTATTGCCACGGATGGCCTGGCGGATATCCATAGTTATAGCCAGGGTCGTACTGAGATGCAGCGGCTATCGCCTCCTGAGCTGCAGCATGGCGGCGAACTGCCTTCGCCCTGCTCTCATACTCATCTGCCTCCTCTCTGGTAATGAAATGTCTTCCTCTTGCCTGATAATCATAGAAGGCAGGAGCAGGGAGAGTAATACGGACAACACGACGTCTGTCAAAGATTAAGCGATAATGGAGAGGTGATTCATTCCTCTCAACAAACTAGTGGTGAACCATAGTATTAAAGTCTAAATAAGCAGGAGGCAATTCAATATCTTCCTCACGTATGTCCACACCAAGAAAATCAGCTAAGCGGGATGCATAAATTCCGCCAAAGAAATCTCCATTAAATCTATTATTATGCAACCTACGTGCAACAATGGCTCCCAAATTATAAGATTGTCTCCTAACACAGCACTCTAAGAATACTGAGGTCAGGAACACACATATGACATGCTTCATCTTTACCATTTATGCATCTACCTATGAAGAGAGCAAAATAATGTATAGCAGGAAAATGGATGCTCCCTATGGTAGCTTGTGCTATATCTCTAGATCCCCCCACAGTTATACTAGCAAGAAAATTTCTAAATTCAGATTTGCGGGGTTCACTAGCACTACCCCATTGCGGAATTTTGCAAGCAGTGGTGAAATCCTCTAAGTCCATAGTATAATATTTTTCATAAAGATCAAACAGGACAGTAGGAGAATTACGTGAAGATGAAAATTCAAACCTCCTCACAAAGGAACTAGTGAGATAGTGGTACTGGCGACATTTTTCTGCCTCGAAGCTCACAAGATCAGCGTTACGCAAATATGCGTTAAATTCTTCCTTGATTCCCGCTCGATCCATAAAATTTTCTGAAGGCCATTCACAGGCCGCACTCGAGCGTTCCTTGGTGGCTCATCGTTAGCATCACGCATTGCAAGCCTGGGTCCTTGCTTCCTTGAAGAACCACCTTGGAACATTTTTCTAAGCATATTTCTTCCTCTGAAAAATTTCTGAAATTTTTAGTAACTTCAAATAAAAGTGAACCAAGCTCAACAAAATTGATAGCAACTACTCCTACAAGTGCCTAGAGCCTATATCATGCATTAGAACTACTTGGAACCATACAAATTTGACATGCAAGCTCAAGACATGGTCACCTAGGCAGCACAAATTTGCTAAGAATAAAGCACTAGAACAAAAACTAATTGGACCAATGGAGGAGTCACATACCAAGGAACAATGTCCCCAAGCAGTTTTGTGAGAGGTGCTTTGAGCAAGGAGATCGAAAATCGCTGCAAAGTGAGCTAGAACTCGTGCTTGAGTAGGATGGTGATTTTTTTGGGAGGAAGAAGAAGTGTGTGGGTGCAGGAATAAGTGGAGGGGAGCCACCATGGGCCCATGAGGCAGGGGGCACGCCCTCCACCCTCGTGGCCAGGTGCTTGCCCCTCCTGCTGTGTTCTCTGTGCCAGATATTCTCAAATATTCCAGAAAAAATCATATTCCATTTTCAGGGCATTTGGAGAACTTTTATTTTCGGGGTATTTTTATATTGCACAGATAATTCAGAAAACAGACAGAAAAAATACTATTTTTACTTTATTTCAACAAAATAACAGAAAGTAGAAAGAGGGTACAGAAGATTGTGCCTTCTAGTTTCATCCATCTCATGCTCATCAAAAGGAATCCACTAACAAGACTGATCAGGTCTTGTTAACAAACTCATTCCGAATAACATGGAACCGGAGAAATTTCGAATAACACTATTTTACCTCAACGGGGATATGCACATCCCCAATAATAAGAATATCATATTTCTTCTTGACAGTAGGAAGAGGAAATTCAAAACCTCCAAAAATAATCGATGGAATCTTTCCAATAGAATTGATACTGTGGACTTGAGGTTGTTTCCTCGGGAAGTGTACCGTATGCTCATTACTATTAACATGAAAAGTGACATTGCCTTTGTTGCAATCAATAACAGCCCCTGCAGTATTCAAAAAAGTTCTTCCAAGAATAATAGACATACTATCGTCCTCGGGAATATCAAGAATAACAAAGTCCGTTAAAATAGTAACATTTGCAACCACAATAGGCACATCCTCACAAATACCGACAGGTATAGCAGTTGATTTATCGGCCATTTGCAAAGATATTTCAGTAGGTGTCAACTTATTCAAATCAAGTCTACGATATAAAGAGAGAGGCATAACACTAACACCGGCTCCAAGATCACATAATGCAGTTTTAACATAGTTTCTTTTAATGGAGCATGGTATAGTTGGTACTCCTGGATCTCCAAGTTTCTTTGGTATTCCACCCTTAAAAGTATAATTAGCAAGCATGGTGGAAATTTCAGCTTCCGGTATCTTCCTTTTATTAGTGACAATTTCTTTCATGTACTTAGCATAAGGATTCATTTTGAGCATATCAGTTAATCGCATACGCAAAAAGATAGGTCTAATCATTTCGGCAAAGCGCTCAAAATCCTCATCATCCCAGGGGGGGGGGGGGGGCAGGCGCCCCCCACCCTCATGTACAGGGTGTGGGTCCCCTGACATGGATTTTTCTTCCGGTATTTTTCTTATTTTCCAAATAGATGTTCCGTGGAGTTTCAGGTCATTCCGAGAACTTTTGTTTCTGCACATAAATAACACCATGATAAGTCTGCTGAAAACAACGTCTGTCCGAGTTAGTTCCATTCAGATCATGCAAGTTAGAGTCCAAAACAAGGGCAAAAGTGTTTGGAAAAGTAGATACGATGGATACGTATCAGTGAGACATCCGAAAGGCAACAAAACGGGAGATTATACATTTATTGAAGGGGGCCGGTGTGACAGATACCGTGAGGGCGTCGAGTTCAGCCAAAGACGAAGCACCGCCGAGCACGTCCGGTGCGGAGCAGTCGCGGGAGCGAGTGCAGCTGCAGTCTTTGGTGCAACGCTAGTCGAGCTGTTCCCCAAGAAGTCAGCAAGGGGAAAGTCCGCTGCATTTTTTTCTGGATTTTGCCTCGTCTAATTGAAAACGGTCGGAACCAAGGAAGTAGACATATCTACAACCACCTGTTTTGCGGCAGCTACCGCTGTTGCGACTACCTGAGATGATTTCTTCTCAACCGCAATCTCAACCTTCTTGTCGATGTTTTCTTCAGTTAACCTCTGTCTTTCCTTTCTCTCCTCCGTGGTCTTACGGTAGTACTTCTTCCATGTGGCTCCGTCTCCGACACCGTGCACACGTCCATATGACGGCCGAGTCTCCATCGGGATTCGTTTCAATATGTTCAACGCCCGATTGAATGGAGTGTCCCACTTGGGCCTCGCCAACGCCTCAGACGGCGAGTCGCTTTCGGCCACAATCCTGTGCTGCTCTCTCTACAAAAGGCACAAGGATCGTTTACAAATATGACTGACGTGTAGTCGAATTGATCAGAAACTAAAATTACGAGCAGTCTCATGAACTCTGTCGTGACCGCGTTTGTCTCGAAAACCTTCTTCACTTGGTCCCAACGGTGCCGGGCCCTGAGGATGTCATGCTCCTGCGAGACGGTGAACTCCGCCAAGGGGTCTGGGATGCCCAGACTCGCGGCTTCCGCGTCCTCCTTGGCTCATATGGACCTCTTCCCGCCGTAACCACGGCTTCCAAGGTGGTGGCACCCAATGTTCCTCTGTTGAAGCCTCTTCATGTACTTCAACTTTTTTGGCATCTTCAGCCTCGCAAGCCGCCTTGAATATTTCAAAGTGCTCTCCCGTGATTGTCGGATTATCCTTTACAATCTCAGAGTAGGGTTCCTTTTTTTTCGATGATCCTTGCTTTCACCCTTGTTTTCCAGGCAGCCAACGTGTCGCAAAACTTGGACATGGCGTGTTTGTTTATCTTCTTCATTTCCGGGTCCTTATCTGGATCTTTATAATCCTTTTTATTCCGGCCCGGGAACAAGAATATCTGGTGCAACTTCTTTAGGAGGGAGGGCCTCATATTATCTATCTTCTGTAGTTTCTCATCGTTGATGGTGGCGGTTGTCTGTACGATGCAGCCTATTTGATTGCCGTAGCACGCACGCGCTTCCTCGGGCGCGGTTGGCTCAAAATTGCCGTCGTCCACCTCCGTGACCACCAGTCTAGTAGTCCTGAGTTTGTTAGGAAGCCGTTGCCTCTTTTCTTTCGGTTCTACATCGGCTCCGCTCCCCGAGGCAGCGCGCCGACCTCAGTCTCAGCGCCGGTCTCGACGCCGGTCTGAGTCTCAGCGCCGGTCTCAGTCTGAACACCGGTCTGCGTGTCGACCTCAGTCCCCGATGCAACCGGTGGGCCCAGCAACAACATCGGTTGATCGTCGGCAAGGCTAAAAAATTCGTCTGCCGCCAGGTAGACATCGTCGCAATAACCAGAACCCTGTCCTTCATCGTTGCTAGCCATGTTTCCTATGATTAAATCTAGTCAATTAATTCTAGACCTAATAAAATGAATAATGACATAAAAAAGGCCTATGTTTTGCAGGAACATTGACTCCTTCCCGGTGCGGCAAATCTCGGGCACTCGATATGTCTTAGTTTGTAGCACAAGTCATGCCGAAATTCATAGAAAATTTCGGCATGACCTTTGCTAAAAAGTGGACAAATCGAGAACCTGAAATTTGCCGGAACGGAAATGAATCAACATTCCGGCAAAACATAGGACACTCAGCTTCATTCCCTGGAAACAACAAAAGGCCACTTGGGCACAATCGAACCACTTCAATGAAAAGATATAACATGACCACTTCAATGAAAAGATATAATCAACAATAAAAGTCTAGGAAGGGATCATCTTTAAAATAAAACTTGCCTAAATTCTTTTCCTAGAAAAATAGTGGTCGAAAATAAATTTTTCCTCTAACCTAGCAAACCTAGTTAACCTAGCTTGTTAACCTAATAAACCAAATTAACCTAGCTAGTTAGTTAAGCTAGCTTGTTAACCTAGATAATTAACCTAATTAAACCTGTTAACCTAGCTAGTTCTCTGTCAAAGCCCTATTTTTTTCTTAACCTAGATAATTAACCTAATTAAACTAGTTAACCTAACTAGTTCTCTGCCAAAGCCCTAACTACATTTTTGCACTAACCTAGAAAATTAACCTAATTAAACTAGTTAACCTAGCTAGTTAGTATGTCCAATGTTTGTGCTATGCATCGAGAGAGAGAGAGAGAGAGAGAGAGAGGTGGTGAGGAGGTAGGCGTCTCGGTGGTGGTGAGGGAGGTAGGGGCTGTGGCAACGGGCAGTTGTGGCAAGGGAGGCAGGGCGTCGGGTGGCTCGGTGGCGCCAAGGGCGGCTCGGTGGCGTTGATGAGTCGCGCTGCTCGGTGGCGTTAATGGTGACTCTGGTGGCGTCGGCAGTCTTGGTCTGGTGGCTCGGGGCGTCCACGTCGGCGAGAGGCAATGCGAAGTGGGGCGACAATAATTGGGGACACAAATGGCGAATTGGGGACACGGCGGCGAAGTGGGGGCGAGGGATTTGGGGGAGTAGTGGCGGCCGGGTGGAGGGAAAACCGTTGGTTAAGTGAAACATAGCGGTAACGCGTTAGAGGAAACACGCTATAGCTAAGTTAGCTATAGCGCGTTTCACAAAACGCGCTACTACTAAGCCTGTCTCTTTTTTCCCTTTCTCATATATTTTTCTTTACATTTTATTTTTTCCTTTCTCCCTTTTCTATTTCTTTCATTTTCATTTACTTTTCTATTTGTTGTTTGATTTGTTTTCTTTTTGTTAGCAGTAGTGCCTTTCTACGTAAACGCGTTGCTACAATATACATAGCGGTAGCGCAGTTTAATTAAGAACGCCACTACTATGTGTAGCTTATCGGCTTAGTCGTGAGAATTTTAGTTGTAGCGCGTTTATAGTTAGGCGCGCTACTGCTACATTTGTATCTGTAGCGCCCTTATCATGCACGCGCTACTGCTATTTAGCACTAGCGCGCTTTTTTAACAAACGCTACTGCTAAAGTTCTATGTATAAGGTTTTCCCTAGTAGTGCGCCGTTTTCTTGAGGCTTTGCTCCATGGCGCAATCCATGGATACAAAATTAGCATACTGTACTATTTAAAAGTCGAGGGCGGGGCTTTTCCCGTGCGGTAGGCGGGGCAGTTCCGCCTAGTCGGTTCGACAGAGACGCGAGAAGATGAGGGAGTAGGCTGCATAAGCGTAGGGCTGTGTGATTTGACAAGTGAGTTCTTGCTAGACAGGTGGGGCCGGTGATTTGACTTGCCATTATCATTTTAAGCTGCAGCGGCACGACCGGCTTGAGTCTCCCAATTCTGACCACCTCCATACAGGTGCCTCTCCGATGCTCCACCATGTAGAGGCTGGCTCTTGCTTGAGAGCCCACCTCCACTTTTTCCTTGCCTCTTTCCCCACATATGCAAAAATGCCATGTAAAGCGGGCTTATAGCCCACTATTGTACTTGATCCTACAGGTGCTAAGGCTGCCACATAGGCATAAAGTCTGATGTGGCAAGTTAATTAAGAAGAGAGAGACTAGTTTGGTGACCCCAGGAAGAAACGGTGATAAGCGCGTGTACCTAGATGAAGCAAACTTAGAAACAAAAAACTAAGCACCTATGCATTGGGGACTCGAGTTGCTAAGCCATTTAATGCCCATAGCACCTCATCTAAGCACCATTTCATTGGAAGAGGTCACTCGACAAATGCAATAAATACTACGAAGAAAGAGATAGAGAGAAGTAAACAAAAAAAAACTCTTGTAGCCAACCTTATAGCTAACCTTGTTGTATGGGTGACTAAGTGATGACTATGTATGACATGCCAACATCAGATAGCCTAATGCACCATGTTAACTCTCCAAGGGCGCGACCGTGCGAGCGAGGCGATGGTCGTGGTAGGCGCGACCATGATACGGGCTGCTGGTAGCCCTTGGATCTGAGATCAAACGGTCGCATGCTAAGTTGCTGAAAATTTGCAGAATAACCCTCCAGGATAGGATATTCACCCATAGGTCTATAATCATGCCATGAAACCGTTCGATCTCAGATCCAAGGGCTCTCAGAAGCCCGTATCATGGGAGAATGGAAAGCCTTGTATCACCTGTAATTTTCCCTACGCTTGACATGACATCGAAAGCCATTTAATTGGGCGTCGAGTAGACATGACATCTAATTGGGCCCCCACAGTACTGTGCATGAATCCATTTATCCACCAGGCAAGCCACTACCCTGCCATTCGCACGCGCCCCCACTCGACATTTTTACAATCGATAAACCGCTCCTAGTCGTCCCGTCCTTTCACATTATGGCAGTTCCACTAATCCTAACCCTACTCCCAAATCCATGGCGTCCCAAATCTCCATGATCGGCGGTGAGTACAACGTTAGAACCATCACCGGCGATGAGTTCGACGTCATCTACACCCGTTTTTCCGCAACGGTGAAAGAATGCCTTGCTCGATTCAAACACATGTTCAAAAACTCAAATGATGAGTGGGTCGCTGGGCTAGATGTTGAGTACACCACTATCCTGGGAAGGGAGAAGAAACTAAAGGAGGTAGAGAAGAAGAAGCCCACCGTGATCCAGGTTTGAGTGCATGAATTATGCTTGGTCTACCACATATGCCATGCCGATGTTGAGTGCGAGGAATTTAAGAAGTTCCTCAAGGGCGGGCGAGTCAAATTCGTTATTGTAGACTTTAGGAACGACAAGGAAATCCTGGGTCGGATATGCCTCATTGTAGGCGACCCCTTTGACCTCCAAAAAGGAAGGGCTGGTGCCCTCCCTTGATCAGCCTTCAATGCTGACCCTGGCAGGAGCCATGGTTCATCCATCGTACGGTGATCTGAAGAAACCTCCGCAAATGTTCCATCGTGCATGGAAGTGGACTGTACTAGATATAGACCACATCAACTACACTGCAATGGATGGCTACCTTTGTTTCAATATCTACAAGGGTTGGATGAAGAGCAAGAGCCAAGTGTGCGGTTCAAGCAAAGAAGTATCGCCCAAGAGGAAGAGGGACAAGGACGAAGTCGAGGATGTGGACGAGGACTCCGAGTAAGGTGGCAGTGTCGTTGCTGTGACGCCCTCGATTCAATCGTACACTAATCATACACGCAAATGTGTACGATCAAGATCAAGGACTCACGGGAAGATATCACAACACAACTCTAGACACAAAATAAAATAATACAAGCTTTATGTTACAAGCCGAGGGGCCTCGAGGGCTCGAATACATAAGCTCGAAAACACAAGACTCAGTGAAGCAACAATATCGATGTCTGAGACATGAGTTAGACAAGTTTGCCTTAAGAAGGCTAGCACAAAAGCAACAACGATCGAAAAGGCAAGGCCTCCTGCCTGGGAGCCTCCTAACTACTCCTGGTCATCGGCGGCCTCCACGTAGTAGTAAGCATCGGTGGTGGCATCGGCTCCTGGCTCCGTCATCCGGTTGCATCAACCGGAAATAAGAAGAAAGGGGAAAAGGGGAGCAAAGCAACCGTGAGTACTCATCCAAAGTACTCGCAAGCAAGGATCTACACTACATATGCAACATTATCAAAGGAAGGCTGTATATGTGGACTGGGCTGCAGAAATGCCAGAATAGAGAGAGGGCCTAGTCCTATCGAAGACTAGCATCTTCTGGAAACCACCATCTTGCAGCAAAAAGGAGGAAATAGAGTAGCGCAAAGTAAGGTAGAAGTAGTGTTATCAACCTCGGCCGGAGATCCTTTCTCGACTCCCTGCGAGAAAGAAGTCCCAGAGCCATACTATCCAGTTATCATCACAATCCAATTCTCATCGCAATCCATTGCTCATATCCATGTCTCATCTCAAGTATCCAGTTCTAGTTGTATCGATCGGGATACAACTCCAAGTGTCCGTTACCGTAGGACAGGCTATCGGTAGATGTTTTCACCTGCGGTGCACCAACTTACCCACCACGCTCTCTTAACTCGGCCGGACACACTTTCGAGGTCATGCCCGCCTCGGCCAACGATGCGCCGCAACCCGACCTAGGCTTAATAGAGAGGCCAGCCGCGGACTAAACCTATGCCCCGGGGTCATGGGCCATCTCCCGGAACCCCAGCATGTTGCGTCTGTGACGGTGAGCAGACCTAGCTACCTCCTTCAACAAGGCAAAAGCTTACGCAGTCCAACCCGGCAGCGCCGCTCGATCGACGTCTATTAAGCTTCGGCTGATGTATACGACGAATGCCCATACAATGCCCACGTGATGGTTAGTGCTATCGGGCCACGTGCCCCTCGGATCAAATATCCAAATTGTAGTGGATTAGGAACAGCGGTAACAAGCGAGACTCACGAAAGATGTGACCCGTTGCCCGTCTCGAGGACTTGCGGCAAGGGCTAGGAATGCCCGCCACGCCTCGTAATTATCTCACGGGCACCCTCCGGTCAACCTGTCTCCACATCACTGCAATTAAGCTCGCGGGTACCCCTCGTGGTCGGCCCGTCTTTAGTAACATGGCTCGGTGTAAAGTCATAGTAATCATAGTAATCGTGTGTCTAAACATCAAGGGAAAGCCGAGGAATCACCCCGGTGAATTCCACTTGATGTAATCATCAAGGTGAGCGTAAGAGGATTCACCCTCGAGGTCCACACTTGAGGGTTGCACGACGCAGTCGTGTCGAAAGTGGTTAAAGAGGAAATCACCCTCGATGACCACGACCGAATAGCTACACTACAGGGTTAACACCAGGAGTACTGATGTGGACTCACCCTCGGTACTCGATAGTAACCTAGTATTGTCGAGCAACTAAGGGGAAAGTGATCTGCGGTGTCGAGGCCTGGTCTTCGATCCCGTTGATCGGGTCTTCAATGATGAAGCAGGGGCAACAAGGACAAGGTGGGGTCAGCGATGGATCACTAACCAACCTATACTAAGCAGTTTAGGATAAGCAAGTAAGGTACCACAGCAGATACAAAAGCAGGCTATACAATGTAATAGGAGCAAACAATAACAAGAGAAAAATCTAATGCAAGCATGAGAGAATGGAATGGGCGATATCGGGATGATCAAAGGGGGGGCTTGCCTGGTTGCTCTGGCAAGGAGGGGTCATCGTCGACGTAGTCGATCACAGGGGCAACATCGGTCTCGGGGTCTACCGGGGAGAAGAGGAGGAAGAAACAGTAAATATAAAGCAAACATAGCATAACAGACAACAAAGCGAGAGCTAGGCGTGTTCTAACGCAGCGCTAAGCGATCTTGGAGAAGGGGAAAACATCCGGGAAAGTTTTCCCGGTCCCGGACGTCTGTCAGACAGATGAACCAGAGGGGAAAATTTGCAGGTTCGCTATGCTAGGGACGTGTGGTAGACGAACGGACCACGTATCCGGATTCGTCTCGAAATTCTGAGCAACTTTCATGTAGAAAACATTTTCATCAGAGTTACGGTTTAATTTCTATGAATTTCTAAAGGTTTAAACATTTTCAGGAATTATTTATATTAACAGAAAAGGAATATGATGTCAGCATGACGTGTGAGTGACTTCAGCAGTCAACTGTCCGGTTGACTGGTCAAACTGACATGGGGACCCCCCTGTCATAGACAGTGGGTTAAACAGAGTTCAAACTAATCTAAATTTAGTTAGTAAAACTACTGGGCCCACCTGTCAGTGTCTAATTAACTAAACTAATTAGTTTTAATTATTAAAATGTTTTAATTAGAGGATTAAGAAGTAGGACCCACACGTCAGTGGCAGTGAGTGCCCAGTCAGCATAGTTGACCACGGTCAACGTGGTCAATCGGGTCGAGGGGCCCACAGCGGCGACCAGGCGGGCCTGCGCCGGTGCAGTCGGCGCCAGCCACCGAGCAACGCCGGTGAGGCCATCCACGGCGGCCGAACGCCGGAGATGGCCGGAATCGTGCTACGGCGCATCACTTGGCACACGGTTAGGTTCTTTCGAACGGGCTCTCGCCCGCGCATCGATCTGTCGCGGCGGTTTGGTCGGAAACGGCCGGAGACGGCGATCGGACGCCAGAGTTCGGCCGTTAGTGTCTACGGTGACGCAAGGCAAGTCAGGCGATGCGGGGAGCGGCGTTGTGCTCCTACGAGCTCTAGGAGCCCAGTTACGAGCTCGGGCGCGAGCTCGGGCTATGGTGGCCACGACGATGAGGTGATCTGCGGCGGCGAGCTCACGGCAACGGCGACGAGCTAGCTAGGGAGAGCCACGCGGTGCGAGGAGAAGAATGGAGGGAGGGAGGAGCTCACCGGCTGCTCTCTGCCTGTGACAGCTTAGGAGCGCAGGGTTCACCGGAGACGACGAAGATTGCCGGCGACAGAGGTGGAAGGGGGTGGAGGAGAGCGGCCACTACAGGGCCTCCCAGCTCCCGCTGATGGTCGAGGACGACGGAGCGGAGGACGGCGCTCCTTCCAGCCACCAGCATGATCGAGGGGGGAGCCGGGGATCGCGAGATCGACGGAGGGCGACGGCGAAGTGCTCGGGCAAGGAGAGGGGAGAGCGGGGAGCGCGTGAGGAAGAATCTGGCGGGGATAGGGAGAGGTGGAGCGAGAAAGGGGGAAATATCTTGGGGGGGGGGAGGCCTCGGTGGAGGCCTTATCCACCCAGTAACACTGTCGGCGAGCTGGCTCGGCGGCGACGGTGGTGCGCCTCGGTCGCTTGAACAGAGAACGGGGGAGAAGGAGGAGGCCTTTGGTGGGCTGGGCTCTAGGCACTGTGCACTTGGGCCAGTGCACATTGGCCTTTTCTATTTTATTTTTACGAGAAGGGGGGTTAGTAATATTTTGAGCTTCCATAAGATTTTGCAAAAATGTGAAACTTGGTCACATAATTACTTTGCAATATGCAAGACTTATACAAAAGTTTGGGCATTTCCGGAGTTCATTTGAATTTACTCAATAATGAAAAGGGCATTTTAAAGGCTGTTTTTGCTCTGTTAAAATGCATTAGGCCCTTTTAGAGTTGATGATGATGTTGTGTTCCTTAACAGTAAAAAGTTTTGGATTATTTGCTAAAAGATGAACATTTTTCCAGCAACTTTTGAGCAACTTCAAACTTTACTTGAGTTTGATTTGACTGGAATTTCAAATGGAATATTGAACAAGGATGATTAAGCGCTGTTTGGAAAAATGATTAGTTTAATCACAGAGGATTACTGTAGCATGACACTGGGGGGTGTTACAAATCTCTTCGACTATAAGAAATCTCGTCCCGAGATTTAAGTGGTGAAGTAAAGAGTAACTTTGGGAGAACTGACCCTTGAAGGGTTAATTATCTGGTGAACAATTTAGGTAATGTGACAGAAGTATCTCTTGAGTTAAAACTTAAGAAAATATGAGAGCAAAGTATAAAGGTACAATAAGAAGTTTCAAGCGAATGGACTAATGATTGATACCTGAACAAAGTGAGAGAAAGGGGTTCAGAGCATCAGGAATAGATCGTCTCTTGGAAGGTGGCTTGTGACATGATACGAAGCCACATGCAAGAATATTTCGGAATCAAAGATATACAGGAGAGTCAGGTTTCGATCGTGTGGAACTGTGGGTTATGGGCCCACCATGTGGGTTAAAAGCAGGAAGGCGCTAAAATTTTGCACGGCCATGATAGCAAGGCAGGTCAGAGGATAGCCTGCCAATTATGTTGGCAGCAACGTTGGTACCAAGGGCAAGGGACGAAGAGAACCATTTTCCTGCTCGTAAGATGAGGCAGACCAATAGGCAAAGTTCTCATCCATCGGTGGCTACCGAAATGTCATCAACAATAGTAACAAGGTCTCACTGACAAGGTTGTACATCGGGGTGTTTTATAAGCAGGGAATTATTCCTGCTTATATCATATAGATCACAAGAAGGTTAAACAAACCAATGGAAAGGAAAAAAAGTGGTTATTAGTTTAACCAGACCAGTGGAAAGGAAAAGGTGCTTATACAAAGGTATTAGAGTATATGCTTCCCAAGAACAAACAGAGCATGATATACATGACAAGACATCAATTATTAATCCGTTTAGTTAATGGGGCAAGGAGAATCATGATGTTTACCCATACATCGGTGTTTGGATAATTGATCAAGAACGTTAGCGTTGCGCTCCCAATGTTCTTGTTGACGATCGTAGTACCACAGACATGCTTCGGGATATCATTGACATGGTCATCGGGTAAAAGTCAGACTTTAGAATTCACAAAGGATCCCGTGGGAACTGCTAGAATAGTTCGTACAATTTCATCATTGAAGGATGAGGATGTGGCCGATGGGTTCAGCAGCAATCCATCGACAGGTCAAAAGGATGTAATGCCAAGGGGAGGCAAGAATGTTGTCGATGATAACCCAAATCATCGAGGGGCACAGATGGTATTTCTCATCATGAATTCGATTGATATCCCAGAGGAGCATCAAAATGTTAACGATAATCACGACACATTTGTTGAGAGATTTCTTGAAGATGTAATCGATTGGCAACGACATCAAGTCAAAGGAATGATGGTGCGAAAGGTTATTCGAACCATGGGTATGACACAAACTTGAAATCAAGCTTGTTGTTCGAGGAAAAATGATATTGACGAGGAAGATCGACGTAAGCTTAGCTCGTCGTCGGAAGTTGCTTCAGGAAAAAGGGTCGGGTAGCACAGTTAAAATTAGCTCGATAATGATATAACCGATCAAGAAAGGAATGATGTGATGGAGTATCATTCCAATGAGAATTCACAAGTGGTATAGCAATGACACAATATACTTGAGATAACAAGGGGCAATATTTGAGGTAGATCAAAAATAGAGGTTAGACATATGAAATGATCTGCAGAAGACAAGTATTTTAACTTGTCCGGGAAATGGAGTTAAGGAGAAACTATGGTCGGAACCACGGTTACGAATGATCAAACCACCGATACAAGATGAACTTATAACAAGGGGTAATCATTTTTACGAGTAGCTTCCACGATAAGTTCTACATCGGGTCCATGGGCATGAACACAAGGGTTCAAGGTCGACTCCCACTTCTTCAATGCATAACCTTTCATTCACTCCTCGTTTTTCAAATAAAATGTAGTGCAAAGGATTTATCTGGCGAAGTACCAGAAGAGTAAGACTCGTGAGAACTCTCGGGTTCACTCGGATTACGGAAGGCATAAGTTCAACCCATCGGGGCATTTTTTTCGAATCTATACAACCATCAACCAAGCAAAAGATACGAGTTCGAAAGCAGAGTATCGAAGTCAAAGCAGATGATACAATATACCGAAGGTATTATGTATCAGGGAAATACTGATAAGATTTTGGATGTGAAGGACACTGTCGGATAACAACCCAACAATGGATCTGGCGATTCACGACAGAGTTGATGTGAGTATCGGTAATCAATCAGATGAAGAAGGGGATGCAAAGGCATTGTCTTATATAAACGTCTGAATGATTCGATGCTTGGGTACACAGGAATTATGATTTCAAGGCGAAGGATCGAGCGAGGCTCGATCAAAAGATGAGTAAGTTGAATAGACTTAGAGGTGCACCCGATCAAATCTTGATTGGGCAAGAACCAGCTCATATTGAAACAATGCCTCGAGCGGAAAGAAAATTCCCAAGGATTAATTGATGATCGTGTGCATTCTCACACATGCTGAATCAACAGGATCAGAATGTTAATCCCAAAGGATTTTAACGAATATCGCTAGACAAATGGAATTAACCAGAAAGCAAGTATGTAAGAATTCCAAGAGCAACAGGTTGTAGAGGATTTTCGGAAGATCAAATAGTATTTCGAAGACTTTTGTGAGACATATGAACAACTGGGGATGAAAGAATCCTCGATAAGTGTGAGGAATTATTCGTAGGGGGGGTATTCAGGCGGAAAAGAAGCTGCAAGGTAGCAGGCACAAAGGATTCTCGGAAATTCCAAAGTATTCCAAGGTATCTTGTAATAACAAGAACAATTGGAAAAGAAGGTATGGACGACAAGTGTATGCAGCTGTCCATAGGGATTTATCAGTGATATGGAATTGCAACAGCGAAGGGCACAAGGGTTTCGGGGAAACATCGGAGGAAGCAGCAAGCGATCATCTGGACTGAAGGGGTTCTCCGGGAGAAAGTGGGTACGAGATCCTAATGTCAATCTTAGTAAAATGTTTAACCCGAATAGATGAGAGATCAGAGTCCCAGATTATAGACGAGGAATAAAAGATCCTAATACCAGCCAATGGCGACGTGGGCCCGTAAGCCACACAGCCAATGTAAGTAAAAGTTTTTCAGTGACTAGACTCAACTTCGGCCAAGGAGTTGGAAAGGGGCTACCTACAGCAATGGCTCGATACCAACTTGTGACGCCCTCGATTCAATCGTACACTAATCATACACGCAAATGTATGCGATCAAGATCAAGGACTCATGGGAAGATATCACAACACAACTCTAGACACAAAATAAAATAATACAAGCTTTATGTTACAAGCCGGGGCCTCGAGGGCTCGAATACATAAGCTCGAAAACACAAGACTCAGTGGAAGCAACAATATCGATGTCTGAGACATGAGTTAGACAAGTTTGCCTTAAGAAGGCTAGCACAAAAGCAACAACGATCGAAAAGGCAAGGCCTCCTACAGGAGCCTCCTAACTACTCCTGGTCATCGGCGGCCTCCACGTAGTAGTAAGCATCGGCGGTGGCATCGGCTCCTGGCTCCGCTATCTGTTGCATCAACCGGAAAGAAGAAGAAAGGGGAAAAGGGGAGCAAAGCAACCGTGAGTACTCATCCAAAGTACTGCAAGCAAGGATCTACACTACATATGCAACATTATCAAAGGAAGGCTGTATATGTGGACTGGGCTGCAAAATGCGAGAAGAGAGAAGGCCTAGTCCTATCGAAGACTAGCATCTTCCGAAACCACCATCTTGCAACAAAAAGGAGGAAATAGAGTAGCGCAAAGTAAGGTAGAAGTAGTGTTATCAACCTCGGCCGGAGATCCTTTCTCGATTCCCTGCGAGAAAGAAGTCCCAGAGCCATACTATCCAGTTATCATCACAATCCAATTGTCATCGCAATCCATTGCTCATATCGATGTCTCATCTCAAGTATCCAGTTCTAGTTGTATCGATCGGGATACAACTCCAATTGTCCGTTACCGTAGGACAGGCTATCGATAGATGTTTTGTTCCCTGCAGGGGTGCACCAACTTACCCACCATGCTCGCTTAACTCCGGCCGGACACACTTTCCAGGGTCATGCCCGGCCTCGGCCAAACAATACGCCGCAACCCGACCTAGGCTTAATAGAGAGGCCAGCCGCGGACTAAACCTATGCCCCGGGGGTCATGGGCCATCTCCCGGAACTCCTGCGCGCTGCGTCGCAGCGGTGAGCAGACCTAGCTACCTCCTTTAACAAGGCAGGTGCTTACGCAGTCCAACCCGGCGCGCGCCGCTCAGTCGCTGATGTCTATTAAGCTTCGGCTGATGTATACGACGCAGAACGCCCATACTATGCCCACGTGATGGTTAGTGCTATCGGGCGAGGCCGCCGGATCAAATATCCAAATCGTAGTGGATTAGGAACAGCGGTAACAAGCAGAGACTCACGAATTTGCCCCGTCTCGAGGACTTGCGGCAAGGGCTAGGAATGCCCGCCACGCCTCGTAATTATCTCGCGGGCACCCTCCGTGTCAGCCCGTCTCCACATCACTGCAATTAAGCTCGGCGGGTACCCCTCGTGGTCGACCGTCTTTAGTAACATGGCTCGATGTAAAGTCATAGTAATCATAGTAGCGTGTGTCTAAACATCGAGGGAAAGCCCGAGGAATCACCCCGTGAATTCCACTCGATGTAATCATCAAGGTGAGCGTAAGAGGATTCACCCTCGAGGTCCACACTTGAGGGGTTGCACGACAGAGTCGTATAAGAAGTGGTTAAAGAGGAAATCACCCTCGATGACCACGACCGAATAGCTACACTACAGGGTAAACATCAGGAGTACTGATGAGGACTCACCCTCGGTACTTGATAGTAACCTAGTATTGTCGAGCAACTAAGGGGAAAGTGATGTGCGGTGTCGGGGCCTGGTCTTCGATCCCGTTGATCGAGTCTTCAATGATGAAGCAGGGGCAACAAGGACAAGGTGGGGGTCACTGATGGATCACTAACCAACCTATACTAAGCAGTTTAGGATAATCAGGTAAGGTACCACAGCAGATACAAAAGCAGGCTATGCAACAGAATAGGAGCAAACAATAACAGTAGAAAAATCTAATGCAAGCATGAGAGAATGGAATGGGCGATATCGGGATGATCAAAGGGGGGGCTTGCCTGGTTGCTCTGGCAAGGAGGGGTCGTCGTCGACGTAGTCGATCACAGGGGCAACATCGGTCTCGGGGTCTACCGGGGAGAAGAGGAGGAAGAAACAGTAAATATAAAGCAAACATAGCATAACAGGACAACAGGCAGAGCTAGACGTGTTCTAACGCAGCGCTAGGCGATACTGGAGAAGGGGGAAAACATCCGGGAAAGTTTTCCCGGTCCCGGACGTCTGTCAGACAGATGAACCAGAGGGGAAAATTTGCAGGTTCGCTATGCTAGGGACGTGTGGCAGACGAACGGACCGCGTATCCGGATTCGTCTCGAAATTCTGAGCAACTTTCATGTAGAAAACATTTCATCAGAGTTACGGTTTAATTTCTATGAATTTCTAAAGGTTTAAACATTTTCAGGAATTATTTATATTAACAGAAAAGGAATATGATGTCAGCATGACGTATGAGTGACTTCAGCAGTCAACTGTCCGGTTGACTGGTCAAACTGACATGGGGACCCCCCTGTCATAGACAGTGGGTTAAACAGAGTTCAAACTAATCTAAATTTAGTTAGTAAAACTACTGGGCCCACCTGTCAGTGTCTAATTAACTAAACTAATTAGTTTTAATTATTAAAATGTTTTAATTAGAGGATTAAGAAGTGGGACCCGCATGCCAGTGGCACTGAGTGCCCAGTCAGCATAGTTGACCACAGTCAGCGTGGTCAATCGGGTCCGAGGGCCTGACAGCAGCGACCAGTAGGCGGGCCTGCGGTGCAGTCGGCCGCCGAGCAATGCCGGTGAGGCCATCCGCGGCGGCCGAACACCGGAGATGGCCGGAATCGCGCTACGGCGCATCACTTGGCACGCGGTTAGGTTCTTTCGAACGGGCTCTCACCCGCGCATCGATCTGTCGTGGCGGTTTGGCCGGAAACGGCGATGGCTAGCGGCGGAGCGGACGCCAGAGTTCGGCCGTTGATGTCTACGGTGACGCAAGGCAAGTCAGGCGATGCGGGGAGCGGCGTTGTGCTCCTACGAGCTCCAGGAGCCCGGTTACGAGCTCGGGCGCGAGCTCGGGCCACGGTGGCCACGACGATGAGGTGATCTGCGGCAGCGAGCTCACGACAACGGCGATGAGCTAGCTAAGGAGAGCCACGCGGTGCGAGGAGAAGAATGGAGGGAGGGAGGAGCTCACCGAGTGGCTACGAAAAGCCTGCGACAGCTTAGGAGCGTAGGGTTCACCGGAGACGACGAAGATTGCCGGCGACAGAGGCGGAAGGGGGTGGAGTAGAGCGGCCACTACAGGGCCTCCCAGCTCCCGCTGATGGTCGAGGACGACGGAGCGGAGGACGGCGGTCCTTCCAGCCACCAGCATGATCGAGGGGGGAGCCGGGGACCGCGAGATCGACGGAGGGCGACGGCGAAGTGCTCGGGCAAGGAGAGGAGAGAGCGGCGAGCGCGTGAGGGAGAATCTGGCGGGGATAGGGAGAGGCGGAGCGAGAGAGGGGGAATATCTTGGGGGGGGGGGAGGCCTCGGTGGAGGCCTTATCCACCCAGTAACACTATCGGCGAGCTGGCTCTGCGGCGACGGTGGTGCGCCTCGGTCGCTTGAACAAAGAACGGGGGAGAAGGAGGAGGCCGTGGTGGGCTGGGCTCTAGGCACTGTGCTCTTGGGCCAGTGCACAGTGGCCTTTTCTATTTTCTTTTTACAGAAGGGGGGGGGGGTTTAGTAATATTTTGAGCTTCCATAAGATTTTGCAAAAATGTGAAACTTGGTCACATAATTACTTTGCAATATGCAGCACTGCCACAAAAAGTTTGGGCATTTCCGGAGTTCATTTGAATTTACTCAATAATGAAAAGGGCATTTTAAAGGCTGTTTTTGCTCTGTTAAAATGCATTAGGCCCTTTTAGAGTTGATGATGATGTTGTGTTCCTTAACAGCAAAAAGTTTTGGATTATTTGCTAAAAGATGAACATTTTTCCAGCAACTTTTGAGCAACTTCAAACTTTACTTGAGTTTGATTTGACTGGAATTTCAAATGGAATATTGAACAAGGATGAGTAAGCGCTGTTTGGAAAAATGATTAGTTTAATCACAGAGGATTACTGTAGCATGACACTGGGGGTGTTACAGTTGCTCATGGTGGTTCTAATGCAGTGTCTACCGGATTAGTTGCTTAGTTTAATTTCTGGTGTGCTTAGTTTTATTTGAGGGGTGTGTTGTGCTGAGCCCCCAACAGAACTATGTTATGTTTCTTCTCGTTATATTTTGCACATTTCATCTTTTAGTTGGTATAGTACTACCACTCGTTTCTTGACATTATATACGGAAAATATATATGGCCAACATCATATAGCCATCAATTTAGTTGTCAAAGAATTTCAGGGTGCTTAGTTTTGTCAAATAATTCCAGGGTGCTTAGTTTTATTTGAGGGGTGTGTTGTGCTGGACACCATTATCTTATCATTGTGAGAATCGGCTTATTTTTGTCATGTAACATGCTCAACGGGTTTGACGTGAAAATAACAATGTCTAATGGCATTTCTGAGCAAACATCTAACTTAACGATGGCGTTTTTTAGATATCTAATTGCATTTTGAGCAGGCATCTCACGGATCGATGGCATTTTTTGAGTAGTTGTAATTTCTAATGGCAATACTGAGTAGTGATACGCAACTAGTGGCATAAATAATAAGAACCCAAGAATTAAATAGGTATGCTAATTTCTTTATTTCTTTATTTCTTTATACCTTTGTGTGCGAAACAATATACGCTGTGTCCCCCCAGATTTTCTTTACAGAGGCAACATAGAACTATATGAGTGCCCTGTTAAAATTTGGAATTATTCTAGGTTCGTTTGGCCTTTTTTATACATTAATGTAGTTTCTGGTCATTTAATGTGCATAATTCAAATTTGAACTACAAGCACATGCTCCCGTGCACCAAAGTTGACTGAAAAATCACATGTGTGTCCTCGGGTGAATTTCTAGGTCCCATGCAAGAAATGGAAATGAAATTCAAACATCTGGGCATCGTGGTTCGGTCGAGAACATTGAGAAGCTTGGTTTTAAAATTCTTGTAAATCGAAAACACGCCTGAAAATCATGAAACTTCGCATGGTGTCATGTCATGGTACTACCATGCTGTGGTAAATAAATTTGTAGAATAGGAACAAGTTTTGGTATAAGTTTCTTGCAAACTGGAGCTTCTCTCAAGAAGGCTCGTGGTTCTGAGAGGGAACGTGTCACCTTCGTGTGCATAATTCAAATTTTAAATACAAGCACATGCTCCAGTGCACGAAAGCTGGTTGAAAAATCACATGTGTGCCCTCGGGTAAATTTCTAGGTCCCATTCCAGAAATGGGAATCGAATTCAAACATCTGGGCGTCATGGCTCGGCTGGAAACTTTGAGAAACTTGGTTTTTTAATTCCTGTAAAACCGAAACACGCATGAAAATCATGAAACTTGGCTTGGTGTCATGACATGGCACCAACATGCTGTGGTAATTTTGCTGTCCGATTTGCGAAGGTGCACACATTAACAATCAACAAAGTCATTTGGGAACAAGTGCTGTCACGTTACAATGGGAAACACAAGTATTATTGAAACCGTTGGCGTTCTATTTACCATTTACGTGCCGCCACGCGTCCCCTTTTTTTATTAGCTAGGAGGCGCCGTGCAGGGTAGCTATTTGAGTACGAGAGGCGTGCGATCAGACCCCTGCGCGTGCTTATCGGGAGGAGAGCCCTTTGACCTCCATCTGCCGTCCACCTCTCTCCCAAGGTCTCAATTAATGGCGCCCGAGCCTCTGTTTAATGGCGTGGCAATGTCTCACTTGACTGAGATTTAAGAGAGAAAAAAGAAAATCTGAAAAGAAAATTTTGCACGGATCTTGATGTAAGATCCGACGGACCTATATGGCATCTACTATGACTTATGGCAAGACTGATGAATATATATAAGGACGACGAGAGTGGATAATTGTCTTACAAAATTAGGAAGATAATTAAAAAAGCCACATGCGGCTACGCCCAAATTACACAAGGGCAAAAGAAGAAGGAAGACGCATACAACGATCTGGCTCGCTGATCTCTACTTTGTTTATGCGCTGCAGGTCGCGAAGAATAGTTCCCGCGGCGGGCGATGATCTCTTTCATGAGTTTCATGTCCTTAATACGCTGCTTGGCAGCATCCATGGATTCCTCCACCAGCCTGTTACGCTTGATGCGGAGCTTGGCATTCTCGTCCATAAGTTTCTTGATGATGATGCCCGTCCTATGCAACAAGGCAGCAGTCTCCTCCTCCTGCTTCGCCCTTCTCGCGATCTTCGCCCTCAGCAGGTCGCGCTCGCCCCGGAGCTTCGCATTGCCCTCCCCTAGTTGCCGGATGACACTGGTAGCCTCATCCTGCATCCTCGCCCAGCCGGAGATCTGATCCATCTAGCTATGGACTATCGCATGCATGCGCCTGTAAAAGTCCTCACCTGCCCGCGAGAAATTTTCCCAGGCTGTCTTGGCGCGGCGGGACCTCCCTGCTGCTTCGGCGGCGTGGCGGGACATCTCTGTTGCTTCCGCGGCGTGGCCGGACCAGTCTGCTACATCGATGGCGCGGCGGGACCTCCGTGCTGCTTCGGTGGCGCGGCGGGACCTCTGTGCTGCTACTGCTGCGCGGCTATACATGTCGTCTGCTTTCGCGGTGAGGTGGGACATCTCTCATGCTTCCTCTTCCATGCTCACCTCTCCCTGGTGGAAATCACTCGACCCAGAACTCACGCTGGCTATGGCTTGATTGACTTGACTGTTTTTTGTGGATGAGGAGTTGAGGAGGAATGTGCAGTCATCTTAGCATAGTAGTATTTATAACCGAGTACTACTAATACGCTCCTAAGTGGGAAACTGTTTAGGTTGTGATCGGTGTGAACAGGTTTGCAATTAAATATAGCGTAGTAGTAGTTGTAATTTGGAATGTGACGAGACGCGCTAAAAATATATTGACGGTTCTGGTTTCGAAGTGCGGCACTATTCCTGGATGGCGTAACATCGGCACGTTTTCTCGGCCGTGGTGTAGCATATGCCATGGTACTAGTTCTTTTTCTACTGCTGTTTACGTGCAAAAACTGGCACCGTCGGATACATATGTTACGCTTGGCGTTCGACAGGAATAGCCTCGTGGCGAGCCATAGACTAATCTTTTTTCCAGACGCATTACACCTATCTCTCGGGACTTCTCACATGCACCATCACTGATCCCTAGGTCGATGGCACCCACATACAGTTGTACTCTGAGAAGAGGTGCACGCACGCATTCGTCCTCTCTCACACACGCATCTGTAGCTACAAATTGTAGTGTTCTCAACCATCCGATTGGCCCTATCATAGGTTTCACGTTGCTCCTTGGCCTTGAGATTGAGAAGTTTAAAACGCGGAGGCTAAGATGGAGGCGCGAGGTTTTGGTTAATGTGTGGGCCGCACACGGGACCAACACGACATGAGCTTCGTCTGCCTGGTGCGCATGCATTCGGGTGAGTAGTCCAAGTTTAGACACAACCAGGCCCTCGTTGGTATCCACGCCTCGACTTTGGCTGGTCATAGTGGAGAGTAGCATAGACTAGTTACTAGTCTATGTTACTAGTACCATCATAGTGGGTAGTGTCATATAGTATATGCATAATTTGGCGACGAGCGCTCTCTATATGTACCACCTTTTTTCTTTACTTACATCTTGTTAGTTTTGCTCCATGGCGCAATCCATCGATACTACTACTGTACAAATGTATACATTTTCTAAAAGGCTAGAGGGCGGGGCAGTCTATCTTGGTCCTTTTCACGAGAGGTGAGGGCCTTTGTGATTTGATGGCTCATTACTGCTGGAAGGCGGGGCCTTGCGATTTGACTACTCGTATAAATGTGTTGACGATCTCAGGAGGAGCAAAGAACCGTGCGGTATACTCAAGTTTTCCACTGGAGTACGACGGAGGAGCACGAAACACGGCAGCCCAGTGCCATATCCTCTTCTCTCTACTCTTAGTATATATTACTAGCAATTGGCATTGTTCTATTGGCGATAAAGAATGATCTAATTTGCTAGTCATCTCATTTTTAGCATTGTTCTAGTCATGCCTCGCAGAGAAGGTGACACGTGCGGCGAAACACCCGAAGCGAAATAAGAAACACAGGAGCAAAAAAAGAAGGAGGATTATCACCCCCCAAAAAGAAGGAAGACGCACACACAAGTCTGGGGCGCTGATCTCACTACATGAAGGGTTGCTGGCCGCGGAGTCGTAACTGCTTCTTCATCGCCTCCACGACCTCCATCTCCTTGCAGGTCTCCTCCGCCATCTTCATCATTGTGTCCACGACGCGGGATTTCTCGACACGAGACTTCGTCATCAGTTCCACGGCCGCATTACGTACCTTGACAGCAGCCGGGTGCTCGATGCCGAGCTTCGCCAACTCCTCCTCTGTTCCATGACGAGGGCCTGCAACATCTTCATTGAGGAACGACTATTCTCATGCAGCTTCTTCCAGCCGGCGTTCTCCTCCTTCAGCAGGTCGAGCTCGTGGCAGAGCTTCGCCTTGTCCTCCTGAAGTTGCAAGATTTCGCCGGTCGCCTTCTTCTCTGAGGCAATGCTCTTCTTCAGCAGCATCACCAAGCCGGTGGTCAACTCCGCCTGCTCACTGAGCTCAGCGGGCATGTCGTCGAGGCTCTCCTTCAGTAGCTCTACCAAGCCGTGGATGAACTCCTTCTGGTTATTGAGGTGATTATTGAGCTGATCGGGCATGCCGTCGAGGGATAACGACTCCAGCGCCGCCAGCTCGGCATGTTCGCTTCCACGTCTAGGGCGCTCTTGGGAGCCATCGCCTGCCCGTGGGAGATCTTTCGAGGTCTCTGCGTGGCGGCGGGCCCTCTTTTTTTTCCGCAGCCTTGGTTGCCACTCCCTTGTTACGAGTAGTTCTCAACCTAGAGCTCTGCACACTGGCCATGGCAAGGACGGACGAAGAAGGAGGACTTATGAGGAGGAAGGTAGAGTAATTTTCAGTTAGGTAGTTCCCCTTTTTATAACCTAAGTACTAGCACTAGTACTAAAACCTACATAGTGGGAACACGTTCAGGTTTGGTACGTACTGGTAGGTGTGAGCAGGCTTGCACTTAATTGTAGTACTAGTACTTTCGAATGTGATGGGAACAAGGTAAAGATTAATTGATGGTTTTTGGTTTCGAGGCCCGAAACGGCTCCCGATGAGTTTAGTGGAACACAAATTTCAAGTAGACTACACTGCTCAGATGCGTAAATATTATGTTACTGTCAAAAAATACGAAGGAGACCAATGGAAGTACTACTAGCAACCCATGATTTAACTACTCGCATGCGCGCAACGGAGTAGTAATGTCTTTCTTCCGCCCTCACGTCCACTCAATTTGCATGTGCTGTATTAATTGACCATCAATGAAGTGAAGGACTTTACACGCGTTAAATTATCACATGGGGTGGATCTTGGTACAAAATTGCGTCCGCCCGTGTACCCGCGTGTGCGTGCGAGGGAGTGAGTGCATGTGTGGCATGCGTGCACATCTTCACTTCGTGCATGTACCGCCAGTGCGGCTCAGGGAGGACGACTACATTCTTCTGGAACCAACATCACGTAACTATGATCAATCCACACAAGGATGTCGCGACAATGCCTCCACATGTGCAACGTGGCTTCATGAACTCTAAGAGAGACACTGTGTAGCGTGCCATTGTGTTTTGCACATACTCGAAGTACTAGTAAGGTACACGTGCATTCCACGCGTCAGATTTTGCAACCAAATTATGAATAAATACCACACTGTAGCATGTAAGCTTTGAGTCATATATGCCTGATGTAGACCTTCGTTTAATTCTTATAGTTCATCTCATTCAAAATCAATTAGTTTTTATATAAAACCTAGGGCCTCTTTGATTCGTAGGATTTCCAAAACACGTGAATAGGAAGAACATGGGATTAGAGTGGAATGTCGTCTTGAATCCTACAGGACGGTACGAATGTTTGATTGTGCATAGAAAAAAATGAAGAATTCTTTCAAAGAGGTTTGAGTGGATGGGATGTTTCCTATGAAATCTAGTGCAAATGAATCATATGGAAAAATTCCTATGGTTTACAATCCTACGAATCAAACAACCAAGATAGGAAAAATTCCTAAGGATTAGAATCCTCCAAAATTCCTTCGAGAATCCTTTGAATCAAAGAATCCCTTAATCTATTTTATGATTCATGGAATTGTGCGTTGTAAAGCATAAAGTAAAAACAAATAATGGCAATTCTACTAGAAAAAAAGTTTGGGCAGTTATGATATGGAAGATTCTAGAACAAAGGAGAACCACTGTTTTTTTGAGATTTGTGCGTTATGCTTAAGTTCAACCATGGAGTCTGCTAGATTGTACATGTGGCAAAATCCGGTGGGGGGCTAGAATATGGTGCGAGGGGCCGAGTGGAGGGAGACTATGAAGGAGTGCACAACTGCGAGATCGATATTTAGAGAGAGGGGCCGAGAACGTGCGCTGTTGCGCACAGTGGCGGAGGCATGAAAAATGTCCCATGAGCTAGGGGGCCAAGCATTGCTAATCCTTTACGAGGAGGGCCAATTCATCAACTTAACCATTTTTACCGGCAATTGTCTAATGATCACATTCATATTAGCCTCGATATATAGTGATGTTAGGGGGGCAGGGCCCTTGCTGCCCCTGTCTTCGCCATTGTCATGTCTCCGAGAGATGAAGCGGAAGGCATGGATGATGAGAGGGGGGCGTTGGATATATAATTAATGTGGGTGTATTAGCTATATATGTAATCCTATATAGAGAGGTATAGATTGATCGATGTGGACGTGGGAAAGAGGGTGAGACCTCACTAGATATATAGATTGATCGGTTTATGTGGAAAACTATGAAAGACCTAGCTATACACACACACATAGCGGAACATCGATCGTTGCGCATGCATGTGAGAGATAAAGAATGCCCAATATGATGGAGAGGGGAATGTGTGTGTGTGTGCCTAGAAATTTAGTGCTACAATTATAAAGAGAAGACGGATGTGTGGGTGTAAAAGACTAGGTGAGGTCATAATGAATGCAAAGTTGAATTCAAATATTTGAATAAGAGATCATGATGTTTGAAACCCATGCATGCATGAATATAACGGAGATCTGCGCGGTGTGGTTTGGAAACGAGCATGTTGTAATGCATACGCATTGAACAAGGTCAGATTGGTTTGAATTTGAGATATCGATGGCAGACATCGTTTGGCCACATTGCATCCATGCATGGACACACTATTCTAATTGGAGATGATGGGAGGCTTTCGCATCGCATATCTATATCTATACCCCTATATATATATATATTATATTTTATATGTTTTATATAGTGTGCGGATAAATTTAACTTTGAAAGATGGTCGTTGGATGAGGCCAATCCGATGGTGCAGAGCTGGCAAATTTGAGCACTACTGGCCGTTGGATATCATCTAGATCCCACCAGATTTTGCCACATGTACAATCTAGAAGACTCTATGGTTGAACTTAAGCATAATGCACAAACCTCAAAACACAAGCACTTCTTCTTTGTTCTAGAATCTTCCGTATCAGAATTGCCCAAATGTTTTTCTACATGATTTTTTTACTTTATGCCTTACAACACACAATTCCATGAATCTTAATATAGATTAGCTTTCTTATAAAAACTAGATGATTTTGAATGAAATGATCTATAAGAATTAAACGAACATCTACATCATGCATATATGACTCAAAGCATACATGCTATAATGTGGTATTTTTTCATAATTTGGTTGCCAAATCTCATGCGTGCAATGCACGTGTACCTTACTAGTCTAAAAGGTGTCTGTGTGTGTGTGTTGTGCGTGTTAAACACATTGTACGTAGTATATCATACTAGTCTAAATTGTCTTTTTTTGGGTACACGTCAAGCTTGTTCTCCTGAAATTTCAAGCCGCGCCTTGTTATGCCGAAATTTCAAGCTAGCGTCTCTGTCTATCGTGCTGCGAAACTCTCGCCTCTTCAACCCGCGCCTTGTTACCCCAAAATATTTAAGATAAATATTTGTCTTGTTGTGCTCCGACAACTTCCTCCATCTCAACCCGCACCTTGCTATTCCAAATTAAAACGCGGGCGAAAACTCCCACCTCCTGTGAAATCCCGACATGCGAAATGCCCGTGATACCCCTGAACCGAAAGAACCGCCTCAAATCGGTGGGGGTACTTCTGTAACTTACCCCACATTTCGGACAGGCGCGTCCCTAAGCCATGGTTCCCCACTCCCATCCCATCCGCCCACCCATTCGTACATCGAGGCCGGGAAAACCCGCGAAGCTCCACACCCTCCTCCGTCTGCCACCCGGCCGGAGCCTCTTCCCCGACGACGTCGTCCACACCAACACCTCGACATCCCTCATCCATCGTACCGGATGAGGATCCGTCGTCGATCTGGTCGTCCCGCCGGTTCAGCCACCCCGTCCTCCACCTCCAAGGAGCTGCCCCGTCGTTCCCCTTGTATTTCGCGCCACCTCCATTCCCACACCGCCGTCTTCACCTGCACCACCGGAAGAGCATCATCATCACACTAATCGCCGCATTTTCTTGTTGATTTGATCTCAAGGTGCTGCCGGCGCTCGGTATCGAGCCGACACGGCGCGGCTCCATCCACGATGGCGTCGCTGGTCACTTCCTCCACGGCGGCGATGTCCACATCAGTAGGAGATGCTGCTACTTTAGCTCTCGCTCGAGCTGCTGCTCTGCTCTTGCTCTCGGTCCCCTGCCTGGTCTGCTCTTGCTCGCGCTGCTGCTCTTGCTCTTGCTTGCGATGCTGCTCCGATTTAGCTACACTTCAGTCGACTGAATCGACTTTTGGGTTAGTCAATTTTCAGGGGGGGGGGGGCTCACGGAGTTAAGGAAGAACCAGCCACAATAGGGAGGGGGGCTCGCCGGAGAGGCACCCCACTATCTATCTTAGGGTTCAGGGTGGGGGCGGTGGTCGCCGGCGGTGGTGGGGCGGTGGCGTGGGGCCGGAGAAAAAGCTCGGCACGGGGGGCCTAGAGGGATGGCCGGGGCGGTGGTGGACCGGTAATGGGGAGTGTTTTCGGGGCAGGCGGGGAGGCGCACCGCCGGCCACGGGCGGCTCGGGGCGGCTGTTTGGCCGGTGGTGGCTGGCGGCTCAAGGGGTGGAGGTTGAAGATGAACTGCAGGCTCTTGATTTCGTATCCAACGGATGCAAAATCGACTGACTAGAGATGAAAAAGTCATTCGATTGACGTGTAGCCTCACCTCTAGTGCGTTTAGTTTCCATAGTAAAATTCAGTTTCGACAGCAAAATTCAGTTTCGACAGTTAAGTTCAGTTTTGATAGTTAAATTCAGTTTCGACAGTTAAGTCCAGAGATGAGCAGCGAATGTATACATCTAACACTTTGTGGTTATGTATTTTACGTCATCTATTGGAGATGCTATTAGAATTCCACTCAGGTTAACGTTGTCTCTCTTGTCCTGCTTCAGCCTCGGCGTCGTACAACTCACCGGAGCTGCTCCAACGACGAAACCCTCCATCACAGCGGAGTAGTACCTCGGGTTCCATCTCCAGACGCCTAAGATCTTCTTCCCCTTCTCCGACAGCCAAGTCAGCCGGAGCATCCTCACCGGCCAACCCAATCACACTGAGATCGACATGGCTTTGCCAAAGAGGTTGTACACTTCTTTTGGTTTGACTTAATCTCACCATGCTTCTTTGCATCCTGTGATCTTCCAATTCTTGTAGAACCAAACACCCAGTTGGCGAGAAATCCTGTGTTTAAATTCTCTGCTTTGCACGTGCATTCCTATCCTATTCTGTCTATTTCCTATCCTGCATTGTTAGAATCCTGAAATTCAAACAAGCCCTTACACAATTACTTCTGTTACAGATATGTGTCAAAGAAAACCTTGTGTGGTTTGTCCTGCTCCTGCGGTGCTGTGTTCCACCCCAGCTCAGCTGCTCCAACGACAGAAGGGTTCACCACAGCAGCGATCCGCTCTCCAGACTGTCTTTCGCTGCCTCAGATCTTCTTCCCCGCTGCCGACAGCCACGACAACTGCATTACCATCATCAACTAAGCAGATGACCTTGAGGACTACACGGGTCCGCAAGAGAGGTCGCACTCTTCCGTGTCTGCTTACGTTATGCATCGCTTAATATGATGACATGCTACTTTATCATCGTGTTCACCTATTAGACTCCGACTCAGGTGCAAACTTATGCTAAAACTTAAGTTTTTAAATGGTTGTGGGGTACATATTGGGGCAGCAATCAGTACTATCTGTCTACTATCTGGTTAATCTTGGATGTCTACTATGAGTTTCATGTTGGGTGCAAACAAACATTAAAGGAGCCATTATCTATATTTTTAACTAAAGCTATTATCTGCCTGCTATCATTTGTTTTGGGTCTATCCACAGTTTGGTACCATCACTCTGGATTTGTGCATGCACTCCTTACATAATCTCACTATGTTTTATTCCTATGGATGTCAGTTACTGTACACAATGGAACTGAACATGTACAGCAAAAGAGACGAGCCTTGCATGGCAATAAATTTTCATGCAGACGTCGCTCCATGGTGGGTGCAAAGGCAGCACCCCTCCACCCATTTCGGATCGTAATCAAGAGGAAGATAACTGTTCTGAGGGGGATTCAGAAGCAGAAGACCACTCCTATTTACCCCATGAGGTCTTCGCCCTAACTTGGTATGCTGATGTTGGTAATATCATGCATATGGTGCCTTGCATTGCTTACTGTATACATCAAAGATGTCATCTCGTTAGTTTAGACATGCTTTATGTCAATGCCATCTGTTTAGTTTCTTTATCGTATATCTGAATCATGCAATGCCATCTTGTTTAGCCAGGCATCATATATGTGAATTTTGCAATGCCACCCTAGTTAGCCAGTCATCTTATATGTGAATTATATCATGACATCATTTTTTATTACGTGTTAAATTTGTCAACAATTTTAGTACATTCAATTACTCTTCCTGTGCATCACCATTCGACACCGTCATGGAAAAATCTGGAGTGGAAACAAGGTCTTCAGAGCAGACAATGCTATCTGACGAAGCGCATGTCTTGCTGGTTACGGATAGCTCCTCAGAGGAGGATTCAGAGAAAGATGACCAGTCCTATTCCCCCCCCCCCCCGAGGTGCATGCTCTAACTTGGCAGGGTTATGTTGCTCATATCGTGCGTATGGTATCTTGCATTGCTATGTCATTTGCTTAGTTTAGACATGCTTTGTGTGAATGCCACCTGTTTAGTGTCTAATTACCATATATGTGAATTATGCAATGCCATCTTGTTGCAAGACATTATTTATGTGAATTATGCAATGCTATCTTGTTGCAAGGCATTATATATGTGAATTATGCAATGCCATGCTATTTAGCCAAGCGTCATATATGTTAATTATATCATGCCGTCCTTTTTTGTTGTATTTCTCATTGCTTTTGTCGACAATTTTTGTATATTCAACTGCTCTTCCTGTGCATCAGCCATTTGAATTGGTGATGGAGAAATCTGGAGTGAAAACAAGGTCTTCAGAGCAGACAATGCTACCTGGTGTAGCAGATATCTTGCCGGTTACAGATAGCTCTTCAGAGGAGGATTCAGAAGTAGATGACCAGTCCTATTGTCCCCCTGAGGTGTATGCCTAAACTTGGCAGGGTTATATTACTCATATTGTATTGCAATGCTTAGTTTTTACATCATATACAGGATATTGAATGCCATCTCCTTAGTTGACACATCATATATGCGGTTGCCCTCTGCTCACTTCCTTAGTATATAAATCATATATTTGAATTATATCATGCCATGATGTTTACATAGACAGCATGTATCTGAATTATGGCATGCCAACCCATTTTCTAAAGACATAATATAGTTATATCATCTCATCCTGTTCACATAGTCATCATATTTTGAATTATGTCATTCTATCCGTGAATTATATCATGCCATCATGTTTCCATCGACGGCATGTTTGTGATTTATGGCATGCCAACCACTTTAATAGACACATCGTATAGTTATATCATGTCATCATGTTTACATAGTCATCATATTTTGAAGTATGTCATTCTATCTTGTTTAGTTAGCCATCATACATGTGAAATTGTGTCATGCTATCCTGTTTAATTAGCCATCATATATGTGAAATTATGTCCTGCTATTCTGTTTGGTTAGACAACATAAATGTGAATTATTTCATGCCCTGTTTTCTTCCCTACTATCCATTGCACCTGTCTATCTTACAAAGTCTGTACATTCAATTACTTTTCTTGTTTATCAGCCATTTCAATTGGAGGGGGTGATGGCAGTATCGGTGGGAGTAAAAACACGGTCTTCAGAAAAGATCGTGCTACCTGTCAATGGAGATAGAACCACGGTTGTACTTGCCCAAGAACCAGCCCCACCACACATAACCCAAAGTCACGCAGATTGTACCCATACCCAGTTGGACAGAGAACGAGCTACACCCCTTCTAACCCCAACCCCACCAGATAGTAACCCAGTTCCTGTTGACACAGCACCGTCTCCACCACAGAGCACCCAAACACGAGCAGTTAGTAAGGCAACTGCAGTGCCCAAAGCACGAGGACCACCACTCCGAACCCCAAGTCAACGCTTAAAGCATAAGAAGAATTGTTCTCAGGTCAAGTTCCGTAGCTATGGTTCATACTACTTTGCTCTTGCATCACTTTATTTACTCATACCAACTAATTTCAAATTTGAAGGATGCAATTGAAACTCCAATGGCGCAACAGGTATGTTTTAAACCTGGTTCTTTAACGTGTTTGCTGTTGTAACTTTCTCTATGTTGATTTCAGTTTCAATTGAATAAACAGTTATATTCTCATGCCATGCACCGTACAAGTGTTGTTATTGCTGTGTAGTTTCCCACACTTATATTCTGTCTAAGCTGCTTTCTCTTAAATAGATATCATTTGAACTGTATCTATCTTGATTTGGCAACATAAACTAGAATGATATAGACCATACAGTGACCATACTACATAGATATATGTTTGTTTCATGCTGTTATCCTGTCCACCTTACTACTGAACTGGTTTACCAAAATGAGTTTCATATACTACATTGTAAACTTGTGATGTGTTTGTTTGTTTCTATTTTAGAATGTAGATAAAATATTGGAGAAGAGTACCCCGTTATGCAATGGTACAGGAAGTAATGCAGATAAGGTTCAAAATAGTGAGACATCCCTGTTGGTCTCCAAGAAAGCTGATAAAAACTATATTGAAGACACCGAGACAACCCCAAAGTCCTGTCTTGATGTAGTGGTCGAGTTACTGGCTACTACTGCTGGCACCAGCTCTTCGAACTCGCTGCCTGAATCAGTTCGGCTTCTTGAGTCTCAACTTCAAGTTGAAAGACATCGATCAGATGTTATGCAACAGGAAGCCAAAGGACTGAGGAAGTCCCTGCATAATTTGGATGCATACTTTCTGGTGCAACAGCAAGTGCTGGAGGATTTAAGCGCCAAACAAGAAAAGTTAATAAGCTTGCTAAGCATCTTGCTAGCATTATGGGTACCCAGGATATTGTTTCTTGAGCTCTTCTGAAGTGGTCTCGATTACGGACTTGTTTTGTCTTGGCGTGTATATGCTGCTTTGTTCCCTATATTTGCACTGGTGGCAAACTTTGATGCCTAGTGGATGTAATATGTATAATAGCCGTGATAGCCTAGCGTAAGTTTCTTGCCTATTTATTTCCTTATTGTCTTGTTTATTTGTTTTCTTGTAGCCGGTGCAGTTCTTTTTCCGCGGTTTGCTAGTGGTCGCAATAACCTATTTTTTAAAACTAGGCCACATTAACCATGGGCTACATATTTACTGTAGTTAACATGGGCCTCCTATGGGCCGTAGAAACAATGGGCCTTCTAAGGGCCGTAGAAACATTGGGCCTTCTACGGGGCGTAGAAACAATGGGCCTTATACGGGTCGTAGACACAATGGGCCTTCTACGGGCCGTATGATCGGTTGGCCAAACATGGGCCAATAAAAGACCACATTATGGCCGTAAATGGGCTAGAGTTGAAATCGTCCGTTCATGGGCCGACCATAACGGGCCGTCGTTAATCGGCCTTATTTGATGACGCTATGAAAATGGCCCAACGTATTAACGGGCCATAAACGGGCCGATCAGAACCACGGGCTGAATTTGGCCCTAAGCGAGAAAATGGCGATGTGGGCCAAAAGTAAACGTATGCTGGAAATGAGCACAAGAATAAATGGGCCCTGAGAAGGCCGAAAGATAACATGGGCTGGAAACGGCCCAACGGAATAATGGGCCGTTAATGGGTATAAAGTGATGCAATATTCATTACGGGCCAGTTTTACCACGGGCCGTTAATGGGCCGAGGGTTACTAAGGGCCTCATATGGGTCGAAAGACGTCATGGGCCATACGTGGGCCAGAAGTTAAAGCAGGCTAGAATTATATTGGATGGCCCAGATGACGCTACTGGGCCTAATTCGGATAGGCCGTAAACGGGCCCTGGGTAAGCGGGCTGTAAATGGGCTATATGCGAACAGGCCGTTAACAGGCTTGCCGTGGGCCGGCCCGCCATCTTTTGACCAAGTCGAACGGTCTGGCCTTATCATAGGAATGGGCCTCTGTTGGGCCGTGCCATGTGTCGACGTATCATAGGCCCTTTGGGTCCAATGAGTGGGTGACATCTGTCCCAACGACGAGCCGACACGTGTTCCCTCCAGCCAATGATGATTTTACACGTGGAAAATCCCCATTGGTCGGGGATGTTAACGGGTTATCGGATCCAAAACCAGACTCGAGAGCTTAACGGCGTTCCGTTATGGTGGATGCCACGTGTCGATCGCCATTGACGAAAGCACTTCTGTGACGCGCGATTTATCGTCATGGAAGTGGACACTTCCGTGATGATAATTTTGGTAATGTCATGGAACACTTCTCGACAAAGACAGGTTTGACTATCTTGATTCGTCATAAAATTGTCATGGATGTACATGCATGACAGAAAACGTGACCTACTGTGACAAACACGTATCATCACGGAAGTGTATTTTTTTTGTAGTGAACTACCTCTCATGACTTACCAAGTATGTGCTCACCAGTTCAATCTTACGAATACCAGTTGCAATTAATGGCTATATTTTGTATGGTCGATGTATTAAGCATGTTGTAGTAAACATTCCTAACACGTTTTAGCAATTTTCCCGACCTTTTTATAGACAACTAGGCCATTATCTGCTCTGGCAGCACCTGCCTTGTGATGCTTAACTCTGCCAATTGCATTATTATCAGTACCGGTTTCAATGGCCATTAAGCCTGTTGCAATTAATAGTTGTATCCATTTTTAAATAGTTGTATATCAATGAACTTACAAAACATGAATTAGGATGCTGTTAAGCCTGTTGCAATTAACAGTTGTATCCATTTTTTAATCTGTCCCTTTGCTACCGTGCTACTCTTTTGCAATGAAGATATCACTACAGATGCTACCCTTTTATTACCATTTGCTATTTTTGGTGGATGTTAACCCTGTTATAGTTAATATTGGCTTTCCATGTACTTACACAAGGCTACAATGGGCGATGTTGTTGTTTGCCGTCGAGGTTAGCTGCATCCCTTGTCTTATACACCATCTATTCCTAAATATAAGTATTTTTAGACTTTCCAATATAGACTACATAAGGAGCAAAATGAGTGAATCTAGATTCTAATCTAAACTATATCTATAATTCTATATACATCCGTATGTAGTTCATATTGAAATTTCTAAAAAAAATACTTGTACTTAGGAACATAGGTAGTCGTATTTTAGATCGTTTGTGCAATCTCAGTTTAGCTTCTAACATTTACTGGTTGCTTGTAGGTACATATATGAGTGGTACTGATCCATGCTTCGATCCCTTTTGCGTATGGGGCAATGAGATTTTCATGAACAAGAGTCAAGTGAGGAAACTAAGAAAGATTGTTAGGTGAAAGAAACGGGTGATTGGAATTAAGCTCTTTATTTACACTTAGTCCAAGACAATAATGAACTTTAGGATGGTAAGTAACGTGTTGGCTTTCCCCCCTGCCCACAACAAGTTACTCTATTAGACCTCACTATCTGATATTTTTCTCTTTTCAGTGGTTTCTGAAGCTATTTACTGATGATTACCTTGCAAACTACATGAACGGAGTGGAGGCAACTAAGGTTAAAGTATATAATTATTCTACCATGATAATGCTCTAGAAGTCTTCCTGAAGGCGGTGAAGGATGGGCGGGCGATCGTCACAAGGGGTTGGACAAAAGTGGTTCGTGCCTATGGCATGCAGGAAGGCACATTATGGGCATTCCGCTTCTTCAACACCATCAACAGTCATAATGATTTACGCTTGTCTCTTCACCTTTACCGCCTTTAAATATTGTGGTTCATCATAGTTAATTGTTGTCTAATCTTGTAATTACTGAACATATTGTACTGGCAATTTTATTTATGGATTCGTTGTTGAACCATTGTGCTGAGAGTTTGAATTGCACGTTTCATATTTCAAAATTTCCAATTCGAATAATAAATTACAGGCAAAAATAAAAATATATAGGAGCTAATAAAATATTGTGCACACAGTTAGAAAGAAAACAACATGTGCGATGTAAAAAGAGAACAGACGGTCATGGAACTTTGCAAACGGTTCTGGCAGTAAAAGCGCTTGTGATGGATAGCCCAATGCCACACAGTTTTCTTCATCAAATCGTGTGTGATGTAGTTGATAAAAGCAAACAGTTAACTAAGGCAGAGCATGTGTGATAGCCTTTCACACACGAGCCTATACATAAAACTGTGTGTGATGTACATACGAATGGAAACATTTTCCCTGGATTGACTGTCTGGGATGTACATAAGAACGGAAATGTATTCCTTGGATTGACTGTGTGTGATATACATATGAACGGAAATGTTTTCCCTGGATTGACTGTGTGGGATGCACATACGAACGGAAATGTTTTTCTGGGATTCACCGTGTGGGATGTACATACGAACGGAAATGATTGGGTTTCGATGCCTCGCCCAATCGCACACGAGTTCATTTTCCCCCAGCCTGTGTCCCAGGAGGGCCTATCCCGGCAGTTTTTGGGTCGTGTGGGAAGGACCCCTCTATCGCCCACACTCACTTGGTGACGGTTCCGAAAGTCGTCGCGGAAAGGGGTTAAAAACCGTTTGTATAGCACCGACGCGTACCAGAGCCTGCCTGGGAGCTGCAGCGCAAGCAGCTAAGCAAGCTGATGACTGCACTTGCTTGACGTTTATATCCAACTCTAGCTGCATAGCATTAATGGCAGTTCTTGGCGTCAGTGATATCACCCTGAAAGAGAAAAAATAGACAAATAACATGATTTGCACATGTAAGCAACAGTGTTGTCGATTCACCCATTTCTTAGTGGCAAATAAAGATACCTAGATTACAATAGAATAAAAAATGTCACACTTAAGACATGGCAGGAAATGGCATTGTGCAGGAGTGGCCAGCTTCACCACACCACTGGATTACAGATTAAGAACACAAGCATAGGTGCAGTGCTAAAGAATGTATAAACATCGATGGTGAGTGTACTTTCAATTCATCCCATTTCAGATTGGTAAATAAAGAGACACGATTTAAATAACATGAACATAATATGCATTGTTCATAGTTAAGACATAATAGGATATGACATTGTCCTGGAGTTGGTAGTTTGACCACAACACAAGATTATAGATCAACAAGCATACATGCGGTGCTAAGGAAGATCACTTGCTATGTTTAGTTTAATTTACTTGGTATGAATAAGGAACTAGGTTGTACAACTAAAAAGTGCAATTGAGAAGGAGAAATTTATGTGTATGAATTTTAAAATAAACTTTAAACATGCAATTTGATGCAAACGACAAAAATAAATATTAGTTGCAGTCATTGCTATCCAAATATACAAAACAAAGTTTGAAGGTTCGAGAAGGACAAACATACGTTAGTATTGAAGACCGGCTCTATAAAGTCCTTTTCCATGTTGATGGGCGGGTAATTCAAGAAGTTTACCACAGAGTCTTCTTCATAAGCATTTCCTTTATTATACATTTTGTTAAGAGTGAACATAGAAGTGATAATATGGGAACAAATGGAGATTATTTAAGCTAAGATGCAGAGTGATGCTACATAATCAAGTAGCTATAAATGTAGGTACAACATACAACCAAAAGGTCCTGACAAGGTAATTCAAAGCTAAACATCTTCAGTAGCATTGGTTTTATTCAACATTTTGGTAAGAGTAAACATATATTAGATGTGTATAAAATGGATGCCAAGGGAAAATAAGCTGCAAAGTGATGGTACATGAACAACTAGCTAACAGTATAAGTATAGTGATAAAGGATAACGCATACTTACAAAAACAATGTAGAGCTAAACTTCTTCATAAGCATTGGATTTATTCTACATTAATGTAAGCATTAATATAGATCTGATAATCGGGAGAGAACAGTGGATATGTAGGTTATAATGCACACTGATGTCACATAATCAACCAGGTATGAATGTAAGTACAACGATACAAGACACTATGTACTAACAAGAGCAAAGCAGCAAGCAACATAGTTGCGATATCCTAGGCTTTGTCTCACTGGTTCTATCACCAATATAAGTGGGGTGCTGTCTGATTTCTGCTGTACCACCACCTTTTTCAAGGACTTCGCTACTACTACTCCTTCAGGTTCTGCAATCACTCTCTTCCATTTGGATGTTTGATACACAAGAGCAGCATTTGAATGGAAAAACATGATATGATGAAAAATGGAATGCGTGCTGATAATGGCTGGCATGGCAACTTCACATATATTATGAGTAAACTAAGCACATGGTGGTGCAAAGAAGCAGAAGAAACGCAAGACAACTTACGCAAGTTCCATGCAACCAATAAAACCTTGCCAAATTAGAACAGGCACCTTGTAGGGTGAAACTGATAGGCCATCTTCCTTTGACTCCTTGAGCTCAGAATAGTCATTAGGATCATATTCTGAACACGAATCTATAGGCGTGGAGCATGTGGGCCTCATTCCATCCAGAATGGAACTCAATGCCTCGATGCCATGTTTGTTAGTCATTGCACTGTTCCGCGATACTCTTCTGATGTGCGCATTCTCATATTCATTGTGATTTTGTTCAATATCTTAGAAGCATGACAACATAAATAGTACTGAGATTATCTTTGTACTGCTGACGATATTCTAATATAATAGGGGTCCTTGTAAACCCTTGTGTGCTATTAATGGATTTTGATGAGAGAGAGCCCTTGTGTGCTGTAATTTGGTGCGCACAATAATATAATCTGGCAGAACTACACAAAAAAATTGGCTCCCTGTTGGGAGCTCCAGAAGTAAGAATAGTTGGCAGATGATAGGTTCATAATATGTTGTACTGAAATTTTATTGTGAAACCATGACAACGAGAGTGCACAGAGAAATAATATTCCAACATGTCTCTATATGTGGCACACATGCATTTCAAAACTCACGTAGTAACATTAGCTGACCAATTAAATGTATGCTTTGGAAATATGAGTGGCATGTAGTTTCGCTTGAAGGATGGAGTGCTGCTAATACGACACAAAGGTACTACGCAGATTGTAGTGTCGATAAAAGAGGGACAACATAAGCATCATAAATAAATAGGGGAAGTGGAACTGGCTGGAAAATATGTGGTTGTATTGTCGCTACTAATCGAAAGCCTATCGATCACCTACAGACCAGCTCTATTCACCTGAAGGCGCGCTACTGTTATTATAAGTCTAGTCTCTCAAAGGCCGCACAGCTCCCAGAATTTCCTGGATATTATGGCAGACCAACTCGAATTGCTGAAAGCAACTTGCAGAAGCGGCCAAATAGACCTGTGAACTGCAGATGTCCCTGCTTGCCTTCTTGACAAGGAACATACTTTACTTATTAAAGAAGAACATGAGAGGAACATTTTAAAGAATAGAATAGGAGGCATATTATGGAGATTCCGTTTCTTTCTATACAATATTGGTTGCCCACCCATGATGAATCAGAGCATCCAAAGAAATGCAATTCCTTGCTTTCTCTCTCTATGTGGCCACAGGCATTTGGAAACTCAAGTGGTAGCATTACTCGACCAATTAAATGTATGTGTGTTAACTAATATGAATATCATGTCACATTCGTATTGGAACAACTAAGCTTTGGAATTATGATTGGTGTGTTGTTTAGCTTTAAAGGGTGGACTGCTGCTAGTAGGACACAAAGCACCTACACAGATCATAGTGTAGATATAATGGGAAAACCCTAAGCATCACGAGTAAAATCAGGAAAGTGGAACATGCTGGAAAATATGTGCTAGTATTGCTAGTACGGCTAGAAAGGCTTCGGATACCAGCTCTCTACAACTGAAGGCGCAGTATTGTTACTATCAGTCTAACTCTCTAAGGCGACACAGCTCCCAACATTTCCTGGATATTAGGGCAGACCAACACAAAGAGTTGAAAGCGTCCATGACAGGTGACCGAATAGACCTGTACACTGCAAATGTCCCTGCTCCTCTTCACTACAAGGAACATACTATACAACTATTATACTGCCTCTGTTCCTAAATATATGTCTTTGTAGAGATTCCACTATGGATCACATACAGGTGTATATAGATACATTTTAGAGTGTAGATTCAGTCATTTTGCTCCGTATGTAGTCCATGGAGGAATCTCTACAAAGACTTATATTTAGGAACAGAGAGAGTACTTATTAAAGAAGAACAGAAGAGGAACATGCTAAAGAAGAGCAAGCAGATTTTGGATAACAAAATGTTCGTTGCCCACACATGATGAACCAGAGAGCATAAAGAATGCAGCTCCCTGCTATCACTCTATATGTGGTGCACGTGCTTTTCGAAAGTAAAGTAGGAACATTAGCTGACCAATTAAACATTCTCTGTTTTACTAATATCAACATCATATCAGATTTTCGTTTGAGCAACAAAGTTTGGAATTATGAGTGGCATGTTGTTTAGGTTGATGGGTTGAGGAGCAGTGCTAGCATGTCTCGAAGCACCTAGGATGATGGTACACTGAATATAAAGGGAATGTCTACATGCAAGTCGCCTGACTATCGTCATTTGGGTCAGTCGACCATTTCAGGCGGTTGGAAGATCTTACGTCTCCTAACCCTTCTTCTTCCTCGCAACTTTTTCTTCCCCTACAGACCACCGCTCGGGCCGCCGGCCGAACCACCGGCCCCTGCCTTCCACTGAACCGCCCACCACCTCCGGTCTTCCGCCGCCCCGGCCATCCCTCTAGCCAACCCCACCCCCGGCACCCCACCCGCATCGAGTTTTGCCTCCGACGAGGCCCCACCATAGCCCAACGAAAGCCCCCCACAACCACTATTCCCACCCGAAACCCTAAGATAGATAATGGGGCAGCCCTGTGGCGAGCCCCTTCCTTCCCTCCGGCGAACTCTCAAAAATGGACTGAACCCAAACTGAAATTCAGTCGACTGTCATTTAAGCTAATGTGGAATATATAAGGGAAAACCATAAGCATTGAGGGTATAGTGGTGCGTGCCATGGCGGATCTGAAGGTGCAAACCAGACAGAGGCAACTCCGCAACCAATGTTTGCTTTCAACTAACAAGTAAGATTATAAGTGATGGACAAGAAATCACGGTAAAGCAGTGGTGATCTATTTTCTTGCTGAGATAAATAACCTAAGCAGATACGGAAGAGTACTGCCTCTGGTGTGGCACTATGTAAGCATCTACTGAGGCGTTGATGGTGTTGCTGTAGCGACGGCTAACGGCGGCATGGAAGCAGATCTAGGAGGGTAGACAGTGGCGGTGCGGGGAATATCCCAGCGCGGTGGACGAGACAGTGGTACGAGCGACCTCGACAAGGTGGACGACGGCGTGGATGAAGCGAGAGTACGCAATGCAAGGATCCTGGTTCGAACCCTGGATGAGAGAGGCCGATCTCTTGTAATGGACGACGGCGTGGGGGTATCAGCTCCGGCATGGTGGAGGAGGACGGCAGTGGATAGGGTGGCGGACGGAGGAGACTAGGGTGGAGAGGGTGTTTTGGCGCCCACGGAGTATGAATGGGGAAATGGAGGGGGAGAGGTAGGGGAGTCATGTCTTGAGGACGCGCTTGTCTCAAATGCGAGGAAATTTACAAACTTAGCCCCCGTTTAAAATTTCCTACATCACAACAATATTGGTCGGTTGGGATAGGACGGTAATCTTGCATACACCGAATATTTGCCGACGGAGACTCACCCAAGGAGAAACTGTGTTTTGGCGCCCACCGTGTATGAATCGGGGGGAATGGCGATTTGGGCCGAGGAGAAACTGTGTTTTGGCGCCCACCGTGTATGAATCCGGGGAGGTCAGAGGCGGAGGCGGTTATGTCATTTAAGTGAAATTACAAGCCTACCCCTATAAAAACCTATCAATATCGAGCCGATAGGATTTGCGTGTCAGGGATAGGTAGTAGTAATTTCCATCTGGTAGATTTTGGTTTCGGGAGGTTAGTGAGAGTTTCCCCGCAAATTCAAATTTTTGCAGAAAAATATTGCACATTTACCGTGCCAACTCAATTCGAATCCATTTTGTATTCTTTTTTTCTTCGGGCGGATCCATTTTGTATTCGAATACAAATCTATATACATCATTTTTATATATACTTTCAAAAGCACAACAAAGAATTCTGCTCCTTTATATATAAAATATGATTTAAAATGCAATGATCTCAAAATCATAAGGTTGAATTCAAATTCTGGAAATAAAATTATGTTTGACTTTGAATTCAAATTTTTTAAACCAAATTATGTTCAACTCAAATGTATGGACTGGTAATATCAATATATTAGATAACATACACGCGTGCAAATTCAAATTAGTATGCGTGTTTGATAGATCACTTTTGGTTCGAGTATGAATTACATGTATCATCATCTGGAATTCAAATATTTGAGTCACTGTTATGTTGACATCTTCTATGCACACACCTAAATGTTTGAATCTCGTTTCACGCCCATCTCTCTCTAGGTCTCTCTCGCTTGCTCCTTCATGGAGCTATCACCCTCTTTTCTCCATCTCACCTGCAGGCTCACTACTTGATTCTCCGTTTTATGCAAGCACGGTCTCTCGTCGTCTCCCTCGAGAAGTGTCACACTCTCTCTATCTTCATAGATTACACGGTTTTCATTATCTCTCACATCTCTGTCATTCTCTGGTATCACTATAGCTACCTAAGCTTTCTTTTTCACCGCCACACACACACACACACTCTTGCTCATCTTTCACTTTGCCTTTCTCTCCAGGGTTCTCTCACGCACCCTATGTCTTTCTAGGTATGACTCCTACCACTAAAATTACTCTCTCCCGCACACACATCGTTTGTTGGGGTCTCCTTTCCGTCTTCATCTCCGTTCCATAACTGACATTATTCATTTGTTTACCGATCAGACAAACTCTCTCTCCCCCCTCTCTCACTCACACACACACACACACACACACACACACACACACACACACACACACACACACACACACACACACACACACACACACACACACACACACACACTATTCCCACTTTGGATCCCCCTACCGACTACCGTCTCTCTCTCACACACACACACAAAACTCTCGCTTTCGCACCCCTGACTCGTATCTTTCTCACAAACATTGATCAACCAGCCTCTAGATAGGTTTATCCATCCACTGCACACTTTCGCTCCTTGTATCTATGTAGATTTTTTGTCCCTTCTTGAGACATGCACTCTCGATCGTGCACACGCACACTATTGCCTTATTTTATGGTAATACCTCACACACACATTCTCTTTGTGTCGTTGTCACACACGCACTCTACCCTCCTCCTCTATCCCTCTCTCTCTCTCTCACACACACACATGGGCTTTTTGCAAAAATATCCCACTTCTCGAATCTTGAAACAAACGACATTCCTCCCTTATCTCATCAAAACAGCGAAAGGAATATATTTTTAGTGATATATGTATATCAAAACTAGACTATTTTCTATCAAATTGGTGAATATGTATTACTCTACTTTGGATGCGTTGCAACGCACTGGCACGTTGCTAGTTATTACAATATTACTTTTTGGACACCAGACAAGCGCTGGAGTATATATACAAAGAGAAGAGGCACACACAGACAGTCGGTCTCTCGCTGTCTCGCACACATGAGAGTTACGTAAGGCACGGCAAACAAATAAACCCATAGGTGCTCGATTGCTGCATACACGGGTACCGGGTACGTGGTGGAGCGCACCATTGTGGAAATAGTCAGCTCCATGATAATTTGATCCGCATGAGTTGATGGTCGGGGAGCACAGGTGAACGACCTGGAGGCGATGGATCGCCAGTCGCCACTGATCGAGTTGCCATGTTTAAAAGCAGGGTAAGAGTTCCGATTTTCAATGGCGTGTTATACTAGTTTTTAGAGCGATTGGTATGGAGAGAAAATGGAATTCATCACTGCTACTTCCGTCCTGGTTTACTAGTCCCCATCGTATTTTGGGGAAAAGTTTTTCCATGAATTTTACTTGTAAAATGTGAATGGAAAATGAGATTTTGTCATACCCAAACAAAAAAGGACCGGAGGGAGTGTTTGCTCTCACACGGACGCGACCTCTCACTAGCGCAGGCATTGAACCGACGCGTCAGCCAAGAGGGCCCCGCTCGCTGCACGCCAGGCTGAACACGCCTCCTCGCCGTATGCAACCGGCTTCAGACTGCCCCGCCTACCTCCATTGAATCCGCGCGTGTGCCGGCAACACCTCCTTCCGCGAGCCGGCCGGCATTTTAGATCACAACGCCGGTTGGCTCCTCTCGTCCGCCAGCTATTTAAACAAGGCCGGACACCTGGCAAGAATCGCACCACACCGCCGCTCCCCATGTCCTCCTTGCACCATTTTCTCCACACTCTCCATAGCATCCGGTGAGCAGGAATACGAGTTCTCCGGCATAAAAGCCAGCTGGGTGCCTCGACGAGCTAGGTAACTTGCTACCCCACCTCCCTCCCTACCCCAGGCCATCAGTACCATGGGCGAGGCTGCAAGCGGGCCAGTGGAGGAGCAAGGTGCCGCTCCAAGCTGCCCTCTGGTGCATCAACTCGGCGCTCCAAGCCTGCTCGTAGAGGAGTGGCTAGTTATTGCACGCCGGCACATGGGGGACCACGATGTCCAGTGCACCATGGCTGGCTGCGTCATCCGACACAAACGTTGGCGGAATCCCGGCATGCCGGTGGAGGTAGCCAACACGTCTGCGGCCACAGCCCACACCGAGGGATAGTAGACCACGGGAGCCGCCGCCGCTCCAAACCCATGAAGGATACGACCACTGCGCCACCGGCATAGACACCCGGTGTGTTGCCCGGTTTGGCTCAAAACATCATGGATCCCAACCGCGACTGACATTAGAGATTATACCTGCTTCCATAAGTTATTTACGTTTAGTTAAAAAAAGTCCAAAATATAATTAATTACGTATGGTCTTGACTTGTTGTGCTCGCTGGTAGTAGGAACTAGAGATTTTTCTTTATTTATAACTCTCCTCACATTTTTTTAGCTTTCAAGTGAATAATGGTTGTGAACATTATCTATGAATGTGAAGATATCTTTGAACATGAGTTTGATGTCGAAGTTGAACTTGGAATGTTGGTCTTGCGTGTGAAGTATACCATGTCCAATGGTTCGTGTTCGGAAAGTAATGGCTGTTATTACATGACCCGAAAAAAAAATTATTTTGTGCCACATTTAGGCATCACAGACTTACATATATCTCAGTAGATGCACGGACATCACAACAGGCATGCTGACTGGATAAACATTTGAACCTAGCTATTATGAATGAAAATTTGTATTGACAATAGTTTTAGATAGCAGGAGACGCCTAGCCTGCTCTGCCTCTGCTAGCTTCTTTCTGGCTGCTTCCATCTCTTCTTTGGCTTGGCTGAAGATAGCATCTTATTGCTCTTTTCGCTTCTTCAGGAACTCAGCTACATTCTCAAGGGCTGCTGCACACTTTCTTTCAGCCTTTACTAGAGTAACGAGGACACGAACACTTGACGACTACACCTGGCTTGTGAGTAATCCAGCATCATCTGAGAATTTGCACCTTGTGTCTAATCCGTTATCATTAGGGAGATGGCACCTTGTGTGTAATCTAGCCTCACTTTGGAAACTAGATCTCGAGGTTGACCATACTTCCCTCCTTGCAGGAACTGCTTCCTGACATGAAGAAGTTACTTCTTTTATAGATCAATAGTCAGAGGCCCCCAAATCCATCAAGTAGAAGCCTGATAAACATGACTAAAAGTTAATTCAAAAGGAGTACTATAAAAACAGGCTGCTAGATGAGAACACCCACTTCCTACATCAAGCTAAAAAGGAAAGCATTAGGACGATTAAGACTGTGCTTATTACATATCAAACAGAGCCAGCTTATAGAAACTACGACATATACATCAAAGAACACAAGGCTAAGAGAAATAGAAAAACCAACAGAGGGGTGCACTAAGCCAAGGGTTTCTACAACAAAACAACCGACAACCATATGATCTCCATGGCGTCTGTAGGCGCGTTTGACTGACTAGCTTCAACACTAAATTACAAAAGATTCATCTTATGCCATGGTGGGTTCACTAAGTAAATTGGGATCCTACAAATGATTGAGAGCCTAATCAAGTGTACAGGAAATTGTTTGTCTGACCTATTATTGTTTAATAATCTGCCACACTGCTAGATTGCATGGCAAGAACCCTAGCCAAGCAGACAACATGGTTTGACGCTACTTTCGGCTTGGGGCTGATACGTCTCCAACGTATCTATATTTTTTGATTGCTCCATGCTATATTATCTACTGTTTTCGACCATATTGGGCTTTATTTTTCACTTTTATATTACTTCTGGGCCTAACCTATTAACCAGAGGCCCAGCCCAGAATTGCTATTTTTTGCCTATTTCAGAGTTTCGAAGAAACGAAATATCAAACGGAGTCCAAACAGAATGAAACCTTCGGGAACGCGATTTTCTCACCGAACATGATCCAGGAGACTTGGACCCCCCCCCCGGTCAAGAAAGCCAGGAGGTGGCCACGAGGGTGGGGGGCGCGCCCTACCCCCCCAGGGCGCGCTCCCCTGCCTCGTGGGCCCCCAGTTGCTCCACCGATGTACTCCTTCCTCCAATATATACCTACGTACCCCCGTACGATCAGATACGGAGCCAAAAACCTAATTACACCGTCGCAACTTTCTGTATCCACAAGATCCCATCTTGGGGCCTGTTCCGGAGCTCCGTCGGAAGGGGAATCCACCACGGAGGGCTTCTACATCATCATAGCCCCTCCGATGAAGTGTGAGTAGTTTACCTCAGACCTTCGGGTCCATAGTTAGTAGCTAGATGGCTTCTTCTCTCTTTTTGAATCTCAATACAATGTTCTCCCCTCTCTCGTGGAGATCTATTCGATGTAATCTTCTTTTTGCGGTGTGTTTATTGAGACTGATGAATTGTGGGTTTATGATCAAGATTATCTATGAGCAATATTTGAATCTTCTCTGAATTCTTTTATGTATGTTTGGTTATCTTTGCAAGTCTCGTCAAATTATCCGTTTGGTTTGGCCAACTAGATTGGTAGTTCTTGCCATGGGAGAAGTGCTTAGCTTTGGGTTCAATCTTGCGGTGTCCTTTCCCAGTGACAGTAGGGGAGCAAGGCACGTATTGTATTGTTGCCATCGAGGATAACAAGATGGGGTTTTTATCATATTGCATGAATTTATCCCTCTACATCATGTCATCTTGCTTAAGGCGTTACTCTGTTTTCATTAACTTAATAATCTAGATGCATGCTGGATAGCGGTCGATGAGTGGAGTAATAGTAGTAGATGCAGGCAGGAGTCGGTCTACTTGTCTCGGACGTGATGCCTATATACATGATCATACCTAGATACTCTCATAACTATGCTCTATTCTGTCAATTGCTCAACAGTAATTTGTTCACCCACCGTAAAATACTTATGCTCTTGAGATAAGCCACAAGTGAAGTCTATGGCCCCCGGGTCTATTCTCTATCATATTAATCTTCCACCACTTTATTATTGCTTTGCTTTTTATTTTACTTTGCATCTTTATACCAAAAATACCAAAAATATTATCTATCATCTCTATCAGATCTCACTCTCGTAAGTGACCGTGAAGGGATTGACAACCCCTAACCGCGTTGGTTGCGTGGAGCTATTTGTTTTGTGTACGTACGAGGGACTCGCGCGTGGCCTCCTACCGGATTGATACCTTGGTTCTCAAAAACTGAGGGAAATACTTACGCTACTATGCTGCATCATCCTCTCCTCTTCGGGTAAATCCAACGCAACCTCAAGAGGTAGCAAGAAGAATTTCTGGCGCCGTTGCCGGGGAGTCTACGCAAAAGTCAACATACCAAGTACCCATCACAATCCCTTATCTCTCGCATTACATTATTTGCCATTTGCCTCTCGTTTTCCTCTCCCCCACTTCACCCTTGCCGTTTTATTCGCCCTCTCTTTTCCGTTTGCCTTTTTTTTGCTTGCTTTTTTTGCTCGTGTGTTGGATTGCTTGCTTGTCTCGATGGCTCTACCTAGATTTGGTGACCTTCACCTTAAAAGGTTAGAAGAGATAGAAAGCAACGTCAGGAGTTTTATGGTTTTGCAATTTGAGCATAATAATTTCTTCAGGAACGAGCTTAAAGAACAAAAAAAATTTATGAGTTATATGAATAAAGAGCTCAATGATATGTCTAAAGAATTTGATGGTATAAGATCTCAAATTGCTCGTCTTGAGAAGTTGACTGCTGAAATTTCAGATAAGCAGGCTACCTTAGTCAATAAGATGGCCGCTAAACCAGATTTCCATGAAAATAAAGATGAAGATCTAAAATTTATTGATGTATCCCCTATCAAATCTTTGTTTTGCAATATGAATCTTGATAATGATGAGACTGAATATGATCCACCTTTACCTAGAAGGCATTCCAAAAATTCGAAGTTTTTAGATCTTGATGCTAAAATCAATAGAAGTGGGATTGAAGAAATCAAAACCCTAGATGTTGCTAAACCCACTATTTTGGATTTCAAGGAATTTAATTATGAAAGCTGATCTTTAATTGATTGTATTTCCTTGTTGCAATCTGTGCTAAATTCTCCTCATGCTTATAGTCAAAATAAAGCGTTTACTAAACATATCGTTGATGCTTTGATGCAATCTTATGAGGAAAAACTTGAGTTGGAAGTTTTGATCCCTAGAAAACTCTATAATGAGTGGGAACCAACTATTAAAATTAAGATTAAGGATCATGAATTTTATGCTTTGTGTGATTTGGGTGCGAGTGTTTCCACTATTCCCAAAACTTTGTGCGATTTGCTAGATTTCCGCGATTTTGATGATTGCTCTCTAAACTTGCACCTTGCAGATTCCACTATTAAGAAACCTATGAGAAGAATTAATGATGTTCTTATTGTTGCAAATAGGAATTATGTGCCCGTAGATTTTATCGTTCTTGATATAGATTGCAATCCTTCATGTCCTATTATTCTTGGTAGACCTTTCCTTAGAACGATTGGTGCAATTATTGATATGAAGGAAGGGAATATTAGATTCCAATTTCCGTTAAGGAAAGGCATGGAACACTTCCCTAGAAAGAAAATAAAATTACCATATGAATCTATCATGAGGGCTACTTATGGTTTGCCTACCAAAGATGGCAATACCTAGATCTATCCTTGCTTTTATGCCTAGCTAGGGGCGTTAAACGATAGCGCTTGTTGGGAGGCAACCCAATTTTATTTTACTTTTTTGTTTTTTTTCTTATGTTTAGGAATAAATAATCCATCTACCTTCTGGTTAGATGTGTTTTTATGTTTTTAATTATTGTTTGGCCAAGTACAACCTTTGGAAAGACTTGGTGAAGTTTATATGATCTTGCTGTAAAAAACAGAAACTTTAGCGCTTACGAGATTAGCTACAACTTTTTACTGGAGAGTGCTATTAGGTTGATTCTTTTTGCAGATGATTAATAGACAAATTCCTCACGCCTACCAATTTGGCCTGATTTTTTGGAGTTCCAGAAGTTTGCGTTAGTTACAGATTACTACAGAATGTTCTGTTTTTGACAGATTCTGTTTTTCGTGTGTTGTTTGCTTATTTTGATGAATCTATGGCTAGTAAAATAGTTTATAAACCATAGACAAGTTGGAATACAGTAGCTTTAACACCAATACAAATAAATAATGAGTTCATTACAGTACCTTGAAGTGGTCTTTTGTTTTCTTTCGCTAAAGGAGCTCATGAGATTTCTGTTGAGTTTTGTGTTGTGAAGTTTTCAAGTTTTGGGTGAAATCTTTTGATGGATTATGGAACAAGGAGTGGCAAGTGACAAAGCTTGGTGATGCCCATGGAACCCCCAAGATAATCTAAGGACACCAAAAATTCAAATCTTGGGGATGCCCCGGAAGGCATCCCCTCTTTCGTCTACTTCCATCGGTAACTTTACGTGGAGCTATATTTTTATTCACCACATGATATGTGTTTTGCTTGGAGCGTCTTGTATTATTTACGTCTTTGATTTTTAGTTTACCACAATCATCGTTTCTGTACACACATTTTGAGAGAGCCATACATGATTTGGAATTTGTTAGAATACTCTATGTGCTTCACTTATATCTTTTGAGCTATATAGTTTTGCTCTAGTGCTTCACTTATATCTTTTAGAGCACGGTGGTGGATTTGTTTTATTGAAACCATTGATATCTCATGCTTCACTTAGATTATTTTGGGAGTCTTAAATAAGCATGGTAATTCACTTAAACAATCCTAATATGCTTGGTATTCAAGATTTGTAAAACTTTCTTTTGAGTGCGTTGAATACTAAGAAAAGTTTGATGCTTGATAATTGTTTTGAGATATGGACGTAGTAATATTAGAGTCATGCTAGTTGAGTAATTGTGAATTTGAGAAATACTTGTGTTAAAGTTTGTGATTCCCGTAGCATGCACGTATGGTGAACAGTTATGTGATGAAGTTGGAGCACGATATATTTATTGATTGTCTTCCTTATGTGTGGAGGTCGGGATCGCGCGAGGGTTAACTCCTACCAACCCTTCCCCTAGGAGCATGCGTATAATATTTTGTTTTTATGACTTCTAAATTTTTGCAATAAGTATGTGAGTTCTTTATGACTAATGTTGATTCCATGGATTATACACACTCTCACCCTTCCACCATTGCTAGCCTTTCTAATACCGCGCACTTTTCGCCGGTATCATACACCCACCATATACCTTCCTCAAAACAGCCACCATACCTACACATTATGGCATTTCCATAGCCATTCCGAGATATATTGCCATGCAACTTTCCGCCGTTCCGTTTATTATGACACGCTCCATCATTGTCATATTGCTTAGCATGATCATGTAGTTGACATCATATTTGTGGCAAAGCCACCGTTCATAATTCTTTCATACATGTCTCTCATGAATCATTGCATATCCCGGTACACCGCCGGAGGCATACACATAGAGTCATATTTTGTTCTAAGTATCGAGTTGTAATTGTTGAGTTCTAAGTAAATAAAAGTGTGATGATCATCGTTTTTTAGAGCATTGTCCCAAGTGAGGAAAGGATGATGGAGACTATGATTCCCCCATAAGCCGGGATGAGACTCTGGACGAAAAATAAAAAAAAAGAAAGAAAAGATGCCATAAAAAAAGAGAAAAGGCCCAAATAAAAAAATAAAAAAATGAGAGAAAAAGAGAGAAGGGACAATGTTACTATCCTTTTACCACACTTGTGCTTCAAAGTAGCACCATGATCTTCATGATAGAGAGTCTCTCATTTTGTCACCTTCATATACTAGTGGGAATTTTTCATTATAGAACTTGGCTTGTATATTCCAATGATGGGTTTCCTCAAATTGCCCTAGGTCTTCGTGAGCAAGCGAGTTGGATGCACCCCCACTTAGTTTCTTTTGTTGAGCTTTCATATACTTATAGCTCTAGTGAATCCATTGCACGCCAATCCCTACTCACTCACATTGATATCTATTGATGGACATCTCCATGGCCCGTTGATACGCCTAGTTGATGTGATACTTCTCCCTTTTTGTCTTCTCCACAACCACCATTCTATTCCACATATAGTGCTATATCCATGGCTCACGCTCATGTATTGCGTGAAAGTTTAAAAGTTTGAAAATTCTAAAGTATGAGACAATTGCTTGGCTGAAACCGGGGTTGTGCATGATTTAAATATTTTGTGTGATGAAGGTTCAATCGATGTCCTTCCAGTGCGACACCGTGACACACCTTTCGATCGACCGCGCGGCCGCGGTGCACGCGCTTGCACAGGATTCCATATTGATGTTGTGCTAACTAATGTGGTGTATAAGCGCGGCCGTGATGCACGCGCTTGCACGAGATTATGTGTACTAGTGCGGTGTTCTTTTAAGTTTGACCAACCCTATAACCAAGCGCACTCATCAATATGCCACCGCCATTGCGCATGCATATAGTCGCTGAGTACTGTATGGTGTAGTACTATCGCTGCCATGTGGGACCCGGCCCCACATGTCATCCTCACTACAACATCGTACGGTACTGCAGAGGATCTCAACCCCTCACGTCGTCTGCAGTCCCTCCTCGCAATGATGTCGTACTGCCAAGCACGCGAGAAGGTTGAGCCGCGTCTATGCCCGCAGCTTAGAGCAAGTATAATAGGTCCTAGTCAGCTGGCTATAAGATGTTCCACATCAGCAAAATCTTAACTGGAGGAAAGATAAAGTAGGAGTGAGAAGAGCGCCGACGCTTCACAAGCTTCGATGGAATCGAGCTAACATGCAGCCTGCACCAGGACTAAAGGTAAGCGCCAGCCAATCGGTATGCCTTTCCCTTGCATCTTACTTCATGCAAGCATTAAAGACTTGTCGGGGGTTGGGTGCGACATATGCCAATAGATGGCTTATCATGGTGGGAGCGAGTAGAACGTCGCTAGTGCCCAGAAGCGGGATGAGGCGTAGACACGAACGCCGGCGTATTTTACCCAGGTTCGGGGCTCTCCTAGGAGATAACACCCCTAGTCCGGCTCTGCGGGGTCTCCGCATGATCACTAAGGCTCAAGTGAGTACAAAGGTGCTGCTTGAGCTGTATGCTAGAGGTAGGAGAAGGCAAGGCCAGCTCTATCCTTCCTCTTTGGTCTGGTCTAGTTCTAACAGGTTCGGAACCCTTTGCATGGGTGCCCTGGGGGGTTTATATAGGCCTACCCCCAGGGGTACATTGGTAATCTTGTAGGGTGTAGGACCCGGCTGTCAGCGTCTCCGGCCTCCGACTTCTTCGCTGGCTGCTGGGGCCTGCTGACTGGTGGGCCCCGCCGTCTGGTCTAGTACGGAGCCGACAGGCTACCCCCGCCGCTCGCGGGTCTTTCCGGCTACTGATCACTGTTGCTGTGTCTCTAATGACGCGGGCTGGGTCAGGGGATCGTGGCTACAGCTCCGCCGCCTGGCGGGCGATTACTGTAGCCAGTCCGTGTCTCATCTGGTTAATGGCGCGTGGGTCCCGAGGAAGGGGCGGGCTGACTCCTAGGGGTCGACCTCCCTCGGGTCCGACTGGTGGGACTATCGCCGTCTTCCGGACTCTCGCTGACTGGTGGGGCCCGTCGTCCTTGGGCCGTACCGACAGGTCGTCGTGGGAGCAGGACTCCGCCTGCTTGCGGTGATGTCATGAATGGCGTGGCAATAGTGCCTCGCCGGGCGGAGATCTCCGCCGGTACGGTGCACTGTGGCCACGCCTGCCTGGAAAAAAGGGGGGAATGGGCTACACTGTAGCCATTCCCTGTCCCATCCCCCTTGATGAGGGCACGGGCTTCGTTGGTGCCGCGGGCTGACTCCTCGGGGCCGGCTTCTCTAGAAGCCGCCTGATAGGAGTCGGCTTGTCTTGGCCTTGCCTCCAGGACTTGGCCGTTTATGGGCAGCCGGCTATTCCTCCAGCCGGCCTCCAGAAGGCGGCTCTTCATCTTGGCGTCTTGAGGGGTGCACTCAGCCCCGATGTCTTGAAAGGTTCTGGGCTTCGGGTTTGCCTACCCGTGGCCAATTACTCCGACAGTAGTCCTCGAAGCTGGTGAGGTGCCGCGGGTGATCGACCGAAGAGCCTCAACAGTTTCCTTTTCCCAGTGCTTGAGGTAGAGCTCCGTCCGTCTTCCATCGGGCCGACTCATAGGAGTCGGACTCGCCCAATCTGACTCGTCCAAAATTTTCGAATGCTTCGGCGGGATCCAAGTGGCGTGCTAGCTAAGCTTCCAGGCCGCCGCCTGTTTCGGGCCTGTCACATGGCGACGAGCGGCCGGGCCAGACTGCCCACCCACGCGCGCTACGGGACACGCCTGCCAGCGGGGCCCACCACTACCACACCTCGGCACACGAGCGGATCCGCTGCGGCCGAGGTGGACGGTTGAGGTTCCCGCGGATTTACTGCGCGCAGTAACTCGCGCGATAAACGTGGGGGCATGGGGTAGTGGGCGCAGTTAATCCCACGATCGCCCCCTCGGCTTCGCAGCCCATGGGCCTATAAGTAGGGGGAGGAGGGGGAAAGGCAGTGCACGCGCGCCCCTCCTCCTCACTGCCTCCTCTTTCTTCTTCCTCTCGCTGCCGCGCTTCCATGCCACGCTGAGTACTGCGGCGCTTCGCTCCAGATGAGCTCATCTTCCGCCCCTGTGCCCCCACGACGCGCTCCGGAGCATGGGACGGCTCTGAAGTTCACGACGACCACGTCGATTTCCTCCGCAATACCCGGCGGCTGCCCGACAAGAATTTCGTGAAGGTTCGCCTCGCGCCGAGGAGGGAAATCTCGCCGGTGCCGGAGGAGGGCGAGCGGGTCGTCTTCCGCTCGCACTGCCTGCACGGCCTTGGCTTGCCGGCGATCAACTTCTTCCGATCCTTCCTCGAATTCTAAGGTCTCCAGCCGCACCACCTCACCCCGAACACGGTGGTGCTGCTGTCCGCCTTCGTCACCCTGTGCGAAGGCTTCCTCGGCGTCCTCCCCACCATCGAGCTCTGGGGGAGTTCTTCTACATCAAGCTCGGCACCCTCATCGCGGGCGTGCCGGCTCAATGCGGCGCGTTCATCGCGGTGCGGAGGCTGGGGGCCGATAACTCGTTTCCTCCCATCACGCTGATCAAGTCGGTGAAGATGTGGCAGCGGTCGTACTTCTACGTGAAGAGCGTCTTCCTGGAGGGCGACTGGGTCAACTTGCCGGATTTCGAAGCCGGCCTGCCAGCTGGGAGGCGGCCCAACTGTTCGTACCGGGCCAGGTCGCTGTCGCCTGCTGGAGCCTCCGCCATCCCACGGCTCCGAGTGCTGACCAGGCCTGACTTGCTGGCCGACTTCGTGGCGCACCTAGTGCTCCCGCTCCAGGGCCGCCCTCACATGATCTGCCAGATGAGCGGACATCGAGACCCGAGTCGGCTGTGCACCAAGGAGATGCCTCACGCAGAGGTAGCCTTCATGGTGAACTATCTTGCGAACTGCGAGCTCACGGAAGAGTGGCGGTTTGGCAAGGAGTTGTATTCACGCGCCGACCATCCGCCCATGGTACGTTGTCTTCTCTTTTTTCTCTGTCTCTTTGTTACCGAGTTCCTCTTGACCGGCCTGACCAATCGACCTTTGAACAGAGCCCCCTCCTCCAGCCAGCAGCCGGCGCCGCGGGGCCGGATCGTGAATTCCTCCCCGACCAGGCGGAGAGCAACGTCGACGACCCCGACTTGGTGGACGACGCCGAGGGAGGAGGCGGCAGAGCAGGTGGCACGAGGCTCGGAGCAGCCTCGAGGATTGGCCTGACGATGATGTGGGGGAAGTCGCACCGCGCCACCAGCCAGGAGCCGGCCAGCCGGGCGCGAGCTCTTCTGCCGCACCGGATGCCCAAGGCGGCATGAAGAAACGCAGAGCCGCGCCGAGCTTGTTCGGCGGTCGGCCGAAGAAACCCAAAGGCTCGGCCGCAGCGACCAAGCGGGACGAAGCGGCCGCGAAGGCTAACCGTTTCTGCGAGGAGGTGAAGAAGCCACAACTGGTCTCCGCATAAGTTCGGCTTTTACCACGCACCTTCATTTTTCTTTGTTGATCTTGTCTGAGTTCTTTTTCTTTGTTTCCCTTGGGTCCAGGGCTCCCCTCTCTCTTGAGAAGGTGGCTGCCGCCTCCACCATGGGGTCAGCGGAGACTTCCGCCACCACTCAGCGGATCGACCCAGCCGCCGACCTTCGGGAGGCGAGGGAGCGGAACACACGATAAGTGCGTGCAGAGCAGGAAGCCGCCCGCCTGGAGAAGGCGGAGGATGAGAAGGCGGAGGCCGCCGCCTTGAAGAAACTGGCGGAGGTCGAGGCCGCCGACGCAGCGAAGAAGCAGGTTGAAGAAGCCGCGCACCGCCAGTCGGCGCTTTCCGTCATTCCTCTGAACTCCGCGCCGCCACCTCCGGAGTTCACGGCGCAGACTGGGGAGGCCGGTGACGAGAACCTGGTCACGGAAAGGGACGGCGGCGACACCACCATGGCGAACATGATCGTGCCACCACCGCCGCCGTCCGGGAGCGCGCAAGGCGGGCAGCTGGCGGTCCCGCCGGTGCCGCCAACTGAAAACGAGGTGGCGACGGGCCTGGTTCTGAAGGTCGGCACACCGACGCTTCGCCGACTAGCAAAGGCGGCTTCGGCGCCACGCCCGCTGGAGACCGACGCTGCGAGCTCCTCGATGCCGGACACCGAGGCGACGAGCGCCGCGCCCACTGGGTGGATGCGGGGAGGCAGGACGGGCCCGTTGAATTGGGCGCTTCTGGACATCCAAGCCAAAATCCGAGCCGAGGGCGATGCCATCAAGAACTGCAACAAGGCGTATCTGGCATCGCGAGAGGCCATCCAGGTACATTTCCTGCTTCTTTGTTTCTGTTTCTTGTGCTTCCCTGTGGGGGCGCGCCAGCGCACCCACTGGGTGTAGTCCTCGAGTTTCGGGCCGACTGCTGATCAGGCGGCTCGGAACTCTAATCGGCGAGTTCCAAGCACTAGCGTTTATCTGGGATTTTTGTCACAGGATTACCACAATCTTTGCGTGACCGCCTTCAACTCAAACGTCCAGGAGCTGGCTCAGCGGACCGCCGACTTGTCGGAAAGCCGGAGTATGTCCTCTTCTTTTTCTGCGGGGGCGCGCTGAGGCACCCGTGGGCTGTACTCCCCGAGATTCGGGCCGACTATTGATCAGTCGGGCCAGATCTCCCCAACCGCTATTCTTCTTTCTGTTGATGACTCCTTTTTTTCACGGGGGCGAGCTAGCGCACCCGCGGGCTGTAGTCCCCGAGATTCGGGCCGACTGCTGAGCAATCGGGCCAGATCTCCCCGGCGACTGTTCTTCTTTGTTGGCAACTAACACCTTGTTTTCTTCTTTCTTCCGCAGAGGCCAACGCCACCTTGCAGCAGCAGCTGGGCGAAGCCAACACCGCGTTGCGCGCTAAGGAGGAGGAGCGCAGCAAGCTGGCTGAAGAGCGCGATCGGCTGGTCACGCAACTGGAAGAACAGAAGGAGCTCCTCAAGAAGGCCCAGAAGGAGGCGGAGGACAAGGAGGCCGGCCTCCTTGCTGAGTTCGCGACCGAACGCTCCTCCTGGACTGACAAGGAGGAGATGTTGACTTCCGGCTTCCACGAGATCGAGGATATAGTCGATGGTGAGCCTCCCTCATTTTCCTTCTTTGAGCTGCCGGCTATTGGTCGAGCCGGCTTCTAGTCTTTAATTTTGTTCTTCACTTTCTGTCTTGGCAGACTTCTTCCCTGGCCACTCGGACACCGCCAACAAGGCCATCGAAGCTGATCGCGAAGGACGGAGGGCGGACGGCGCGAAGATCGCCGCCGACGCCCCCGAACCCGTAGCGAGCAGATCCTGAGCATCGAGGCCCGTCTTCGGCCGGCTCACCGGATGCTGACCCGGCTTCAACGTATCGGCGCCCAGGCGATCGCCGCCCTGTGGCCGGACATGCCGGCACCGCGCACTCCCAGTCGGACTGCCGACTGGCTGGAGGTAGCGGCCGGCCGTCTTGAGGCCTGGAAGGGCTCTTCGGCCCGGGCTGGAGCGCGCCAAGCCTTGGAGTTTTTCAAGGCGTGGTACCCTGGGCTGAGTCTAGCTCAGCTAGCCATGTTCCAGTTGGAAGCTTAGGAGGAGTTGGCGGTCGTGGAAGATGATCTCGTCAAGCGCGCAACATCAATCGCCGAGTACACCGACACCAGCATCTTCATCCCGGAGCGGGCTGAGAATTGTGCCGAGGCGCTACCGGAATGGTTCAGGCTGAACCCAGAAGACGGCAAGGACTCGGCGGAGGTGATCGACTCCAGCGGCGAGGAGGAAGGCGAGGCAGAGGAGGGAGGCGAAGAGGAGGCGCCAGAGGTCGGAGCGGACGGCCAGCCTCAACTCTACCGCGCCTCCAGCAACGAGTCGTGCCCAACCGAGCCAGCTGCCGCTGGAGGCGACCAAGTAGAGACCGACAAGCCGGCCGCTCCGACAACTGGCACCGCCGACTCCTCTGATCCTCCGAACCGTTCTGCCGCTTCCTAGGCCGCCATTTTATCTTTTACTTCAGTTGTCTATCAGTCTCGATGAACTTGTTAATTTTGCACAATTCCACCCGCGGGGTGTATCTTGGACTTTTGTTGAAGATCGGCCAAGGGCCTTTGCTATGTAAATATTTTTCCGAGTTCTATCTTTTCTTGCTTACTGATCTTTGGCTTTTTCCTTTGATGCCTTCCCTTGGTTGCCGTATTGCCAGCCAAACAGCCGCTCTGCGGACTGTTGTTGGGTCAAGTACTTAGCTACTTTTGGGAAGGTAAGTACTTAGCCGTTTAGAGTTCTTTAGCAAGTTGAGTAGAAAATGGCGGGCCGGCTGCTCAACTGTCGGTCATAAAAGGCGGGAAGCCAGCTTAAACTATGCCCATGATTTGTGTCCTTAGCCATTTTTCATGTGGGCACCCTTCCTACCTTGCTCCTGCCCACCAGACAGTTGCTCTGTGAGCTGCGGCTTCTGGCAGGAGACGGCTTAAGTGCCACACATTACTTGTCCGGCTGCAGGAAGCATTTCATAGTTCAAGGCGGCAAGTCTCCGGGCCGACTAGTCGAACCCAAAGTCGAATTCTATGTCCGTTGGGATGACGGCTTCGGCACCGTAGACAAGGAAGAAAGGCGTGAAGCCGGTTGACTTGTTTGGAGTTGTGCGCAGGCTCCAGAGGACGGCTGGCAGCTCGTCGAGCCAGCAGCCGGCCGAACGCTCCAAAGGCTCGACCAGTCGAGGCTTGATGCCGGACAAGAGGCCGTTTGCTCGCTCCACCTGGCCGTTTGACTGCGGATGGGCAACGGACGCTAAGTCCAGTGGGATGCCCTGCGTCGTGCAGAAACGGGCCAAGGTGCCTTTGGCAAAGTTTGTGCCATTGTCGGTGATGATGCGGTGTGGTATGCCATACCGGATGGTGATGTCGGAGATGAAAGTCACGGCAGTCGGACCGTTTAGCTTCTTGATTGGTTTTGCTTCTATCCACTTGGTGAACTTGTCCACTTCGACAAGCAGGTGAGTCATGCCACCTCGTGTCGTCTTGAATGGTCCCACCATGTCCAAGCCCCAGATAGCAAAGGGCCAGGCAATGGGGATAGTCTTCAGTGCAGAAGCCGGTTGATGTGGCTTGGAACGGAACTTCTGGCACCCTTTGCATTTTTGGACCAAGTATTTGGCGTCTTCTAGAGCAGTCGGCCAGAAAAAACCATGGCGGAAGACTTTGGCGACAAGTGCTCTTGAAGCCGCGTGGTGGCCACACTCGCCTTGATGGATGTCTTTGAGAATCGCTTGGCCTTGCTCTTGCTCCATGCAGCGCTGATAGATACCAGTGATGCTGCGCCTCACAAGCTCTCTGTTGACTATGGTGTATGCTGTTGCCCGGCGTTGCACTTGCCGGGCCGAGATCTCATCAATCGGCAGCTCTTTGTTCACCAGGAAATTGAGGATGGGCTGGGCCCATGACAGTGCTGTGATTTCTGCGACTGCCAGGACTGCAACTTGGACGAGGGCGGTTGGGCCGGGGGGCGGCGGGTTGGAGTCAGCTGCCGCTGCCGCTTGCTGAGTTGATGGAGTCCTCGGGCCGACTGGTGCGGTCCCCGGGCCGGGCTCTGAAATCTCTGGGCTGGTCGCTACAATCCCCGGGCCGGGTTCTGAGGTCCCCGGGCCGGGTGCGACTGCCGCGGCCCCCAGGCCTCCTACCAGAATTCTTGTGCCGGCTACTGGAGCTCTCAAGTCGGATCCGACTGCTTTAGGAGGAGCCGACATGAATATAGAATCCGATTCTGGCGATGGCTTGACGGATGGCTTAAGGAGGCGTTGTAAGGCGACGCCGGTCGGTATTGCTTGACGGGTGGAGCCGATTCTTGCCAAGGCATTTGCTTGCTCATTGTCATTTATTGGCACATGGAGAAACTCACACCCTTCAAAATATCCCCTGAGTTGCTGTACGAGGAAGCGGTAGCTTGCCATGTTTGCATCTTTGGCGTCCCAGTCGCCTGACGACTGCTGGACCACCAAGTCAGAGTCACCATAGCACAGAATCCGGCGAATGCCGAGCTCTTTGGCAAGCCGAAGCCCGTGAATGAGTGCCTCATATTCGTCTACGTTGTTGGAGGCGGCAAAATGGATTTGCAGCACAGATCTGAGCTTGTCGCCTTTGGGAGAGGTGAGGATGATGCCGGCTCCCAAACAGGTGCGCATCTTGGAACCATCAAAATGCATCCGCCAATGGGTGGAGTCGGGCGCTGGCGGCAGGTACTAGGTCTCGCACTACAAAAAAAATACACTTCCGTGATGATACGTGTTTGTCGCAGTAGGTCGCGTTTTTTGTCATGCATGTACATCCATGACAAATTTATGACAGAATCAAGGTAGTCATACCTGTGCTGTCGTAGAAGTGTTCCATGACATTATAAAAATTATCATCACGGAAGTGTCCAGCCCATGACGATAAATCGCGCGTCCGTAAGTGCTTTCATCAAGGGTGACCGACATGTGGCATCCACCGTAACGGAACGCTGTTAAGCTATCGGGTCGGGTTTTGGATCCGATAACCCGTTAACAGCCCGACCAATGCGGATTTTCCACGTAAAATCATCATTGGTGGAGGAAACACGTGCGGCTCATTGTTGGCACAGATGTCATCCACTCATTGGACGTATACGCCTATGATACGTCGACACGTGGCCCGCCCAACAGAGGCCCATTCACGTGAAAAGGCCGCCCGCTTGACTTGGTCAAAGGTGACGGGCCGCCCATGGAAAGCTTTGTTAACGGCCTGTTCGCATATAGCCCATTTACAACCCCTAACCCAAGGCCCGTTCGCCCTACCCAAATTAGGCCCAAGAGTGTCATCCGGCCATCCAATATGATTCCAGCCGTTTCGCTTCGGCCCATGTATGGCCCATGACGCCTTCGCCCATATGAGGCCCTATGTAGCTCTTGGCCTATTAACGCCCATGGTGAAACCGCCCGCAATGAACAAAGGTATCACTTTAGACCCATTAACGGCCGTGGTGAAACTGACCAGTAAAGAATAGTGTATCACTTTATACCCATTAATGGCCCGTTATTCATTTGGGCGTTCCACCCCATGTTATCTTTCGCCTTCGAGAGCCCATTTATTCTTGGGCTCATTTCAGCATTTGTTTACTTACGCCAATCTTTATTATTTTACGCTTGGGGCCAAATTCAGCCCATGGTTACAGTCGGCCCGTTTCTGGTCCGTTAATACATTGGGACGTTTTCATAGCGTCATCAAATACAGCCTATTAACAATGGCCCATTATGGTCGGCCCATGAACGGGCGATTCCAACTCTAGCCCGTTTACGGCCATAATGCGGCCTGTTATTGGCCCATGTTTGGCCAATCGATCATACGGCCCGTATAAGGCCCATTGATGATAGGGCCCGTAAAAGGCCCATTGTTTCTACGGCCCGTAGAAGGCCCAATGTTTCTATGGCCCGTAGAAGGCCCACTGTTTCTATGGCCCGTAGAAGGCCCATCGCTTTCTCTGACTGTAGGAGGCCCAAAGGTCACTACAATAAATATTAGCCCATGGTTATTGTGGCCTAGTTTTAAAAAATAGGTTATTGCAGCCACTAGCAAACCGCGGAAAAAGAACTGCACCGACTACAAGCAAACAAATAAACAAGACAACAAGGAAATAAATAAGCAAGCAACTTATGCTAGGATATCACGGCTATTACACATATTACATCCATTGGGCATCAAAGTTCACCACCAAGTGCAAATATAGGGAACACAACAAGATATAAACGCATGCAAAGAAAACAAGTCCGAATCAAACCACTTGAAGAGTTCAAGAAACAATATCCGTGGTACCCATAATGCTGGCAAGATGCTTAGCAAGCTTATTAACTTTCTCTTGTTTGGCGCTTAAATACTCCAGTAACTTCTGCACAAGAAAGTACGATCTGAATTCAGAGGTACTTCCACAGCCCTTCGCTTCTTGCCGCAACACGATGATCGCTGCCTTTCAGCTTGTAGCTGAGATCAAGAAGTCAAGTGATTCAGCAGCGAGTTCAAGAGCTTGTGCCGGTGATGCCGCCAAGAACTTCGAACACTACATCAACGCGGGACTGTGGGGTTTTCACCGTCTACAAGATCGTTTTTATCACCTTTCTTGAGACCAACAGGTTGTCTCACTATCTTGAACCTTATCTGCATTACTTTCTCTACCATTGCATAGTGGGGTGCTCTTCTCCAATATTCTGTTTGCATACTACAAGAGAAACAAGCAGACACATCACAGTTTAGCTTGTAGTATACCAAACTCATTTTGGTAAACCGTTCAAGAGTAAGGTGGACAGGATAACAGCATGAAACAAACATATATCTATGTACTATTGTCACTGTATTGTCCATATCATTCTAGTTTATCTTATATTTACTAATTGGAGGCACCTTTCAAGTACTCTCATTGATCCACATCATCAAAATTAATTACACCGTTGGATTGAAGAATTTACGTCCGGGATAAAAGGAAAACTTGCGTAACACAGATTAGCCTCTCCAACAAAAAAAGGCATCTGACACGTCCAACATTGGTGGTATACAAAAAAAAGCCTCGATCTGTTCCCTCAAAATAAAAAGTAAAAGCCTCACGTTAGCTTTTTTAAAACCTCACATAAAAAAACAAATACTGGATCCGTAGCCTCAAGTTAGTTTTAGAAAAAAAAATAAAGCATCGCTTTAGAAAAAAGGAAGGCCTGGATCGGTAGACTCACGTTTGTTTTAGTTAGAAGAAGAAAAAAGTAAAGCCTCACGTCAAAAAAAAGGAAATCCTAGATCCGTTCCACCAAAAGAAAAGGAAAGCCTCAAAATAAAAGGAAAGTGTCCATCCATTTAGAAACTCGAGCAAGAAAAAGGAAAGAATCCACGACGACCCAGCTGATTTCCCAAAAAGACTCCATGTATTAAATATTCTAACCAGTAAAATCAGCGTGAACTTCTAATTGGAGGCACCTTTCAAGTACTCTCATTGATCCACATCATCAAAATTAATTACACCATTGGATTGAAGAATTTACGTCCGGGATAAAAGGAAAACTTGCGTAACACAGATTAGCCTCTCCAACAAAAAAAGGCATCGACACGCCCAACATTGGTGGTATACAAAAAAAGCCTCGATCTGTTCCTCAAAATAAAAAGTAAAAGCCTCACATTAGCTTTTTTAAAACCTCACATAAAAACAAAATACTGGATCCGTAGCCTCAAGTTAGTTTTAGAAAAAAGTAAAGCATCGCTTCGTAAAAAAAGGAAGGCCTGGATCGGTAGACTCACGTTAGTTTTAGTTAGAAGAAGAAAAAAGTAAAGCCTCACGTCAAAAAAAAAGGAAAGCCTAGATCCGTTCCACCAAAAGAAAAGGAAAGCCTCAAAATAAAAGGAAAGTGTCCATCCATTTAGAAACTCGAGCAAGAAAAAGGAAAGAATCCACGACAACCCAAATTGATTTCCCAAAAAGACTCCATGTATTAAATATTCTAACCAGTAAAATCAGCGCGAACTTCTCTACATGGCCGCTGCCTACATCTCTCGTACAATCAGGCTCTCCCACGTATGGATGGTGGCTTTGATTTTTGATCAAGGGTCAAATCAAGTGTACGCCCTGACTCTCCCAATGGTGTTCGATCCTCTCCATCCTTTAAATCTCACTTTTACATCTACAAAATTACTACATCATGTATATTAGTCGTGTTCCACCTTATCCTTTGAATTTCACTTTTCAAGTGAAGCAACCCATCATGTATACGTCCATGATTTTATCCCATGATGATGATTTAACATGTAACATCCTATCAAGAAATTCACCATGTATATTCAACTACATGATTTTTGATTTAGAACATACGATCAACTTTAACACGTGGGATATGCTAATTGTGCTCCTCTTTTGCCTTTCAATCTTAGATTTCAAAGTATGGGCAATATTTCAGTTCCTTATTTTATCCCACAATGGTTTATTTACCAAAAGGAGTTGTTTGAACTTTGAGTAGATGGAGCCAAGTGTAGTAAGAGATGGGGTTTCCAGTTATATTTTTCTTTTTTCACAATTCAATCCATCATACATCTAACTTATTTTTTCTATAAGCCAGCTCAGAAAATAAATATATCATGTTTGCGGATTTAGTATAGTTTTTACAAGGGAGATTTAAACAGAAGTTTGCATACCACGGAAGTGGAGTTGCTCGAGATTGACTTGGACCGAGTCAAGACTTAAGACTAATTGTTATTGTCAAGGAGACAAAGAACATATGTAATCATATTAGAAGTAGGTTAGGTTTCATTTTCTATTTATTTATTTGAGGAATGAGACTAAATTTTGATTTTTTTTGGTTTAGCCACATTGGGCCACGTAAATCATGGTTCAGTTTTCATTGGCGAGTTTTGTCGGTATAGATAGCAGAGGGGCAGCACATCAATATCCTCTGTAATGAGTAGTCCATCACATCATGTTTACAATATACTATAGAAACAAACAATATTACATGGTTGTACTACATAAATGTGCTAGCCCGTGCAGATGCACGGGTTGATGACTAGTGTTCCCTAATCAAGATAGAGACACAGTTCAACTCATATATTTTTAAGACACATCAGCATAGACAGAATATAAGTGTGAGAAACTACACAACATTGGCAGCACTTGTAATGTGCATCACATGAGAACATAACTGTTTATACAACTTAAACTGAAATCAACATAGAGCAAGAAGTTAGAACAGCAATCCAGTTAAAGAAATAGGTTTAAAACATACCTGTTGCGCCATTGGAGTTTCAATTGGATCCTTCAAATTCGAAAGTAGTTGGTATGAGTAAATACAAGGAGGCAACAAAAAGGAGTATGGACCATAGCTACGGAATCGACCTGAGAACAGTTGCTCTTCGCTTTAAACATGGAGTTTGGGTTAGCTGTGGTGGTCTTAGTGCTTTGGGCACTGCAGAGCTTTACAAACTGCTCGTGTGGGGTACTGTGGTGGACATGGTGCTTTGTCAACTATAAGTGGGTTACTATCCGCTGGGGTTGCGGTTAGATGGGTTGTAGCTGGTTCTCTGCACAACGGTGTAAGTGTGCAATCTGGAAGAGTCTTGATTATGTGTGGTGGGGCTAGTTTGTGGGCCAGTACAACCATGGTTCTATCTGCATCGACGGGTAGCACTGTCTTTTGTGAATAACGGGTTTTGCTCCCTTAGATACTGCCATCATCCCCTCCAATTCAAATGGCTGATAAAAAGAAAAGAAATTGAACGCACAGACATTGTATTATAGACAGATGTGGTAATTCACATATACTTGTCTAACCAAAGAGGACAGCATGACACAATTTCACATATATGATGCCTAACTAAACAGGATAGCATGACACAGTTTCAGATATATGATCGGTAACTTAATAGGATATAATGGCATAATTCAACATATGATGAGTACCTAAACAGGATGACATGACAAAACTATATGATGTCTTTCTAAAATAGGTTGGTATGAAATAATTCACATACATGTTGTCTAAGTATACAGGATGACATGATATAATTGACATAATTGATTCATATACTAAGCAGCTGGCACTCGCATGTACGATCTCTAAACTAAGCAGATAGTATTCAATATTGTGCATATGATGTCTAAACTAAGCAATGCAAGACACCATATGCATCATATGAGAAATATAAACATTGCAACTTAGAGCATACACCTCGTGTGGGATATAGGACTGGTCATCTGCTCTCAATCCTCCTCCGAGGAGTTCCTGTAACCATCGAGATATATGCTTCAACAGTACCATTGCTTGCTCAAGACCTTGTTTTCACTCCAGATTTTTCCATAACCGGCTCAAATGGCTGATACACATGAAGAGTAGTTCAATATACACAGATTGTCGACAAATGGAATACATAATGAAAAAAAATATGGCATGAGATAATTCACATATATGATGCCTGGCTCCATGGTGGTGCATAATTCACATATATGATAACTGGCTGAAAAACATGGCATTGCATAATTCACATATCTGATATAGAAAGCAAACAGGAGGCATTCACACAAAGCATGTCTAATCTAAGCAGATGGCATGGCAATGCAAGACACCATATGCATGATATGGGCAATATAACCCAGCCAAGTTAGAGCATGCACCTCGGGGGATACGACCGTCATCTCTCTCTCAATTCTCCTCCGAGGAGCTATCTCAGAACCAAAGAAGAAATCTGCATCGACAGTGTAGCACTCGACCGCTCGAAGACCTTGTTTTCACTCCAGATTTTCCCATGACCGACTCAAATGGCTGATGCACAGGAAGAGTAGATGAATGTATAAACATTGCTGAAAAATGGAACATATTATGGAAAAAAATATGGCACAATACAATTCACATATACGATGACTGGCTAAACAGGATGGCATTGCATGATTCACGTATATGATGCCTGGCTAAAGAAGATGTCATTGCATAATTCCCATATACTCCCTCCGTTCATAAATATTTTTATTTTTAGAGATTTCAAATGGACTACCACATACGGATGTATATAGACATATTTTAGAGTGTAGATTCACTCATTTTGTTCTGTATGTAGTCACTTGTTGAAATCTCTAAAAAGAAAAATATTTAGGAATGGTGGGAGTATGATATAGAAACCAAACAGGTGGCATTCACACAAAGCAAATCTAAACTAAGCTGATGACATATAAGATGTATAATGTATGCAATGCAAGGCGCCATATGCATGATATGACCAACATCAAGATGCCAAAGTTAGAGCAAACACCTCAGGTGCTAAGCAGGCATGGTCGGCTCCTTCGAATCTCCATCTCGAACAGTTATCTTCCTCTGGAATACAATCTGAAATGCAGGAGAGGGGGGGCACTTCGCCCACCATGGAGCAGCGTCAGATGACATTATATTCGCAGCAACAGTCTTCTCTTTTCTCTACATGTTCAAGACGATTGTGTACAATATCGACATGCATAATAAAAAATAGTTAGATTTTGTAAGGCCTAAGGGGTGCATGCAAAAATCAAGACTGATGGTAGCAAACGAGTGGATGGATCCAAAACTAATGATAGCGGTAGATTATAGCTTCAGTTTAAAAGATAGACAATGGATCATCTATTGTTTGTTGCCCACCCAACATGAACCACATAGAAGACCCCAGATGAACCAGTAGTAGATGATACTATTTGTTGCTGGCTCGATATGAGACCCATGGGAAATTCAAAACTCAAGATTGAACGATAAAGTAGCAGTAATAATAACCGATGTATAACGTAAGCAAACACGAAAGATCGCGACCTCTCTTCCGAACTGTCTAGTCCTCGTGTTCATCTGCTCACCGATGATGGTAATGCAGTTAGGCGTGGCTGCCGCAACGGGAAGATGATCTGAGGCGGCGAAAAAAAGTCTGCAGGGGGATCTCTGCTGCAGTGAATGCTTCATCGATGGTGCACCTCGGTGGGGTGGATGACGGCACGGCAGAGCAGGACATAACACACAGAGTTTTCTTTGACGCTAATCTGAAAATGAAGTAAATCTGTAAAGGCTCCTTAGAATTGGAGGATTCTATAAATGCAGGGACAGGAAAAACACAGGAATAGGATAGGAATGCACGTGCAAAACAGAGCATTTGGAAACATAGGATTTCAGTCAACCTGGGTATTTGGCTCACATGAATTGGAAGAACAGAGGAATGGAGAAACAAAGTGATGCGACGAGTGTACAACCTCTTTGGCATAACCTTGTGGACCTCAGCATCATTGGGTTGGACGTGGAGGATGGTGATGATGCTGGTGTGACTGTCGGAGGCGGGGAAGAAGATCTGAGGCCTCTGGAAACGGCGCTGAGGGTACTGCTCCGCTGTGATGGATGGTTCCGTCGTTGGAGCAGCTCCGCTAAGGTGTACGGCGACGAGGCTGAGGCATGACAAGACAGACAACTTTAATCTGAAGTGGGACCTAATATCATCTGCAATAGATGATGTAAAATACATCACCAAAAAGTGCTAGATGTAAAACGCATCAGCCGCGCCACGGCCGCTCCGACAGATGCTGTAAGTATTATTCACTCTGAACTTAACTGAAGAAAATGAACTTCACGGTCGAAACTGAATTTTACTGTCGAAACTGATTGAACTAGTAACAGAGCATTGCAATAGATGTTTAGGGCGTTCGAGCACTAGTAGCAGCGAAGCAGTGATCTAAATCAGCAGACGCTCGAGAAGGGAACGCACTAGCAGAGAGCAAGTCATGCAGTAGCACCGCGAGCGAGTGCTAAAGCAGCAACTCCTGTAGCTGTCGGAGGTCGTGCAACAGCAGCAGTAGCGCAAGCGAGAGCAAGAGCAGAGCAGCAGCATGAACGAAAGCAGGAGTAGTGCAGCGCGACCGACAAAGAAGAACAGAGAGCATAGCGAGCGAAGCGACGGCGAGCAGCTGCAGCTAGTGTCATTGTGGATGTCGCCGCCGAGGAAGCAACGACATGGGGGAGAGACGTCGTGGATGATGTGGCCGGCGACGGCGCCGTTGATGGAGACGCCATGTCTGCTCGATATCGAGCACCGGCAGTCCCGTGAGATCGAATAAAAGATAAAATGCAGCGGTGAGTGCAGAACCTCCTTGGTGGCACTGAGTTTGCCTCGGCTTCATCGGAGGAATTGGTGAGCGTGCTGCGGTTCCGGTGGGGCAGGTCAAGACGGCGCTGTGGGGATTGAGGTGGCGCGATAGACGAGGCGAACATCGGGCAGCTCCTTGGAGGTGGAGGACGGGCGGCTGATCCGGCGGACGACGAGATCGACAACGGATCCTCATCCGTGCGGTGGATGAGGGACGGCGAGCTGTTGCGGTGGGCGACGAGTCGGGAAGAGTCTCCGGCTGGGCGGCGGTCGGGAGGCCAACGGAGGAGCGTGGGGTTTCGCGGGTTTTGGCGGCCGCGGTGTACGAATGGGGGGGGGAGGAGGGGGGGCGAAGGGGGAGGGGGGAGCCAAGCTTAGGGACGCGCGTGTTCGAAATGTAGGGTAAGTTACCAGCGTAGCCCCACCGGTTTTGACACCGCGACGTGGAGCTTCATTTCCGGCTGAGGGGTAGAAGGGGGATTTCGCGTGTGTGGGCCGCGGGAGCGATTTCAGATGATGAGGGAGTTCTTGCGCGCGTCCAAATTTTGGGATAACAAGGTGCGACGCGGGTTGAAGAAGCAGGAGTTTCAAAGCAGGTGGGAGAAAAGATACTCGAGCTTGAAAATTTCGGGATAACAAGGTGCAGATTCCTTGTTCGGCAGAAAAAACTTAACGTGTAAAAAAAGTTCATACAAGACACAAGAGAGTCATGTCCCCTTTTACTATATTGCTATAGATGCCATTGTAAAAACTACAAGAAAAATGTAAAAAAATCGGGAGAACATGATTACCCTGCACAGTACCAAGTCGATTCGCACTTCCCTCAACAACAACAAAAAACAAATCAATACCCACCAAAGAAAGAGTAATGTCCCTTTTTATATGATTACAGATGCCATGATCTCGAATTTCAATTTTTGAATCCACGTTATGTTGAATTCAAATATATCATTAGGTGACCTTGCGGTTTATAATTGATGTAGTCATACATTTTGATCTTCCATCATATATGAACATTTTACTCCACCATGTGAACATATATATTGTCGTCTACCATATGGACTAAATTTGAATCAATTTTCCTTATTTGAATACGATTGTTGTCAAGTTATACAATAATTTAAATATTATCTTGATAACAAAAAGACATGCATATAGCAGTAATCATATTTCACTATGAACTACATGTACCATACGCCTCCAATTCAAATATTTGTATCCATTTTATGTTGAATTCAAATCATAGTACATTATTGGTCTAGGTAGCGAGATGTTCGGATAATCTAAACCCTGTTTTCATACGATAATTTTTGGCTGAATTGGGACAAGTTTTGGTATAAGCCTCTTGCAAAACCGGAGATTCTCTCAACAAGCCTCGTGGTTCTGAGAGGGAACGTGTCACCTTTGTGTGCGAAACGATATACGCTGCCTCCCCCCTGATTTTATTTACAGAGGCAACATAGAACTATATGAGTGCCCTGTTAAATTTTGGAATTATTTCGGTTCATTTGGCCTTTTTATACATTAATTGAGTTTCTGGACTTTTAATGTGCATAATCTAAATATGAATTGCATGCACATGCTCCGGTGCACCAAAGTGGGTTGAAAAATCACATGTGTGTCCTTGGTTGAATTTCTAGGTCCCATGGAAGAAATGAGAATGAAATTCAAACATCTGGGCGTCATGACTCTGCCGAGAACATCGAGAAACTTAGATTTTAAATTCATGTAATGAAACTTGGCATGGTGTCATGTCATGGCACTAACATGTTGTGGTAAAAAATTGGGCCGATTTGGAAGCTCGTGGTTCTAAGAGGGAACGTGCCACCCCCCCCTTGAGTTTCTTAACAAAGGCAACATAGAACTACATTAGTGCCATGTTAAATTTTGGAATTATTCCGGTTCGTTTGTCGTTTTTTATACATTAATTGAGTTTCTGGTCATTTAATGTGCATAAGTCAAATTTGAACTACAAGCACATGCTCTCGTGCACCAAAGTTGGTTGAAAAATCACAGTTGTGTCCTCGGGTGAATTTCTAGGTCCCATGCAAGAAATGAGAATAAAATTAAAACATCTGGGCATCGTGGCTCAGCCAAGAAAATTGAGAAACTTGGTTTTAAAATTCTTGTAAATCCAAAACACGTCTGAAAATCATGAAACTTGGTATGGATGTCATGTCATGGTACTACCATGTTGTGGTAAAAAAAATGGCCGAATAGGAACAGATTTTGGTATAAGCTTCTTGCAAACCGACGCTTCTCTCAAGAAGGCTCGTGGTTCTGAGAGGGAACGTGTCACCTTTGAGTGCGAAACGATATACGTTGTCCCCCTTGAGTTTATTTACGAAGGCAACATATAACTACATGAGTGCCTTGTTAAATTTTGGAATTATTCCGGCTTCGTTTGGCCTTATGTACACATTAATTGAGTTTTTGGTCATTTAATGTGCATAATTCAAATTTGAACTACAAGCACGTTCTCCCGTGCACCAAAGTTGGTTGAAAAATCACATTTGTGTCCTCGGGTGAATTTCTACTCCCATGCAAAAAATGAGAATAAGATTCAAACATCTGGGCATCGTGGCTCGGTCAAGAACATTGAGAAACTTGTTTTTAAAATCATGAAACTTGGCATGGTGTCATGTCATGGTAGTACCATCCCGTGGTAAAAAATGTTTGGCCGAATAGGAACAAATTTTGGTATGAGCTTCTTGCAAATCGGAGCTTCTCTCAAGAAGGCTCGTGGTTACGGGAGGAACGTGTCACCTTTGTGTGCATAATTCAAATTTGAAATACAAGCACATGTTCCAAAGGCACCAAAGTTGGTTGAAAAATCACATGTGTGTCCTCGGTAAATTTCTAGGTTCCATGCAAGAAATGGGAATGAAATTCAAAATTCGGGCGTCGTGGCTGGGTTGGAAACATTGAGAAACTTAGTTTTTTAATTCCTGTAAATCCAAAACACGCATGAAAATAATGAAACTTGGCTTGGTGCCATGACATGGCACCAGCATGCTGTGGTAAATTTGCAGTCCGATTTGCGACGGCGCACACATTAACAATCAACAAAGTCATTTTGGAACAAGTGCTGTCACGTTACAATCGGAAACACAAGTATTATTGAAACCGTGGGCGTTCTACTTACTAGTACCATTTACGTGCCGCCACGCGTCCCCATTTTTTATTAGCTAGGAGGCGGCGTGCAGGGTAGCTATTTGAGTAGGAGAGGCATGCAATCAGACCCCTGCGCGTGCTTATCGGGAGGAGAGCCCTTTGACCTCCATCTGCCATCCACCTCTCTCCCAAGGTCTCCATTAATGGCGCCCGAGCCTCTGTTTAATAGCGTGGCTATGTCCCACTCGACTGAGATTTAAGAGAGAAAAAAGAAAATCTGACAGCACGGATCTTGATGTAAGATCCGACGGACCTATATAGCATCTACTGCGACATATAGCAAGACTGATGAATATATAAGGAGGAATTTTTTTATCAAAGAAGGGCTTGCCCCTTCCGATTTTCATTACTGAAAACCACCACAATTCACAAGAAGTTCAGCACAACTCCAGCCTAACACGAAGGACTAAAAGTACCAGATTGAAATCGCAACATCCCAAGAGGCCAACAAAGGCCAAACATCCGTGCTAGAACCCAACATTTCACAACCGACAACATAATCCACATCCTAAACCGATTATTACATCAAAAGAAACAAGGAAATCAAGGAAGCCTAGCAAAAACTAGAAGAACAAGAACGCCTGTGGTCGCCACAAAGAAGAGTTTTCTTCATTCCAGCCTCGCAACATTGATCTTCCACCGAAAGATAAGGCCGATTAGTTGTCTTACATAATTAGAAAGATAATTAAAAAAGCCACATGCGGCTATGCCCGAAATACACAAGGGCAAAAGAAGAAGGAAGACAAGGATCTGGCTCGCTGATCTCTACTTTCTTGATGCGTTGCTACAGGCCGCGGGAACTAGTCTCCACGGTGAGCGGCAATGAGCTCTTTTATGTCCTCAAGACGCTGCTTGAGAACATCCACGAATTCCTCCACCAGCCTTTGGCGCTCGTTGCGGAGCATGTCATTCTCGTCCATAAGTTTCTTGAAGATGACGCCGGTCCTCTTCAACAAGGCACTGGTCTCCTCCTCGCTGGTCGCGCACTTGGACGATCTTCTCCCTCAGCAGGTCGCGCTCAGCCCGGAGCCTCTCATTGCCCTCCCTTAGTTGCCAGATGACGCCACTAGCCTGTTCAAACGAGACTTTCACGTCGTCCTGCAACCTCGCCAAGCCGGAGATCTGATCCATCTGGCTATGGATGATCGCATGCATGCGCTCAGTAATAGCGCCGCCGCCTGCGTGAGAAATTTTCCCAGCTATCGCGGCACGGCGGGACATCTCTGCTGCATTCGGGCGGCGGGCGGGACATCTCTGCTGCTTCATGGCGGCGCCGGACCAGATCTGCTGCATCGACGGTCTTGGCGGGACCTCCGTCTTTGCTTCAGCGGCGCGCGGCGGGACCTCTGTGCTGCTACTTCCGACGGGCGGGATATGTCGGCTGCTCTCGCAGCGGCGGGACATCTCTCGTGCTTCCGCTTCCATGCTCGCATCTCCCGGTAGCAATCTCTCGACCTGAACTCACGCTGGCCATGGCGCAAGGGAAGGATGCTGAATGACTTGTTTGTTTTTGTGTATGAGGAGTTGAGGAGGAATGTGCAGTCATCTTGGCATACTAGTATTTATAACCGAGTACTAATACACTCCTAAGTGGGAAACCGTTTAGGTTGTGATCGGTGTGAACAGGTTTGGAATTTAATATACTAGCGTGGTACTAATACGCTCCTAAGTGGGAAACCGTTTAGGTTGTGATCGGTGTGAACAGGTTTGCAATTCAATATAGCGTGGAGTAATTTGGAATGTGACGAGACGCAAGCTCAAAAACTTGTACTCTGAGTTTAATAGTACATTATACAGGAAGAGAAGAGGTGCACGCACGCACTCGTCCTCTCACACACGCGTCTGTTTTTTCTCAAAAAGGAGGATGATGACCCCCGGCCTCTGCATTTGGGAGTCACACACGCATCTGTAGCTATGAATTGTAGTGTTCTCAACCATCCGATTGGCTCTATCATGGATGTACCTATATACTAAAACATGTCTAGATACATCTATATTTTGACAAATGGAAGGCATGTATTGTGGAACAGAGGGAGTGCTTGTCATCAAAATGGATAAAAAGGGACATGTCTAGAACTAAAATACGTCTGCATACATATCCTTTTATCCATTTTGATGACAAGTAGTACTCTTACCCAAAGGAACTTTATATCCAACAGACACAAAATATCCATTCGACTGTTGGAAATTACTGATTTGATGTCGAAGTAATTGCTGCAGCGCCACCAAAACCCACCATTTCTTAAGCTAAAGTAGACCAAGGTAATCCCTATATTAGCATATTACTAAGATAAACAGAAGGCACTGTCGAAACATTTAGGACGTGAGCTTGTCAATCTGAATGTGGAGGGACACAAGCTTAGCCCCGGCCAGCAGCTTGGGCGGAACTGTCAAGAAGGTCAGCTCCTACACGTCGACGTCGCCGGGATCCTTGCTGCTTGTCACCTCCATTTCCACCTTGACGGCGTCGATCGTGCCTTTGGGCTCCCCCGGCAGGCCGTTCGCCCACAGCTTGGCCAAGTAGTGCGGCAGTGGGGACGTCCCCGCTCTGATGCAGACGACCGACACGGCGATAGGCGCACCGATGTCGAGCACACCGCTGACCAAGAAAAACGCGCGGTGGTCCTCCTCCGCGAACAACAAGAGTCATGGCTCCGACAGTGGCACTTGCAGCCTGAGCACCTTGCCGTACTGGATCCTGTGCACGGGCATGGGATGCGCGGTGCTGATGTGGTGGTAGAGCGCCGGCGGCGGGCCTTCGTAGCCGCAAACAGGCACGAGGCATTTGCAGGGCGCGAGCGGACACACGCTCTGGTGATCGGTGAGCTTGTGGTAAGTGACGTAGAGCCCACAGCCTTCGTGCGGGCACTCCACCCTTACCGACGAAAGGACGGAGTCCACCGTCGTGTTCCGCACGTCGAAGCCACCGCCGCGCTCGCACTTCTGGCGCTACCGCTGGTTCCCGGGGTGCTCGACGCGGCAGTCCGCGCAGGACAGGTGCCCTCCCTTGCACTGCAGAAATCAATCCAATAGCACATCAATCAAGAAACCTGCACCTTGCTCAATCAGCCGAACAGACGAGGTGTATTCTAACCACATACACTAGAGGCGTCAAGGGGCGGAGGCACAAGGGGCAGTGGAGCACGGTGAGGTCCATCGAGACCTTAGAGAGCTCCATCGTCGGGTCCTGTTCCAGTTCGGTCTGCATGATCTCGCCCTCCTCGTGCACAACCATCCTTCAAGGTGCATTAAATCAACACATGTAAGTACTATCAAAAGAAGAGTCACGACATGCATGCATGCATTGTAATTAATGCATCGGTAAACGCAAATTATTGAAATATATCGAGTGCAGTGCTTTGATGTGTCGCGTCAACTCGTACATCAACGAGAAGTTTGATTATCCTCTCCCTCGCGGACTTAATCGCACCTGCCTTTGGCTGTATGACAGGTTGGCCACACACTGCCGGGCCCACCTGTCATACATGCAAAGACAGGAGCGTCCCTCCCTCGCCCATGAGCGTGGTGGCTGGCAAGACTAGGAGAAGCTTTCGCTACACGCTCTCCCTCCCGCACGCGGTGGACATGCAGCAGTTCAATCGGTGCCAGATGGCCAGAAGCGTACTGTAGTACTCCTCCAGTGCAGTAGTACACCATCATTGTTCGACTTCCCGAAGAGGCGAAGAGCCAAGCGCAGCCCGGACGCTCGTGTGGCAGTTTCATGTGTAGAGTAGTCTAGATAGCGTGTATCGTGCATGTAAGCTTAAAATCGTTGGGGTCGGCTCCATGCTATGTGGCCGTCTTGAAGTTTTTTTTAAAATTAAAATAGTCTTCTGGCCCTACCTCTCACCCTGGTGATTGTAGTTTGCCCGCTCATCTGGTCAAGACAGGAATATATATTTTAATTTGTTTCTTTTTTCGAAAAGGGGGGACTCCCCGGCCTCTACATCAGAACGATGCATACGGCCACATATATTTTAATTTGTGGTGGGTAAATGGTAGAGGTTGCAGCAAATATATTGTACACTGCGGGTCTTTCAGCCAAGTTTAGAGGCAAGCATGTGGGGCTAGTGCTATGATGTGTCGCGTCAACTCGTAGAACGAGGAGAAGCTTGATTTTACTACACGCCTTCTCCCTCGCCTATGCGCGCGGTTGCTCGCAAACAAGGACAGGCTTTTGCTTAGTAGTAGTACTTCCACAACAAGCTATCCGTCCCGCTCGCGGTGGATGGACATGCAGCAGTGGATTCAACACTATAGAAGCAGTAGTAGTAACATCATTGTTCGTCTTCTCGAAGAGGCGAAGAGCCAAGCGCTAACCGAACGTTGCGATATGAACATTGAGCACGATATAGCCAGGCTCTTGCATGAGACAAAATTGCTATGTGAGCCCACTATTGTGCTAGTATGTACAACTACTTGCTAGTATAGCCCTGTAAACCAGAAAGGAGTATTTTCCCTTCTAGAGATTTTAACAAGTGACTAGACTAAACCGATACGGAGTACATATGGAGCAAAATGAGTGAATCTGCACCGTAAATAAATACGTACTAGTTCTATCGTTTTCCTCTCCGAGGTGCACAATATTGAGTATACCGACTAGTCTCTTTTTGACACGCATTTACGTTGTTTTTTTGACACATTACAGACGCAAGCGCTCATATACACGCGCATACACTCACCCCTATGAATGCACACACGCACGGCACTATCATCTTGAAATTTATGAAGTCACCATAGGCACCTCGCCGTCGACGGGTCCATAGGTGCTTGAATGCCAAGGAGGAAGAGGGTAGCGATTCCCGAGACGTTGAACGGTCAATGATGCATCCTCAATTACTTGCAGAGGGAATTAATTGGAGAAGCAGACTAGAGCCAGCACGATGTGAATGCAACAGAGTTTGGACTCTCATATAATAAAGGCGCCCCACCACTCCAATCCATCTACTCCCAAGTCTCTGCGCAACACCGCTCACTCAAATCCAAGACCAAGTGACCGAAGCCACAAGCACCTATGGAGGCGATGGACGCGAGCGATCGGTCATGCCAAATCATCCAAAGCGCCGCCCGCGCCCAAGACCGCAGCAGCGTTTCCACACAGTGCCGGCGACCGCAGGCATCGTAGCCCTCGCCGACGCCAGCTTCGCCTCTCACATGGACGACATGATGGTCAACTCCATCCGCAAGTTCACCGCCATCAAGAAGCGCGCGGACGACCTTGCCGTACTGCTCCAGCCCGCGCTCCCAGGCTCCTCATTACCTTCCACCCTCATCGGCCTACATGGTGACGAACTCTTTCAAGCCCTGGTGGCCCTGAGGTGCCGGAGGTCACGACGAAGAATGTGCACCTCGAGGCCGCGCTCGCCGCGCAGCGCCTCTTCATGCAAGAAACTATCGACCTGCACATCCATGTCTACGAGGAAATCGTCTACATAGGCCACTACAAGGCAAGCAAGGACAGAAATACGTTGGCCTTCTTCCAGCGGCTGGAATCTTTGGACGCCATTGTTCAGAAGCACGTCGACCGCCACGAAGATGCCGCTACTTAGGCGCTGCTCGTGGCCGGCGCCTCGAGTCGAGGAGGTGGACGCCGTCGATGGATGCATCTCTTCTTCTTGCCTCCGTAACCAGCAATGCATCGCCTCGTGGCCTTAATGTTTTATTAGTATAGTACTCCTCCGCTCCCAAATATAAGTCTTTCTAAAGATTCCAGCAAGTGACTACTACATACGGAGCAAAATGAGTGAATCTACACTCTAAACTATGTCTTCATACATCCGTATGATGTATTCCATTTGAAGTAGTATCAAAAAGGCTTATATTTATGAACGGAGGGAGTATATGGCATTTTTATTCCATCAATAACGTTTTCACCGTGAGGTGGGGCATGATTGAGCAAACCCACCCACCCACGGCGTCGGCCGAGTTTAGAGTTAGAAGAGAGAAACGAGGAAGGAGGGCTAGCTGTAGCACGGACGCTGTTGTCAGATGGGACTCATGTTTATAGAATAGAAGTACTGAGCACTCGTGCCTCTTTTTTTTTTTGAGGGAAAAATTAGTCGTATGTCTAGTACCACTAGTTGGGTGCGTGCGACCTATAGCTGTCATCACTTTAGGTCTACTTTTGAACCATGCTACGCTTCACAAGACATATTTTTCACGCATTTATCCTCCTATATGTACTCCTAGGCTATTTGCACGTGCTCCCATTCACCGACATGTGGGACATAGAGCATCTGGGTCATAGTGCATGCACGACTCGGAGCATATGCTGGGGTACTTTACATTTCAGACCTCGTGAATTACATGCAAACCCCCCGCAAAAGAATAAATAAATCAATGAATTACTACATGAAACCGGATTATTTTCATGGAAACCGGAGGACGTTCATTAAATTTTGGACATAACACGTTTATAAAAAATGACCGGACCTAAACCAGTCTAAGGGCCTCTTTGTTTTTTCCTGAAAAAAGGGCTTTTGATTCGCAGGATACCGAAAACACAGGAATGGGGAAAGTATGATGGCGATGAACCGAGACGAGGAGAACTCTAACTCGCTTAGAGGTTAGAGTTAGATTCTAACCCTGAACTAACTCTAAACCAAAGAGGTGTATGGATGGAAGGGTTAGATTGACAATAAATGCTCTATCTCAATCATTTGACTACTTTGGACCCTATTTTTAGTCGACTAAAATAAGTCCCTTGGATCCAAGCACCCTCTTGGTGTGGCCGCTCTTCCGTGGCCTCCTCCCGCCACGATTGACATAAACGAACCATCTATACAATCAAGCATGCAAAACATGATAATTTTTTACTTTGTCCATACAAATGAGATATCCCACTTAAACATACAAGTCGTCAATCAAGCTTCACAAAATAAAAAAACACTTCATGAAACAAAGAATGAGCTAACTCATCACGGAAGTTGTTCACGATAGGGAGGGAGCCCGGAGCCCCTCACGCACCGAGGGAGGAGCTCGCCATCGTCGCTCTGGAGGAAGGCTCTGTAGAGCCCAAGCCGCGGGAACCCCTCCGACGCTGGCCCTTGCGAGTTGACGTCGACACCGGCATGGGTAGCAGGGCCGCTTGCCGCCGACTGGGAACTTAATCTTTGGGCCTCTATAAATAATGCAAGCCTATAACTAGTGGCTTCTTTCAAGATAGCATAAGTATTACGGTGGGTGAACAAATTACTGTCGAGCAATTGATAGAATAAATACCTAGAAAGGTGAACTGAATCTTTGGGCCTCTAGAAATAATGCAAGCCTGAAACTGAAATACCTAGAAAGCTGAACTGAATCTTTGGGCCTCTAGAAATAATGCAAGCCTGAAACTTAAATACCTAGAAAGGTGAACTGAATCTTTGGGCCTCTAGAAATAATGCAAGCACGAAATCAAATACCTAGAAAGGTGAACTGAATCTTTGGGCCTCTAGAAATAATGAAAGCCTGAAAATGAAATACCTAGAAAGGTGAACTGAATCTTTGGGCCTCTAGAAATAATGCAAGCCTGAAACTCAAATACCTAGAAAGGTGAACTGAATCTTTGGGCCTCTAGAAACAATGCAAGCCTGAAATTGAAATACCAAGAAAGGTGAACTGAATCTTTGGGCCTCTACAAATAATGCAAGCCTGAAATTGAAATACCTAGAAAGGTGACCTGAATCTTTGGGCCTCTAGAAAGATTTATTACCTCCTCAAGCAGCATCGAACAATTCCATGCGTGCACCACAAATCTATAGCAAGTTTGATCAGGATCTACTTTTCCAAATCAGAACTAGCTCTAGAGCAAGCAAGATCAATGATATGGCCGTGAGACAGAGAAAGAATGAACAAACTCACCCCTCTCGCGACCTCCCTGGTAGATGCGCCGCAGCCGCGCATGACAGAGGGAGAAAACCGACTGGTGAAGGGGGAGCGGGGCGACCTTCAAAGGTCAGAGGGAGAGGGCGGACGGAGTAGGGCGGCGGAGGCCGAAAGGAGAGGGCGGCCGGAGGAGAGAGAGGGCGAGCGCCGCTTGGGCGGGCGGCCCTATGGGGAACAGAGAGGAGTCGTGCGAGAGGGGGGGGGGAGCGATCTGGTCCGGACAGGTGAGATTTTTTTAGTTCTCTTTTAGTGGGCCCAGGATAACTAACGCAATTAGAACCTCTCCACCGGGCTAGTTTTTTAGCTGGGTTAGAGCAAACTAGCTCAAACTAACCCCTCTTGTTTCTATAATTTGAGGCTATTTCAACCCAAACTAGCTCTAACTCAGGGATCCAAACAAAGAGGAGTGTTACTGTACATGCTACAGTGTGGACCGTAGCACATTGTTTTTTATGGCCATATCACCACATTATTATTTTCTACTGCGGGTTCACTGGGCTACCGTGGTTCGCATGGCTGGTTCACTGGGCTGCCGTGGTCCGCACTCCTCCGACCTGAGTAGTACTCCCTCCGTTCCTAAATATAAGTCTTCATAGATATTTCACTGTGGACCACATATGGATGTATATAGATGCATTTTATGTGTAGATTCACTCATTTTGCTCCGTATGTGGTTCATAGTGAAATCTCTCCAAAGACTTATATTTAGGAACGGAGGGAGTAGTATAGTACTAGTATATACCGCATCATTCTTTGCTCCTTCTTACTACTCCGACATGTGGGAGAGCCAGCATCCGGGTCGACGTGTCATGCACCAGATTAGAGCACGGAACGGAAGGGGGGCATCACCCCGGTAGGAGCGCCAGTAATTCATGACTATGGTGAGTGGTCATATCACAAGTCTTTCCAGCAGTAACGCGCCGCCAAATCGCACAGCCCCACTCGCTCACCCTCCTCACCTCTCTGTCAAACCACCTACCCGAAAACTGCCGCGCGTACTGCCCAGGAAAAGCCCCGCCCTCAACTTTTAACTACGTGAAAATAGTTCAAGCTTGTTCGTTCTATATAAATACAGTACTTACTGTATGTTTATTCGCCCGTGGGGTTGTTCAATGAATGGAGGGGCGGGGAGCACAAGTGAACAATACTACCTCTGTCCGGGTTTATTGGTTCCCATTGTATTTCGTGCCAAATTTTTACCATAGATTAAAGTAAGAAAATGTTCACGCATGTCACCAAACATTATATTTTTCAAAACTATGTTCAAATATGAATCCAATGAGTTAATTTTTCTTGACATGCATTAACATTTTGTTAGTTAAATCTTTAGTCAAAATTTGGCACAAACTATAAAAGGGACCTATAAACCAGGACGGAGGTAGTACTGTAGTAGTAGTAAGTAGGAGTCGTAGAGTAGTCACCTTAAATAGAGAGTTTCTTTTCTTTATTGCCACGTACACAAATTGAAACGCTTGTTGTGGAGAGAAAAAAGATATTCACTCCCCTATATATGGACGCAGGGGCCTGAGTGCTTGCTTTACTTGGGTTGCTCTCTTCATTCTCTCACCCTCTCCAGATATAAACAAGACAGCAGTAGCGACATTTTCTCTCTGCTCACCGCTGGTCACAGATCCGGCCGGATCCCTTCGGCCGGTGTGTGTAGAGGACTAAAAGGTGCATCGTTCACGTGGTCATCGCCGCCGAGGGAGGAAACCCACAGCTGCCGGAGGGGCCCGATCATCTGCCCGTGCCGTTCTCTCCAGGTAGTACTGTAGTAGTAGTAAGTAGGAGTCGTAGAGTAGTCACCTTAAATAGAGAGTTTCTTTTCTTTATTGCCACATACACAAATTGAAACGCTTGTTGTGGAGAGAAAAAAGATAATCACTCCCCTATATATGGACGCAGGGGCCTGAGCGCTTGCTTTACTTGGGTTGCTCTCTTCATTCTCTCATCCTCTCCAGATATAAACAAGACAGCAGTAGCGACATTTTCTCTCTGCTCACCGCTGGTCACAGATCCGGCCGGATCCCTTCGGCCGGTGTGTGTAGAGGACTAAAAGGTGCATAGTTCACGTGGTCATCGCCACGAGGAGGAAACCCACACCACGGAGGGGCCCGATCCTCTGCCGTGCGCTCTCTCTCCGACATAGCGCCCGGCTCGAGGTCCTCCGACCCTTCTTCCTCCCTGCCAGATTGTCCTCAGATTCGACCTGCCGCCGACATCCCGCGACCCTCGGTATAAGTTCTTGAAAGCGGCCTTGCTCTCTGCCTCAGCTCCCCGTGTCTCTGATGTGCATCTTTTTCTACTCCCATCAGCTCTTCCAATGCCACCTAAATTGTTAGTATTATTAGAGGTAAAGCTACTTCATGCATTCGAATCTAGGGCTTTGTTCAAACAACGAAGAAAGGGGGGAAAGTTGTAGCATGAATCTAGGACTTGATTCAAAGAGGAAATAATATGGTAAAAGTAGTAGAGACTGGATACCCAACTGGTCTCTTGGTTGAAAAGGGAAATAATGGGAAAACGCAGTACAAACTGGATAAGGAATAGATCTATTATTGGTTGAAAAAAGGATAGAAAGTGGCGGCTGGTGGACAAGTCAACAGAGTATGTCCAGGATTAGATTTGCTGCCATCACATAGTAAAAGGTCTCCAGGATTAGATTTGCTGCCCTCACATAGTAAAAGGTCTCGTGATTAGATTTGCTGCCTCACATAGTAAAAGGTCTCGAGATTAGATTTGCTGCCCTCACATAGTAAAAGGTCTCAGGATTAGATTTGCTGCCCTCACATAGTAAAAGGCCTCCAGATTAGATTTGCTGCCCTCACATAGTAAAAGGTCTCGTGATTAGGTTTGCTGCCCTCACATAGCGTGAACAAGCTCGGCATCACCACTTTATGCCTCCTTGTAGGTACATTGTGCCGATGCGCCCACCGTCGCATGTCCTTATACCAACCTTTTGCTTTTTTTTTATGGGTAAACCAACCTTTTCTCTGTAAGGGCGCATGTAAAATGAAGCGATCACACTGTTACCTTAGGGACATGTCCAACCAAAGTGTTATTGTTAATCTAATGCCTCCAAAGATAAGATGCAATTAAACTGTGTTACAAATGGCACTCCCGCTGTTTTCCCCAAGATGATAAGTAAGTTGCTCCTTTACGCTCTTTGAGTGTCCTGGTGTCCCCACGGTCCCATGCCCTTAAACCAACTCTTTAGTTGCTATTGATTTATCGTGTCCGTAAATAAGCAATGCCACCATTAAAGTAATCCCATATCTGAGGAATCTCATTGTTGATCGTAATGCTTCTGGTAACATGAAGCATTGCTGACGTTTTAAAATTTCTACTGTCCTTGCGTGATTGCCATGAACATAATTAAGATGCTTCTTTCCATTTTGTATATGTTTCATATATTCTTATTGACCAGCAACTGTTTACTTTCTATCATTTTGTGCAGACAGGGATATCCATTTCACCTTGTTGCTATTGTGACCTTTTGGTGAACTGCACAAAACACTTTTTTTGGAATGAGTGTCTTGTGCAGTTCAACTAAAATGTCACGTGGGCAACATCTCTCAATTTTGGTGGAACTGCACAAAATGGTTAAACTAAAGTGAAACCATGCTCTCATGTCTCCTTGTTTGTGCTATGCAAACATGCTGTGCAAACATGAATACTCTACTACAGATGTTGTGACGGTCAAGAGCAACATCTCTCAATTTTGGTGGAACTGCACAAAATGGTACAACTAAAGTGAAATCATGCTCTCATGTCTCCTTGTTTGTGCTATGCAAACATGCTGTGCAAACAAGAATCCTCTACTACAGATGTTGTGACGGTCAAGAGCATTCGCCAAGTTCTTCGATTGTATGACATGGCTAGCCAAGATGGATTTAATCCCGATATTCACTTTATCAAAAGGGTCTAATGGGTTGGTTCTGAATCTTGCAAGCTGGGAATCAGTGAGATGTGTAGGCATCTTTGTTGTACTTATTATTTGAATCTTATTTGTTGGTTCTGAATCTTGCAAGCTGGGAATCAATGAGACGTTTAGGCATCTTTGTTGTACTTATTATTTGGATCTTATTTGTTGGTTTTGAATCTTGCAAGCTGGGAATCAATGAGATGTGTAGGCATCTTTGTTGTATTTATTATTTGGATATTATTTGTTGGTTCTGAATCTTGCAAGCTAGGAAACACGACATGATGATGCAGAGGACAGCAACCATAACAAACAATTCAAACTTGGTAGTATTATCTTTGTGAAAGTGCGACAAATGTGTTGATCGTAAAAGGCCCCGAGAATAATAATTCTAATTGTTGTGCATGTTGATCCCGTGGCACTCGATAGAACGAGCCAATGCATTGCTTGTTTTAAGTATAAATTTCTATTAAAGCTAATTAAATTTAAGTAAAGTGACCACTAACTCCTGTTATTACAAGACCAATACAGACCCGCCGTGAACCGACGTGTGGTCGAGTAGGTTTCTTAATGGAGGCGCTTGAATGCACCGAGGGTGCATCTTCGCGGGCGTGCAGCGGATAAGGGAGGGTAGTAACTGTTGTCGCCAGTACACACTCAGCTTCTCGTTGAATCCAGTTCCCCAAGAGCTGAAAACGAATCGCCGCCGCCGCCTACACACTCGCTCACTCAAGAGCAAGTACAATGAGCTGAGTCAAGGGCTATAATGCATAAACTAGTATATTTCTGCTTAGTTGGAGGAAAGAGAAGAGGAGAGAGAAGGTAAGCGGGCTCTTCGTGAAGAGCTAGCTCTAGCACGTGCTCCTAGGCACTTTGTGAGAATGAAAGGTGGGCCACATAATAAAAACATAGTACACTCTTTTGATCTACTATTGTACATGTTGACTATAAGATGGGCTGTAGATGACATGGCACTGGCTTATAGCCAGCAGCTGGCTATACTATTAACCATGCTCGAAGAGACTCCAATGGCGATCCGAGGGGTTAGACTGCTGGATATGGACTTCAGCAAGGAGTTAGTTCGCCGTTCAGTCCTATGGCTGCACCAAGTTGAATGTGATGTACACCAACGATACGGACTCGGTGAAGCTCTGCCTTGCCTCAGTCCTATGGCTGCACCAGGTTCTGGAGCATTCGCCCGTTTCATCGGCAGCACCGACTGCACCTTCGCTACGGTGGAGAGAAGGAAGAACGCGATGATTCGACCATCTGGTGCAACAAGCTTGTCGACATCCAGAAGCAATACAAGATCATCAGCAACGGGCAGGAGAAGGACTCTGTGGTTGACCTCGCTGAGACCATCATCGACCCTTGATACGCCAACATGAAAGAAGACGACCTGAACACGTGGGAGGTACCTCTGAATCTAGCCTACATAACCTATGCGGCCAAGGACGCATACGCATGCTACGACATGTACAGGCAGATCTTGGAGATGAGGGCGTGTCTGCTTCCCGTAACCAACGAGTACAAGGACAGCCGCAGCGTCATGATCAAGCATGCCAGGAAGGTCTAGATGTTGTACTTCATCTGTTTATAAGCACCTTTATCATCTGAGTGTTTCATGCATTAGCCTATGTGTCGTAATTATCTGTTTTGTCCGAAATATTTCTTTTAAGAACCCATAAACCTGATTGCTTTTTTAGTGGCTATTTGCTGATGTATGTAAACTAGTTCAATTGTCCGTAAAAAAACTAGTTCACTCGGCTGCCGTGCTTGGAATCTCCTTCCTCCCAACATATTACTCTCCTCAGGTGGACCCAGTAGGTCTCTGAATTTTCTCCCACTTTCTTTTTCGATGTAAATTGAGTTTTCTCCCAGTAATTTCCCCTAGAACCAACTCAACTGTCCCACGTCTAGCCTAAAAAATAATAATACCCCACGTACTATTAACTCATCAAATTAAAATGGTATTTTATTTCGTAAGTTGAAAGTTCTTACAAAATAATAATAATAATTGTTTATATATAACTTGCCAAGTTAACTCCTAGTGATTGCGCACATAAGCTTGCAAAGATTTTACTGACGTGCAATCATGTGTTTATGTTTTTATAACATTTCTCCGTCTAGCCCAACATGATATTTTCACCCAGCCCAGCAAGTCTGCGGTTTTCGAGAAAAATGCAAATGGGATTTAAATGGGCTGCATACATGCTACATCATTGTTTCACCCAGCCCACCAAATGGACTAAAAAACAAATGGACTGGCTGACATGTGGGCCAATAGGTCGAAGCCTAAGAAGGCATTGGATTTACATCCAACGGCCGCATTCTTCTTCAATCTCTTGTCTTCTTCCCCAGCGCTGCCGGAACCGGCCGCTCCAAATTTCCTTGGCGTCGATGGCGTTGTTTTGTGCTCCTCAACAACGCTACCCGCCGACAGCCAGGCCATCCCTCCACTCCGCACCTCCTGTTATTCTCTGCCGAGTGTAGGCCCACCCCACACCAACCAGTCAAGTTTCCCACCTCTCCGTCTGCGACTCCACTGCCTCGCCTTCCCCATGTCCGGTCGTTCGATGCAGGGCCTTGCCATCGTCCATCGCCTCGGTGCGCTTTCGGCGGCGTGGTCAACATCGAGAGTCATCGGAAGAGGATCAGATGTGGAGAGCTCGACGGCTGGGACCCACGAGGTCCATGGTCGCACGCAAGGAAAGTTCCTCCTTATTACGCCTTTGCGTGGGAAGGGCTTCAGATTTCGCGAAAAACGCCCCCCCCGCCGACAGGTCGGACCCACCAGCTATATCTTCGCACGCACCAAAAAATCAATACCCCCTGCTAGCTGGGACCCACCATAGTGGGTGGCTGACTTATGGGCCTATTAAGTTGACGAGGACGGAGGGCTTTGTCAAGTTAGTCAATATGAACGATTCTAGCTCCAAAGGACCGTCACGATGTCCATCCAATGGCCATAGTGCTTCTTCAACCTCTGGTCTTCTTGCTCCAGCCGCCAAAGCAGCGCCGGTCGTGCCGCGTGCTCCTGCCTCTCGTGGTCGGCTGTGATGCCGCGGAGGCCTCACCGCCCCCTACTACTCCCACCGCTGGCCCAGGGTATCCCTCTACTCACCCACACCCCCTGTTATTCTGCGGCGACAGCAGCCTCACGCCGCAGCCGAATCAGTGAACCCTCATACTCCTCTCCGCGTGGGCATCCACTGTCGTGTCTTCCCCGGATCCTCGTCGTCCCCTTCCTAGGCCTCGCCGTCGTCCACCACCTTGGTACTCTCGGCGCGGCGTGGTCAATGTGGTCAACGACCGACTTCCATCGGAAGAGTACTGTACGTGGAGAGGCCGACAGCTAGGTCCAAGGCCACATCCCATTTTTTTTTGTGATTTGCCAAGTAAGTCGCTTTGTCAGGCCTGTTAGGCTGCAAATCTTTCAAGACGAGGAGAGCTTCATTCGTCTTGCCGAGAAAATGGCCTATCAGTAATGAGAAATGGGCTGTACATTTTTAAAACACATCAAACCGGCAATTAGTTTCAAATATCTTTTTTTCATTTCGAGATTTTAAATTAAATTAATTTTTATGTGTGGACAATTTGTTGGATTTTATATTGATATACATTTATTTTTAAAATCAGTTTGAATGTGAGTCGAACTTTCGGAATTAAAAATAGTTCGGACCGCACAGAAATATGCAAAATTTCGTATAATTTTTTAACCATGGCCACAATATGGGCCGTAATGCTAACAAAAAGAATATGGGCTCCAAACAAAACCTTAAGAATTAGCAAATGGGCTGTAAATTATTAGAAATAATGGCAGATGGGATGTATGATGTTTTCCACAAATTTGAGGCTTTCCTAAAAACAGGTTGACGCACAAGCAGTGACTGTTGGATGGCCATCCAACTGCCGTCGTGCTTCTTCAATCTCTGCTCTTCCTGCTCCAGCCGCTCAAACAAGCACTGGCGGGACTCCCTGCTCCCTCCTCCCCGCGGCCGGCTGTGCTGCCGCGCAGGCCTCACCGCCCCACCGTACTCCCATCGCTGGCCTAGCCATCCTCTACTCACCCACACCGTTGTTATTCTCCGTGACGGCAGACGAACCAAGAAACCCTCGTTCATCAGATTCCATCCGCGTGGGAAACAATCTGCGGTGTCTTCCCTGCCTCCGTGTCGTTCCCTTCCTAGGCCTCACCGTCGTCCACCGCCCTGGTGCTCTCGGCGCGGCCTGGTCAACGTGGTCAACGACCGACATGCATCTGAAGTGGACTATACATGGAGAGGCCGAAAGCTGGGTCCACGGCCGCACGCAAGGAAATGCCTCCTTATTACACGCAAAATAATGATTCCTCCACTTGACATCGGGGACCCACCGAAAGGGCCTCAGTATTTTGCCAAAAAAACGTTACCAGCGCTGATAGCTCGGACCCACCAGCTATATCTTCGCACGCAAGGAAGTGCCTCCTTATTACGCACAAAAAATGAATACTCCCCATTAGCTGGGACCCAAAGATAGTGGCAGGCTGACTTGTGGGCCTACTAAGTTGACGGGACGGAGGGCTTTGTCAACTTAGTCAATATGCACGATTCTAGCTCCAAAGGACTGTCGATGTCCATCCAACGGCCGTAGTGCTTCTTCAACCTCTGGTCTTCTTGCTCCGGCCGCCCAAACCAGCACCGGTCGTGCCTCGTGCTCCGCCTCCCGTGGCCGGCTGCGATGCGGCGGAGGCCTCACCGCCTCTACTACTCCCACCGCTGGCCAGGCCATCCTCTACTCACCCACACCCCTGTTATTCTGCGGCCGACGGTAGCCTCACACCGCAGCAAAACCGGTGAACCCTCGTACTCCTCTACGCGTGGGCATCCACTGTCGCGTCTTCCCCGGCTCCGCGTCGTCCCGTTCCTAGGCCTCGCCGTTGTCCACCGCCCTGGTGCTATCGGCGCGGCGTGGTCAACGTGGTCAAGGAACGGCTTCCATCGTACATTGACTGTACGTGGAGAGGCTGACAGCTGGGTCCACGGCCGCATCAAGGAAGTGCCTCCTTATTATACGCAAAATAATTATACCTCCACCTGACAGCAGGGACCCACCGGACGGGCCACCATATTTCACGAAAAAAACGTTTCCCCCCTGACTGCTCGGACCCACCAGCTACACCTTCGCACGCAAGGAAGTGCGTCCGGCCAAAAAAAAACGATTCGCCCCGATCCGCTGGGACCCATCAGCTACATCTTCACGAGCAAGGAAGTGCACGCGGTCGACCCACCGGTCGAGCGTGCGTGGCGTTGTCATTCGGTCGCGAACGTGTACTTACATACTTGTCGATGTAGAGGCGCGCACGTGTCGTAGATGTAGAGGCGCGCACATGTCGTAGTAGAGGCGCGCACGTAGCATGTACACGTACGTACTGCGGCGAGGGTGCAAGAAAGAAAATACGGCCACGTACATACATACAGGCAGGGTCTCGAACGCCTACTCGTGCATACGTACATGGCTGGGTCGGAACGGAGAAACAGCATCCTCGTCGTGTTCATGGGGAGCCAACCGGCTGGGTCGGAACGGAATGTGTGGTCGTGTTCATCGGGAGGGCTTGGACGGAACAGGCGATGGAAACGAGGCCTGGTGTACCGCACAACGGAGGAAACGGCCTTGTGTTCGACCGGCCACGTTGGATACGGGGTCCTGTTGATCGGCAGGGGCCTGGCGTACCGCAAAACGGAGGAAACGAACCTCCTATGGTCGAAATGGGGGTCCTGTTGATCGGGAGGGGTGTGGCGTACCGCAAAACGGAGGAGATGGACCTCCTACGGTCGAAACGGGGGTCCTGTTGATCGGGAGGGTGTGGCGTGCCGCAAAATGCATTTAAACGGACTTGTGTTGGGCGCCACGGTCGAAACGGGGGTGGGAGGGTGTGGCGTCGCAAAACGGGACTCCATGGGATACTGTTCATCTCCACCGTCGACCTCGTCCAGCCTCCACGGGCTACCGTCAACCTCCTCCACCTCCACGGGCTCCTATTCATCCAGCCTCCACCGCTACTCCACCGCCATCGCTCAACCACCGCTCCACGGCACCCCTCCACCGCTCTCTGCTCATCCAACCCTCCACACCACGGGTCCCGTTCAACCACCCTCCACGGCCACCCTCCACCGCTCATGCTCATCCAGCTCTCCACACCACGGGTTCCTGTTCATCCACAGCAACGCCACCGCCATTGCTCATCCAACCCCTCCCCCCAACGCCACTGCTCATCCCAGGCGGCATCGATCGGCTTCGCTAGCAGCGAGAGTGAAGGAATCGCCCATCGGGTTCGATTAATAGCCATCGATTGATCGCTTTCGGGTTCGATGAACGCGTAGCTGCGCAGGTCGCTCGCCGGGTTCGATTAGAGCCCAACGCCTCGCTTCGATTTGATTAGAGCTAACGCCGCACACACGCAGCAGCGTCGTCTGAGAAAATGCGACGCTCTCCCACCGTGAACGGAAACTCCCGAAATTTTCCTCCCCTCGCTTCTACCACGGTTTTTCCATCATGGACGGCCCAAAGAATGTCATGCAGCTGCGTCTCCGGCCCTCCCAGACGAAAAAGCCCATTTTCCATCATGATTTTTGTCATAGAAGTAGGAGCCCACCACATCTATGATGATACCGGGTTTTATCACAATTATCGTCATTGAAGTGTCATATGTATGACAGAAAAAATTTCGTTCGGCCCAAAATGTCACGGATGTGTCTTTTTTTTTAGTGTCGGCCCAGTCGACGAGGAAGTCGTCCATCGCTTGTGACTTGCTGGCGGTATGAGGCTGGTAGTAGATGGTGTAGGGGGCCAAATCTATGGCCCATTTGGCCACTCGGCCCGAAGCATCTCGGCTTCCAATGATCTCGGCCAGTGGAGCTGTGCATACCACAGTGATTGGGTGCTCTTGAAAATACGGCTTCAATTTCTTGGCGGCAAAGTGCACGTTGTAGCACATCTTCTGGTATTGGGGGTAGTTTTGTTTGGAGGCCGACAGCACTTCACTCATGTAATACACCGGTCTCTGGACTGGTGGTGCCTTGCCTTCCTCCTTGCACTCTACCACGATGACTGTGCTGACCACTCGGCTGGTGGCGGCGCAGTAGAGGAGCATGGGCTCCTTAGGAGTCGGAGCCGCCAGGACAGGTGGAGTAGTCAACATCTTTTTGAGCTGGAGAAAAGCTTCATCCACCTTGTCGTTCCACTCGTAAAAAGTGGTTTTCTTCATGAGCTGGTACAGGGGAAGAGCCTTCTCTCCCAGCCGACCGATGAAACGGCTGATGGACGCCAAACAACCAGTGAACTTCTGCACATCCAGCAGTCGGGTGGGTACTTCCATCCTCTCAATGGCCTTGATCTTCACAGGGTTGCACTCTATGCCGCGTTCTGAGACCAGGAATCCAAGAAGCTGGCTGGCTGGAACTCCGAAGACGCATTTCTCTGGGTTGAGCTTGATTTGAAACCGGCGTAGGTTCTCAAAGGTCTCCTTGAGGTCTTCTAGCAGCGTTCCACGCGTCTCCGTCTTCACCACGGCATCGTCCACGTAAACATGGGCGTTTCTGCCGAGTTGCTTGAGGAGGCACATCTGCATGCAACATTGAAACGTGGCACCGGCATTCCTCAAGCCGACGTCATGGCCAAGTAGCAAAAGGCTCCAAATGGTGTGATGAAGGCGGTCTTCAGTCTGTTGGCCGGGTTCAGCTTGATCTGGTGATATCCTGAATATGCATCCAAGAAACTCAACAGCTCGCATCCGGCTGTGGAGTCTATCACTTGGCCGATTCTCGGCAAAGTGAACGGGTCCTTGGGGCATGCTTTGTTGAGGCTGGTGTAATCAATACACATGCGCCACTGCTTGTTTTTCTTTGGCACAAGGACCGGGTTGGCCAGCCACTCTGGAAAGAACACCTCCATGATGAAGCCGACTGCTAGCAGCCGGGCTATCTCTTCTCTAATGACTCTTCTCTTCTCTTCTGACAGGCGGTGCAAGGGCTGCCTGACCGGCTTGGCATCTGACCGGACATGTAACTTGTGCTCGGCGAAATCCGTTAGAACACCGGGCATGTCTTTGGGGGACCGTGCAAAGATGTCCCGATTCTCACGGAGGAAATCGACGAGCTCGCTTTCCTATTTGCTGTCGAGGTTTGCACCTATGACAGCGTACCTCTCCGGTTGCTCCGGGTCCAAGGGTATCTTCTTTGTTTCTTTGGCTGGCTTGAATGAGCCCTCGGCTTCCGACTCCTTGGGATCGGGCGACATCTCTGACTGCTTGCCTGCCATCGCCACAACCCGGTCGAGGAGCCGCTTCTCGGCTGCGATCACGAGGGACTCGTCCAACCGACTGCTCTCAGCTGTGCAGGCGGATGACTTCTTGTAGTCGCAGGCTATGGTCAGAATCCCCTTAGAACTCGGCATCTTCATCTTGAGGTAGGCATAGTGGCGGACTGCCATGAACTTGGCCAGAGCAGACCGGCCAAGCAGTGCATGGTATGGGCTCTCAAAGTCCACCACTTCAAACCAGACTGGCTCTCGGCGGAAGTGATCTTTGTCTCCAAAGAGGACGTCTATCTGGATCTTGCCGGTCGGTGAGCAGGAAAGGCCAGGAACTATGCCATGGAATACAGTCCGGTTGGACTGAAGCTGCCTTTGTTTGATTCCTAACTTCTCCATGGTATCTTTGTACAGGATGTTAATGCTGCTGCCGCCATCTATCAGAACTCGGGAGAAGCGAGCAGCTCGCCTATTTGTGGCAAAGGTGGCATCCAAAACCAGGGCATAGGAGCCGGGGTTGGGCATCACTTCCGGGTGGTCGGCTCTGCTCCAATTGATGGGCTTCTCGGACCAATGCATGAACTCTGGGGTCTCTGATCCTACCGCATTTACTTCTTGTTGCTGCAGCCGCCTGCTGTGCCGGTCATAGGCCACGCTGGTGAACACACATAAGCTCCGTGCTCTTCTGGATACTCGTCTTGTATGGCTCCGACTGGTATGACCGCCGGCTGCTGGGGCGGAGGAGGAGGCGGCTGCCCAGCAGGCGGAGGAGGCAAGAGGCCGTCTCCCTTGGGGATCCTGGTGAGCCAATGGCACTTCCGAGTGGTGTGGTTGGACGGCTTCGCACCACTATGGAATTTGTAGGGTATATCCATACTCTGCTCGTATGAGAAAGCCGACAACCAATTGGGCTTGCCGCCCTTCTGACGCTTGGACGGAGGCTGCCCTTCTGGCTGCTGGTCTTCGACTGTCGCCACCTGCCGGCTTGCGGAAGCCGGCTGCATGGCCTTGCACTTGTTGTCACTTGGTTGTTGGCGCCGACTGGTGTCACCAGCCGGGGTTCGGGGAGCATGAGGGGCCACTTTGCCAGACGCATCTACTTGGATCTCCGCCTTCATGGAGGAGTCGGCCGTGGCGTATTTGTCGGCTATGATCAGCAGCTCGTCGAGGTTCGCGCGCTCGTCGCAGAGAAGTCGGTGCTTGAGGAGGGTGCCTTCTCGGCACCCGGCGGTGAAGTACTCGATGGCCTGCACCTCATGCACGCCTTTGCAAGAGTTGCGGAGCTCGGCCCAGCGCGTGAGGTAGTCGCGATTCGACTCGTTGGGGCCTAGCATGCACAAGGAAAGTTGGCGAAGTTTGGGCGGCCGCTTGTACGTGCTGGTGAAGTTGCGGACGAAGGCCTCGGTGAAGTCGACCCAACTGTTGATGCTGCGGGGCTTCAGACTGTTCAGCCATGTCCGGGCTGTGCCCTGGAGCATGAGCGGAACGTATTTCATAGCAACGCGCTTGTTGCCGTTTGATATGCTGACGGCTGTGGAGTAGTCGACCAGCCAGTCCTCCGGCTTCACGGAGCTGGTGTATTTGGGCGTGTCTCTTGGGAGCGTGAACCCTTTGGGGAAGGGCTTGTCTTGAATGCGGGGGCCGAAACATGGCGGACCCAACTCATCTTCCTCTTCTAGCGCCAGGAACCGATGGAGACGGTCGATCCGGTGGTGGGCATCGTTCTCTCCGACTCCCACTCGGCGGCCAAGGCGGTCGCTGAGTGTCAGCTGATCAACACGCGGCGGGGAGACGCGCCTTTCCCTGCGAGGAGGAGGAGGCAGACAGTCATCCCGTCGTTCCACAGCTCTTGGGCGGCCATCTTGGTCGCGCTCTATGGTGATGCGAGTCCGACTGCGGCTGGCAGCCGGCTCCTTGTCTCTTCTTTCGCGGACGCCACCAGTCAGCGTCCGAGATGTCGCGCCTTGATCTCGGCGTGGAGGCAGATCATCGTTTTTGTCAGTGTGGCGCCTCAGTGCGGCAGCCGGCCTCGTGCTGCTCGGCAGCCGCGTCGAGGAGCCGTTGGACGCGCTCCGCCATCTGGCGACGTTCTTCGCCCTCGAATTTGTCCAGCTCTTCTATTGTCGCCTGGGCAGCTCGGATGTTTTCTGCAGGCGTGGCATAGGCGGGGGGATCTGCCCCGAACAGGTTGGCGATGGCCACGCCGCGCTGCTGGACTGTGCCAAGGCGGCTGGGCCCAGCTGGAGGCGGCATGCCGCCCACAGCGCGGTCCATCTCGCGCTGATAGGCTTCCGACACGCGTCTCATGCTGGCTAGCCTCTTGGTGCCCTAGACGATCTAGATGCGGCGTGCTTCCAGCACCTCGGCATCGGCGTCTTCTGGAATGGGCGCCGTCAGGTCTTGCAGTGCCGCGTCGAGCGGGTTGTGAGCACCTCCGCCAGAGTGCTTGCCGTGACTGATGACAAGCACTTCCGTGACAGTGCTGCCGCAGCTCTCCGCGCGAGGGAGCGGCTCGTCGTAGACCACCATGTTGGTGGGGAACGCGTCAAGCGACGCAGTGTCGGAGTCGACCAACATCGGGTCGGTGGAGCCTACAGACTCCAGGTCCACAGCTGGCTCGCTGGTGACGTGGAGTTGATCGAGGAGGCCCGCGAGTCGGCTCTCGGGGCTGTCTATGCCCGCGTCGTACGCGGGTTCGCCGGAGAGGTGGACCTCGCCAATGAGATCAGCGAGGCAACTTGCTGCGCAGGCGACTTCCACGTTGTGCAGCATGTCAGCGCAGACTCCGTCTGGTGTGCCGGGCTGGCTGTGCTCGCCATGGAGGATGAGGGTTCCCGTCCAGAACAGGTCTCCGTACGATGGTGCACCTCGCCCCACGGTGGGTGCCAAATGTCGGGGGTTGGGTGTGACATATGCCAATGGATGGCTTATCATGGTGGGAGCGAGTAGAACGTCGCCGGTGCCCGGAAGCGGGATGAGGCATAGACACAAATGCCGGCATATTTTACCCAGGTTCGGGGCTCTCCTAGGAGATAACACCCCTAGTCCTGCTCTGCGGGGTCTCCGCATGATCACTAAGGCTCAAGTGAGTACAAAGGTGCTCCTTGAGCTGTATGCTAGAGGTAGGAGAAGGCAAGGCTAGCTCTCTCCTTCCTTTATGGTCTGGTGTAGTTCTAACAGGTTCGGAACCCTTTGCATGGGTGCCCCGGGGGGTTTATATAGGCCTACCCCCCAGGGGTACATTGGTAATCTTGTAGGGTGTAGGACCCGGCTGTCAGCGTCACTACAAGAAATATGTCAACTAGTGACCTTCTGTCAGTGACCTCGGAAGAATTGGTCATAGATCTATGACCATTTCAGACCAATTGGTCAAAAGTTGTTCGGGGGGCTCCAAACCCTAAACTATAACGACCATTTTGGTCAGAAAGGTTGTAATTTCCTTACATGAAATGGTCATAAAGCAGATAGCACTGGTCCGCTGCCTTATTTTTGGCTGATCATGACCAATATAGATGGTCATAACCTTGTAAATTGTGGTGGGTTGCTATGACTAGGCGCCACCTCATCAGTTTTGCCTATGTGTCATGTCCATGTGGCAGTTTTTGCCCTAGGTTGTGAAGCAACCTATATTTCTATCATTCCCAAAATTCCCAAAAAAATCTCATAAATTCTTTGGGTCATATCTTCGTCAAATATGTAAAAAACCTTCCTTGCCTAGTTCAAAACTAATTCAAAAATATTCCTTTTCCTATTTTGTTCAGAAAAACACTTTGTGAAGGAGTACCACTTTGGCATGTCCAAATCGTATCCATTTTCTACAGTGCTTTCCTATGCCCAAATAACCATCCTCCACCAAATGCCAGCTCAATCCATTCATTATTTTGAGCCCAGCTTCAACATTCGTATTTATGTCCAATGTGGTACTTTGCAAAGCAAGTACCACCTAGGCTCCTCCTTTTGAGCTGAAATTTTGTGAAGACGGTCTTCTTAGTAACTGATCATCCTCAGCCAAAACTCACGCCCATTAGCCATGCGTGTTTCCCGTACCGCTAATCAAACACTGGGCTACTTATTCATGTTTGAGCATCGATCTGTCTCCTCGTGAGAATCTTATGTTGTGATTTTCTTCCTAGCAACTACCTGGGGAGTGCCCAACCCACTAGACATGCCTAGGCCACCCAGAACACATGGCAACCCCACGGTCACGCGGTGACCACACGGCGGGCATGCGAGTCTACCGCTCTAGAGTTGGGGCCCTCGGCCACCGTCCAAACCTCGACGTATCGCCACCAAACCATGTATTTATTATTAAATAGGTACTTATGTAACTAGAAATGATTTTTGGAAAAAATAAATAGCAAACTATGAGGCAACTGCAATTCAAATTTGACCCGCTTCCTGCTGAGTCGGCGGGAATTTGTCTTTTTCACCAGAGGTGGATCAAAACTTCTGACACCCAACCATTTTGTCAATTGTGCATTGAATATGGCCTAGTATTTTAGAAAATTGATTTGGTCCAATTTCGCAACAAATATATTGTAGGTCCTTCAAAAAACTCATTTTAGGCACTCGGAAAATGGAAAAAGAATTTTCTATGCAAAGAAAATGAAAACTTACTTAGGCAACATTGTTTGGAATTCCAAGATGCACTCTTGTGCACAATATGAGATCATTTGAACAAACTATGCCATGAATGTGGCCATAAGATTGATCATTTCGCTTGAAAGCCATGAATCTTCATGCATTATAGCTCATTTCTGAGAACATTTTTTTTAAAATAACTACCATATTGCAAGTTTATTATTTTTTCTGGAAACTTGGTCACATATGATGACACAATTTGGAGGTTTTCCAATTTCTTGATTTTTTTTGAATTTTTTATGCCCGTTTCAAAATGCGGTCAAAACGACGGGCTTGACCGTTCCTAGCTAGTGGTTCAATCTTGGAAAACTTTTGATGTTTCTCTGATTAAATAGATACTTATGTACCTAGAAATGAGTTTTGAAAAAAATAAAAATCAAACTATGAGGCAGCTGCAGTTCAAATTTGACCCGCTTCCTACTGAATTGGCGGGAATTTGTCTTTTTCACGAGAGGTGGATCAAAACTTTTGGCACCCAACCATTTTGTCAATTGTGCATTAAATATGGCCTAGTATTTTAGAAAATTGATTTGGTACAATTTTGCAACAAATATATGGTAGGTCCTTCACAAAAAAACCTCATTTCGGGCACTCGAAAAATGGAAAATGAATTTTCCGTGCAAAGAAAATGAAAGCTCCCTTCGGCAACATTGTTTGGAATTCCAAGATGCACCCTTGTGTACGATATGAGATCATTTGAACAAACTATGCCATGAATGTGGCCATAAGATTGATCATTTGGCTCGAAAGCCATGAATCTTCACGCATGATAGCTCATTTCTGAGAACACTTTTTTAAAATAATTGTTGTATTACAAGTTTATATTTTTTTGTAACTTGGCCACATATGATGAAACAATGCGAAGGTTTTCCAATTTTTTGATTTTTTTTTGAATTTTTATGACCATTTCAGAATGCGGTTAAAACGGCGGGAATGACCGTTCCTAGCTAGTGGTTGAATCTTGGGATTTTTTTGGTGTTTCTATGATTAAATAGATACTTATGTACCTAAAAATGATTTTTGGAAAAAATAAAGAGCAAACTACGAGGTAGCTACAGTTCAAATTTGACCCGCTTCCTACTGAATCGACGGGAATTTGTCTTTTTCACGAGAGGTGGATCAAAACTTTTGGCACCCAACCATTTGGTCAATTGTGCATTAAATATGTCCTAGTATTTTAGAAAATTGATTTGGTACAATTTTGCAACAAGTATATGGTAGGTCCTTCACAAAAAAACCTCATTTCGGGCACTAAAAAAATGGAAAATGAATTTTCGTGCAAAGAAAATGAAAACTCCCTTAGGCAACATTGTTTGGAATTCCAAGATGCACCCTTGTGCACAATATGAGATCATTTGAACAAACTATGCCATGAATGTGGCCATAAGATTGATCATTTTGCTTGAAAGCCATGAATCTTCACGCTGATAGCTCATTTCTGAGAACACTTTTTAAATTAATTACTGTATTACAAGTTTATTAGTTTTTCTGGAAACTTGGTCACACATGATGACACAATGCGGAGGTTTTCCAATTTTTTTGATTTTTTTTATTTTTTATGCCCGTTTCAAAATGTGGTCAAAACGGCGGGAATGACCGTTCCTAGCTAGTGGTTGAATCTTGTAATTTTTTTGGTGTTTCTCTGATTAAATAGATACTTATGTACCTAGAAATGATTTTTGGAAAAAATAAAGAGCAAACTACTAGGTAGCTACAGTTCAAATTTGACCCGCTTCCAGCTGAATCGGCGGAAATTTGTCTTTTTCACGAGTGGTGGATCAAACTTTTTGCACCCAACCATTTGGTCAATTCTGCATTAAATATGTCCTAGTATTTTAGAAAATTGATTTAGTACAATTTTGCAACAAATATATTATAGGTCCTTCACAAAAAAACTCATTTTGGGCACTCGAAAAATGGAAAATGGATTTTTCGTCCAAAGAAAATGAAAACTTCCTTAGGCAACATTGTCTGCCATTCCAATATGCACCCTTGTGCACAATATGATATCATTTGAACAAACTATGTCATGAATGTGGCCATACGATTGATCATTTGGCTTGAAAGCCATGCATCTTCACACTTGATAGCTCGTTTCTGAGAACACTTTTTTTTTTAAATTGCCGTATTACAAGTTTATAATATTTGCTGGTAACTTGGTCACATATAATAACACAATGCGAAGGTTTTCCAATTTTTTGATTTCTTTTTAATTTTTTATGCCCGTTTCAAAATGCGGTCAAAACGTCGGGAATGACCGTTCCTAACTAGTGGTTGAATCTTGGAATTTTTTTGGTGTTTTTCTGATTAAATAGATACTTATGTATCTAGAAATGATTTTTCAAAAAAAATAAAGAGCAAACTACGAGGTAGCTACATTTCAAATTTGACCCGCTTCCAGCTGAATCAGCGGAAATTTGTCTTTTTCACGAAAGGTGGATCAAAACTTGTTACACTCAACCATTTGGCCAATTGAGCATTAAATATATCCTAGTATTTTATAAAATTGATTTGGTACAATTTTGCAACAAATATATGGTTGGTACTTCACAAAAAAACCTCTTTTCGGGCACTCGAAAAATGGAAAATGAATTTTTGGTGCAAAGGAAATAAAAACTCCCTTTGTCAATTGTTTGAAAATCCAAGATGTAAACTTGTGCAAAATATGATATCATTTAAACAAATATTTGATAGGACTTTCACAAAAAAACTCATTTTGAGCACTGTAAAATGGAATGAATTTTTTTATCTTGAATCGATCACGACCAATTTATATGGTCATAAGGTGAAAGTGCAACTATCCCTAGGTGGTTTTGGTAATTCATAACAACATATAGCTCATTGAGCTAATGCTATTCCAAGATGAACATTTCAGGAAAGCTCAATGAATGGCATTGCATGGATCATGAAAGTGGATCCCTCAAAATGCTAATGACAAAGGATTGGCTCAAGCTCAAAAGCTCAAGACTCTTCATTTTATATTTTAGTGATTCAAGATCACATTGAGTCTATAGGAAAAGCCAATACTATCAAGGCGGGATGAGGTGTTGCTTAATAAGCCTCTTGCTTCATGTGCTTAGTGATATGCTCCAAAACCCTCAGCTACTTTCTCACATCCACATATGACCTAAACCTAAAGCCAAAATCGGTCTCACTGATTCTTCCTATCCGGCGCCACCGATTCCAAATGTCATAGCCACTGCCACAAACCCTAGGCAAATCGGTTCTACCGATAGGGATCTCGGTCTCACCGAGATGGGATTTAATCTCTCTGCTTCCTCTTCGAACTTTTCGGTCTCACCGAAGAGCGGATCGGTCCCACCGAGATTGCAATGTAAACTTTCTGCTTCCTTCGTAATGTTTTGGTCCCACCGAAAGAGCGAATCGGTCCCACCGAAGTTTACTCGACCAACTCTCCGTTAGCTAATTACCAAAATCGGTCTCACCGAGTTTGTGTAATCGGTCTCACCGAGATTACGTTATGCCCTAACCCTAACCATATCGGTCCTACCGAGATGCAAGCCAGTCCCACCGAAAACCCTAACGGTCACTAGGTTTACTAAAATCGGTCTGACCGAGTTTGTTGATTCCGTCCCACCGAGATTGGTAAATTGTGTGTAACGGTTAGATTTTGTGTGGAGGCTATATATACCCCTCCACGTCCTCTTCATTCGTGGAGAGAGCCATCAGAACAAACCTACACTTCCAACTTACCATTTCTGAGAGAGAGCCACCTACTCATGTGTTGAGACCAAGATATTTCATTCCTACCATATGAATCTTGATCTCTAGCCTTCCCCAAGTTGCTTTCCACTCAAATCTTCTTTCCACCAGATCCAAATCCTATGAGAGAGAGTTGAGTGTTGGGGAGACTATCATTTGAAGCACAAGAGCAAGGAGTTCATCATCAACGCACCATTTGTAACTTCTTGGAGAGTGGTGTCTCCTAGATTGGCTAGGTGTCACTTGGGAGCCTCCGACGAGATTGTGGAGTTGAACCAAGGAGTTTGTAAGGGCAAGGAGATCGCCTACTTCTTGAAGATCTACCGCTAGTGAGGCAAGTCCTTCATGGGCGACGGCCATGGTGGGATAGACAAGGTTGCTACTTCGTTGACCCTTCGTGGGTGGAGCCCTCCGTGGACTCGTGCAACTGTTACCCTTCGTTGGTTGAAGTCTCCATCAACGTGGAGGTATGATAGCACCACCTATTGGAACCACGCCAAAAACATCCGTGTCTCCAATTGCGTTTGAATCCTCCAAACCCTTCCCTTTACTTTCTTGCAAGTTGCATGCTTTAATTTCCGCTGCTCATACACTCTTTGCATGCTTTCTTGAATTGTGTGATGATTGCTTGACTTGTCCTAAGATAGCTAAAATCTGCCAAACTCTAAAACTGGGAAAAGGATAAATTTTTAATTGGTCAAGTAGTCTAATCACCCCCCCTCTAGACATACTTCAAGGTCCTACAAGTGGTATCAGAGCTTGGTCTCCATTTGCTTTGATTTCCATAGCTTTTGGTGGTCATAGCCTTGGTTTCACAACCTAGGAGAGTATGGCGCCTAGCGAGGAAATTATCACCGAGAGGTCCTTACTTTGATGGTACTAATTTTGCTAGTTGGAAGCATAAGATGAAAATGCATATTCTCGGACATAACCCCGCCGCTTGGGCAATTATTTGTATTGGCTTGCAAGGTGAATTCTTTGATGGGAGAGAGCCGAACCGTGAAGCTAATGCGAAGAATTGAAGATGCTGCAATACAACTCTCAAGCTTGTGATATCATCTTCAACGGATTGTGCCTCAAGAATTCAACAAAATCAGCCGCCTTGAGAATGCAAAGGAAATTTGGGATACTTTGATTGATATGCATGAAGGTACCGAATCCGTCAAGGAATCCAAGTTTGATGTGCTCCAAAGTCAGCTTGACAAGTTCAAAATGAAGGATGGTGAAGGTGTCGCTAAAATGTACTCTAGGCTTGCACTTATCACAAATGAGATTGCCGGCTTAGGGAGTGAAGAGATGACTGACAGATTCATCATCAAGAAGATCCTAAGAGCATTGGATGGAAAGTATGATACCGTGTGCACATTGATTCAAATGATGCCAAACTACAAAGATCTCAAGCCAACGGAAGTCATTGGAAGAATTGTTGCTCATGAGATGTCACTTAAGGATAAGGAGGAACTTCACAACAAGTCAAGTGGTGCTTACAAAGCCTCAAGTGAAGCCCCCACATCATCAAGTGAGAAACACACCTTCAATGAAGAATTGAGCTTAATGGTGAAGAACTTCAAAAAATTCTACAAGAGTAGAAGCAAAGAAAGAAGCTCCAAGTCAAGGTCTTACAATGACAAAAGATCTTCTAGTCGAGAGCGAAATTGCTACAATTGTGGGAGACCCGGACACTATTCCAATGAGTGTACGGCACCCTACAAAAGAAGAGAATGCTCTCCAAAAAGAAGTAGAAGAGAAGAACCACCACCAAGAGAGAGGAGGAGTAGAGATGATCGTTATGAACGAAGACCCTCACGGAGAAGCAAGGATTCGGAAAGGAAGGACAAGTCATCAAAGAGCTACATAAAACGAAGACATCAAGCTTATGTTGGTGATTGGGTATCCGGCTCCGACTCCGACAATCACTCCGAGAGAAGCTATCACTCCGACTCCGAATATACTCAAGATGAAGGTGTTGCCGGTCTAGAACTTGTGTCAACCAACTCCTACGACATATTTGAGTCACCAAATGAAGGAATTGGAAGATGCTTCATGGCCAAAGGTCCAAAGGTAACACATCCTGAGTATGTTGATTTCAATAGTGATGAAGATGACTTGCTTGTGGATGATGATTTACTTGTTGACAACTCTAGTGATGAATATTATGATGAAACGTCAATTAATCATGCTAATCAAGATAAAACGAATGACAATGATAAGGAGAAGATTGAGCGCCTAACTAAAGAACTAAACTCTCTTAAGTTAGCTCATGAAACTATCTTCAAGATCATCGAGAACTTTTAAGGGCTCATGAGAAGTTACGCTTTGAAAAGCTCAATCTTGAGCAAGAGCATGAGTTCTTAAAAGCAATCAATGATGATCTCCGTAAGAAAAGTTCTTCTTACATTGCCAAGCGCTTACTCTTATCTACTTACATGCCTCAAGTCAAGTCTAGTAACAAGATCAAGAAAGATTCTTCCTCTAGTAGTAACAATAATAATGTCAAACCAATATTGTTGCTTCTAGTAGTTTTCTTGATTCCACTAATGATTCTCTTAGCCAAGTTACACTTGAGCAAGAAAATAGCTTATTGAAGGGAATTATAGAGAAAGGTGTATACAAGAGCCTTGCCGGAGTAAGCAATTCGAGGAAATTGTACGCAAGCAAGGAAGGCACCGAAGAATCAAGGTGTTGGTTTTGAACGAAAGTTCAATGCCAATGGAGTTGAGTGGGAAGAAGATCAATACCCCAAGACGAAGTTTGTTCCTCAACAAGAGAAGTATGATCCTACTTCCTTCAAGGGAACACAAGCACAAGATGATCTTCCACCACAAGACCACAAGAACAAAGGCAAGGACAAGCTTCAAGAAGAGATTGATGCATTTGAAGAGGCACCTAAGGTCTCGGTCAAGTGGATTCCCAAGACTACGCCAAGTTCTACCTCATCAAGTACAACTATAACTCCAAGGATTCCCATCAAGATGATGTGGATCCCAAGAAGAAGAACTAGAGAGTTCTTGAGGTGACTCCGCCAACATATTTCACTCATATCATTATGGCAAGGACAAGTGCAATCAACTTCCATATCTTGCACTAGTTCAAGGAGTCACAAACCCTCATGTTGGTAAGGCAAGGGACAAGGTAACCTAATGATTTCATGGACATCATTTTGTGTGTGCATCACTCTATGTCTATGGATATACTTGTTTGTTCCTTGTGGGACTAACCCATGTAGGTATTGAAAGTGCAACTCACTCCAAAGGATTGCTCCAAAAGATCTACATCAACATTGAGCATCCACATCTTCAACACCTACATGAAGTCATCATCGACAAAACCCAAGGTTAGTTCATCCTCTTAGGGGGATCTCACATCTAGGGGGAGCTTAACTCTAAGAATTGAGTCAAAGCAACTCTAATGATGTGAACACATAAATGCTTTATGTAAAAGTGGTAACCCCACTTGAGCTTAAACGATGAGTATGACCTATGATCAAATGTCTATCATTTGACTCCTAAGTCAATATACTCATATATAGATGACCTAGTCATCGCCAATTGTTTGATAGATGCTAGAATTGGTTGTGCATGATTTGCCACATATTTCATTTGCCATCTTATTGTGTGAGCATGTTGGTTGCATACTTTACTCATTCGAGGACATCCACTTGTTGTTTTGATTGATTAGTTTCTTTCTTTGGCCAAGTGGATGGAAAAGAATGCCTAAGAACCTTCTCTAGCTATCTATGCTTTTCTCGTCTCAAACTCTATTCATGCTACATCACAAAATTTGATCAAGCCAGATTCGAACCACTCTGTGTGAGGAGCACTCGGAGTCCCCGATTCTTCATAGACTCAAACTTCCAAAACTTCTTTGTGATTCTTGGTCTAACCGATTCCTCCATTCCGGTCTTACCGAGATCACTAAGTCGATCTAGGTTTTCAATCTCAGTGCAACCGATCTGAACTCTTCGGTCACACTAAGTTGCAATAACTGTACACAGTTTTGCATCTCAGTGCCACCGAGTTGTTCCATCGGTCACACCGACAGGTCGGGCTATATATAGTCACGGGCAAAATTTGGAAATTTCTCCGAACCTCTTTGCCTGCGCAATAGCTCGCTCTGCCTCCGTGGTCTCCGGATCGTCTCCTCGTCCCCAGCCGCCTCCTTTTGCTGGTCTCCACCGCCGTCAATGGAATTCAACCCCGCCGTTGTCGTCGTAGCGAGTCTCTGCGAACTAGGGTATGGACTCGATCATAGTGCTTTCCTCGTACGATTCTCAGCACATTGTGTTCTTACTGATTCTTGCCACGATTGAAACACTCCTATCCAGTCAATGCAATCCTTAGAATAGTTTTGATTCGAAAAATTTAGGGTTAGGTTTCCACCGAAACCATCTCGGACCCACCGAGTTGAAAAACTCGGTCCCACCGATTTGGCTTATGCCATTGCACTAGTGAGACTCGGTCTGACCGGGAATTGCTAATTGGTGAGACCGATTTTAGGACTTTGTGAGACCCTAGCTGTCTCGGTGCCACCGAACTGTGACTCGGTCTGACCGAATTCATCAGTTTAGGTTCCAAAACTGCTTCGGTATCACCGAGTTTGAAAATCGGTTGATCCGAAATGCTTTCGTGGAAAACTAAAACTGAATTTTTAGTCATTCTTTGCAAAAATCTCTGCATTTTGTGATGCTCATCCACTCTACCTCATCTATAACTCTTCACGTGGTCAGCAATCGGTGTTTGCAGATGTCGCACAGAGTGACAATGTAACAGTCGAGGAGCAGTGAACATGAGTGAGGGCACTAGTCCCTCCAAAGACTTCAGATGAAGGCAGCAGGAGCACCCCAAGCAATTTGCCTAAAGCTGCCACCAGCAAAGGAAGAAGAAAACCTCAGATTCTCAAGATGAGGATTATAGGGCGAAGAGGATGAGGCAACCTCCAAGAAGGCAGTGCTCAAAAAGGAGTATGGCTCAGCACATAGCACAAAGCCTGGACTCAATAGGAAGGTTCGTGCCAAGAGGACACCTATGCCAAAGGTCAGAGCATCAACTCAAATTCCTGAAAAGCCTGATCCCAAAGAGCCAGCTACTGCTGAAGGAAAGAAAGGGTAAAGAAGACCACAGCCAGAGTTATTGGGAAGCCTTCAATGATGGAAGAGGAAGAAGAGATTGCTGCACCAGCACCCAAGGCACCAAAGCTTATGGGTGATGCTATAAGATCAGGGGCTGCCACATCTAAGCCCAAGGAAGCACCCAAAGCTGCCCCCAAGGCCAAGTCTCAGACCAAAGAGGAATACCAGAGTATTCCAATTGCTGAGAAGAACAAGGCCCCAATGCCTGAGGTTGCTGATGAAGAAGATGAAGAAGGACAAGTTCTGAGGAAGCTCAAGCCCAAGATACCAGACCACAATGATGCCCATCCTGTGGCTGAGGACATGAAGATCAGAAGAGACAATGGGTTGAGGCTATGGAGGATGACAGATCCATATGCCACAAGGAGAAGAACTGCTGTGGACTACAGGTTTCACACCAAGGAACAGCAGGACTTTTATGAGACTATTCTGCTGGATAAGAAGCCCATAGTGTGTGATATGAGGTGGGTCGACTGGACCTACATGAAAGAAAATGTAGAGCACTATCCTGGAGTGCAAGACAGTTTTGTTGTTGTTGGAGTTGCAGACTTCGTTGGGCAAAATCTCACCAACTGGAACGATGAACTTATCATGCAGTTCTACTCCACAACACACTTTTATCCAGATGGCAGGATAGTGTGGATGTCTGAAGGTACAAGGTACCAGTCAACTATTGAGGAGTGGGGAAAGCTGATAAATGCCCCAAAGGAGAATGAAGATGACCTGAATGTATATGCCAAGAAGAAAATGGACCACAATTCCATGGCACACATGTACAAGGAGATCCCAGCACACAGCCATTGAGACACATAAGTTTGGATCAGTCCACTTCCTTCCGCTGTGGCTGCCAACTATCAACTGCATCTTAAGGCATACTCTATCGCCTAAGTCTGGTGACCACAACATGATTAGAGGGCATGCAATCAACATGTTGCATTTGTTTGATGTGCCACAGAAATTCAAAGTCATGAGCCTTATGGTTGAAACCATTAAGAGGACTGCAGCAGACTGTAAGAGAAGTTGTGGATATGCCCTCGATCCGTGGAGTTGATTAACTCAAAGATGGGCACAGCAAATATCTATTGGATAAAGAACATTTTCAACTTTATCCAGACTTTGAGGACAATGAGGTTGTCATGAATGAGAATGATCCATCGCCGTTCAAGCACAAGAGAAGAAGGAGAAGGCAAGGAAGGAGAAGGCTGCCAGATGCCAACTCAAGAGGAGGCATCTGAGTATTTCTTGAAGAACAAGCAGGAGCAGCTTGGATACTTAATAGCATCAACACCGAGGATTGAGAAGGGATTGGCCACCCTCACTCAAAATCAGGAGAGCTTGGAAAGAATCATGGAACAAAAGTTCTATGACTTAGATGTGAAAGTAATCGAGATTCATCTGCTGTGGAGCAACTACAGGATGACATGCAGAGAGGAAGGGCAAAACAACAACTGATGCATTTGCCAGAGTGCCTAGAGCCCAGAGGTCATCTGCATGCCAGCCTCGACACCAGAGCCACTTCATCTGCACCAGCCACAGCCTCAAGGCCACCAGCTCCAAAGACCTACACCAGCTCCAGCTCCATCTACTTCAACTGAAGCCTTCGTCCTCGGCGCTATCCGGACACCACCACCTGAAGATCAAACCTGAGAGTCGATCTAGCACTATGCATTTTCTATGAACTTTTTGGTAACTTGTTGCCAAAGGGGGAGAAAAATGTATAGATCATAGGCTTCGAGAGAGAGAGAGTGTTGCTTTTGTTCTCTCTTGATTTGGTGGTTTTTAAACTTGTTTGCTTTTGATTGCTTGAGATACTATGTTTGTGAGACATTGATGATCATGTGTTTGATCATAAGCTACACTTATGCATGTTTGATGATATTATCTTATCTATCCTATGTGATCATTCACTGTGCTTGGTGATGAGTGCATGTATTCAATCTGTATCATTTTGAGCGCTCCACCAAGATGTATGTGACATGGAAGAGTAACCCATGAGCCTAATTCCTTGTGCATTTGCAGTCCAAAGCAAATCGTAAAATATGCACAAATTTAGGGGGAGCTCTTGCTTATCACATACTTCTCAAAGCGACGATGTTTTTCAATCTTATTATCATTTGTCGAAGCTTTGATCTATATGTTGTCATCAATTACCAAAAAGGGGGAGATTGAAAGTGCAACTATCCCTAGGTGGTTTTGGTAATTCATAACAACATATAGCTCATTGAGCTAATGCTATTCCAAGATGAATATTTCAGGAAAGCTCAATGAATGGCATGGCATGGATGATGAAAGTGGATCCCTCAAGATGCTAATGGCAAAGGATTGGCTCAAGCTCAAAAGCTCAAGACTCTTCATTTTATATTTTAGTGATTCAAGATCACATTGAGTCTATAGGAAAAGCCAATACTATCAAGGAGGGATGAGGTGTTGCTTAATGAGCCTCTTGCTTCATGTGCTTAGTGATATGCTCCAACACCCTCAGCTACTTTATCACATCCACATATGACCTAAACCTAAAGCCAAAATCGGTCTCACCGATTCTTCCTATCCGGCGCCACCTATTCCAAATGTCATAGCCACTGCCACAAACCCTAGGCAAATCGGTTCTACCGATAGGGATCTCGGTCTCGCCGAGATGGGATGGTAATCTCTTTGTTTCCTCTTCATAACTTTTCGGTCTCACCGAAAGAGCGGATCGGTCCCATCAAGATTGCAATGTAAACTTTCTGTTTCCCTTTCGTAATGTTTCGGTCCCACCGAAAGAGCGAATCGGTCCCACCGAGTTTACCTGACCAACTCTCTGGTTAGTTAATTACCAAAATCGGTCTCACCGAGTTTGTGTAATCGGTCTCACCGAGATTACGTTATGCCCTAACCCTAACCATATCGGTCCTACCGAGATGCAAGCCAGTCCCACCGAAAACCCTAACGGTCACTAGGTTTACTAAAATCGGTCTGACCGAGTTTGTTGATTCCGTCCCACCGAGATTGGTAAATTGTGTGTAAGGGTTAGATTTTGTGTGGAGGTTATATATACCCCTCCACGTCCTCTTCATTCGTCGAGAGAGCCATCAGAACAAACCTACACTTCCAACTTACCATTTCTGAGAGAGAGCCACCTACTCATGTGTTGAGACCAAGATATTCCATTCCTACCATATGAATCTTGATCTCTAGCCTTCCCCAAGTTGCTTTCCACTCAAAACTTCTTTCCACCAGATCCAGATCCTATGAGAGAGAGTTGAGTGTTGGGGAGACTATCATTTGAAGCACAAGAGCAAGGAGTTCATCATCAACGCACCATTTGTAACTTCTTGGAGAGTGGTGTCTCCTAGATTGGCTAGGTGTCACTTGGGAGCCTCCGACGAGATTGTGGAGTTGAACCAAGGAGTTTGTAAGGGCAAGGAGATCGCCTACTTCGTGAAGATCCACCGCTAGTGAGGCAAGTCCTTCACGGGCGACGGCCATGGTGGGATAGACAAGGTTGCTACTTCGTGGACCCTTCGTGGGTGGAGCCCTCCGTGGACTCGCGCAACCGTTACCCTTCGTTGGTTGAAGTCTTCATCAACGTGGAGGTACGATAGCACCACCTATTGGAACCACGGCAAAAACATCCGTGTCTCCAATTGCGTTTGAATCCTCCAAACCCTTCCCTTTACTTTCTTGCAAGTTGCATGCTTTAATTTCCGCTGCTCATACACTCTTTGCATGCTTGCTTGAATTATGTGATGATTGCTTGACTTGTCCTAAGATAGCTAAAATCTTCCAAACTCTAAAACTGGGAAAAGGATAAATTTTTAATTGGTCAAGTAGTCTAATCACCCCCCCCCCTCTAGACATACTTCAAGGTCCTACAAGTGGTATCATAGCTTGGTCTCCATTTGCTTTGATTTCCATAGCTTTTGGTGGTCATAGCCTTGGTTTCACAACCTAGGAGAGTATGGCGTCTAGCGAGGGAAATTATCACCGTAGAGGTCCTTACTTTGATGGTACTAATTTTGCTAGTTGGAAGCATAAGATGAAAATGCATATTCTCGGACATAACCCTCCGTTTGGGCAATTATTTGTATTGGCTTGCAAGGTGAATTCTTTGATGGGAGAGAGCCGAACCGTGAAGCTAATGCGAAGAATTGAAGATGCTGCAATACAACGCTCAAGCTTGTGATATCATCTTCAATGGATTGTGCCTCAAGAATTCAACAAAATCAGCCGCCTTGAGAATGCAAAGGAAATTTGGGATACTTTGATTGATATGCATGAAGGTACCGAATCCGTCAAGGAATCCAAGTTTGATGTGCTCCAAAGTCAGCTTGACAAGTTCAAAATGAAGGATGGTGAAGGTGTCGCTAAAATGTACTCTAGGATTGCACTTATCACAAATGAGATTGCCGGCTTAGGGAGTGAAGAGATGACTGACAAATTCATCATCAAGAAGATCCTAAGAGCATTGGATGGAAAGTATGATACCGTGTGCACATTGATTCAAATGATGCCAAACTACAAAGATCTCAAGCCAACGGAAGTCATTGGAAGAATTGTTGCTCATGAGATGTCACTTAAGGATAAGGAGGAACTTCACAACAAGTCAAGTGGTGCTTACAAAGCCTCAAGTGAAGCCCCCACATCATCAAGTGAGAAATACACCTTCAATGAAGAATTGAGCTTAATGGTGAAGAACTTCAAAAAATTCTACAAGAGTAGAAGCAAAGAAAGAAGCTCCAAGTCAAGGTCTTACAATGACAAAAGATCTTCTAGTCGAGAGCGAAATTGCTACAATTGTGGGAGACCCGGACACTATTCCAATGAGTGTACGGCACCCTACAAAAGAAGAGAAGGCTTCCAAAAAGAAGAAGTAGAAGAGAAGAATCACCACCAAGAGAGAGGAGGAGTAGAGATGATCGTTATGAATGAAGACCCTCACGGAGAAGCAAGGATTCGGAAAGGAAGGACAAGTCATCAAAGAGCTACATAAAACAAAGACATCAAGCTTATGTTGGTGATTGGGTATCCGGCTCCGACTCCGACAATCACTCCGAGAGAAGCTATCACTCCGACTCCGAATATACTCAAGATGAAGGTGTTGCCGGTCTAGAACTTGTGTCAACCAACTCCTACGACATATTTGAGTCACCAAATGAAGGAATTGGAAGATGCTTCATGGCCAAAGGTCCAAAGGTAACACATCCTGAGTATGTTGATTTCAATAGTGATGAAGATGACTTGCTTGTGGATGATGATTTACTTGTTGACAACTCTAGTGATGAATATTATGATGAAACGTCAATTAATCATGCTAATCTAGATAAAACGAATGACAATGATAAGGAGAAGATTGAGCGTCTAACTAAAGAACTAAACTCTCTTAAGTTAGCTCATGAAACTATCTTCGAAGATCATCGAGAACTTTTAAGGGCTCATGAGAAGTTACGCTTTAAAAAGCTCAATCTTGAGCAAGAGCATGAGTTATTAAAAGCAATCAATGATGATCTCCGTAAGAAAAGTTCTTCTTACATTGCCAAGCGTTTACTCTTATCTACTTACATGCCTCAAGTCAAGTCTAGTAACAAGATCAAGAAAGATTCTTCCTCTAGTAGTAACAATAATAATGTCAAACCCAATATTGTTGCTTCTAGTAGTTCTGTTGATTCCACTAATGATTCTCTTAGCCAAGTTACACTTGAGCAAGAAAATAGCTTATTGAAGGAATTATAGAGAAAGGTGTATACAAGAGCCTTGCCGGAGTAAGCAATTCGAGGAAATTGTACGCAAGCAAGGAAGGCACCGGAAGAATCAAGGTGTTGGTTTTGAACGAAATTTCAATGCCAATGGAGTTGAGGGGAAGAAGATCAATACCCCAAGACGAAGTTTGTTCCTCAACAAGAGAAGTATGATCCTACTTCCTTCAAGGGAACACAAGCACAAGATGATCTTCCACCACAAGACCACAAGAACAAAGGCAAGGACAAGCTTCAAGAAGAGATTGATGCATTTGAAGAGGCACCTAAGGTCTCGGTCAAGTGGATTCCCAAGACTACGCCAAGTTCTACCTCATCAAGTACAACTAAAACTCCAAGGATTCCCATCAAGATGATGTGGATCCCAAGAAGAAGAACTAGAGAGTTCTTGAGGGTGACTCCGCCAACATATTTCACTCATATCATTATGGCAAGGACAAGTGCAATCAACTTCCATATCTTGCACTAGTTCAAGGAGTCACAAACCCTCATGTTGGTAAGGCAAGGGACAAGGTAACCTAATGATTTCATGGACATCATTTTGTGTGTACATCACTCTATGTCTATGGATATACTTGTTTGTTCGTAGTGCGACTAACCCATGTAGGTATTGAAAGTGCAACTCACTCCAAAGGATTGCTCCAAAAAGATCTACATCAACATTGAGCATCCACATCTTCAACACTTACATGAAGTCATCATCGACAAAACCCAAGGTTAGTTCATCCCTCTTAGGGGGGATCTCACATCTAGGGGGAGCTTAACTCTAAGAATTGAGTCAAAGCAACTCTAATGATGTGAACACATAAATGCTTTATGTAAAAGTGGTAACCCCACTTGAGCTTAAACGATGAGTATGACCTATGATCAAATGTCTATCATTTGACTCCTAAGTCAATATACTCATATATAGATGACCTAGTCATCGCCAATTGTTTGATAGATGCTAGAATTGGTTGTGCATGCTTTGCCACATATATCATTTGCCATCTTATTGTGTGAGCATGTTGGTTGCATACTTTACTCATTCGAGGACATCCACTTGTTGTTTTGATTGATTAGCTTCTTTCTCTTTGGCTAAGTGGATGGACAAGAATGCCTAAGAACCTTCTGTAGCTATCTATGTTTTTCTCGTCTCAAACTCTATTCATGCTACATCACAAAATTTGATCAAGTCAGATTCGAACCACTCTGTGTGAGGAGCACTCGGAGTCCCCGATTCTTCATAGACTTAAACTTCCAAAACTTCTTTGTGATTCTCGGTCTAACAGATTCCTCCATTCCGGTCTTATCGAGATCACTAAGTCGATCTAGGTTTTCAATCTCAGTGCAACCGATCTGAACTCTTCGGTCACACTGAGTTGCAATAACTGTACACAGTTTTGCATCTCGGTGCCACCGAGTTGTTCCACTGGGTCATACCGACAGGGCCGGGCTATATATAGTCACGGGCAAAAATTTGGAAATTTCTCTGAACCTCTTTGCCTGCGCAATAGCTCGCTCTGCCTCCGTGGTCTCCGGATCGTCTCCTCGTCGCCAGCCGCCTCCTGTTGCTGGTCTCCACCGCCGTCAATGGAATTCAACCCCGCCGTTGCCGTCGTAGCGAGTCTCTGTCGAACTAGGGTATGGACTCGATCACAGTGCTTTCCTCGTCCGATTCTCAGCACATTGTGTTCTTACTGATTCTTGCCACGATTGAAACACTCCTATCCAGTCAATGCAATCCTTAGAATAGTTTTGATTCGAAAAATTTAGGTTAGGTTTCACGAAACCATCTCGGACCCACCGAGTTGAAAAACTCGGTCCCACCGATTTGGCTTATGCCATTGCACTAGTGAGACTCGGTCTGACCGGGAATTGCTAATCGGTGAGACCGCTTTTAGGACTTTCTGAGACCCTAGCTGTCTCGGTGCCACCGAACTATGACTCGGTCTGACTGAATTCATCAGTTTAGGTTCCAAAACTGCTTCGGTATCACCGAGTTTGAAAATCGGTTGATCCAAAATGCTTTCATGGAAAACTAAAACTGAATTTTTAGTCATTCTTTGCAAAATCTCTGCATTTTGTGATGCTCATCCACTCTACCTCATCTATAACTCTTCACAAGGTCAGCAATCAGTGTTTGCAGCATGTCGCACTGCAGTGACAAATGTAACAGTCGAGGAGCAGGTGAACATGAGTGAGGGCACTAGTCCCTCCAAAGACTTCAGATGAAGGCAGCAGGAGCACCCCAAGCAATTTGCCTAAAGCTGCCACCAGCAAAGGAAGAAGAAAACCTCAGATTCTCAAGATGAGGATTATAGGGCGAAGATGATGAGGCAACCTCCAAGAAGGCAAGCTCAAAAGGAGTATGGCTCAAAGACATAGCACAAAGCCTGGACTCAATAGGAAGGTTCCTGCCAAGAGGACACCTATGCCAAAGGTCGAGCATCAACTCAAATTCTGAAAAGCCTGATCCCAAAGAGCCACCGTTCTTTGAAGGAAAGAAAGGGTCAAGAAGACCACAGTCAGAGTTATTGGGAAGCCTTCCATGATGGAAGAGGAAGAAGAGATTGCTGCACCAGCACCCATGGCACCAAAGCTTATGGGTGATGCTATAAGATCAGGGGCTGCCACATCTAAGCCCAAGGAAGCACCCAAAGCTGCCCCCAAGGCCAAGTCTACACCAAAGATGAACATTTCAGGAAAGCTCAATGAATGGCATGGCATGGATGATGAAAGTGGATCCCTCAAGATGCTAATGACAAAGGATTGGCTCAAGCTCAAAATCTCAAGACTCTTCATTTTATATTTTAGTGATTCAAGATCACATTGAGTCTATAGGAAAAGCCAATACTATCAAGGAGGGATGAGGTGTTGCTTAATGAGCCTCTTGCTTCATGTGCTTAGTGATATGCTCCAAAACCCTCAGCTACTTTCTCACATCCACATATGACCTAAACCTAAAGCCAAAATCAGTCTCACCGATTCTTCCTATCTGGCGCCACCGATTCCAAATGTCATAGCCACTGCCACAAACCCTAGGCAAATCGGTTCTACCGATAGGGATCTCGGTCTCACCGAGATGGGATTGTAATCTCTCTGTTTCCTTTTCGTAACTTTTCGGTCTCACCGAAAGAGCGGATCGGTCCCATCGAGATTGCAATGCAAACTTTCTGTTTCCCTTTCGTAACGTTTCGGTCCCACCGAAAGAGCAAATCGGTCCCACCGAGTTTACCTGACCAACTCTCTGGTTAGCTAATTACCAAAATCGGTCTCACCGAGTTTGTGTAATTGGTCTCACCGAGATTACGTTATGCCCTAACCCTAACCATATCGGTCCTACCGAGATGCAAGCCAGTCCCATCGAAAACCCTAACGGTCACTATGTTTACTAAAATCGGTCTGACCGAGTTTGTTGATTCGGTCCCACCGAGATTGGTAAATTGTGTTTAACGGTTAGATTTTGTGTGGGGGCTATATATACCCCTCCACGTCCTCTTCATTCGTGGAGAGAGCCATCAGAACAAACCTACACTTCCAACTTACCATTTCTGAGAGAGAGCCACCTACTCATGTGTTGAGACCAAGATATTCCATTCCTACCATATGAATCTTGATCTCTAGCCTTCCCAAGTTGCTTTCCACTCAAATCTTCTTTCCACCAGATCCAAATCCTATGAGAGAGAGTTGAGTGTTGGGGAGACTATCATTTGAAGCACAAGAGCAAGGAGTTCATCATCAACGCACCATTTGTTACTTCTTGGAGAGTGCTGTCTCCTAGATTGGCTAGGTGTCACTTGGGAGCCTCCGACGAGATTGTGGAGTTGAACCAAGGAGTTTGTAAGGGCAAGGAGATCGCCTACTTCGTGAAGATCTACCGCTAGTGAGGCAAGTCCTTCGTGGGCGACGGCCATGGTGGGATAGACAAGGTTGCTACTTCATGGACCCTTCGTGGGTGGAGCCCTCCGTGGTGCAACCGTTACCCTTCGTGGGTTGAAGTCTCCATCAACGTGGAGGTACGATAGCACCACCTATCGGAACCACGCAAAAAACATCTGTGTCTCCAATTGCGTTTGAATCCTCCAAACCCTTCCCTTTACTTTCTTGCAAGTTGCATGCTTTAATTTCCGCTGCTCATACACTCTTTGCATGCTTGCTTGAATTGTGTGATGATTGCTTGACTTGTCCTAAGATAGCTAAAATCTGCCAAACTCTAAAACTGGGAAAAGGCTAAGTTTTTAATTGGTCAAGTAGTCTAATCACCCCCCCCTCTAGACATACTTCAAGGTCCTATATAAGGTCATCAAATGGTTTGCTGCATTCTGATTGGACTATGGGAATATCACGCGGATCACGCATCAACCACCGTCGGATGCTTCCGGATCCAACGGCAGCCCTCACCCCCTCACCCCCTCACCCAACCACAGCCCAAACCCTAACTCCCTCCCACCTTTCCCCTCTCCCCCGATCCACTCCCACTGCCGCCCCTTCTTTCTACACTGAGAGAGAGGTGCCGCCGCAATGGAGAGAGAGGCGCCGCCGTGGCTGGCTTGCTCACCGGTGCACGCGTGCGTGCTTCGATGCACGACGCTCCATCCTCCCAATTCCCCATCGTCTCCCACCACTGCCAACCACATCTTCACCTCTGTCCTCCCATAGCTCGCCGCCAGGCCTCCCCCTCCCCTCCTCGCGGCTTCACATCAAACTCCTTCGCCACCCTCTGCACCAAGTACGGCGACGACGGCCGCCCCGATTGCCCTCGTTGGGTGGGTGCTGCTCGCCACCCACCCCGATCCCTCCCAATTTAGATCCATTCTCCCCAATTCAGATCCGACCACCTTCCGCCACCACCTCTTCCTTCCTCGATGCGTCCCTCAGCGGCGCCCATCGCGTCGCCTGACTGTCGTCCCTCTCCCTCTACGACATCGCTGCCACGCCCGGTGTTGCGGCCGACGTCTCCCATATCACACCCGCACCCTGGTACGTCCCCACTCCCCACGCCTTTGCTCGCCGCTTGCTCCGTTAGATCTGTGTCTCACTAGTCTGATGGGCCGCTGCACCTGCAGGTGAAGGGATTCATTGGGGATGACCAGCTCTGTCTCCTCCCTCCCTCGATCCGCGCCATGGCGGGCACCGGAACAAACACCGGCGGGAGCGCACGCTGGCCCGGCGCGCGGTGCTGCAGCGAACAGAGCGCGCCCATCAGCCACGTCGGCTCATGCGGAGTCGGTCCTGCGGCCGTCGTCACGCTAACCACCACCAGCTCGTCGCTGATAAGGCCACGATGGAAAGAGCCGCTGCTGCCACCGCGGGAAGCCGCCCTTGTCGCCGCTCCTCTGCTTCTTCTCCATGGACTACGTCGATGCTCCTTGCTTCTTCTTCGTGGGCCCGCTCCCTTTCCACTCCTTCGAGCACAAGCAGTAGCAGCACGCATCGAGCACAAGCAGCAGTAGCACGTGGTGGCGAGCATGTACACGCTGCACACACACACACACACACACACACACAAGCTATCTAAGGTAAGCTAACAAGCTGGTTGATCGATTCTTTGCAAGACAATCATGTACACAGATGACTAAGCAGCTTAATTGATTTCAGCTTAATTGATTCCGGCTATCTGAACAAGTTACTGTTATCCAAATGATTTTGCCTACAATAAGCTATTATTCACCATTGGTTTAGTAGATGTCTATGTAGTAGAAAATTAAACTACCAGTGATAGTCTGAATCTAAGAACTCACCCTGTTTATCTGATCTTTCCAACAAGAGCAGTTTCCACTTCATTTCCTGTGGTTTGCAAATTGATTGTCACTTACCAAGTAAGTTGTGCGTTGCCTTGCCAGGTCACTCTATCCGGACTGATCAATATGGTGGACGGCCTCTGGTCCAGCAGTGGCCATGAGCGGATCCTCATCTTCACCACCAACCACAAGGACCGGCTCGACCCGGTGCTGCTCCAGCGTTGCAGGTGATTTGTTAACACACAACCAGGATTATTCCTATCCTACATGTGTTGTGCGTATTGCTTCCAAACTAGTGATGGCAGTCGCAGGTGCAATCCACAAAACACAATTAGGAATGACCAATGGACTAATCTCAAACTGGTAGTAGCTGATCTGGCTTCTCTGGAAATATCATGAAATAAAATGCTTCTAGTCATGAGTAATTGAGCATTATAGAAGAACGTGTCGGACATAATTGCCATAAGTTGGACTAATGTGGAGTCCAGGATCTCATCCCACCACCACCTCAATCTGGAATTTCCTGTAATTACCAGTCACTACCTTCATTGTGCATTTTCCAACAAATGACAAACATTGGCTCTATGTTCCATTATGTGAATTCCGATTCTGAAATGAACATGTCTTGGTCTACTTAATTATTTGTTTGCAGGTTGCCTACCTTTGAAGGAATCCGTTCAAGACGCTGTTGCCCCTGCACACCGCAGTCGCGTCGGCGCGCCTCCAGTCCTGCATCGTTGTTGACTCCACCTGCTGGTGCTCCCTCTCCCAAGGTACTAAACCCGCGTGGCTACCCCCTTTCAATTTTTCTGGTTACCCAGACTTACATTAGCTGGATGTGTCAGTATCAAATTAAGCTATCCACTAAAAGAAACCCTATAAAATCTTCATCACACACAACACCATAACAGGGCCTCAAGGTTTTGTGCCCCATCGAAGCTCTTTAGTTGTCAACATTTATTCAGTAACAACCAAGCAGCAGCAGTAGAAAAAAGGGTCAACATTTGTTTAGAGTTTGGTTTGCTTTAGTTTCGTTCGATTCAGAGTTCCAATCCTATGTTGTGCTTGCAGGCCGACGCCCATGATGGTGCTTGTGGTGCCAAGCAAGACTAACTGTATGTGATAGGTAAGTGAGATGGATGCATTTTTCCTGTAATTTGGTTGTGACAGGCAAGACTTATTGTATGTGAGGCTTGTGAGCTCGCTTTAGTGTTCTTTCCTGTAATACTATAAGCGAGATGGATGCATTTTTTGGTGCATGTAGTGTTCTTTCCTGTACTCATGTAGTACCTGGAGTAGTTATGTTCTTTCCAGCATGATAAACATCTTAGTCCTGTATTTGTCTTGCCCATAGTACTCCTGTATGAGTAGCTGTATACTCCTGTAGTTTTTCCTACCTGTAGTGCAGAGATGGAGTAGTTTGTCCTGCTTGTGTGATGTTCTTTCCAGCATCTTAGCTGTGTACTCTAATTACTGGAGTATTCTATAGATTTTTTCAATTAAAACTACTCCAGAGATGTTATTTCCAGCATCGACATAATTTATGTTCTTTTGTTAATGGTTACTGCTGATGGTGCTGACTTTCCATGTATGCTCTCACAATCTAAACTGATTTATAGTTTTACTGAAACTGTAGTTTTTGTAGTTTTATTTTGTGTTCTTATAGTTTTACTTAAACTGTAGTTTGGTCCATCTTTACACCAGCTGTAGTTTTCTGAATTTTTGTGCTTGCTATGATGCAGTATGCTTCGACGGGAGCATCTGCGGAGAGGTTCAGGGAGTGGGTCTCAGAGCTGGCTCATCCAGTTGGAGGTACGCACCTTGCTAAATCTTGGTGCAACTTATCATCAGATTTTCTTTGAAACTTGGCGTTGATTGGTCTGAATATGAAACTATAGTACTATACACACGACATGTGTCGGTGGGAGACGACACCTATGGGATCACTGGAATCCCTTCTACGGTTGCGGGGCGCGGGGATCGTAAGAAGAGCGGGACCAGCAGACAACACAAAGGGATTTTACCCAAGTTCGGGCCGCAAGGATGCGTAAAACCCTAGTCCGTCTTTGGTGGATGTATTTAGTGTTCTTGAGCTCTCGAACTAGCTCTAGGTGCTGCGAGGTTCCAAAGAGCCGAATCCTTCCCATGGTCGCCTCGGGCCTCCTTTTATAAGGAAAGGGGTTGCCACCGTGGCAAGTAGGAGGTGGAAAGGGTACAATGATGTGAGTTTATCGCTAGTATTATAGGACAAAACGCATTTAATGCGAGGCTTAGGTGTCCCTTCACTTTATTGGGGACAGGGGCGAGGCCCGTCCCGTCCGTCGCCGCTCCTCCTTGCTTCGACACGTGCCCTGGCCAGCGACGCATGCGGTGCCATGTAGGTAGGCAGGCAGCTGAAGTGGTGCGGTGGTGGAGCCTCCACGAAGGATTGCATGCCGCCACACAGGTGCCTGCCCAGCTGGTTGGGTCGGCAGCCACATGCGAACGGTGGTGAAGACTTATCTGGTGCGGGCCTGGCAGTGGCCCAGCTGGTGCGCTTTGGTGAGGGCCTTGTCGGGTGGCCCGACAAGGGTCTTACTGTGGCACGCTGGCCTCCCCGGCAAGGGTCTTGACGGATGGCCCGGCAAGGGTCTTGCCGTGTCGCGCTGGCCTCCCCGGCAAGGGTCTTGCTGGGGGTCTTGCGGGTTTCTTCAGTGAGGATGGTTGCCCTCTTATCCTCATTTGATCTTGAGCATTCTATGTCTTCACAAAGATCTGCATGCCACCACGGAGGTGCCTCCCGAGCCCTGTCCCAACGCATTTGTCTGAGCATTGCTGGGCTCAAGGGTGGCTTGCTCGGCTGGTGTGGGCGGGCTGCCCCGGCAAGGGTCTTGCCGGGGCCGCTGAGGCTGCCCTGGCAAGGGTCCTTGCCGGGAAAACCTGCTTCGCCCATCCGATCCTTGTGGCCTTGGTCCTTGTCGTTGCTTCATTTGTCTTCATGGCTTTGGCTCCTCTCCAGCTCCTCTTTCCTGCTATGTCTATGCGTGATCGTGGCGGGAGGCTCTGATTGCCCGTGCACAAGTAAAGGGGTCAAAAGCAGAGCCCCTACTTTTGTACACTGACAGGAGCCCCCGGGCCTAGGCCACACATAAGTGCAGCACGTTGTTGGGCCAGGCCCAGAACAGTGCGCGGGCAGTTGGGGCGGATTTTTACCGCGGCCACTGTTCAGTCCGCTGCGCTTCCCCACGACCAGTGTTGAACGTGTGACGTGTGGGTCGTGCACGTGCGCATGACGTGGGAGGCATGCGTGGGACAGGAGGCGGTTAATGGGAAAGGAGGCGGCCCGCGCCTTCCCCATAAAAAGGAATAACCGCGGGCGCGCTGCTCACTTTTACCCCTTCCCTGCGCCTTCCTCCAATCTCAGAACCGCCGCCGCCTTCTTCTCGAGCCTCTCTGCTTTCACCTATCGCCGTCGTGCTTTTGCCGTCCTCTGATTTTCCGCTACCCGCAGTCCCCATGGCGCCCAAATCCACCAGGGGTAAAGGAGGGGCCAAGGACGTCGGAGTGACGGAGGCACCAGAGGGTGCGCTGGCGGTGCAGCGGACGCAATCCGCCTTCTTTTCCCCCTTGACGGTTGGCGTGCCCGAGCTTCGGGAGATGTTCAAGTGTTTGTGCGGTGTGAAGACGGGGGGAGAGAAGACGGGGCATCTGGCCACGACCGTCGTCCCTGCCAGCGCCGCCCCCTCCCCGCATCGGTACCCCTTCTTCGTCGACTATTTCTCTTGCGGCCTCTGCCCCCCTTCTCCGATTTCTTCAAGGACATCATGCACACCTACGGCTTCCACCTCCTGGATTTTACTCCGAATGTCGTGGCATGTATGGCCCTCTTCGCCCACCTCTGCGAGGGCTTCGTCGGGGTGCACCCCAGCATGGCGCTCTTCCGCCATTACTTCTCCCCTCGGATCCAGGTAGGGGGCGCCATTGCTGGCTGTGTCGCCTGGATCCCGAGGGCCAAGGGGCGTTCCCGGATGGTGCCATGAAGGAGAGGTGGGGAGAATGGCGGGGCCGGTGGTGCTGGATTGAGGAAAAAGACCCGCCAGCGTTCTGCGAGGTTCGCCAAAAGCCGTCGGTTCGTGGCGGCAATTGGGGTGATGTCGACGCCGACGACATGAAGCTCACGATCGCCACCACCAGGATTCTCCGGCTTACCCAGGCCGGGCTCACCCTCGAGATGATCGGGGCGGACTTCATCCGCCACCGGATTGCACCTCTGCATGACAAGGGGAGGCCGGCCTGGCTCTACGTAAACATCGCCGACATCATGAGGCTTCGTCCCGGCCTTGATAACAATCTGACGGTGCTGCGGCACGCCCATCTTTGCCAGCGAATCTTCCCACTCGAGGTCGACAAGGCAGGCGAGGTCGAGCGGTCCGGCAAGCTTGCCAGGGCCGCCGCGAAGGCCGGCAAGGTCGACAAGGAGCCTGTTTTCAAGCTGCCGGCGGGAGTGGTTCCGCTGAGCACCAACTCTCGTCGGAATAAGATCATCGCCATGATGCCACTATTCAATGCGCACGGCCTCGACCCGAATTGGGCCGAGCTGGACGAGCTCGCGGTGCAGGAGTTCTTCGACACTCTGCACGAGATATACGTCACCGACGAGCCGCGGCTCATCGAGGACACTTCCCCGGTGGGGCTGGACTATATTGCCGCCAGGGTGGAGGAGGCGAGGCTTGCTGAGGAGGAGGCAAGGCTCGTCAAGGAGGCCGGCAGCGCCGGCGTTGTGGTGGACAAGGCCGCGACGGAGGCGAAGGAGGTGGAGCTCGCCCGGTGGGCAACAACCGCTGGGGAGGCCAGCGGTGTCGACACCGGGGCTCCCCTCGTCGAGGACACCGCCGACGGGTCATCGGAAGAGGAGGGCGAGGAGGGGAGGACCGCAACCACCGACCCTCCGACCACCGGAAGGAGGCGGGTCCTGCGGCGGGCCAGCTCCGGCGAGCTGGTCCGCCTCAACCAGGCTGCAGCTGCGGCAAGCCCAGGAGGCGCCCGTGCTCCAGATGAGTGGGTGGCGGCGAAGAAAACGGCGAGAGCCATGGCGTCGAAGAAGAGGACGCCTGCTTCTCTGTCGTCCAAGCGTGCCCGGACGCCATCGCCTCCTCCCTCGCCGGCAAACATCGGTGCAGGGATTGGGGGTGACTTGTTTGACTTCGGGCCTCTCAACCCGGAGAGAGAGCTCGGGCCTCTCAGCCCGGAGCGGAAGAGGAAAGCAACAGAGGACGAGGAAGAGGACAAAGAGTAAGCCTCTGCTTTCCTCCCTCATTCTTTGCACCCCCCTTGACGGGGTGCTTACCTGTCTTCGTATTGCAGGGATGTGGAGATTCTAGCCTAGAGGATCAAGAGGGCCAGGGTTTCGGCGAGCGGCCAGCCACCGGCAGGTACCTCCAGTACGCCACTGGTGGTGTCGAGCAGTCCGGAGAGCAGCCCCCGGCCCAGCCCCCAGCGTGAGTCCACCACCCACCCTCAATTAACGTGTGTCGCGCGTGATGCTTCAGTGTTAACCGTGCCGTGGATGCAGGAGGGGAGCAGCACCAAGGGGAGCCACAGGGGGCTTCTCCGATTGTGCCGCCCCCATCGACTACACCGCCCCAAGGGGCGTCCCCGGCAGGGACACCGAGCACCGAGGCTGTGCACACGGAGGAGGGGGAGGGGAACGCAGGCGCCGGTGGCTTTGCCTCGACGCCAGACCTTGGCGGAGAAGGGGCTTCCGCCTCTCGGCCCGGCACGGGTAAACCACTCGCTCCCCACGTCCGCTTGCGTTCTTCTTTTTCCCTTATTGACCTTCGACCTTGGCTCCGCCCTATCTCTTTCGTGGCATCCAGACTTCTCCTTAGAGGACGTCGACGCCACCATCAAGGATGTCGCCGCGGATGCCGCGGTGGAGTCGGAGAAGATTGCTGCTAAGGAGGGAGCCAGGGGCGCAACCGAGGATGCCACCAAGGGGCCCGCCGAGGAGCCCGTCAAGGGGCCTGCCGAGGGAGCCGGCAAGGCCACTGCCGAGGAGGGGGCGTTTGACGACCTGCCCTCCTCCTCCGCTGCCTCGGGCTCTGGTAGGTACCTGAGGGTCATCGACGACCTCTTCGTCCATCTCCTTGGCGCGTCGAGCACCAGGGCTCCCTTTGAGGGAGAGGTGTTCGACTAGGAGGCGCTTGCCACCGCCGGGCTTGAGGTTGTTGACGAGCCGGGCGTTGGCGGCGCTGGCTCCCAGGAGGAGCAGCTGCTCCAGGCCATGGGCGCCAGCTTCCGGAAGTTCCAGGCGCTCCACCGCGCTCGCCTGGACAAGGTCAAGTCCAGGACGGCGGTGGTGGAGAGGATGGAGGAGGACTTTTGGGGGTGCGTCACCGAGGCGCAGGATTGGTTCCGCCAGGCTCATGATGAGCTGAAGGCTGCTCGGGGTGAGCTAGCCAACCGTGAGGTGGAGCTCGTAATGAAGCTGCCGACATCGAGAAGGCCCAGGAGACGGCGAAGAGGCTGGCCGATGAAGCCGAAGCTGTCCGGTCCCAGCACGAGACCGCCCTGAAGACCCAGGAGGAGGACCTTGCCGAGCGCGAGGAGAAACTTGCCGCCACGCTCCGCGGCAAGGATGAAGAGGTGGACAAGCTCGTCCTGCAGCGGACCCAAGAGCTGGAGCGGAGGCATCAGGAGGCACTCAACGCCTGCTCAGTGCCCATGCCGCAAGGTGAAGGAGCTAGAGGAGCAAGCTCAAGCTGGCCCAGAGAAGCACACGCCAATGGTGCTCGAGGGTGGCGCAGGTGAGATCATCAAGAAATGGAGAGCTCTCCGAGGCCAACACCTCGATCACAGATCTCAAGTTGAAGCTGGGAGAGCTCGAGGAGACGCTGTCGGGGACCATGACCCGGGAGGGGATCCTGGCCAAGGTGCTGGAGACGGAGAAGCAGCTGCTGAAGAACGAGACCGCCAACCTCAAGGACTACAAGGCGGACGAGAAACGCTGGCTCGGGCGCCTTGCCGCCATCGCAAACTCGGTCGCCGATCAACTGGGCATCATGGCGATGCCGGAGATGGGGTACGCCCCAGAGGCGAACTTGAGTCCCAACGCCAACCTAACCATATACTTTGAGAAGGTCGTCGACGCCCTGAAGCGGCTTCACTCCAACCGGGTGGCCTCCCTGGACGAGGAATCCCGAATAATCTGTCGGGGAACCATGACCAGGGTGCTCACCAAGATTGCGCACTGGCACCCAGACCTCGACTTCGGAGCGGTGCTGAAGAGCTTGCTGGAGGATGCCGACATCGCGGCGCTCAATGAGCATATCCAGCCCATCCTCAGCCGCATCGACAAAATCAAGAGGGTTGAGGGCCAGCGCCGGGACTAGGCATTCCGTTCTCTGTCGCCACTGCGGGTTCATGAGCAAGACAAAGATATCTTTAGTTAGAACCGCGGCGGCAATTTGTGTAATATAACTCTATAGTGCCCCTGAAACTTATGCATGTTATTTTCCTGTTCGATTTTCCTTTGTATGTCCAACCCATGTCAACTGGGTAAGCTTGCCGGCACGTAAACCCAGGGCGGCGTTTTGAGGACGGATCCTCATTAGCCTGTCGGGTGTGCTTGTCACCGGGCAAAGCACCTTACCGCCCCTGGCGCGGCCGCTCGATCTGTCGAGCTTGACTCGAGTCAGAACCGAGAGCTTTGCTGATGGCGAAAGGCTACCCTGCCGCTCTCGACGCGGCCGCTTGAACTGTTGAGCGGACTCGAAACAGAATAAAGGCGTTGCCGATCGCAGGAGGGCCCATCTGTGTTCAAGCTTTCCATACATAGGCCGAACCGTCGAGGATAATAACCTTATATTTAAAGAGAAGAACTTAAATTTCATCATGACATAGCTCTCTCGTCGCCGCCTCGGTGTCATCCGCGCCACGGGCAGCGCAGCCTCCTTGGCCGCCTTCTCTGCAGGGGCCGGGGCAATGAAGAACAGCTAGGTCGATTGCTGGACCAGATTCTCACAATTGCGCCCCCTACCTGGCGCGCCAAAGATGTCGGTGGGAGACGACACCTATGAGATCACTGGAATCCCTTCTATGGTTGCGGGGCGCGGGGATCGTGATAAGAGCGGGACCAACAGACAACACAAAGGGATTTTACCCAGGTTCGGGCCGCAAGGATGCGTAAAACCCTAGTCCTGCTTTGGTGGATGTATTTAGTGTTCTTGAGCCGAATCCTTCCCATGGTCGCCTCGGGCCTCCTTTTATAAGGAAAGGGGTTGCCACCGTGGCAAGTAGGAGGTGGAAAGGGTACAGTGATGTGAGTCTATCGCTAGTATTACAGGACAAAACGCATTTAATGCGAGGCTTAGGTGTCCCTTCGCTTTATTGGGGACAGGGGCGAGGCCCGTCCCGTCCGTCGCCGCTCCTCCTTGCTTCGACACGTGCCCTGGCCAGCGACGCATGCGGTGCCATGTAGGCAGGCAGGCAGCTGAAGTGGTGCGGTGGTGGAGCCTCCACGAAGGATAGCATGCTGCCACACAGGTGCCTGCCCAGCTGGTTGGGTCGGCAGCCACATGCGAACGGTGGTGAAGACTTATCTGGTGCGGGCCTGGCAGTGGCCCAGCTGGTGCGCTTTGGCGAGGGCCTTGTCGGGTGGCCCGGCAAGGGTCTTGCCGGGTGGCCCGGCAAGGGTCTTGCTATGGCACGTTGGCCTCCCCGGCAAGGGTCTTGGTGGGTGGCCCGACAAGGGTCTTGCCGTGGCGCGCTAGCCTCCCCGGCAAGGGTCTTGCCGGGGGTCTTGTGGGTTTCTTCGGTGAGGATGGTTGCCCTCTTATCCTCATTTGATCTTGAGCATTCTATGTCTTCACAAAGATCTGCATGCCACCACAGAGGTGCCTCCCGAGCCCTGTCCCAACACATTTGTCTGAGCATTGGTGGGCTCAAGGGTGGCTCGCTCGGCTGGTGTGGGCGGGCTGCCCCGGCAAGGGTGACCCTTGACAGGAAAACCTCCTTCGCCCATCCGATCCTTGTGGCCTTGGTCCTTGTCGTTGCTTCATTTGTGTTCATGGCTTTGGCTCCTCTCCAGCTCCCCTTTCCTGCTATGTCTATGTGTGGTCGTGGCGGGAGGCTCTGACTGCCCGTGCATAAGTAAAGGGGTCAAAAGCAGAGCCCCTACTTTTGTACACCGACAACATGCAGCAGCCAGTTATATCAAACAGTGGAGAAGTGCTGCTGTCCTGAATGGAACGACACGATATTCAACATCATTGAGAAATCCTTGTGTGTATACCAGGGTTCAACTAGATACTTGGAATTAATGTCTGCGTACATATATAACCGATTGGATTCTGTATGTATGCTTAGATGATTGTTTGGCTCTATATAATTGTTGAGATGAATATCTTGACTTTCCAAACAAGTATATGTTGGGGAACGTTGCAGAAAATTAAAATTTTCCTACGGTTTCACCAAGATCCATCTATGAGTTCATCTAAGCAACAAGTCAAGGGAGTGAGTTTGCATCTACATACCACTTGTAGATCGAGTGCGGAAGCGTTCAAGGGGATGGTGATGAGGGAGTCGTACTCGCCGTGATTCGGATCACCGATGACCAAGTGCTGAACGGACAGCACCTCCACGTTCAACACATGTACGGTACAGACGATGTCTCCTCCGTCTTGATCCAGCAAGGAGGAAGGAGAGGTTGAGGAAGACAGCTCCAACTGCAGCACGACGGCGTGGTGTTGTTGGTGCAGTAGTAATCCGACAGGGCTTCGCCAAGCACGTACGGAAGAGGAGAGGTGTTGGGGAGGGGAGGGGCTGCGCCTTCAAGTTGTGTATGCAGCCCTCCCCTCACCCCTCTATTTATAGGGGAAGGGAGAAGGGGGCCGGCCCCTCTAGATGGCATCTAGAGGGGGGCGGCGGCCAAGGGGAGGGGGGCTTGCCCCCCAAGCAAGGGGGGCGCCCCCTCTAGGGTTCCCCCCCAACCCTAGGCGCAAGGGCCCAAGGGGGGGGGGGTGCGCCCAGCCCACCAGGGGCTGGCTCCTTCCCCACCGCAGCCCATGTGGCCCCCCGGGAGGGGTGGCCCCACCCGGTGGACCTCCGGAAGCCTTCCGATGGCCCCGGTACAATACCGGTACGCCCCCGAAACTTTCCGGTGTCCGTTTGACAACTTCCCATATATAAATCTTTACCTCCGGACTATTCCGAACTCCTCGTGACGTCCGGGATCTCATCCGGACTCAACAACATTCGTAATCACATACAAGTCTTCCTAATAACCCTAGCGCCACCGAACCTTATGTGTAGACCCTACGGGTTGGAGACATGCGAACATGACCGAGACGGCTCTCACGTCAATAACCAACAGCGGGATCTGGATACCCATGTTGGCTCCCACATGCTCCTCGATGATGTCATCGGATGAACCACGATGTCAAGGATTCAAGCAACCCCGTATGCTATTCCCTTTGTCAGACGGTATGTTACTTGCCCGAGACTCGATCGTCGGTATCCCAATACCTCGTTAAGTCTCGTTACCGCAAGTCACTTTACTCGCATCAGAATGCATGATCCCGTGACCAGACACTTGGTCACTTTGAGCTCATTTTGATGATGCACTACCGAGTGGGCCCAAGATACCTCTCCGTCATATGGAGTGACAAATCCTGTCTCGATCCGTGTCAACCCAATGTACACTTTCGGAGATACCAGAGTGCACCTTTATAGTCACCCGCCACGCCAGTGACGCTTGGTACACCCAAAGCACTCCTACGGTATCCGGGAGTTACACGATCTCATGGTCTAAGGAAGAGATACTTGACATTGAAAAGCTCTAGCAAAACGAACTACACGATCTTGTGCTATGCTTAGGATTGGGTCTTGTCCATCACGTCATTCTCCTAATGACGTGATCCCGCTTATCAATGACATCGATGTCCATAGTCGAAACCATGACTATCTGTTGACCAACGAGCTAGTCAACTAGAGGCTTACTAGGGACGATTATAGTCTATGTATTCACACGTGTATTACGATTTCCGGATAATACAATTATAGCATGAATAAAAGACAATTTTCATGAACAAGGAAATATAATAATAAAGCTTTTATTATTGCCTCTAGGGCATATTTCCAACAGTCTCCCACTTGCACTAGAGTCAATAATCTAGTTACATTGTGATGAATCGAACACCCATAGAGTTCTCGTGTTGATCATGTTTTGCCCATGAAGAGGTTTAGTCAACGGATCTGCGACATTCAGATCCGTATGCACTTTGCAAATTTCTATGTCTCCATCCCGAACATTTTCACGGATGGAGTTGAAGTGACGCTTGATGTGCCTGGTCTTCTTGTGAAACCTGGGCTCCTTGGCAAGAGCAATAGCTCCAAAGTTGTCACAGAAGAGTTTGATCGGCCCCGACGCATTGGGTATGACTCTAGGTCGGTGATGAACTCCTTCATCCAAATTGCTTCATGCGCTGCCTCCGAGGCTGCCATGTACTCCGCTTCACATGTAGATCCCGCCACGACACTCGCTTGCAGTACCGCACCAGCTTCCATCGCTCCACCATTCAACATATACACGTATCCGGTTTGTGACTTAGAGTCATCCAGATCTGTGTCGAAGCTAAGCGTCGACGTAACCCTTACGACGAGCTCTTCGTCACCTCCATAAACGAGAAACATGTCCTTCGTCCTTTTCGTACTTTAGGATATTCTTGACCGCTGTCCGGTGTTCCTTGCGGGATTACTTTGGTACCTACCTACCAAACTTACGGCAAGGTTTACATCAGGTCAGTACACAGCATGGCATACATAATAGATCCTATGGCTGAAGCATAGGGATGACACTCATCTCTTCTTTATCTTTTGCCGTGGTCGGGCATTGAGCCGAGCTCAATCTCACATCTTGCAATACAGGCAAGAACCCTTCTTGGACTGATCCATTTTGAACTTCTTCAAAATCTTATCAAGGTATGTGCTTTGTGAAAGACCTATGAGGCGCCTCGATCTATCTCTATAGATCTTGATGCCTAATATATAAGCAGCTTCTCCAAGGTCCTTCATTGAAAAACACTTATTCAAGTAGGCCTTAATGTTGTCCAAGAATTCTATATCATTTCCCATCAAAAGTATGTCATCTACATATAATATGAGAAATGCTATGAGCTCCCACTCACTTTCTTGTAAACGCAGGCTTCTCCATAATCTGATAAACCCAAACGCTTTGATCATCTCATCAAAGCGAATGTTCCAACTCGAGATGCTTGCACCAGCCCATAAATGGATCATTGGAGCTTGCATACTTTGTCAACATTCTTAGGATCGACAAAACCTTCCGCTGCATCATATACACTCTTCCTTAAGATAACCGTTAAGGAACGCCGTTTTGACGTCCATCTGCCATATCTCATAATCATAGTATCGGCAATTGCTAACATGATTCGGACGGACTTAAGCTTCGCTACGGAGAGAAAGTCTCATCGTAGTCAATCCCTTGAACTTGCCGATAACCCTTAGCGACAAGTCGAGCTTTATAGATGGTGACATTACCATCCGCGTCCGCCTTCTTCTTAAAGATCCATTTGTTTTCTATCGCTCGCCGATCATTGGGCAAGTCACCAAAGTCCACACTTTGTTTTCATACATGGATTCTATCTCGGATTGCATGGCTTCAAGCCATTTGTTGGAATCTGGGCCCGCCATCGCTTCTTCATAGTTCAAGGTTCACCGTTGTCTAACAACATGATTTCCGTGACAGGGTTGCCGTACCACTCGGTGCGAACGTGTCCTTGTGGACCTCGGAAGTCAAGAGCAACTTGATCCGAAGTACCTTGATCATCATCATTATTTTCCTCTTCGCTTGGTGTAGGCATCACAGAACATTTTCCTGAGCTGCACTACTATCCTGCTCAAGAGGTAGTACTTCATCGAGTTCTACTTTCCTCCCACTTACTTCTTTCGAGAGAAACTCTTTTCCGTAAAGGATCCGTTCTTGGCAACAAAGATCTTGCCCTCGGATCTTAAGTAGAAGGTATACCCAATGGTTTCTTTAGGGTATCCTATGAAGACGCATTTTTCCGACTTGGGTTCGAGCTTTTCAGGTTGAAGTTTCTTGACATAAGCATCGCATCCCCAAACTTTTAGAAACGACAGCTTAGGTTTCTTCCCAAACCATAATTCATACGGTGTCATCTCAACGGATTTAGACGGTGCCCTATTTAAAGTGAATGTAGCTGTCTCTAGAGCGTATCCCCAAAATGATAGCGGTAAATCGGTAAGAGACATCATAGACAGCACCATATCCAATAGAGTGCGATTACGGCGTTCGGACACACCGTTACGCTGAGGTGTTCCAGGCGGCGTGAGTTGTGAAACGATTCCACATTTTCTTAAGTGTGTACCAAATTCGTGACTTAAATATTCTCCTCCACGATCCGATCGTAAGAATTTTATCTTTCGGTCATGATGATTCTCTACTTCATTCTGAAATTCCTTGAACTTTTCAAAGGTCTCAGACTTGTGCTTCATCAAGTAGACATACCCATATCTACTCAAGTCATCTGTGAGAGTGAGAACATAACGATATCCTCCATGAGCCTCAACACTCATTGGACCGCACACATCGGTATGTATGATTTCCAACAAGTTGGTTGCTCGCTCCATTGTTCCGAGAAGCGGAGTCTTGGTCATTTTGCCCATGAGGCATGGTTCGCATGTGTCAAATGATTCATAATCGAGAGACTCTAAAGTCCATCAGCATGGAGCTTCTTCATGCGCTTGACACCAATGTGACCAAGGCGGCGAGTGCCACAAGTATGTGGGACTATCGTTATCAACTTTACATCTTTTGGTATTCACGCTATGAATATGTGTAACACTACGCCGAGATTCATTAAGAATAAACCATTGACCATTGGAGCATGACCATAAAACATATCTCTCATATAAATAGAACAACCATTATTCTCGGATTTAAATGAGTAGCCATCTCGCATTAAACGAGATCCGGATACAATGTTCATGCTCAAACTTGGCACCAAATAACAATTATTAAGGTTCAAAACTAATCTCGTAGGTAAATGCAGAGGTAGCGTGCGACGGCGATCACATCAACTCTGGAACCATTCCCGGCGCCAGATCGTCACCTCGTCCTTCGCCAGCCTCCGCTTATTCCGCAGCTCCCGCTGTGAGTTACAAATATGAGCAACGGCACGGTATCAAATACCGGGAGTTACTACGAGTCTCGTAAGGTACACATCAATTACATGTATATCAAATATACCTTTGGTGTTGCGGCCTTCTTATCCGCTAAGTATTTGGGGCAGTTCCGCTTCAAAGACCCTTCCCTTGCAATAAAAGCACTCTGTCTCAGGCTTGGGTCCATTCTTTGACTTCTTCCCGGCAACTTGCTTACCGGGCGCGACAACCTCCTTGCCGTCCTTCTTGAAGTTCTTCTTGCCCTTGCCCTTCTTGAACTTAGTGGTCTTATTGACCATCAACACTTGATGTTCTTTCTTGATTTCAACCTCTGCTGACTTCAGCATTGAGAATACTTCGGAATGGTCTTCACCATCCCCGCATATTGTAGTTCATCACAAAGCTCTTGTAGCTTGGTGGGAGCGATCAAGGATTCTGTCAATGACCGCCTCGTCAGGAGGTTTATGTCCACTGGGACAAAGCGGTTGTGCAACCTGACATTTTGAGTATGTGCTCACCGATGAACTGTTTTCCTCCATCTTACAACTATAGAACTTGTCGGAGACTTCATATCTCTCGACCCGGGCATGAGCTTGAAAAACTAGTTTCAGCTCCTCGAACATCTCATATGCTCCGTGTTGCTCAAAACGCTTTTGGAGCCCCGGTTCTAAGTTGTAAAGCATGCCGCACTTTGAACGAGGGAGTAATCATCAAGACGAGACTGCCAAGCATTCATAATGTCTTGGTTCTTCGACGGGGCGTCACCTAGCGGTCCTTCTAGGACATATTGTTTCGGCAGCTATGAGGATGATCTCGTGTTCGGACCCAGTCCGTATAGTTGCTGCCATCATCTTTCAGCTTGGTTTTCTAGGAACGCGTTGAAGTTCAAGTTGACATGAGTGTTGGCCATTTGATCAACAAGACATATTATGCAAAAGTTTTAGACTAAGTTCATGATAATTAAGTTCATCTAATCAAATTATTTAATGAACTCCCACTCATATTAGACATCCCTCTAGTCATCTAAGTGTTACACGATCCGAGTCGACTAGGCCGTGTCCGATCATCACGTGAGACGGACTAGTCATCGTCGGTGAACATTCTCATGTTGATCGTATCTTCCATACGACTCGTGTTCGACCTTTCGGTCTCCGTGTTCCGAGGCCATGTCTGTACATGCTAGGCTCGTCAAGTTAACCCTAAGTGTTTTGCATGTGTAAAATTGTCTTACACCCGTTGTATGTGAACGTAAGGATCAATCACACCCGATCATCACGTGGTGCTTCGAAACGACGAACTTTAGCAACGGTGCACAGTTAGGGGGGAACACTTCTTGAAATTTTTGTAAGGGATCATCTTATTTACTACCATCGTTCTAAGTAAACAAGATGCATAAACATAATAAACATCACATGCAATTATATAGTAGTGACATGATATGGCCAATATCATAAAACTCCATTGATCTCCATCTTCGGGGCTTCATGATCATCTTGTCACCGGCATGACACCATGATCTACATCATCATGATCTCCATCATCGTGTCTTCATGAAGTTGTCACGCCAACGACTACTTCTACTTCTATGGCTAACGTGTTTAGCAATAAAGTAAAGTAATTTACATGGCGTTCTTCAATGACACGCAGGTCATACAAAATAAAGACAACTCCTATGGCTCCTGCCGGTTGTCATACTCATCGACATGCAAGTCGTGATTCCTATTACAAGAACATGATCTCATACATCACAATATGTCATTCATCATTCATCACAACTTGGCCATATCACATCACATGACAATTGCTGCAAAAACAAGTTAGACGTCCTCTAATTGTTGTTGCATCTTTTACGTGGCTGCAATTGGGTTCTAGCAAGAACGTTTTCTTACCTACGAATAACCACAACGTGATTTTGTCAACTTCTATTTACCCTTCATAAGGACCCTTTTCATCGAATCCGCTCCAACTAAAGTGGGAGAGACAGACACCCGCCAGCCACCTTATGCAACTAGTGCATGTCAGTCGGTGGAACCGGTCTGCGTAAGCGTCACGTAAGGTTGGTCCGGGCCGCTTCATCCCACAATACCGCTGAAGCAAGATAAGACTAGTAGCGGCAAGTAAGTTGACAAGATCCACGCCCACAACAAAATTGTGTTCTACTCGTGCAATAGAGAACTACGCATAGACCTAGCTCATGATGCCACTGTTGGGGAACGCTGCAGAAAATTAAAATTTTCCTATGGTTTCACCAAGATCCATCTATGAGTTCATCTAAGCAACGAGTCAAGGAGTGAGTTTGCATCTACATACCACTTGTAGATCGAAAGGAAGCGCTCAAGGGGATGGTGATGATGGAGTCGACTCGCCGTGATTCGGATCACCGATGACCAAGTGCTGAACGGACAGCACCTCCGCGTTCAACACACGTACGGTACGGACGACGTCTCCTCCGTCTTGACCCAGCAAGGAGGAGGGAGAGGTTGAGGAAGACAGCTCCAACTGCAGCACGACGGCGTGGTGTTGTTGGTGCAGTAGTAATCTGACAGGGCTTCGCCAAGCATGTACGGAAGAGGAGAGGTGTTGGGGAGGGGAGGGGCTGCGCCTTCAAGTTGTGTATGCAGCCCTCCCCTCACCCCTCTATTTATAGGGGGAAGGGGAGAAGGGGGCCGGCCCCTCTAGATGGCATCTAGAGGGGGGGCGGCGGCCAAGGGGAGGGGGGCTTGCTCCCCAAGCAAGGGGGACGCCCCCTCTAAGGTTCCCCCCCCAACCCTAGGCGCAAGGGCCCAAGCGGGGGGTGCGCCCAGCCCACCTGGGGCTGGCTCCTTCCCCACCGCAGCCCATGTGGCCCCCCGGGAGGGGTGGCCCCTCCCGGTGGACCTCCGGAACCCTTCCGGTGGCCCAGGTACAATACCCTTCCGTTTGACAACTTCCCATATATAAATCTTTACCTCGGACTATTCCGGAACTCCTCGTGACGTCCGGGATCTCATCCAGGACTCCGAACAACATTCGGTAATCACATACAAGTCTTCCTAATAACCCTAGCGCCACCGAACCTTAAGTGTAGACCCTACGGGTTCGGAGACATGCGCACATGACCGAGACGGCTCTCGGTCAATAACCAACAGCGGGATCTGGATACCCATGTTGGCTCCCACATGCTCCTCGATGATGTCATCGGATGAACCACGATGTCAAGGATTCAAGCAACCCCAGATACTATTCCCTTTGTCGACGGTATGTTACTTGCCCGAGACTCGATCGTCGGTATCCCAATACCTCGCTCAGTCTCAAGTTATCGGCAAGTCACTTTACTCAGCATCAGTAATGCATGATCCCGTGACCGACACTTGGTCACTTTGAGCTCATTATGATGATGCACTACCGAGTGGGCATAGTGATACCTCTCCGTCATACGGAGTGACAAATCCTCGCCTCGATCCGTGTCAACCCAATGACACTTTCGGAGATACCGTAGTGCACCTTTATAGTCACCCGATTACGTTGTGACGTTTGGTACACCCAAAGCACTCCTACGGTATCGGGAGTTACACGATCTCATGGTCTAAGGAAGAGATACTTGACATTGAAAAGCTCTGGCAAAACGAACTACACGATCTTGTGCTATGCTTAGGATTGGGTCTTGTCCATCACGTCATTCTCCTAATGACGTGATCCCGTTGTCAATGACATCTGATGTCCATAGTCAGGAAACCATCACTATCTGTTGACCAACGAGCTAGTCAACTAGAGGCTTACTAGGGACGTATTATAGTCTATGTATTCACACGTGTATTACGATTTCCGGATAATACAATTATAGCATGAATAAAAGACAATTATCATGAACAAGGAAATATAATAATAAATCTTTTATTATTGCCTCTAGGGCATATTTCCAACAGTATAGGACTGTGCCTATCCATACAGATTATCCTAACAAAACTGAAAGTAAAAATTGAAGCATGAAATAAGCAATAAGTTGCTGATTTTTATCTGCATGTTAAGCGGAAAGTTGCATCCAAGGCTTATATATTACGAAATATTGTCTCACATTTGAGCTTCTACCGTTATGAGGGACATTGTAATCAATATCCTCACTGCTAATTTACCTCAAGTTTATCGTTTACCGGAAGTTTCAAATTAGAAGAAGTTTCAAATTCTTATGCTGGATTATGTTCTCTTTGTAGGTTATGAGATATGCTGCTGGAGAGATGCTATTAGCAAACTGGAAGGGATGCAACCAAATCCAATCGGCAGCATGGCAGTGGTCTCTAAATATTCAGCGATTCCTTTTTTGTTTGGCCTTCTTATAGGTTTGAACATAAGTGGAAGTTGTGGTGTATATTAGTAGTCGCTGGAGCTGTGATGGTGATCTTTCTTTTGACTGGCTGTCGTTTGTTATAGATGACAATCTTTTAGTTGCTGCTTCTTATGTATAGATAATGTGATGAAGATGTAACTGCAACAAATGATGTATGATTGTACAGTGAAACCAATGTTGCTTTGATAGGAAAATTGAAAAAAACTGAATTGTTCCTCAGTTGTCCAGTCCTTTGAATTAGCGGGCTGAAAATATTGATGGGCTGGAAGAGGCCTTAGCCCAAACAATATTGGACAAAAAAATGAAAGGAAAAACGTCTTAAATTTTTTAAAAAGTTAAATGGACCGCAAAAAGGCTGAGGCCCAGAAAAATTGAAGAAGCTCAGAAAACAAAAAGGCTGGCCCAAAAGAATAAATGGCTGTTGGGCTTGGTCCATGAAGCTAACAAAAATTCATAGGAAAAAATATAAATGGGCTGAATTAATGGGCTTGGCCCATGTAAAACACTGAATTGGACCGGGCTGATTCTTGTGCCACATCGCATTACCACGCCGGATGCCTCACGTGGCTCGGGAGGCTGCTAGTGACCAAAACAAAACAGTAGGCATATTTTGGTCGTAAACGTCTACGACCTTCTCACAGAGAAGGTCGTTAATTTCAGTTTACGACTGCCTGCTTTTGACCATCTGTTTTTGGTCACGAAAATGTCACAAATGGAAAATAATGACCATTCAGTGACCAAAAGTCACGGTCACAAGTTGACATATTTCTTGTAGTGCGTCTACGGCCTCCGACTTCTCCGCTGGCTGCTGGGGCCCGCCGTCTGGTCTGGTACGGAGCTCACAGGCCGCCCCCACCGCTCGCTGGTCTTGCCGGCTGCTGATCACTATTGCCGTGTCTCTAATGACGCGGGCTGGGTCAGGGGGTCATGGCTACAGCTCCGCCGCCTGGCGGGCGATTACTGTAGACACTCCGTGTCTCGTTTGGTTAATGGCGCGTGGATCCCGAGGAAGGGGCGGGCCGACTCCTAGGGGCCGACCTCCCTCGGGTCCGACTGGTGGGACTACCGCCGCCTTCCCGGACTCTCACGATCAGGGACCCATCGTCCTGGGCCGCACTGACAGGCCGTCGTGGGAGCAGGACTCACCGCTTGCGGTGATGTCAGGATGGCGTGGCAGGATCAAGGCCGGGCGGAGATCTCCGCGATGCACGGTGCAATGTGGCCACGCCGCCTAGAAAAAGGGGAATGGGCTACATCAGAGCCATTCCCCGTCCCCGCCCCCTTGATGAGGGCATGGGCCGTTGGTGCAGCTGGGCCGACTCCTCGGGCCGGCTTCTCTAAGTCGCCGATAGGAGTCGGCTTGTCTTGGCCTTGCCTCCAGTGACTCAGCCGCTTATGGGCAGCCGGGCTATTCCTCCAGCCGCCTCCGTATATGGCTCTTCATCTTGGCATCTTGAGGGGCGCAGTCAGCCCCGATGTCTTGAAAGGTTCTGGGCTTCGGGTTTGCCTACCCATGGCCCATTACTCCGACAGTAGTCCCCGAAGCTGGTGAGGTGCCGCGGGTGATCGACCGAGGAGCCTCAACAGTTTCCTTTTCCCAGTGCTTGAGGTAGAGCTCCATCTGTCTTCTGTCGGGCCGAATGATAGGAGTCGGACTCGCCCAATCTGACTCGTCCAAAATTTTCGAACGCTTCGGCGGGATCCAAGTGGCGTGCTAGCTAAGCTTCCAGGCCGCCGCCCGTTTTGGGCATGTCACGTGGCGATGAGCGGCCGGGCCAGGCTTCCCACCCACGCGCGTGACGGGACACGCCTACAAGTGGGGCTCACCACTACCACACCTCGGCACGCGAGCGGATCCGCTGCGGCCGAGGTGGGTGGTTGAGGTTCCCGCGGAGTTACTGCACGCAGTAACTCACGCGATAAACGTGGGGGCGTGGGGTAGTTGGCGCAGTAAATCCCACGATCGCCCCCTCGGCTTCTTCATCCATCCCTTGTAGATATTTAAACAAAGGTAGGCATCCGTTGCTGCGTACACGATGTGATCTTCATCTATTGACTTCGACTCCCATGCAGGATGAAACTTGGGGGGAGGTTTCTTCAATTTAGCGTAAGATGGATCAATCATGGCTGCTACCAGGGTCAGCATTGAAGGCTGAGAGGAGGAGACCAGGCTTTCCTTCTGGAGATAGAAGGGCTGGCCTACAACAAGGTCTATCCGACCCAGGACTCTCCTATCGTTCGTAAAGTCTACAGTAATGAATTTCACTCTTTTGTCCTTGAGGAAGAACTCAAAAGCTTGGCACCTAACGTCGGCATGGCATATGTGGTAGACCAAGCACTCGTTATGTATGCAAATCTGGATCACGGCGGGATTCTTCATCTCTGCCACCTTTATAAGCTTCTCCCTTTCCAGGACTGTGGTGTACTCAACATCTAGCCCAGCGACCCACTCATCCTTTGAACTTTCGAACATGTGTAGGAAGCGACCAAGGCATGCTTCCACCGTTGCGGTTCCATGGGTGTAGATGACGATGAACTCATCGTAGGTGATTGTTCTAACCTTGTAATCACCGCCGATCATGGAGATTTGGGAGGCCGTGGATTTTGGAGCCGGGTTAGGAGAAGTGGAACTGGTGTAATGTGAAAGGACGGGACGACTGGGAGCGAACTGATGTAAGGCAGAATACGGGAACGAGTAGGACATGCGAACGGCGTGGGGTGGTGTCTTGCCCGGTGGATAAACGGCTGCATTCCCCCAATGAGTTCTCGAGTACTATGTGGAACCCACTAGATGTCATGTCTTCTAGACCCACATCGTAGGCCCGAGGATATAGCTTCTGCATGTTCGCATGCCATGCCGACGCGTGCATGTAACTTTCACTTAATACCGTCAATCGTCGCGCCTCCCACAAATTTCACCTCCCTCGCGCGGCCGCGCCCTTTGAGACTTTGGGCGGCTATAAATGAGCAATATTTTTGCCTACTCCGCATGCATGATACTCACTCTGGTCCTTTTTACTCCGCGTAAGATTTGTGTCAAGTCAAAGTTTGCAAAGTTTACCAAATTTATACTAAAAATATTAATATCTACAATACCAAATATATATTTAATGAAACTACATTTTATAATGGATATAAAAAATATTGATTTGACATTGTGAATGTTGATTTGTTTTGTAAGTTTCATCAAAGTAGAGGTACTTTGACTTCTGACAAAACTTATATGCACTTTGCAGACTAGTTCCTGCGTCCAGGTGCGTTATGATATTGCCATGTCATATATAGTCATCACAACAGGGTTAGAGTACTACGACCTCCCTTCTTGTTTAAAGGGCTCGATTTCAAAATCTCACCTACTCTTACGAAGATAGAGGCGCTCGAATAGTTTTTGTAGTCTGCAAAAGTACTCAATTAATGCTCTCGTTTTTCACAAAAAATTGTGTTGACCCATGCATTTTTTCATTGCATGCATGCATGAACACTAAATGACAAAGAATTTGTACATGCATTAGCAAATATTCTCTTAATCCTCGCATGCAATAATTTAGTGCACCTTGAAATCTGAACATGTGTCGGGCGTGTATGTTTTTCATGACTTGAGACTACCTAGCCCGACATGCAATGGTCAGTTCATTGCATGTAAGATGACTTATGCATCGTCCTGCATACCTGCAAGAAGCCCATTCGCCTCCAAATCTTTTCCTCTCCATCCTGTATGAAAACAATCTGCGTGCTTGACTCTCCGTCTCCCTCCTGCAGTCCCACCACTCCTCCCCGTGTGAAAACAATCTGCATGCATGACTGTCCTCCCCCCGCGCTCATCCAATCTGTTGTGACCAGCAATATTTCCACCACTCCCCTCCCCCGTAATTTACTCCAACAAAAATATGTTGTTACGTTAATCACGCAACATATCTTACGTAGGTGTCGCATTGCTCCCTATAAATACCACGCCTCCCATGACATTCGGAAGAACACTCATGTTCATCGCCTTTATCTTATCCTCCTCCCACTCAATTAAGAACCTGTCGACCACCATGGCATGGCCCCTCCCAAGCCCTAGGCGCCCCACTCTACCCCACACGGAGGGTCACGCATCACCGTTCCGTTCCTCGCCGCCACTAGTCGAGGAGGATACGTCGGTGTTCCATTCCTCGCTGCTACCAGTGGAGGATGACGCTTCGGTGGTCCGCTCCTCGCCTCGAGGTGGGCGCGTCGGCATTCCCACTCTCGCCACCACACGCATCGGAGGACGTGTCGGCTCCCCATTGCAAGGAGAACATCGTGTCACCCGCCGAGCCCCCCAGTTTGGAGGAGATTTGGAAAGAAATGGAGGTCGCCTTGTGGGAGGCTTTGCCTCCGGCAGAGCGCACCAAAAGATAGGCGGAGAAGAAGGCCGAGGAAGAGAAGCACGTCGTGAGGCATGCTGCCTGGCAGGCCTATGTCGCGTCCGAGAGAGTCAGGCAGTTGGCTCTTTGGCAGAAGACTCGTGCAAGGGCCGTGTTGGTGGAGGAAGATGCCCGTACCAAAGCCCTGAGTGCAGTCAGACCCAAGTGCCTGATCCATGCTTGGCGGTACGTGGAGCGGGTGCACACTTCTAGAGAGGAGGAGTGCATGTTGGCGCCGGATCACCGGACCAGTGAGATCGCGCTTGCCCGCCGACAAGTCGTCAATTAGCACCTCGCGAGTTGCGAGGCCGAGGAAGAGGCGTTGTTTCGCCGGGCTGGAAAACGGTCGCGCACCAGGGCACTCGTGGCACGCCGCAAGCGCTCCAGCCAGCACCATGGCTTTTATTAGGAATAATTTATTGTCGTAAGGCGATCTCATTAGTTTTGGGACTAAAATGATAAATCTCGAACATTCAGGAATTGTTAGCGTCCTTAATTAAGTATGTAGAAGGAAAAGTTTGGAAACCTTTTCTATTCGTGCGCATTTTTAGGTACGTGCATATAGCACAAACTTAACTATATATCACAGTAAACGTCTCTCTCTAAATATGCTTGTAGACTATACTACTACTATTATGTATGCACACACGTGCAAATGCACGTTTTAACATGACGATACTACTACTATTATGTATGCACTTCCTTCTCTCTGCGGTTATTTCTCTATCGTACTTTGTACGGAGTATCTCACTGGTCGGGAAGGCATGCAAATTCCCAAACCGCTTCATACACCCCGTATCAATTTTTTTTCCTAACAAGTTGTGTCGTGCAATTGAAATTCCAACTTGAGTACTACTACTATGAGTACTAGGAGTAGTAGCTAGGGATCGAGTGTGCGAGATGAACCGAATAAAGTAAATGCAGAGAGATAAAATGCAAAAAAGACAGAGGGGTGTGATGGTTGCTTGTCCGTTTATTTTACCAGGCCACTTATTACTGGGAGTGGTGGGGTTTTGTGATATGACGGCTTTACTGCCGTGCAAGAGAGGGTGAGACTCCGCAAGGCCGGTGTCAAACAGGTAGATCTCGGTAGGGGGTCCCAATCAAGCGCCTAAGGATCAAGGTAACAAGAGGCAGGGGACACTATATTTACCTGTGTTCGCCCTCTTGATGGAGGTAATACCCTACTTCCTGCTTGATTGACTTTGATGAGTATAGGGGTTACAAGAGTTGAGCTACCTCGAGATCGTAATGGCTAAACCCTAGATGTCTAGCCTGTATGATTATGATTCTCCCTATGGACTAAACCCTCCGGTTTATATAGACACCGGAGGGGGCTAGGGTTGTACAGAGTCGGTTTACAGAGAAAGGAATCTTCATATCCCCATGCCAAGCTTGCCTTCCACGCCAGGGAGAGTCCCATCCGGACATGGCGGAAAGCCATCCATCTTGTATCTTCATGGCCCATGAGTCCGGCCCATGTCACATAGCCCGGACGCTTGAGGACCCCATAATCTAGGACACCCTCAGTAGCCCCTGAACCTGACTTCAATGATGATGTATCCGGCGTGCAGATTGTCTTCGGCATTGCAAGGCGGGTTCCTCCTCCGAACACTTCAAAGCAGTTGATTACAAGAACTGTATAATGCCTTGCGTAATAACCACAACCCTCCACCGCTAGGGTATAATACTTCATAAAAAAAGCACGACATGTCTTTTACTGACAATTCCGCGGGAGAGATGTTACATCCATCCTCCTCATTATTTTGAATCGTTTCTCCTGTTTCGCGTTTCAAGACGTGGTCTCCGGTGACACGTCTTGTCAAAGAAAAAGATCGTGTCCCCTTATTACGGGATTCTCATCAATACAGGTTTGGGTAATCCAACCGTGCTGTTCGCACGATCCCTTGGGAATAGGCGAGTTTTAATGCTCGTGGGGGGACACTCTATATTCACTGCCTTTATAAGGAGATAAGAATCCACCTTTTCACCCAACACCTTCTTCTTCCTTAGCCCATCCGCCCTCGAGCTCCAGCAACCAAGCTTCGATCCCTTCCATCCCCAGAAAACACTCTAGCCATGTCCGGATCCAGAACACAGGCAGGTGGATGGCCTCCTCCGTCACGGAGGGGGACATCAAGGAGCTCCCGGAAGCAGGGTATTTAGCCAAGGAAATCGCTCACCGGCTTCCGGCCAAGAAGCAGATCGTCCCTACTCCGCATCCCCACGAGAGGGTAGTCTTTA